>JAPPVO010000003.1:55046021-55646021 GCA_030407325.1 Camellia japonica
AAATCCCCAGCGAGAAGGCAACTGAAGACCTTGATCGGATTGAAATCAATGGGAACCCCGACAAATTCTTTATGATCGGCACTTCTCCGAACGAAGTTGACAAATACGAGCTGGTTTCCTTTTTACGCGGCAACCTTGACGTGTTTGCGTGGACACCATACGAAATGTCGAGGCTAGATCCAGTCGTGGCCTAGTACCGTTTAAACGTCGATCCAAAAGTCAAACCAATCATACAGAAAAGTCAGCGCTCAGTCGCGGAGCATGCATTGGCCGTTGTTGCTGAAGTTGATAGGTTGCTTGATGCCAGGGCAATTTGTGAAGTAACTTATCCCACATGGCTGTCCAATACCGTAGTTGTAAAGAAGAAGAATGGATCTTGGAGCGTATATGTGGATTTCACGGATTTGAACAGGGCCTGTCCTAAGGATTGTTTTTCTCTTCCCAAAATCGATCAACTTGTGGGCGCAACGGCATATCATCAGCACATGAGCGTCTTGGATGCCTACAGGGGCTATCACCAAATTGCCATGCATCTGGAGGACCAGGAAAAGACCGTAATCCTCACTCCAAGGGGAACTTATTACTACAAGATCATGCCCTTCGGGCTGAAGAATGCGAAGGCAACTTACCAGAGGCTGGTTACTACTATGTTTAAGGAACAACTCGGCCACACCATGGAAGTATACATCGATGACATGGTGGTGAAATCCAAGGAAAAGCACGCTTATCTAGCCGATTCAGTAGAGACCTTCGGTATTCTCCGAAAGTACAAAATGAAACTGAACGCCTCAAAATGTGCATTCGGCATCGGATCCAGTAAGTTTCTCGGCTATATTGTCAACCATCACGGAATAGAGGCCAACCGGAGGCAGATCACAGCAATTTTAGAACTCGGCTCCCCTCAGTCGGTCAAAGAAGTTCAAAAATTGATGGCAATGGCCGCCGCCCTTAATAGGTTTATCAGCCGTTCCACAGATCGCTGCAGACCATTCTTTCACACACTTCGGCAGGGCAAAGCATTTGAATAGACCCTTGAGTCCAGGCTGCGTTGGACGGCTTGAAAACTTATCTCCGTTCAGTGCCACTCTTGGCAACCCCATTGCCAAGCGATTCGCTCATCTTGTATCTGGCAATATCCGACCGGGTGGTCAGTGCCGTGTTACTAAAGGAAGAACTCGGGGAGCAACGATCAATTTACTATGTAAGCAAGGCAATGGTCGACGTCGAAAAATGATACCTACCATTGGAAAAGCTCATCCTTTCTTTCGTGGTGGCTGTAAGAAAGTTGATGCACTATTTTCAGGCTCATACCATAGGGGTATTAATGGGCTATCCTCTCCGATCAGTGCTCTATAGCACGGAAGCATCGGGGCGAGTCTCTAAATGGGCTTTGGAACTTGGACAGTATGATATCCAGTTTTCGCCCAGAATGGCCATTAAGGGGTAGGTGCTTGCCAACTTTGTAGCTGAGTTCACGGGATGACATGTCGACTTCAAGTTTGATCAAGTCCACCTTCAACCTAAACTCGACTGGCGAATATATGTTGGAGACATTTGGCAAATGGATTGCGATGGATCATCCAACTAACGTGGCAGCGGGGCAGGCGTAGTAATCATGACCCCCGAAGGAGCAATAATAGAGTAGGCAGTCAAACTGGGCTTCGATGCATCAAATAACGAGACCGAATACAAAGCATTGCTAACCGGCCTTCATAATGCACTTCATCTTGGTGCACGGCAGTTACATGTTTTCTGTGACTCGAAGTTAGTCATTAACCAATTGAAAGGGGAATATTCGGCTAAAACTGACCGCATGACAGCCTACATGAAAACGACAAATTCCTTACTCACAAAATTCGACCACCACGAATTGAATCAAATAACTTGGGATCAGAACACGCATGCGGATGCCCTTACTTGCCTAGCTTCCGCCATTAACTCAGAAGTCAAACGAACAATCAAAGTAGGGTTCATCCCAAGGCCGAGCATTACCTCTTCTGAACTAGTTCGGATTAACATCATTGAGCCAATACCGAGTTGGATGGACCCTATCGTTGCATTTCTTTCCTCAGAACAGCTCCCAACAGATAAGAAAGAGCCCACAAATTGTGGAATAAAGCCCTGCGATATTATCTGGATCCATAAGGAAAGCTTTACAAAAAAATCTCTCTTTGGGCCGTATCTGGAATGTGTTCATTCAGACAAAGTTGAGGAATTCTTGGCCGAAATACATGAAGGTAGTTGCGGTGTCTATTCTGGAGGATGTTCATTGCTCTACTGAGCGGTAACGCAGGGGTATTATTAGCCGATCATGTGTACTGATGCCGAGAACTACGTAAAGAAATGTGAACAATGCCAAAAAGTTTTCCCCATTGACTCATCTGCCTGTTGAAAAATTAAATTCCATTACTAGTCCTTGGCCGTTCGCTCAATGGGGACTTGATATCGTTGGACCATTAGCACGGGCTCCGGGAAACAAACGATTCTTGATCATCGCAACAAACTATTTTACAAAGTGGGTCGAAGCAGAAGCATTAACATATATTCGAGATGTCGATGTTCAACGCTTTGTATGGAAAAACATTATAACTCGATTCGGCATACCGAGAGTACTTGTATCTGATAACGGCCCCTAATTCGATTGTGGCGCCTATTGGGAGTTATGCAATACATACGGTATCTGGCCCTACTTTTCTTCTCCAGCGTACCCGCAAAGCAACGGTCAGGCTGAGGCCTCCAATAAAGTGATCCTGGACGGCATCAAGAAACGATTAGAGAAGGCCAAGGACAAGTGAGTTGAAGAGTTGCCCAACGTGTTGTAGGCTCATCGTACCACTCTGAGGCGGTCTACTAGAGAAACGTCATTCGCTTTGTGCTTTGGGACATAGGCTATTATCCCTCTTGAAATTGGCCCGCCCATACTGAAATCCAAGGTTTTCGACATGGAGCGTAATGACATGATGTTGGCCTTAGATCTGACTTTGATTGAAGAACACCGCGATCGTGCTCTTGCGTGGATGGCACGATATCAGCAGCAGCTCGCCAAGTCGTATGACCAGCGCGTGCAGTTGCATCGTTATACACTTAGAGAACTGGTCCTCAAGAAAGTACTTCCTGTTACTAAGAATCTGGCAGACGGCAAATTAGGCCCCAACTGGGACGGTCCTTACTAGATTGATTCAATTGCCGGAATGGAGGCGTATCGGCTTTCAGACATGGTTGGCAGAGGTTTACTACGCCCCTGGAATTCAACCTACTTACGTAAATTTTATCATTAAGCCAACTTGTACGACATGCCAGTTTGTTTTTTATTTTTCCTACTATACAAATATGTACGCAGCTACGTATTTCACAATGCAGTATGCCTTTTTTACAACCGTCTCGTTAAAAATAGTTAAATGATGAATAAGCCTCCAAATTCAAAGCGCCCATCATGGATATCATGATTAACCATCAATAAGACTCCGGATTTGGAGCGTCCTTCGTAGATATCACGATTGGCCATAAATAAGACTTCGGATTCGGAGCGCCCTTCGTGTATGTTCACGTTTGGGCCAAATAAGCCTCTGGATTTGGAGCACCCTTTGTGGATATCATGATTGGCCATAAATAAGACTTTGGATTCGGAGTGCCTTTTATACATGTTCACGTTTGGGCTGAATAAGCCTCTGAATTCGAGCCCTTTGTGGATATCACGATTGGCCATAAATAAGACTCCGGATTCGGAATGCCCTTCGTGTATGTTCACGATTGAGCTGAATAAGTCTCCAAATTTGGAGCACCCTTCATGAATATCACGATTGGCCATAAATAAGACTCCATATTCGGAGCGCCCTTCGTGTATGTTTACATTTGGGCCAAATAAGCTTTCAAATTCGGAGCGCCCTTCGTGGATATCATGATTAGCCATAAATAAGACTCCGGATTCGGAGCGCCCTTCGTGTATGTTCCCGTTTGGGCCGAATAAGCCTTCGAATTCGGAGCACCCATCGTGGATGTCATAATTGGCCATAAATAAGACTCCGAAATCGGAGCGCCCTTCGTGCATGTTCACGTTTGGGCCGAATAAGCCTCCGAATTCGGAGCGCCCTTCGTGGATGTCACAATTGGCTATAAAAAAGTCTCCGAATTCGGAGCGCCCTTTGTGTATGTTCACGTTTGGGCCGAATAAGCTTCCAAATTAAGAGCGTCCTTCGTGGACATCACGATTGACCGAATCAGTCTCAGCCTGAATAGAGCAATCAATTTATGAGAGCTAATAGGCACACAGTTCAAAAGATACAAGCTAAGAGCAATAGAGTAGCGTTGGAGCACAAAAATGCAATGATTGATAGGACGCAAGAACAATGAATTTCAACTAATATGATTTCCTTTTGTCAATACATGAGTCCAACTAGATTGAAAAGTGCAATACATGGGGTCTCGTTATTTAGGCTATCTCCGGTTCGGCACCTTCCTCTTCGTTGTCCGTCTTTTCAGAATCAAAAGCTTCAAAGGGAAACTTGTAATCTTTGTATAATGGAGACACCAAGTTGACGGTCGTGGCTTGTAAAGCTCGAACCCATCTGTGCTTAAAGCCGCGGTTCTCGCATCGACAAACGTCTTTTGCCAACTTTTCCTTAGTCTTTTCAATGTCGATTTTTCGGCCGCCAAAAAAACCTTCTTCATAGGCCTGCCTTCTTATCGCCTCTTTGGTGAACATGTTTGCCGTTTCCCTATCGGCCATAGCATGATCCAGTAGGCGCTGGTTGACTCTGTCCATAACAACCGAGTTTGTAGCACACGCCGGCTGAGTCTCAGCTGCCTTGGCCTTTTTTAGCTCACTCTCTACCCTCTCTGCGCGGCGCCCCAAATCTCGAATACGCCCGTCATTTTGCTCGATCTCTCTTTTCGCCGCACGAAGGTGCTTGCCGACTTCATACTCACTGTAAAGTCCTCGGATCGCCCCATGTATACCTTCCCTAAAAACCTCATAATTGCCCTAGCCAATAAGCGACTGCTGCACTTCATGTGGGAATATTTGCCGCATGAATTCCACCGCCATGTTAGGATCACGGACTATTGAGTCTGTTTCAGTCATTGATTTGTTCCCTATAAAGACCGAAAAACTTAGTGGGTGCGGCGGCCTGCTCGGCTCACTTCGTGCAGCGGTATACCCACTCGCAGTCTTTGAGTCCCCACGTTGTTGTGCCTCATTTCTGGGGGACTTCGCTACTTCACCTCTTTTGAGGGACCTACTTCGACGTCTGGGCGACCGAAGTCTTTCTTTCTCTCCTCCGCTGTCACATTTCCTGCTCTCTGAGCTTCGCCCCCAGCAGCGTGATGCATTTTAGTATCCAGCTCCGCCAAGCTCCTTATTTCTTCTTTATTGTTGAAAATAATCGGTGAGACATATATGGTCCTACTCACAACCACTGTCCACACTCAAGTTTCTGCTCATTCTTAGCTTATCGACTACCCCTTTCGTCGTCTGTGCCATATTTGTTTCACGACACTAGGACCTCTTAAATACTAGGTACCTCGTTCATTAATTACGGATACACTATTTTTGATGTGCCCCATAGCTAACCCCGCATCGGTACGGTGTCCACCCCACTTGGCTAGACGAGCTTAGCATTGGGCCACATGTTTTAGTCGGCTCGGGCACGATATGTCCAAATGGGGCAAAGACAGATATATGAATCTTTTTGGCAATTCATGTAGCCAAATTACGCTACACTGCCCCACTTGGCCAGATGAGCTCAGCATTGGGCCACATGTTTTAGTCAGCTCTGGCACGACATGTCCAAATAGGGCAAGGGCAGATATATGGATCTTTTCGACAATTCATGTCGTCAAATTACACTACACTGTCCCACTTGGCCAGATGAGCTTAGCATTGGGCCACATGTTTTAGTCGGCTCTAGCACGACATGTCCAAATGGGACAAGAGCAGATATATGAATCTTTTCGGTAATTCATGTTAAAGCCGAATTACGCTACACTGCCCCACTTAGCCAGTCGAGCTCAGCATTGGGCCACATGTTTTAGTCGGCTCTGGCACAACATATCCAAATGGGGTAGGGGCAGATATATGAATCTTTTTGGCAATTCATGTAGCTGAATTACGCTACACTGCCCCACTTGGCTAGACGAGCTTAGCATTGGGCCATATGTTTTAGTCAGCTCGGGTACGACGTGTCCAAATGGAGCAATGATAGATTTAGTGCCGAATTATGCTACATTGTCCTACTTAGCCACTAATTTTCATTAGCAAATACAGAATAGAAACAAACAGACTATTTTCATTGATAAACTGAGTACAAACAACCGTCACTTTATCCATGAAAACTGCCCTACAAATAACCTCTAAACAAAATTAGCAAAACCTACAAAAACTACATACATAGGATACCTAACATGAAGCAAAATTACACTAACACAATCTTCATTCTTCAGGGTCAGACTTCAACGGCTCAACCTCCAGCTGCTCATATGGAATCGGCTGCTCCAATGTCACATTGGCGGCTGCCAGGGCTTTAAGCCAGTCGTGTTTAAAGCCTCGGTTCTCAAATTTCAATACCTCCTCCACGTACTTCTCCAAGCCTTGGAAATCTCTAACTCAACGAGTTCTTTCGTCTTCTTTGATTCTTCCAAATCGGTCTCTAGTTTCTCAATCGTCTCTTTGGCCAACTTCAGTGCACCGACACTCATATTCGCCTTTTCCTTGGCGACCACCTAGATCGCTCGCTCCTCTTCTGTCTTTTTGGCCTTGGATTCGGCTCTAAGAGACGTCATCGCCAACTCGGCTAGCATCTCTTTAGCTTTACCCTTTTCGGTTTCAATCTCGGCTTTAAGTAAGTCGATTTGCTCGATGGCATCATAGTGACGGCGGCCGATTTCTGCAATTCTGCCCACCGCCTGAAACAAGACAAGGGCAAGTTAGTTGACATATAAAAGAAATTGGAAGTAAGAATTTCCCATACGTACCAATATTGCTAACTGCACAGCCAATGTTATTGAAACGACGTCCGGTTCTGCATGGAACGCAACCTTGTCCATCAACAAGGAAATCGCCAAAGCTACACTTAGGGCCATGATGGGATCTTTCATAGTCGACGCATTGGCAGAAACCGACGCATTCTCCATCCTAGGTTGGATGATAAACGGCGCCGCTAAGTCTTGGAACAACTCTTCTATTCAAGGCCTTTTATCGGTTAACTTTTCGGAAGACTCGACCTTTATCTCGACGGGGCGTTTCTCTCCCCTTTGTTCAGCACCTAAATCACCCGATTGTTGTTCAACGACTGAGTCGGCTGCAACAGTTTCTCGTTCCGTTTCCTCAACAGGAACAGAATGCGGAGGTACAGATCTAGCGGTTTCGACCCTCTTTCGGGCTGCCATCTTTTCGGCATTTTTCCTTCTAGCCATTTGTGCGAGCGATTCTCCAGCCATGTTCTTAGGATCTGTGTCGGGTAAGTCTCCTAGATCGGTGAAAATGTCATTTTCTAAAGAAGGTGTTTCAATTCGGCCTGAGGTGGATGAGAGGCCAAAGCCGACTTCTTTAAAGGCCAAATTAAGAGTTGTGTCAACTTCCTTTCCCAAGCGACCCTCAGACCCGCTTGAGTTGGACTGACTCGGCTGCTCAGTGACCTGATTGCGGACTTCACCGCCTTGGTCTAAATCTGAACCCTCAAGGCCGACATCCCTAAGGCTCTTGCAATTTGGAAAGATGAGTGCTGTGAGATGCTGTTTGCCCCTTGGAATTGGGATGTGATCAGTAGCCGAAAAAGTCGAATATATTGGGTAGTATCACAGTAGCACATGGGTGGCCCGCCCTTGTTTTTGAAGGTTTGGACGGCCAAAGAATTTAAGTGCAGTCTTGACTTGCTCAAGCACAGCGCTGTCGGCCGAAGTGAGTGCTTTTTTCAGATCGTTACCTGCACAAACAAGAGAAATGGGTCTGTACGGCCACCTGGCTCACCTTTCTGTCTAGGCACAGGGTCTAAGCAATCTTCGCCTTCACTGAATTCCCAGTTACCTTGGACAACGACCATGACGTCGTCGACACGCTTACCAGAGCTGGCAAACATAGTCACCAAATAGTGATCTGTGTCCTTAGCCTTGAAAAAGTAACGTCCCTGTTGACCGGAAGATTTCGCCAAGGTATAATAGTGCCAAATAGCATGGATTCCTAGGTTAAGTCTAAATCTGCGATTTAATTCTATTATGCCCATTATAATTCGGTAAAAATTTACGTTCGGTTGTGAAGGGAGTAGACCCCAATAGCGAAGAACGGCCCTAAAAAACGGATGAAGGGAAAAACGGACTCCACCCTCAGCGATTGAGAAGAGGAGAAAGATGATCGTACTCGCATCAGTTCTCTTCATGTCAACTACGCTGTCCACCACGAGTGACAAATGAACGTTATTTGGAATTGAGAAATGACGATGAAAGGCAGAAACACGGTCCGCAGAAAGGAGAGCTTTCAAGTGTTTCGCTATTCAAAATAGAATAGAAAATATGCTAACGAAAAACAAACAGGAAAATGGGAGCTGGAATAAGGAAAAAATACAAAGAGGAGAAAAACTTACAGGTCAGGGAGAGAAAGACAATGGGGAGCAGGCAAAAATCATAGAGGTCTTGGAGAAGGAATGATGCTGTGAGATAACCTAAGAGCCCTGCACATTCAAAAAATATTCGAAGGGACAGCGGGTTCAAATCACATTAAATGAGCAACGCGTACGAAGGGGCAGGAAGTTATAATAATTTCTAAATCGTGTTCATTCTGACGCTTCAGTATTGAAAGAAGTGCAAGCGCCATATTTTTGACTTTTGATACGTAAAACCAAACATGCTGACTAAACTGGTATTAGTCGGATGTTCGGGGGACAATTGTGGAGGCCGAATTTAATCAATGGGAAAGAAAGGCCGAGCAGTCCGGTTAGGACATTGGGCTGAAAATAATTCGGCCCTACCCAGAGGCCCGTGAAGCCGAGCATACGAATCGGCCATATAAGGAGCCAAACAGGAGCCAACACGCAATTGGAAGGCCGACTAGATAATTATAGGCAAGGTCAAGAGTGGGCCCGACCTTGGGCCTAGGTGTAATATAAAAAGGGAGGAACGTCAGCCAAAGACAGGTATGAAAAAAAAGATAACTTGCGATAAAAGTAAGATTTGAGAGAATACTGACTGGCTTGTCGGAGTGCTAATTCCGGCACCACAGTCTGGAGTGTTCATTCTTTTTTCAGATAGCAACCAGAGGATCAACAGCGTCTACTTGGATAAAAGAGTATTTCCAAAACACCTTCTCCACAAATACCAAAGTAATATTTGACCAAAAGTATAAAGAATTGACCGTCATGATTTCATGTGTAGAAACCAAAATGAGATTTGATATAAAGTATAGAGGTGCAAAGTATAATTTACCCTAAAAAAAATTTGTACGTGCAATATGAAAGAAACTATAGGTAAGAAACCCATAACACTGTCATGCCTTCAAAATACAATTTTCGAATTGAGTACTGACATACGAACAAAAAAAAATGTATAAAATGATACTGCAAACAAAAAAAACAGAGTTGTGAGCATATCACTATCAAACAAAAAAACATATCGAACTTCTTTTTACTTGCATTAATGCCACTAAAACTTCATTATGGTAAATGACTTTGTATAAAAATTTTGGAAGAAAAGCATTTTCTTTTCCAGGTGTGGTGGTTCAAATTTTACATTCAATAGATTGAAATAGGGTCAAAGTTTGCTTGTATGTTTACTGAACAACGAATGCCGACCTTCAGCAACAACCTTCCCGGTTGCTTTATTTCTTATAAGAATAATCGTTCCGGAACAACCTCCTCTTTGACTTAAAACTCTTGAGGTAATCTTCAACTCATCCTACCAATGCAATACCCCAGAGATGTAAGATGTAATAGACTTAGAAATGCATAAAACCAAATCTTTGGCCATCAAATTATTCAAACAGGCTGATACTTTGTGCTAAAATGGTGTCAATTTTGAATCAAATGCAGTAATGAAATAAATGGTTTGCACAGCCACATTACATATTATCATATATGCTAATTAATATATATGGGAACATCTTTTACTGGAATTTTTTTGCGAACTTTTAAGTTATAATCCAACAGGTAGTTTGAAAAGGTCAAGCTAGCAGTAGCAACAAAATTCTGGACAGAATGATATCCTCTTGTCTCCTAAATTATTACAATAGTAAGGACTTTTTTTAATCAATCGTTAAAAAATTATTTACAAATATCAATAGAATTATATCAAAACTTGACAATAAAGTATTTAAGAAAGTCTAACAACACATAACATCTGCAAGCCCACCAAAAAATAAACCCCCCCCCTCCAAAAAAAAAAAAATAATGTAGAAGAAATAAAGAACTCAAAAAATAAATAAATAAATAAATAAAAATCAAGAACCCAAGACCTCTCAATTGAGACTATGAGTGGTCAACTGAACTATTACAAATGGTTTAATAAATATGATTTTCACCTATCTATCCTATATTCTGGTGGGAAGTTAGATTCAGTTTTTTATTTTTTGACTATTTTAATCTTAATTAAAAAATTATTTGAATTATTTTTTTTAATTTTTGTAAGAAAAAAATAAAATAATAATAGTTTGAATGTGACATTTTATCTTATTAACCTTTTAATATATTTTATTTTTATGACTAATTTAGTCAAAAAAAATCCAAAAAGCCCACATTGCAAACTACACCCAAGGCTGTCGGCCATGGGGTGTTTCTGTCGACCATGGGTGTGGCTGATCAACTATCAGTGGTGGCCGACGGCCACCGGTGCCTTTTTCCAAATATTTATTGACAGTTGTGCCAGCTGTTGCACACTGAGCTGCATCTCCATACACGTGTATGGTGAGATGTTTCTAAGCTCAATGGGTGGTTTTTCTGTATATAGGGGGGTTCCTCCCCCATTTTGAAGGGTTAGAAAAATTAGAGAAAAAATATATATCTCTCTCTCTAGAATTCTCTCTTTCTCTTGATATTTTGTACACATTTGCTCATAAGTCCTTAGCTTTTGCATATCAATCCTTAACCAAATACTCTCACCTTTGGGCTGAGATTACTTAGAGTCTTGTGTGAGCTCTAGAAGGTGGTTTGAGCTTAGATTGTTGGTTTTTTTTGGGCTTTGCTTAAAAGGTATAGTACTTACCTTGTTTAAGCTTATTTTGTATTTTTGTTTTGCCACATTTTCCAACTGTTTTTAGGCTGATTTTGAACTGTCAAAAACTCTGTTTTTGTGACTTAAAAGTGTTGGTTTGAGGTCTCTTTGAGTTAAGGGGTGGTCCACCCTTTTTGCTCCTTTACTTGTTAAGCTTTTGTACCATTTTTCATCACTTTCAAATCAACTTTTTTGGGCCTTTTAACCACTGAATTTTAGAGGTTTTCAGTTGTAAAAACCTTGTTTTGAAGTCTAAAGTTGGAGGGGTTAGCCTTCCCTCCTTGTGTCTTGTTTGCATGCCTAGTTACCCTCACATGTTAGCTTATTATTTTAGCTTTTTGTGGCTTAAGTCCAGCATGTTTTTGTCTCTAAAATAACCTATTTTGGCTCTGTTTTGGGCTGGTTAGTTCAGTTGTGGCTTGTTTTGCATAGTTGTAGTGTTAATCTCCTTCACTGGCTTGATGTTTTAATACTTTGATAATCATTGTTTTGAATTAATAGCATGTTTTAGTGTTGTTTTACACTTCATTTCAGCACTTAAAATCTCTGCAATCTCCCCCATTTTTCACTCTTTTGTTTGCTTTGAAAGTGGTTTTAAACCCCTTGTTTGCCTAAGTATGAAATGGAGGTGTTGCACCTAATGATTTAATCCCTTAGGGGGTTCATTACCAACAGTGTAATGCCTCTTTCATGCCCAAAGCAACTTGTTGTTTGAGCCATCTTTCCATTAGAGGACACTCACTAATGAACAAATCAATTAAAGAATGGTTTTGGTAATTAAAATGAGTAAACAAAATTGGACAAGTAAAAGAGGCAAGATAAGCATCTTTCGTGCTGCAATCGGACGTTAATTCGAACATAAGGAAAATGAGACATTTCATACTCAAAAGTGATGAAATGTGTCATTTTCCTTGGTCACCATCACCCTTGATCATGCATAATAGGGTGGTAGTCTTTTTGAATCTTGTTTTGCATTCATTAAACTTGTACAAACTTGGTTCTTTGGCCATTATGCATGGAAATTGCTTGATTGGTGGTTTGAGAGTCAAGAGTTTCACTCATTTGAGCTTGTTTGATGATAAGGAGTGTAAACAGTACACACAAACATGTGAGAATACATTGTCTTGTTCTGTCTGCTCTCTGTTGCAGCAAAAAGAGGAGTTCATGTCATCAGTGGTCGACCGGCCACCACCAGTAGCCGATCGGCCACTAGTGGTAGCCGACAGGCCCTCTGTCGGCCACCAATGAAATTTGCACAGTGTGTTCCTGAGGTGGAGCAAAGGTATTCTGGAAGTTGGCAGAATTTTTGGTGTTCAAATGTGCAAATAGAGGCTCGCAGCAGCAAAATGGTGGCTTTTCGGGTGGAGGAACTGAGCATGCATGCATCTCTCGTTTCCCGAGGCTGTTTAGTTAACTTGTCTAGTTAGTTAGTTGTTTAATTCGTGTTGTAATTAATTAACTTAATTGCTTTGTAATCAGTTAGTTAAGTATTATAATATTCAATTAGCTTAGAGTAGTTAGTTAAATACTATGTTGTAATAATTAGCTTAGCTTAATTAGCGTAGCTAGTTGGTTAGCTTTTATTTATTTGGACCCTCTTTCGCGATGGCGTAATGTTGTAATAAGTGTGTGTGCGTTATCTTCCAACCTCACGTCTTTCTCCCTTTTATTTAATCGCTTTCAATGGTTAGATTAGGGACATTTTCAATTAGCATATCTTATGCTTGCATGTTTGCATCCATTCATTTATCTTGCATGCACCGAGGCTCGACGCATCATTCAAACTGCATTGCACTTTCAATACTTCTTTGGATACGTCTTTAATCGCATGTTGTTCAAATCGATTCATATGCCATATAGTAGCCGAGCCTATTAATTGCATATTGCATGTGTTGCATTAGACACTTAACATAGTTAGGATCATGCATTTTTCTAAATAGTTTCTGTTTTGACTTGGAGTACTCGGTGAGTTTTATACTTTAGCATACCTGCATGAGTGTGATTGCCATGTTGCCATGATTAGTATGCTTGCCATGAGGCTTTGTGCTTAAATGCTAAACTGGATGAATGCTTGTGGATGAAGGCTTGTTGTTTGAATTGGAACAATTCAACAAATATATGTTTTAAGCCCACTTTGTTGAGTGGCAAATCATGTTTTAAGCCCACTGTGTTTGGTGGCAAATTCGCATCTTTAAGCCCACTTGAGGTGGCAAATGCAAACCATTTTTGAAAACAAACATGAGTTGAATTGTTCTAAATTAAGCAAACTAGTCTATACTTGCGTGTGCGTGTCACATAGTAAGCTAGCCTAAATAACCAGAATAAGAATACATAATATTTATAAAAAAAAAAAACATATCATGATTAGTAGAGGCCGATCTTTGATCGGGTGAGCGGGGGTGCTCATTTCAGGACCTTCCTCTCTCGTACCTAAGTTCCCGAGCCGAGACAACTTTGGTGATGGCGGACATGTGGCCTTTGGCACGAGTTAGAGTTTCCTAAATTTCCCCAAAAATAAAATATTTGGGTGACGACTCTGTATCTAGCAAAACAGTCCAATTTTGGCATTATTTGATTTAAAATCAATTTTTCAAAAAAATTTGTTGGATTTGAACTCTTTGGTGTTTATCAGTTTCATATTACACTTGTGAGACTAGATGCAGAACCGTGGAAGTCCGAACTGTGAGGCCTTTCTTTCAATCATTTTCGAAAGGCGGAGCGCGGAAAAAGGCGAGTCCACACCATTCAAAACAGAATAGAAAATATGCTAACTAAAAACGAATAGGAAAATGGGAGCTGGAATGAGGAAAAAATACAAAGAGGAGAAGAATTTACAGGTCAGGGAGAGAAGGACAATGGGGAGCAGGCAAAAATCGCAGAGGTCTTGGAGAAGGAATGATACTGTGAGATAACCTGAGAGCCCTGCACATTCAAAAAATATTCGCAGGGACAGCGCGGTTTCAAATCATATTAAATGAGCAACGCGTACGAAGGGGCGGAAAGTTATAATAATTTCTAAATCGTGTTCATTCTGACGCTTCAGTATTGGAAGAAGTGCGAGCGCCATATTTTTGACTTTTGATACGCAAAACCAAACATGCCGACTAAACTGGCATTAGTCGGATGTTCGGGGGACAATTGTGGAGGCCGAATTTAATCAATGAGGAAGAAAGGCCGAGCAGTCCGATTGGGACATTGGGCCGAAAACAATTCGGCCCTATCCAAAGGCCCGTGAAGCTGAGCATACGAATCGGCCATATAAGGAGCCAAACAGAAGCTAACACATAGCTGGAAGGCCGACTAGATAATTATAGGCAAGGTCAAGAGTGGGCCCGATCTTGGGCCCAGGCATAATATAAAAAGGGAGGAACGTCAGCCAAAGACAGGTATGAAAAAAAAGATAACTTGCGATAAAAGTAAGATTTGAGAGAATACTGATTGGCTCGTCGGGGTGCTAATCCGGCACCCCAAACCGGAGTGTTTATTCCTTTTTCAGATAGCAACCAGAGGATCAAGAGCATCTACTTGGATAAAAGAGTATTTCCAAAACACCTTCTTGTCACGACCCAAACCCGGCCCTATGGGTTTAGCACCGTAACCGGCCAGTAATCCGTGATTACCGAAGGCCTGCTTAACAGTAATACAGTATAACAGAGTTCAGGGCCTGGCGGAAGCCAATACAGTAAATAACTAGTGTCCATTGAGCTGTGAAAATCTGTATGCCAAAAACATTTTTCATGCATTCATACAGTTCAAACAGTACGGTCATATACAGTCATACAAACATTCAGTACGGGGACTTAACCCTCGATAACAGTACAGTAAACAGTAAACAGTCTATACAATCCGTTAGGTCAATACAAAACAGTGAGGAGACCGATGGGAAAAACTAAAACAAAATCCCAAGCCATACAGGCAACACGGAACCTCACGGTGAGGCACATAGGCTGGCTTGACAAAACTGGGGACCAACCCACGCTCCTAGCTCTGGTCTGGCTGCTGAGAACCTACATATATATATAAACAGTGAGCTAAAGCCCAGTGAATAACATAATGTATAAAGAGGTTAAGAATGTAATGTCCTTACAGTAATGAAAGTTCATTTCAATCAATATTACAGTTGTTCAGTACGATAAACAGTCATATGTGGTACATCCGTTAGCATAACAGTAACAGTAGGTCAAAAAGACCGAACAGTAATGATGGCCAGTCATTCAGTAAACAGTATGGTTCCACAAGGGAACCGACAGAGATCTCTGTAACAGTAACAGTCAGTAACAGTAGTGCTAAGGATGCCACAATACAGTTCAGAAATAAAGGACATACATTCATTCAGTAAATAATTCCAGTTCAGTAAACAGTTCAGTTCAGTATTCAAAAGATAGTCATTTTGAACATATCTTTACACAATTGTTACTCACAGAGATTGGGCTAATAGCAGCTAGAGCGCGTCCCCGAGAGCCAACCCTAAACAGTTAACAAATAGAACACACTAAGTTTCACAGTCGGAAGGGTGATAATTAAATCCCTAAATTTCCTCGGTGTGGTTCTACGTCTAAATCCTCATTAAGATGTCTTAAACTAGGCCTAAGAATGCCTAGGATGAGATGAGGATGCAAAAATACAGTTGGAAGGCATTTTTCAAAAGTTGCTGAAAATAGGCTCTTCGCTCGAGCGAGCCTTCCTTCGCTCGAGCGAGCTTCAAAATCAAAGGCTTCGCTCGAGCGAACAATCCTTCGCTCGAGCGGTCTGATGAACAGTAAAAGTACTGGATGCTCGAATTTTACGCGCGATACCACGCTCGATGCTCGCTCGAGCGGAGCCCTGAATAAAGGTGCTCGCTCGAGCGAGGAAGAAGCCAAATCTGGAAATTTCCAGATTTGCCTTCCAAGCTCAAACCAAGCATTCACAACTCAAATCTCGACCTCTTGGGCCCAAATTCTGGAAAATACATCCCATTCAATATACAACAAGTTTCAAAAACCAATTTACACATGCAAGGGCCAAAGGTGAGTCAATTCAAGCCATTTTCAAACCCATTTTCAAGAACACTTTCAAAACATGAAATGCATGATCTTTAAACCAAAATCAAGCTTTCATTCTTGCTCAATGGAGCTCAATAACTGGAAAACAA
Organism: Camellia japonica; assembly: GCA_030407325.1. NCBI lineage: Eukaryota > Viridiplantae > Streptophyta > Magnoliopsida > Ericales > Theaceae > Camellia > Camellia japonica. The sequence goes on from JAPPVO010000003.1 coordinate 55,062,346, forward strand.
ACTGAAAACATGGACTATGGCTTAAACATGGACATGCATGTACAATCCACCATGAATCAACTTCACAATGCACTAATTCAAGCATGCATGTAACAATGGAGCTCCAATTCACCATTTATGAGCAAATTCAAGACTCAACTTCTCTAAAACCATGATACATGCAAGATGGAGCTTAAAACATAATCAAAAGGGTGAAACTCATACCTAATTCTTGAATGCAAGGCTTAAGAGTCCACTTATGCTAATTTTACTTCAATTCTCTAGCAATCTCCAAGCAAATTTGACAAGAACAAGTCCCTCTCTCTCTCTCTCTATGTTTTTGGTCGGCAATGAACAAGAAGAAGGGCTGATCAAAATGTATCTCTAAGTGTATAAGGCACAATAGAATTGAATAAACAATAGTCCACTCCTGATGGCATTTTGGTAAATAAGTTGAACTTGGCAATTAACTCATTTAAATCTACTTTAATCATTCCTAATCAATTTTCAGATAAATATACCATTAAATCACAAATATTCTACTGATTCAAAACTCTAAACGGTTTCCATTCGGCCGCCGATAAGGCCTTCAATTAGCAGTTTAAACATAAATTCAAACAGATAATCATCAATCAAACAGATGCAATATGCAATTCAATAAAAACTTATTCAATTTCAGTTTCGATTTCAATCGTTTATTCAGTACTCAGTTAATTCAATTACAGTCATTATCAGTTCAGTTTAGCAGAATCAGTATATAATCAGTGGTTTATCGGTAATCAGTACGAGGGTTGTTACAGTCTCCCCTCCTTATAAGGAGTTTAGTCCTCTAAACTCGAGTTACCTTCAGTTTGGAAGAAAACAGGGTTCAGTGGGAACAAATCAGGATATCTTTTCGCCATGTCATCTTCCCTTTCCCAAGTGGCATACACACCACCATGATTCTGCCAGTCAACTTTCACTAGTGGGATCTCTTTGTTTCTCAGTTTCTTGATCCGCGGTTTACAATCTGTATAGGCCGTTCCTCGTAAGTGTAGTCATCACTCAACATACGGGTAGGCTCAATCACATGAAACGGATCTCGAAGATAGTCTCTCAACATCGAAATGTGGAAGACGTTATGCATATGCTCCATTTCAGGAGGAAGTGCAACTTGATACGCCACCGGATTGATTTTCTCAATCACCTCATACGGTCCGACATACCGCGGCGCTAATTGCCTTTGACTCCAAAACGAGTCTGGCCTTTCATTGGTGTCACTTTCACAAAAACGTGATCACCCACTTCATACTCTCTATCCCGTCTTCTAATCCGCATAACTTTTCTGTCTACTCTGTGCGGTTTTCAATCTTGCTGTATCAGTTTGATCTTTTCAGTCGTCTCATAACAATCTCGGGCCCAAGCAAAGGCCCATCTCCAACTTCTGCCCAGCAAATTGGAGATCTACACTTTCTGCCATACAATGCCTCGAAAGGCGCCATACCAATACTCGAATGGTAGCTGTTGTTGTAGGCGAATTCAGCCAACGGCAAATGACTTTCCCAGTTTCCCTTGAAATCAAGGACACACATTCTCAGTAGATCCTCTAAAGTTTGGATGGTCCTTTCTGACTGTCCATCTGTCTGAGGATGATAGGCACTACTCAGCCTCAATTCAGTACCCAATGCAGTCTGTAGGCTTTGCCAGAACCTCGATGTAAACTTCGAATCCCTGTCAGAAACAATAGACACAGGCACTCCGTGCAATCTAACAATTTCATCAATATAGATAACAGCCAATTTATCCGCATTATAGATTGTCTTGACAGGTAAGAAGTGTGCAGATTTGTCAGTCTATCAACAATAACCCAAATAGAATCCATACCTTTCCTGGAGCGAGGTAATCCAACGATAAAATCCATCGTGATATGCTCCCATTTCCACTCTGGTATGGGTAAGGGTTGCAGTAATCCGGCAGGTCGTGATGTTCAGCTTTAACTTGTTGGCAATGAAGACACTTGGACACAAAGTCGGCAATTTCTTTCTTCATTCCCGGCCACCAGAAATTCTGTTTCAGATCTTGATACATTTTCGTATTCCCCGGGTGAATAGAAAACTTCGAATGTGGCCTTCTTGGAGAACTCTTCTTTTCAATTCAGTGTCATTTGGTACACACAGTCTATCTTGAAATTTCAGTACATTGTTGTCAAATTTGAACCCCGGTCTCGGTTTTGAATCTTTTCTTCGATATTTTTTCAAGAATCATCCAGTTGCTGTTTCTCCTTAATCTCTTCAATCAATGCTGGTTGAGCAGTAATGGCAGCTAAGGTTCCACCTTGTTCCTTCAAAACAATTTCAATCTCAGACTTTTCAGATCATGAAGCAATTCTTTCTGCCGTCAGCAAACAGGCTAAGTTCCCAATCGATTTCGGCTCAAAGCATCGGCAACGGTATTGGCTTTTCCCGGATGGTACAGAATCTGTAGGTCATAATCTTTGATCAGTTCAAGCCATCTCCGCTGTCTCATATTCAGTTCTTTCTGGTGAAGAAATACTTCAGGCTCTTGTGGTCGGTGTATACTTCACATGTCGCCCCATACAAATAGTGACGCCAAATTTTCAATGCAAAAACCACTGCAGCAAGTTCAAGATCATGGGTTGGGTAATTCTTTTCATGCGGTCTCAACTGTCGGGAAGCATAAGCAATAACTCTCCCATTCTGCATTAAAACACATCCCAAACCCTTATGAGAAGCATCACTAAAAACAGTGTAACCATCTGTACCTGAGGTAGAGTAAGGACCGGTGCAGTCACAAGTCGAGTTTTCAACTCTTGGAATGCTGATTCCCTTTGGTCAGTCCAGTCAAATGATGTCCCCTTCTGTGTCAACTGAGTCAGTGGTAAGGCAATCTTGGAGAAATCTTTGACAAATCTTCTGTAATATCCAGCCAATCCCAAAAAGCTTCGGACTTCGGTTACATTCGTTGGTCTAGGCCAGTTCACTACGGCTTCAATTTTCTGCGGATCAACAGAAATTCCATCTTTGCTAATAACATGCCCCAAAAACATCACATGATCAAGCCAAAATTCACATTTAGACAGTTTAGCATACAGTTTCTGTTCCCTTAAGGTTTGCAGGGCAAGTCTTAGATGGTGTTCATGTTCTTCGACAGTCTTGGAATAAATCAGTATGTCATCAATAAATACTACAATGAAATCATCAAGGTACGGTTTAAAAATTCTGTTCATAAGGTCCATAAATGCAGCTGGGGCATTCGTGACTCCGAATGGCATAACTAAAAATTCATAATGTCCATACCTTGTTCTAAAAGCAGTCTTATCAATATCTCCCGGTTTAACCTTCAATTGATGGTACCCCGATCTAAGATCAATCTTGGAAAACACTTGTGCACCCTGTAACTGGTCAAATAAATCATCAATACGCGGTAATGGATATTTATTCTTTACAGTTACCTTGTTCAGTTCACGGTAATCGATGCACAGTCTCAGTGAGCCATCTTTCTTCTTCACAAACAAAACAGGTGCACCCCACGGTGAAGTACTGGGTCTGATAAACTTTTTGCCTAACAGTTCCTGCAATTGCACTTTCAATTCCTTCAGTTCAGTTGGAGCCATTCTGTAAGGAGCTTTCGATATCGGCTGTGTACCCGGAATCACATCCACAGTAAATTCAATTTCCCTGTCAATCAAATCCCCTGGCAATCATCTGGAAACATCTGGGAATTCTCTGACTATAGGAATACAATTCATATCAGTTTTAACACTATCATCAGTAGGCACAGTCAACACAGAACACAGATATCCTTTACACCCCTTTCTAATCAGTCTAACAGCTTTTACAGAAGAAATCAGATACGGTGGGGGTACTACTCCAATTCCATTAAACACAAATTCCGGTAAGCCCGGTGGACGGAAAACTACTTGTTTTGTTACACAGTCTATAGTGGCATGATATTTTGTAACCAATCCATCCCCAATATTACATCAAAATGATCGATATTCAATGGCAGTAAATCAATAAACAGATGCATATCCCCAACAATAATCTCACAAGCAGGATACATATATGCACATGTCATGGATCCCCCAACAGGTGATGATACAGCTAGCAATAGTTCATGGTTCTAAGGGTCTATTCAATTTTCGTGAAAAGCATGTGACACATAAGAATGTGTAGACCCCGAATCAATCAATACATATGCATTTTGAGCACAATAGAGAGGATACCTGACACAACAGTCTCGGTATTCTGCACGTCTCCCGGTACTAGGGCAAACACTCGGCCCTGCCTCATAGGCTCTTTCCCGGTAGCTTTGGGGTTAGGCTTCGGTGGTACATTTGATGCTGCTACGCTCGGTGCAGCTTTACTACTGGATTGCGGGCAGAGGGACAGTCTTTAATTCTGTGGCCCACCTTGCCACACCTGAAACAAGCTCCAGAAATCTGATAGCAAACCCCTTTGTGCTTGTTGCCACATATGGAGCAGGGTGGAGTAGACCCACTCCCTTGGCTGGGGCTAGTTGTCGACCCCGTATTCTGTTTCTTGTTTGTTGGGTTATGCTTGCCTTTCTTGAATTTGAAACCCTGCCTTTTACCTTGCCACTCAGTTGTTGGTGTTTCAGTTTTCAGTGCTTCAATATTTGATTCGGCCATCAAGGCCCTGTCGAGAACACCCACATAAGTTGGCAATTTCAACATGTTGACTCGGTCAAGGATAGCAACACTTCAGGCCACCTTCAATCTCCTGGCCTTCTTATAATCGGTGTCCACCATGTGTGGTGCATACCTAGCAAGTTCGGTGAATTTCTTCTCATACTCGGCAACAGACATTTTGCCCTGTTTCAGTTGCTCAAACTCCGTTACTTTTCTGTCTCGGATGCACTGGGGAAAGTACTTTTCAAAGAAGGACTCCTTGAACTGAGCCCAAGTCATAATAGCATTTGCATCGCGGGTCAACATCCACCACCTTCTTGCTTCTTCTTGAAGGGTGAAGGTTGCTAACAGTACTTTGTTGGCTTCGGAACACGGAAACACTTCAAATAATTTTCTGTTTCAAGTACCCAAGCTTCAGCCTTCAATGGTTCAAGGCCTCCCTGAAAGGATGGCGGTTTTAGCTTGCTGAATTTCTGGGTAAGAGCAATAATATCCTCATTTGCATTCACATTTTGCACATTCTGTTCCGGTTGCACCGGAGGAGGAGGAGGTGGGGGCGGTTGGTTCTGTTGTTGATCCAGTCTTTCAATTATCAGTCCCATCATTAGTTCAAGTCTGGCCATTCTGGCCTCAGAGGATGATTCAGTTTCATTTGCAGTTTGCATTATCCATTTCACTATAAACAGTTATAACAGTTATCATTATAGCAGTTGTACATTAAAGTTTAACATTTAACACTTAATCAGTCAGTCATAAGCACACACTTTTCAAATTCATGAGATGCCCTAATTGCTTTTCTAGGACACCCTATAGCTCATTTGGACACGTGTGTGCGGTATAACTCGTGGTTAAGTATCGCTCTGATACCACTCTGTCACGACCCAAACCCGGCCCTATGGGTTTAGCACCGTAACCGGCCAGTAATCCGTGATTACCGAAGGCCTGCTTAACAGTAATACAGTATAACAGAGTTCAGGGCCTGGCGGAAGCCAATACAGTAAATAACTAGTGTCCATTGAGCTGTGAAAATCTGTATGCCAAAAACATTTTTCATGCATTCATACAGTTCAAACAGTACGTCTATACAGTCATACATAAACATTCAGTACGGGGACTTAATCCCTCGATAACAGTACAGTAAACAGTAAACAGTCTATACAATCCGTTGGTCAATACAAAACAGTGAGGAGACCGATGGGAAAAACTAAAACAAAATCCCAAGCCATACATGGCAACGGAACCTCACGGTGAGGCACATAGGCTGGCTTGACAAAACTGGGGACCAACCCACGCTCCTAGCTCTGGTCTGGCTGCTGAGAACCTACATATATATATAAACAGTGAGCTAAAGCCCAGTGAATAACATAATGTATAAAGAGGTTAAGAATGTAATGTCCTTACAGTAATGAAATCAGTTCATTTCAATCAGTATTACAGTTGTTCAGTACGATAAACAGTCATATGTGGTACATCCGTTAGCATAACAGTAACAGTAGGTCAAAAAGACCGAACAGTAATGATGGCCAGTCATTCAGTAAACAGTATGGTTCCACAAGGGAACCGACAGAGATCTCTGTAACAGTAACAGTCAGTAACAGTAGTGCTAAGGATGCCACAATACAGTTCAGAAATAAAGGACATACATTCATTCAGTAAATAATTCCAGTTCAGTAAACAGTTCAGTTCAGTATTCAAAAGATAGTCATTTTGAACATATCTTTACACAATTGTTACTCACAGAGATTGGGCTAATAGCAGCTAGAGCGCGTCCCCGAGAGCCAACCCTAAACAGTTAACAAATAGAACACACTAAGTTTCACAGTCGGAAGGATGATAATTAAATCCCTAAATTTCCTCGGTGTGGTTCTACGTCTAAATCCTCATTAAGATGTCTTAAACTAGGCCTAAGAATGCCTAGGATGAGATGAGGATGCAAAAATACAGTTGGAAGGCATTTTTCAAAAGTTGCTGAAAATAGGCTCTCGCTCGAGCGAGCCTTCCTTCGCTCGAGCGAGCTTCAAAATCAAAGGCTTCGCTCGAGCGAACAATCCTTCGCTCGAGCGGTCTGATGAACAGTAAAAGTACTGGATGCTCGATTTTACGCGCGATACCACGCTCGATGCTCGCTCGAGCGGAGCCCTGAATAAAGGTGCTCGCTCGAGCGAGGAATCCTTCGCTCGAGCGAAGAAGCCAAATCTGGAATTTCCAGATTTGCCTTCCAAGCTCAAACCAAGCATTCACAACTCAAATCTCGACCTCTTGGGCCCAAATTCTGGAAAATACATCCCATTCAATATACAACAAGTTTCAAAAACCAATTTACACATGCAAGGGCCAAAGGTGAGTCAATTCAAGCCATTTTCAAACCCATTTTCAAGAACACTTTCAAAACATGAAATGCATGATCTTTAAACCAAAATCAAGCTTCATTCTTGCTCAATGGAGCTCAATAACTGGAAAACAAACTGAAAACATGGACTATGGCTTAAACATGGACATGCATGTACAATCCACCATGAAATCAACTTCACAATGCACTAATTCAAGCATGCATGTAACAATGGAGCTCCAATTCACCATTTATGAGCAAATTCAAGACTCAACTTCTCTAAAACCATGATACATGCAAGATGGAGCTTAAAACATAATCAAAAGGGTGAAACTCATACCTAATTCTTGAATGCAAGGCTTAAGAGTCCACTTATGCTAATTTTACTTCAATTCTCTAGCAATCTCCAAGCAAATTTGACAAGAACAAGTCCCTCTCTCTCTCTCTATGTTTTTGGTCGGCAATGAACAAGAAGAAGGGCTGATCAAAATGTATCTCTAAGTGTATAAGGCACAATAGAATTGAATAAACAATAGTCCACTCCTGATGGCATTTTGGTAAATAAGTTGAACTTGGCAATTAACTCATTTAAATCTACTTTAATCATTCCTAATCAATTTTCAGATAATTATACCATTAAATCACAAATATTCTACTGATTAAAACACTAAACGGTTTCCATTCGGCCGCCGATAAGGCCTTCAATTAGCAGTTTAAACATAAATTCAAACAGATAATCATCAATCAAACAGATGCAATATGCAATTCAATAGACAAACTTATTCAATTTCAGTTTCGATTTCAATCGTTTATTCAGTACTTCAGTTAATTCATTACCAGTCATTATCAGTTCAGTTTAGCAGAATCAGTATATAATTCAGTGGTTTATCGGTAATCAGTACGAGGTTGTTACACTTCTCCACAGAGACCAAAGTAATATTTGACCAAAGTGTAAAGAATTGTCTGTCATGATTTCATGTGTGGAAGCCAAAATGAGATTTGATACAAAGTATAGAGGTGCAAAGTATAATTTATCCTAAAAAAAATTTGTACGTGCAATATGAAAGAAACTATAGGTAAGAAACCCACAACACTGTCATGCCTTCAAAATACAATTTTCGAATTGAGTTCTGACATACGAACAAAAAAAAAAGAGTATAGAATGATACTGTAGAACAAAAAAAGCAGAATTGTGAGCATATCACTATCAAACAAAAAAAACATATCGAACTGCTTCTTATTGGCATTAATGCCACTGAAACTTCATTATGGTAAATGACTTTGTATAAAAATTCTGGAAGAAAATCATTTTCTTTTTCAGGTGTGGTGGTTCAAATTTTACATTCAACAGATTGAAATAGGGTCAAAGTTTGCTTGTATGTTTACTGAACAACGAATGCCGACCTTCAGCAACAACCTTTCCGGTTGCTTTATTTCTTATAAGAATAATCGTTCCGGAACAACCTCCTCTTTGACTTAAAACTCTTGAGGTAATCTCCAACTCATCATGCCAACGCAATACCCTAGAGATGTAAGATGTGATAGACTTAGAAATGCATAAAACCAAATCTTTGGCCATCAAATTATTCAAACAGGCTGATACTTTGTGCTAAAATGGTGTCAATTTTGAATCAAATGCAGTAATGAAATAAATGGTCTACACAGCCACATTACATATTATTATATATGCTAATTAATATATATGGGAACATTTTTTACTGGAATTTTTTTGCGAACTTTTAAGTTATAATCCAATAGGTAGTCTGAAAAGGTCAAGCTAGCAGTAGCAACAAAAATTCTGGACAGAATGATATCCTCTTGTCTCCTAAATTATTACAATAGTAAGGACTTTTTTTAATCAATCGTTAAAAAATTATTTACAAATATCAATAGAATTATATCAAACTTGACAATGAAGTATTTAAGAAAGTCTAACAACACATAACATCAGCAAGCCCACCAAAAAATAAACCCTCCCCCCCCCAAAAAAAATAATAATATAGAAGAAATAAAGAACTCAAAAAAAAAATAAATAAATAAAAATCAAGAACCCAAGACCTCTCAATTGAGACTATGAGTGGTCAACTGAACTATTACAAATGGTTTAATAAATATGATTTTCACCTATTTATCCTATATTCTAGATTCAGTTTTTGATTTTTTGACTATTTTAATCTTAATTAAAAAATTTATTTGAATTGATTTTTTTAATTTTTGTAACAAAAAAAATAAAATAATAATAATTTGAATGTGACATTTTATTTTATTAACCTTTTAATATATTTTATTTTTATGACTAATTTAGTCAAAATAAAATCCAAAAAGCCCACATTGCAAACTACACCTTTTATCTCTACCTTCCTCAAATGGAATAATAAAAATTTGTGGCCATGGAATGCAACTAAGGATTCGTATAGAATGGGGGTTGACTTTTTGATTATTTTAATTTGGGATTAAAAAGTCTCATTTAGGATAAATTTTTTGACTTTTTTTGATTTTTATGAGAGAAAAAATAAAATAATTATAAATTATATGTAACATTTGACTAAAATAATCTATTTTATCTAATATGACTATTTTAAGCCAAAATAGGCATCCAAACTGGGCTTAAATGACATAATTTCATTGGGTAAAAGTGGGCAATAAATAATTAACAAAATGTCATCAATCATACCAAAGCATAGAATGGCTGTCACGACCTGCTCCCCGTACCCAAGGGTTCAGCATCGTGATGGCCAGTAACCGAGGTTACCTCCGGCCAATTCTTAAACAAATTAATAAACGCAAGCGGAAGAAATATTTAAATAAGGGTACTAAAATAATCATTGGAGTTTCAATTTTTATTACAAAATGTATTAACCCAAAAGGCCCATATTTACATATAAAAATACATCAATAAAAGTGCTTTGTGCCTACCCCACACGCTGGTCCTGACATGTCACCTGAAAGTGGTAAAAAAACTATAAGCACATGGCAGGGTGAGAAAATTATACTAAGAGCATAAGGGCATAAAATTCACCATGGACGTTATTGGCTAAAAGAGCTTGATATATAAAACATAGTACGGTAATTAGTTGGGCGAACAAGAGCTTGATACATAATATACATGATACAGAAATCATTTGACGTATACCTCGGATCACGTAATACGGAAATCAATATACAACCATAACCACGGTACATCACTAAGTGCCAAGCACTACACTGGTCAATGGATCCACGACAAACACTGGATCACAGAGTGGTCAATCACTAAGCCAATAGTTATTTAAGTCCCCCAAGGCGTGGGACTCCAGTGTGGTATTCACAAAACATATTTTTATATAAGGTCATAACCAAATATTCTTTAAAATAAAAACAAACAAATCCATGGGTTTCTTTTTAAACAAATAGGGTTTAGAAATAAAACCACGTAACTGAAACCTTTATAAAACACAATTTTTATTAATAAAATATAACTTCTGTAAAATAGGTTTTGATAAGTCAAAACATAAGTAAAATACATTTTGATAACTCAAGGTATAATATAACTCACCTTAACTTTAATACCTTACTATTTCTTTCCACCATCAAAGACCTTTTCAGCTTCCATCATTTTTCTTCTATTCTTTCTATTTTCTCTCCTCCTCTTTTCTTACTTTTCCTCTTTCTACCTGGGCACATTGCTCCTAATATACAAAGGCAGCCGTGGGCACCAAGCCACGGCTGCTACGTGTCGCATATCCGTAACACCACATTAATTCAACCTTATCTGTAATCAATGGATAAACCTAACTAATTTATTTATTTATACTTTGATCCCTAAATTTTTAGTAATTATATTATTTTACAAAAATAATATATAATAAATTATATATTTTCTCTAACTGTGATTAAATAATATTAGTATAAATTCTATAAAATAATTAAAAATTTAGGTTGTTACAATGGCCAAATACAGAGAGCATCTCCAATGGTAGTAGGCATTTTACCTATCTAAATATTACTATAAAGTATACATTTTATTTTGCCTATCAACTGTTTTATGTTTTTACTCCAACCATACTCTTTATTTTAGCTATTCATCCAAATATTATTAATTTTATAGAATGTCACGTCAACAACAAAGATGGAGGGAAATAATCTTAATGATTAAATACATTTTGCTTAGCCTTGAAGGCTAGCTACATGTAACTAGTGAATGTAAGCTGAGTCAAAATACCTAATCATATGCCTAGTGCATTGGAGTTGAAAAAAGTGAGTTACATTAGGCATTTTGACTAACAAACATTAGATGCCTAGTGGGTTGGAGATGCTCTACATTGAGCTTTGCAGTAGAAAGGAAAGAGATGGACATGTCAACGGCGACATTCATGGGAAGACCCTCAACATAGATCACAGTACCACCCAGTTCATCAACCAGATTCCTAATAGCTCTCGGATCCAAATTCCCAGTTCTATCCTGGGTTCAAAATAACCCAATCATCAAAAACCCAACAAAACCCACAATTGGATCTGAGGCAAATCAAAATCGAGATCGAGAGATAGATGAGGAGATTCTTACAGTGAAACGAGGAGGGACCTTGAAGGAAAAAACAACGGAACCGGGATTGATTCGATCGATTTTGATACCGTTGAGTATAAAATCTTAGAAGAAGCTGCGTTCGATGTCGGATCGGTGAGTCAGAACGGTGACTCGGGAGACTATCTCAGAGTCTTCATTGCTCACCTTCAAATACTCCTTCGACTCGGACTCTTTCTCAGCCACTGCTACATGTCCTCTGGCTTTTCAAAATTCAACTGGTTTGATTTGGATTTTTAGTATTTATTTTTTAAAAATTAAAATTTTTCATTTTTCATTTTCGTATTTTTTATTTTTATTGAATTTTTTTTAATATTCTAAGTAATTTTTAAAATTTTTAGATATACTTAACATAAATACACTTAAAAAATATAATATTTATAAAAAAAAATCTTTACAACATTCATTAAATATAAAAATATAAAAAAAAAATACGAGAATTAAATTTTTTTTTTTGTATATTTATGTATTTATTGATATTTTAAAATATTTTTTTACAAATATTTTACTTTTTAGATACATCTAAATAATGTGTATCTAAAAAATAAAAAAATTGCTTAAACTTTTAAGGGAAAATTATTTGTAAGTCCTATTAGGAAGACTTATGTTACATATGGTCCTACTAAAAAACTTATGTTCCCATAAGTCCTGTGAGAAGTTTGTTGACATATTTACCCTCAATATTAGTTGTTAATATCATAAATAATAATAAAACCATATATAGGAAATTGAATGTTATCATAGATCATATCTATATAAACGTAACGTAACACTTGTACGTAACGTGACACCTACATAAACGTAATGTGACACCTGAATGTTTCCATAGATCATATCTACATAAACGTAACGTAACGTGATACCTACATAAACGTAACGTGACACCTATATAGGAAATTGAATGTTGGCATAGATCATATTTATATGAAACGTAACGTGACACCAACATAAACCAGCAACATTTTCACATTCAATTTAAAAAAATAAAAATTCATTAAGTTTGCGAAACGTAACGTGACACGTTACGTTTATGTATGTGTCATGTTACGTTATGTTTATGTAAGTGTCATGTCACGTTACGTTTATGTAGGATCTTGTGGAATACATTCATATCTAGATAGGACTTGAGACTCTATAAGAAATTATATAGGACTTAACCTAGCATAAGTGTCTGAAAAAGGACTTATAAATAAGTCTCCTATTTTTTAAAATATTCACTAAAAATAAAAAAAATATAAACAAAAAAATTTCAATTTTTAAAAATTAAATGCAGAAAATTAAAACCAAACAATTATTCCTTTTTTTTTTTTTTTTTAATCAGCTGAAACATTACTCCTTCCCATTTTTTTGCCTTCTCTATCAAATCTCTCGAGTCCGGATCCTCTTCAGCCAAAGTTTCCAACCGGTCCTCCGGTTAATGGCCTGGATCTTGCCACGTCACCCCACTCAGAAAGAACGGCCCAGATCAACGAAAAAAAAAAAAACTAATTTCAAATTTCCCACAAAACAGAGCTCCGTAATTTCCCTCCATTTAGCGTCTTTTCCTCTTTTCCCTCCCATTGAGTTCTTTCACCAGCAACATCTTTCTTGTGAAATAGACAGCGGCAAAGGCAACAAACATCGACGGCGGCGGACCTCGACGGCGGTGAACATCAACGCTCCGGCTTCGGCGACCACGAACCAGAGCCCCGGCGAGAAAGCAATTCAGCTGCAAGTTTTGCTGGTGATGTTCCAGTCCCTTTGCAAATCTTGTGTTATTGTTCCCATTTTTGTTGTTACATTCAAAAAATTCATTCATTTATACATGAAATATGATAGGAAAGAACACTTTTCATTCATATATATATATATATATTTGATTATGTGCTGTGTGCATTTTTCAGGAAATTTTATAGAGAACACTTTTCAAAAATAGTTTCACCAAATGTGTTTGAAATATTGTTTCATCTTGTATGTTTTTGGGTAGAATAAACAGTTTCCAAAAACCAATACTCATTAATTCCTAAACATTATAATAGCTTCTGCTCCATCTAGTGATGTTTGGAAAGTTCCAGGTTTGCTTGAATTATTTCAGTGCGTAAATCATGGAAATAACACCTTCCTTAATGACCCATTATAGAAAAAAAAAAGAAAAGATAATGGTTCATTGTTTGCATATGGATATTTTGTGATCAATTAAAGTATTAGTGTCAAACAAGTTTTAGATAAACTTGTAAGAATAGTGACATATTATTGTTGAATAATAAGCTTTTGAGAGTATGAAAAAGATAACAAAAATGATTGCTGGTAGCCATGGGTTTTCTAAATTGTTTTGCCTTTGTTTTGCATAACAAAAATGACTGCTTGAATTAACATAAAATTTTTTAAATTGTTTTGCCTTTGTTTTCTAAGCTAGTTTCTCCACTCAAAGAGAGCTTGCTGGTAGCCATGGGTTAGACAACATGACAAGGACATATTTTTAATTTGAAACCTCATGTAATATTCAAAATCATATTTGTTTTTAAATTTAAATCTCACCCCATTAAAACCTAAGGTTATGTGCTTTTTAAAGGTTCTTGTTTGATTTTTTAAATGTTAATGTTCAAATTTTATTAATGTTCAAATGTTAATGTTCAAATTTTATTATTTTTGTTTCTAAAGTTGTGTATGAAGAAAGCTTTTCTAAAGCTTCTCCCATTTCATTGTCTTTACTTTGCAGTTGTGTTTGATATGGATATGGAAGCTGACAACGATTGTGGTTGGAAGCCAAAAGAAGGAATGACTTTTGATTCAGAAGAAGGTGCGTATGATTTTTATAATGCATATGGAGCAAGAATGGGGTTTAGCATAAGAAGGGAATATTGTAAGAAGAACAAGGTTACTAATCAAATTATTTCTAGAAATTTGGTTTGCAACAAAGAGGGATTTCGGAAGGTTGACAAGCGAGACCCATTGACAAAAAACCCTAGAGCTGAAACTAGGATTGGTTGTGAGGCCCGTCTTTTTGTTAAATTGGATGTCAGTACTGAGAAATTTGTTGTGATTGATTTCAAAGAAAAACACAACCATCAACTTGTATCTCTAGATTGTGCCCATATGTTGCCATCGCAGAGAAAGATATCACCTACCCAAGCAATTGAGTTAGACTTAGCCTCACAGTCTGGTCTTCGTTTAGGGCAATCTTTTGAACTCATGGGTAGGGAAGCTGGTGGGAGGCAGTCTCTTGGGTTTCTCAAAGTAGATCAAAAAAATTACTTGAGAACCAAAAGACAAAAAAGTTTAGCATATGGGGAAGTAGGTAATGTCTTGCAATACTTTCAACAAAAATCTGTGGAGAATCCATCTTTTTTTTATGCTTTCCAGTTAGATAATAAGGAGCAAATAACGAATATGTTTTGGGCCGATGCACAAATGATCATGGATTATGCCCAATTTGGCGATGTAGTTACATTTGATACTACCTACAAGTTAAATAAAGAGCATAGGCCATTTGCATCTTTTGTGGGATTTAACCATCATAGAGAAACAATTATTTTTTGTGCAGCTTTGTTGTATGATGAGACTGCCGAAACATTTGTATGGTTATTTCAAACTTTTTTAGAGGCTATGTCAAAAAAGGCACCAAAAACTTTGTTTACCGATCAAGATGCTGCAATGGCTAAGGCCATACCTATTGTGATGCCTGACACGAGTCACCGTTTGTGCACTTGGCATTTGATGCAAAATGCATTAAGGCATGTTAACTGTCTCTTTCAAGATAAGGGGGTGAAAGGTGTATTAAATAAATTCTTGTTTCATATTGAGGATGAAAATGAATGGAAATTGAAGTGGGGGGAAATGCTTGATGCATATGATGCTCACGATAATCATTGGTTAAAGTTGACTTTTGGGGTGAAGGAAAAATGGGGCTGGGCATATGTTAAATCAACATGGGCTGCGGGAATGAGTACGACACAACTCAGTGAATCTTTTAATGCGTTTTTGAAGGATTACATTCGTTCTGATTTTAATTTAAAGGAATTCTTCATGCATTTTGAAAGGGTACTTTCTGAGAAGCGGTACAAGGAGTTAGAAGCAGGCTATGTTTTGTGCCAAAGGTTGCCAAGGGTGAGAGCGCCATTCAGAATGTTAAGTCAAATGGGTAATGTGTACACTAAAAATATTTTTGAGGAGTTTCAAGATGAGTATTTTCTTTCTGTTGAATCAGACATACAAGCAATTGAATACGGGGAGGGTTGTACCGTTTACACAATTGTTGATGCTACTAGGAAAAATGCAAGGAAAGTGAAAATGGAGATGGATGGCTCTTTGGCTTGTAGTTGTACAAAGTTTGAAAGGAAAGGGATTTTGTGCAGTCACTGTTTGAAGGTTGTGAGAGACATATTGAAGCTTAAAGAGGTTCTTGTACAATACGTTATGAAGAGGTGGACCAAACAAGCAAGAGCAGAAGCTGTTAAGGACAACTTGGGGAATCGGATTGAAGTAGACGTCAAACTCCAACAAGCCTCGCGGTATAAGACATTGATGATTGTATTTAGAGCAGTAGCATGTAGAGCTGCTGAAACTGAGGAAACTTATGATTTAGCATTTTCACAAGTCGCTGCATTAGATGCAAATGGAGGATAAAAAGCCCCAAGTAGTAAGGGCAAAAGGAGAATAAAAGGTCCATGTGAGGTGGCGTTGGAAGCAAGCTTTAAAAGAAAATCACGTGCTAAATCTTTGAGTTCTTCACAATCTGTTGCAGTTCTGACAGTTACACCTTCTCTATTATCTGTTGGAGGAGATGTGTACAATGATGAAAATGTTCCTCCTTCAGTTCTACCTCCATTGATATATCCCACATATAATGTGAGTGAGATTTGTTTTCGTATTTTTTTTGTAGGTACAATATGATTACGTATTTTTTTTGTGGGTATAATATGATTACGTAATCAATATGCTTTGTTTTTAATTCATTGTAGGCAAACAATTTGCCGTATTGTGGTGAACCTTCATTTATGACACTGCTTCAAGGTGGGTATGACATTGCTTTTCAAGATTCTCAAGGCTCAAATACAGATTCTCAAGCAACAAACACTTTAATATGTAGTCAGGTACTGATCAAGACAGAAATAGTTGCTGTTTTGATTTTCTTTTCTTGTTATTTTGCTGTTTGGGTGCTCCAAGTGCTGCTATTTTGCCCTTTTTTTGGACTGAGTTCATGCTATTTTTTTCCTGCTGTTTTGTTTTGTTTTTTTTATTTTTTAAATTTTTTTCAGGGTATAGATGGGCACAAAGAGA
Source organism: Camellia japonica (assembly GCA_030407325.1). Classification (NCBI taxonomy): domain Eukaryota; kingdom Viridiplantae; phylum Streptophyta; class Magnoliopsida; order Ericales; family Theaceae; genus Camellia; species Camellia japonica. The sequence continues at coordinate 55,079,125 of JAPPVO010000003.1, forward strand.
TGGAAGGTGGAAGGCACTTCAAATTTTAAGCCTGTTGCAATCCACTTGGTGCTGAATATTTCCAGTTCATGTTGTAATCTATTTGTTTAACATGAGTTGTTATCTAATTTTACCTTAGCTCTATCTGAATTTGGGTTCTATCTGAATCAGGTTTGTAATTGTAATGTTAAATCTGAATTTGGGTTCTATCTGAATCAGATTTGTACTTGTAATGTTATATCTGAATTTGGGTTCTTTTGAAGCATTTGAAAATTTTAATTTTTATGAATTCTGATTATGTGTGGATGAATTTTCTATTCTATTATTTGATATATGAGCATCCAAAAATATTAGTTGAAGATATTGTTCATTCATTCCCTCCATAATTTCAGCATCCATATCAACCTCCTTACTGAGAATATGGTGTTCCCCTGCTGCCTTACTAGTCTTTGTCAATAAACAATTTGCATTCTCAAAACTGGTATCACTAACCTGATTCTCAGGTTTCTGATTGTTCAACATCTCAACAGCTACAACAATATCTTGTGAAGAGGAGTTTACATTCTATTGTCAACATCTCAAGGTTTTGCATTCTAGTGTCAAGAGATTACAACATGAACACTGTTATGTTTAACATGAAATTGCAATCCATTACATTCAACCATTAAACAAAACATCATCCCAATTACATTACACTATTTCAAATACACTAAGATCACAACTACCACCAACAAAAAAAACAAAAAACAAAAGCGTAATTCAATTTTGCACCAACTCTTTCAACCACCATTGCCAAGTCTCTATATTGTTTCCTACTCTTTATAGTTATGCCTTTGAGCTCCCCATTGACGATAATTACTTCTCTAAGAGTAGACAAGACTTCCATGCGTTCTTCATCGATATCATTCTCGACCACCTTCAAATTATGCTGCATATGTGGAGGGATCCACCACTGAAAGAAGTTACAACCATTCGGATAATTGTGGCATACAAAATAAAGGCAATTTGGATTATCCGTTGACTGAGAAATCTTCACCATAGCTTTTCTGCCACATCGACAATTGCGGTTTTCGAATCTAACTTCATGCATGTTGTCCATACTTGCATTTGTGCTTGACATTGACATTGACCTACAAAAAAGAGGTTCACATGCATATGTTTATCATACACAATAAAAAAGTTCAATCTAAACACCAAACCCTGTGTACTTGTAAAGTGGAAATGAGTCCCATTAATCTGAACAATAATCTGAATGTTTACAATAATCTGAACACACTAATTTTGAACACACTAATTTTCAACAGATTCTAAATCACTCTAAAATGATTAATATGTTCATATAACTATCATTTATAATTAATATAAATGGAAACATCAAATCAATTCAAAATAACCAGAAAATGATACCAAACTAAATTTGTCTAAGACATTGTTAGCCACTTCAGTGTGTGATAATCTAACATATTCTAAACAACATAACTCAATTGATATATTTGGGCCTCTTGCTGCTGTCAATGCTGCCAAAGCTGTCCTATAATGGGTCATTAAGGAGCTCTGATTCAAGAACCATAATTCAAGCACTTTTCAAATTTATTCATTCAAGCACTGATTCAAATTATTTTCCTATAGTGGGCCAGTGCTTGAAAAGTGTTGAAGATAATGTATATATTCATTCATTCCCTCTATTTTTGAAAAGTGTTCTCTATAAAATTTCCTGAAAGATGCACACAGCACATAATCAAATATATATATATTTTAATGAACCATTATGAGCATGTAAAGAAAAAAAAAAAAACAATGGCAGATGGACAGTGGTATATATATATATTATATACATTATGAGCATCTGAAATTTGAAAATCCATAGCTGTGTTTACAGATCCAAAATGGACGGCTTTTTTGTTTATATACATTATCAGCTCCTCATTTTATGTATATATATACATTATATATGTATATGCATACATTATGTATGCATATACATTGCAAGCCCCAAATCAAAGTAAAGCCCCAAATAAAAGCCCTAATTTTTTTTCTTTCAAATGTACTTTAGTTTCTCAACCTGGTGGTCGCCGGTGAGGAATGGCAGATGGACGGTGGTCGCCGGCGAGGAATGGTGGCTGGTGGTCCAACAACGATGGCAGATGGATGGTGTCTCCTCTCCCTCTCCCTCTCCCTCTCTCTTTTTTTTGTTTACAGATTGAAAATGAGGAGCTCTGTTTTGTAGGAAATTTGAAATTTGTGTTTTTTTTTTTTCGTTGATCTGGGCCGTTCTTTCTGAGTGGGGTGACGTGGCAAGATTCAGGCCATTGACCGGAGGACCGGTTGGAAACTTTGGCTGGAGAGGATCCGGACTCCAAATCTCTCTCTCTCTCTCTCTCTCTCTCTCTCAACAAAGATCAGATGAAAGTACTTGTCTGGTTTATTCAATTTGGGTTATTTTTAATTTACCTTTTGGGACTTCCATGGTGAAAATTTACTTTAAAATTGCTATGTTTTGTTATAAAAATTAAAATTAAAATTAGTTTCATAAAATAAAGAAAAAAAAGTACAAATCTTTATATTTAATCACAAATATTTACAAAAATACGTGGTGCAATTCTGTTCTGTCTAAAAAACACAACAAATGTTGCCCCACATAAAGATTCTCATATTTTTGTAAATATTTTCATAATCTCCAATTGATTGGTAATTTTCTTAAAATAAACATAAAAGTACATATTTTGTTAATTTCAAAAAATTTATTGCTGCCCTTAAAAAAATAAAATTATATGAAATTAATGAATTTTTTTCTTTTTCATTATTTCAATTAACTAAATTTGATTTTTTTTTTTTAAAACAAATTTATGAAAACTCAACTAAACAAATCCATTTAAAGGTGTAATTTATATTTTTTTTAGATTGTAGAAAACGTGAAACTAACAAGCAGCAGCTAAGGCCTCATTAAGAACCAAAGACATCAAAGAAGAGCTATTTTGGAAAGATAGTTATAATCAACTTTTTGATTAAAAGTTGATTATAATTAACTTTTTGTGAGAGAGAGAAGTGTGTTATAATCTAAGAAGTGGGTTATAATTTGAGAAGTGGATTATAACCCACTTCCCAAAAGACCCCGAAGTTGAAACCTCATCCATCCAAATCGTCGTGCCATCCAAGTCCACCGCCGTCCTAGTAAGACAGTGAGCCACCAAATTCCCTTGGTGGCGCACATGCTGGATCGACCATACTCTGAACAAATGAAGAAGCTCTTGTGTCGCACCCATAAGATGGCCAAAACTTGACAACAACTCAGACTTCGACTGAAGGCAGAGGCAGAGGTAGGGGGGTCAGAGGGGGTCTTAGCCTCTGCAAACTTTTGAGAATATACCATATATATTAGAGCATCTCCAATCGTTCATTTCTTTTTTCACCAGATCTGAGTAAAAAATAGGTTGTTTTCTCAATTTGATACGGCTTCCTCCAATGGTGAGCATCAAACCTATCGAACAAAATATATGCAGAATTGAGGGAAGGGTCGACCGGTTGGTCAATCGGCCGGTCGACTGGTTGGTCGGCCGGTCGACTGGTAAGACTAATTTTTATTTTTTTTAACCTGTTTGAACCTTTCGACCTATTTGAACCTACCTATTTGAAAGGGAACCGATCGACCGATTGGTCAACCTGCCGGTAAACCGGTTGGTTGACCGGTTGGTCTCTCCCAACGGTCACGCACAGTAAAATGGTGAAACCTAGAGCTTGTTCTCACTTTGATGAATTTTTTGTTCCATTCTCATTTTGATACCAATTTGCTGAAACCATTGGAGCTCCAAAAAGTGACTTTTTCACCAAATTTCAAATCTGATGCAAGGTTCGATGAACCGTTGGAGATGGCCTTAGGCATCTTCTATATATTTTCATGGCACTGTAATAAATTGTCCCTCCAAATTTATTTTGGCCATCCATTTCTTGTCTCTAAGTGAAACTCAAAAGATCTCAACTTTTCATTTTATTTTAGTTTTTGTTTTATATTTTGTAGGTGCCCTGTTCTCTTAGAGGAGTTTACACTGTTTGGGAAGTGGTTTTGTAGGCTTTTTTGGCTATTTTAGCCACAAAAGACAAAATAGGCTATTTTAGCCACAACAAACAAAATATCACATCTAACCCATAATCATTACACTCTTCTCTCACAAAAAAAGTCAAAAAAACCAAAAAGCCAAAAAGTCTTTTCCAAACCAAGCTTTTTAGCTCAGGCTAAAATAGCAAAAAAAGCCAAAAAACCAAAAAGCCAACTTACTTTCCAAACCAACCCTAAATAACCTGTTCTCCTTTTCCATCTACTTTTGGAGCAACTTTAAACCTTTTTTATAATACAATTTATTTCTTGCATTTTAATTAGTTTAGCAATGTTACAAACCTAGAAAAATAGTCAAAAATAAAAAATAAAAAATTAGAAACAAATCAATAGTTTATATTCATTATAAGTGTGACTCACATCTCACTAATTTTAAATTTATATCACACATACAATTTTGAGATGAAATTTAAAATAAATTTTTATGATTTATAACATCTTTCTTTTCTTTTTTCTTTACCTTTATCCCCTTTTCAGTCTTTCCTTTTGTCATTCAGCAACACATCTTGCGAGGCATATGATATTTACTTCTTTCATGGTTCATATTTCATTCATTCATTCATTACTGATTTATATTGTTCTTATTTTTTTAAATTTCAAATCATATGCTATTTATTATCACATTTATTTTAATTTTTATGTGTATTTACACAATAAATATATGTATATATGTGAGGCATATGATAGATAGAACCCATCATGTCATATGAGAGTTACATGAAAGTAAAAATTTTTGATAAAACATTTAAGCCATATATACTGCCCTATTAAATTTTAGGGACATTTACGCATAAGCCTTAATTAAAATTTTTTTGACCTTCAAATCTCATTAAATTTTTAATAGTTGAAATTTCCCTTAAAACAGTGATTGTTTATCCTTTATGATTCTCTATAAATAAAAAAAAAATGATGATTTGATATTTATTTTGATTTTTAAAACTTTAAAACATCAACTTTCAAATTGAAAAAACAAAAAAAAAAAGTATGTGCCAAAAAAAAAAAACTATTTTTTTTGAAAACATTGAAATAACTGAATTATTATTATTATTATTATTATTATTATTATTATTATTATTATTATTATTTTGTACAAAACTGAAAATTGTGTCTATAAAGGAGCATGATGATAGAACATTGATGTGCATAATTGAAAAAAAAAACTTTAAAAATGAAAAACTAATAATGTTCTTAATTTTAAAACTGAAAAAAAAACTATTAATGTTCTCAATTTTATTGAATAGTTGAATCAAACTAATAAGTAGAAAGGCAAAAAAAAAACTTTAAAAATGAAAAACTAATAATGTTCTTAATTTTAAAACTGAAAAAAAAAACTATTAATGTTCTCAATTTTATTGAATAGTTGAATCAAACTAATAAGTAGAAAGGCAAAAAAAAAACTTTAAAAATGAAAAACTAATAATGTTCTTAATTTTAAAACTGAAAAAAAACTATTAATATTCTCGATTTTATTGAATAGTTGAATCAAACTAATAAGTAGAAAGGCAAAAATGTTTAATCTCGTACTCTGTTTTTTTTTTCCATCAGTTAGTAAAACAATTATCTGAAATATTACTATGCAAAATTAATAATATTATTAATTTTAAAATTGAGAAAAACTGATAATATTCTTAATTTTATTAAATAGGATTTATTGATTTAAAAATTTTTAAATAAGACCTAAGCTACCATAACATTTGTAAATAAGACTTTTAGATAATTACTCTAAATTTTATATTTACCTTTATTTGATTCAAAATTTATTACATATAAAATAGTTCTAACTAAACTCATATGACCAGTGATCGAACCCTAGCTCTGCCCCCGACTGAAGGCCCCTAACAATGGATAAAGAGTCACCTTCAAGCATGATACATTGTAAACCCAGATCACTTGCCAATTGTAATGCCTTAGAGCCGCCATCGCCTCAAAACAATCCCCTCCATAGATGAACAATTTTTTCGACATAGATGCAATCACTTCCTCACGCCAATCACGAATAACCAGTCCAAACCCCACTGGCCCATGTTGTGCAAAGCAGGCGCCATCAAACTTTACCTTATAAGCACCCTCCATTGGAGCCTTCCAGCAAGGAATCAAATCTGCAGACGGGTCAACCTCAACTCATTGCCTAACTATCATCAACTCCTGGTAACATTCACCAGCATAAGCAGCAAGCTCCACCCCCGATCACTTGGAGTTTGTAAAAACCACTTGATCTCTGTGGGTCCACAAGCACCAACAAACAATCCAAAACAGAACGAACGCCAATGCCTCCAGCTTCATTCCCAATCCCAATCATCCAATCCGTCGATGACCTCATCCTTCAATCTCGCAAGGCAGAAAACAGAGGGGTATATGCTCCCGGACCTCCATGGCAAACACACTCAAAATCTACTATCTACATTTAATTTGGATTTAACTAGGGTATTGTTGGTTGGGGGGGGGGGGGGGTTTGTTTGATCAAGAGTCAAGAGTGGTACACTAACCAAATGAGTCAAATAATTAACTGTTTATACTTGATTTGATAATTTTAGTAAGTTTTAAAATTTATTTAAGTTTATTTAAGTTTGGTTTGTTAAACTTTCAAGTCGATCACAAATGAACTTTTATCGAGTCGAACTCAAATAGTTTGATATTTTATATAATTTTAAGCTTATTGAACCGAGCCAAATGAGCAATTAGTTGTTCAAGTTTGATTTGAAAACCTCAATAAGTTTTAAAATGTGTTCCAGTTTGATTTATTTATTTAACGAATCGAGCTTGAATGAGTTTTTAACAAGATAAAAACAAGTCAAGTTCAAACCGTTTAATATGTTTAGCATCCCTAGATATATGGGCCCATATGACCCAAAAATATATATAATAAAATAAAATCATGAGATTGGATAACGAATCAAATTTTATCGGTCAATTTGTCTAAAATAAAATAAAATTATGAGATTGGATAACTAATCAAATTTTATCCATCAATTTATCTAAATCCATAAACAAATTTAGGGATGACTTGAGAAGTTGGTTAAAAACTGATTTTTTGGCTTTTTTTTTAAAACTTTTTTGTTCTTTTATGTGAAAAAATATAAAAGGCAATGTAACTCAAAATGGATTAAAAGTTAAAACTTAGTGTTTTGCTAATTTCCCAAATCACTCCTTAAATGAGTTACATCTTGAGAACCCTCCCCGCCACACCACCTCATCTACTATTAAAAAAAAAGTTCAATAAATTAAACAAGTTTGTCAAGTTAATTTACCAAACTAAACGAGTTTCACTAGTTTTAGTTAAATTCGTTTGCAATGTGGTTGGCGTTTTAGTTATTTTAGTTTGGGACAAAAAAGTCTCGTTTAGAATAGGCTTTTTAATTTTTTTGACTTTTGTAAGAGAAAAATGAAATGTTTATAGGTTGGATGTGACATTTTGTCATATTCAGCTAAAATAACATATTTTTGTCCTATATGACTATTTTAGCCTAAACTAATATCCCAAACGGGGTATAAGTCATATTAGCCTGCACAAGCTTTGTCCATTTGCCATTTGGTGGAATAAATAAGTTTTGCAACATCTTGAAATTGATAAATAACTCGTATTAGTTAGGGAGATGTTACAATGTGCACCTTTAAAAATGTGTATATGGTATGCCTTTTATAATTTTTTTATAAAATTTCATAACTTAAATCCAAAATGTCATAACTTTTTCACTACAAAAGTCATAACTTTTTTTCACTGAAAAATGTCATAACAAAAATCACAAAATGTCATAACATTATCATTCCTAACTTTAGGGTGCACATCATAAATTTGTTATTTATAACTTTACTATCACGACCCAAACCCGCCCTTATAGGTTTAGCGTCGTACCGGCCAGTAATCCTTGGATTACCAAAGGTCTCTTAACAAAATAATATATATTTAGGGGCTGCGGAAGTAAATATATAAAATATACATAGTCCATCGAGCTGTGAGGACATACATGGGACATATAATCTTAAACTTTTATAAGCATACGAATGATGTCAAAAGACACAGTATTTACACGTTACTCCATGTACATATAAACAGAAAACTTATTTGTAAATCAAAAGAAACAAAGTCATATACATTCATAAAAACACAGCCACTAGACTTGACTTAATCCGGAACCTCCTCAAGAGGTACAAAGGATGGCTGAAAAAACTGAGACACCAGGTTCTCAACTCTGAGTCTGGTCACCTACCTGATCACCTACATAAATAAGATAAATAATGAACGGGAGCCCAGTGAATAATAACAGAGTAAAGGGTTAAATGAATGATGTCCCATAACTAATTCTGTACATAGAATAGATTCATATTCGTATTCCTGTTTGAGTCTTTGACAGAAATCAGAATTCATGCTTGATCATACATGGTTTATCTGTTAGCGCTAACCGATCACATACAAAGCATCAATGGTCATACTTGTCAGTTCCATATAGGAACCTCCGGTCAGGTATAGATAACATGTCAGTTTCTTAAAGGAACCTTCGGACTGAGAATAGCTAACTTGTCAGTTCCATAAAGGAACCTCCAACTGGGTATAGATAATTTGTTAGTTCCATAAAGGAACCTTCGATCCGGGTACAGATTATATACTTGAATCACAACATTAATGTCATAATTATTTGTCAGAGATGGACAATCATTCATAGTGCAAAAACATAGCATTCATAGAACAGATCTTATTCCATATATAGAAAATAATTTAACTTGAACATAGCTTTACTAAGTTATTACTCACAAATAACAAATGGCTCCAAGTAAACGGACATAGTAGGCAATTTAGATATCTCGTGGCGCGTGACCTACACAGATACAGAACGAATACATACTGAATTACACACCCGGAATCATTAACTTAGTTCTTTCTTGTCTTGGTGTGTTCCTACTTCTTTATCCTCATTATGGTGTCTTAATCTTGGCTTAGGAATGCTTAGGATGTAATGAGGATACTAAGATGCATTTGAAAACATTTAACAAAAATTGTTGAAAATAGGAGTCTTGCTCGAGCGCAACTTTCTTTGCTCGAGTGAACATGTAAAATGTGAGTGGTCACTCAAGCGCAATTTCGATCGCTTGATCGGTCTGTAAACTTTTGCAAAAGTGATGGTTACTTGATTTTTCTACTCGACGCTCGCTCGAGCATGAGACTCATACCCTCGCTCAAGCGCAACTTCTGTCATTCGAGCAGTCTGCAAAACATGCAAACTTCTAGGAGCATGCATTTTACGCTCGAGTCAACTTTTGGTCACTTGAGCAGAAGTGTGAAAATAAAGGTGGTCGCTCGAGCACAGGATCTGTTGCTTGAACGTGGAAACAGAATTCTAGAATTTCCAGATTTGCTTCCAAGTTTCAAATTCAACCCCAAAGATGCAAATTATGGTTTCTTGGGCCAAAAACTTGAGGGAACTCTTGTAAACTTGGAAAACATGGTGAATTCAAAATCAATTCCACAAAATCAAGGTTCAAGAGTATGTGATGTATGCTAAACCAAACCCAATTCTTTGAAAACATAACTATATACATCATCCATGTAAAGTTGTAAGTTTCAAGCTTCCAAAACATGATCTAATGAGGTGTCTAACTTAAAAATATGTTGAATTCTCAAACCAATGTCAAAATGAGGACATGCAAGAGGGAATTCTTTGAAAACAACTTCAAATTATGATGAAATGAGCATGCATGCATGATATGGTTCATTTCTCTTTAATTCCAACTTAATTTCAACTTAATTCTCTTGTATTCATGAATTCACCAGTTCAAAGGCAAGACTAAAGGCTTGAACTCTTACCTTAAACTTTGATTTCACAAGTGTGGAGGATTAAACTTCAAAATTCTCTTCAATTCCCAACAATCCTAGCAATTCTCCTCATTCTCTTATTGATCTCACTTGTTCTCTTGGTCTCTCTCTCTCTCACACACACACACACACACACACACACACACACACACGTTTTGTCTCAAAATGATGAAGAAAAGATGAGTTTAGGTGGTGTAGAGGCCTTATATAAGCCCAATTAATGAAGCTTAATTAGTTTGAGTTAAACATAACTAAGTGAGATTATTTTATTGTACTTTATTCGTTCCGAATCGAATTTCAGTTGAACCTACCATAAAATCTAAAAATTCTAAATAACAAGTATACCAAGTCAATTTTTGAATCGAATGCCGATAAGGCCTTTAATTCGCAAATCGAAATGGAAACGGAAACACATATTTCTACGCTAAACAGATATAAACACAAATAAGGCAACATATGATGCAAAACTTTACTTTAATTTCTTATTAGGCATAATTAAGCATAGATTACAGTTAATCATGAGTCGGGGTTGTTACAGTCTTCCTCCTTAAAAAGTTTGGTCCTCCAAACTCAAATTACCTTCATTTTGGAAGAATACCGGGTCTAAGGGAACAGTTCAGGGTATCTTTTCATCACATCCTCCTTTGTCTCCCAAGTTGCATAGGTTTCCCCCATGGTTTTGCCAGTTAACTTTTACTAAGAAAATTTCCTTGTTCCTCAATCTTTTGATTCGGCAGTTAACAATCTGTATTGGTCTCTCTTCGTACGTATAATCATCCTTCAGAAGCACATGAGTCGGTTCTACCACATGGAGCGGGTCTCGTGAGTAATCTCGAAGCATTGAGACATGAAAAACATTGTGCATATGCTCCATCACCAGAGGTAAGGCTACTCGGTATGTTACTGAATTGATCTTCTTGAGAATTTCATATGGCCTAACATATATTGGTGCCAACTTGACTTTTACCCCAAATCGTGTCTGACCTTTCATTAGAGTTACTTTTATGAACACATGATCACCAATTTTGTATTCCTTATCTCTTCTTCGGATATCCGCATAACTCTTTTGACGGCTCTGTGTAGTTCTTAGGCGTTGTTGAATCAGTTTCACTTTCTCAATTGTTTCTTGCACAAGTTCTGGTCCCAACAATGGTCTGTTACCTACCTCAGCTCAATAGAAAGGAGAACGACATTTTCTTCCATACAGAGCTTTATAAGGAGCCATCCCAATACTTGAATGGTAGCTATTATTATACACAAATTCAGCCAATGGTAAGTAGGTTTCCTAACTCCCTTGGAAATCTAAAACACACATTCGTAACATATTTTCTAAAGTTTGATTTGTTCATTCAGTTTGGTCGTCTGTTTGTGAATGGTAGGCATTACTCAATCATAATTCAGTTCGCAAAGCTAGTTATAAACTCTACCAGAATCTTGATGTAAACTTAGAATCTCTGTCAGATATAATAGATACTGGTACACCATTCAATCTCACAATTTCATTCACATACATGTTAGCTAACTTGTCTGCATTATAAGTAGTTTTAATAGGCAGAAAATGGGCAGACTTAGTTAAACGGTCAACAATTACCCAAATAGAATCCATATCTCGAGAAGAGCGAGACAGTCCAACAACGAAGTCCATTGTGATATGTTCTCACTTTCATTCCAGTATTGGGAGCGGCTGAAGTAATCCAGCGGGTCGTTGATGCTCGACTTTAACTTGTTGGCAGTGTAAATATCTAGCCACAAAATCTGCAATACACTTTTTATTCCCGGGCACCAGAAATTCTGTTTCAAATCATGATACATCTTTGTAGTCCCCGGGTACATAACAAATTTAGAATTATAAGCTTCAGTCATAACACGCTTTCTCAAATCAAAAAAATCTGGCACACAAAGTTTGTTCTGAAATTTTAACATATCGTTTACCAATATAAATCCCGGCCTTAGTTTTGAGTCCATTTCATCCACAATCTTTTTCAGAAATTCATCTTGTAGTTGCTTCTCTTTAATCTCTTTGATGATTGCAGGCTGAGCAAAAATGGCGGCTAAGATCCCGCCCTGTTCACACATCACTATCTCAATCTCATTCTTTTCCAAATCACATAGCAATTCTTTCTAACCGGTGAGCAAACATGACAAATTTCCCATTGATTTTCGGCTCAAGGCATCTGCCACAGTATTAGCTTTTTGCGAGTGGTACAAAATTTGTAAATTATAGTCTTTGATTAACTCTAACCATCTTCTCTGTCTCATGTTCAATTCTTTTTGGGTGAAGAAATATTTGAGACTTTTATAGTTTGTGTACACTTCACAAGTTACACCATACAGATAATGTCGCCAAATCTTTAAAGCAAAAACCACTGCAGCGAGTTCAAAGGTCATGGGTCGGATAATTCCTTTCATGAGGACGGAGTTGCCGAGTGGCATAAGCAATTACCTTTCCCTTTTGCATTAAGACACACCCCAAGCCTTTGTAGGAAGCATCACTGTAAATCTGGAACCCATCCATTCCGTTTGGTAAAGTCAAGATTGGTGCAGTTACTAGTCTAGTCTTCAATTCTTAGAAGGCTGATTCCCGTTGATCGTTCTAGTCAAACGGTATATTTTTCTGCGTCAACTGTGTCAATGGCATAACAAGTTTTGAGAAATCTTTCACAAATCTTCTATAGTAACTTGCAAGTCCCAAAAAACTTCTAACTTCTGACATATTTGTTGGTCTTGGCCAATCCACAATGGCTTTAATTTTCTGAGGGTCAATAGAGATACCATCCTTGTTAATTACATGTCCCAAAAATGCTACATTGTCAAGCTAGAATTCGCATTTGGACAATTTTGCATACAACTTCTTTTCTCTCAAAATCTGTAAAGCAGTTCGCAAATATTCCTCATGTTCTTCCCTACTTTTAGAGTAAATTAAAATATCATCAATAAACACGACAACATACTCATCCAAATATGATTTAAACACCCTGTTCATAAAGTCCATGAAGGCAGCAGGTGCATTAGTCGCCCTAAACGGCATTACCAAAAACTCATAGTACCCATACCTGGTTCTGAATACAGTCTTCTTTACATCTTCTGCCTTAACCTTCAATTGGTGGTACCTGGATCTGAGGTCTATTTTAGAAAATACTTGGGCCCCCTGAAGTTGGTCAAACATGTCATTTATTCGGGGTAGTAGGTATTTGTTCTTCACGGTTACTTTATTCAACTTACGATAGTCTATACATAACCTCAAAGACCCATCCTTTTTCTTTACAAATAAGACTAGAGCACCCCCAAAGTGATGTGCTTGGGCGGATAAATTTCTTGTCCAAGAGTTCTTGGAGTTGAACTTTCAACTCTTTCAGTTCAGAAGTTGACATTCTATAGGGAGTCTTGGAAATAGGTTGTGTTCCAGGTACTACATCAATAGCAAACTCAATTTCCCTATCAATTAAGTCCCCAGGTAGGTCATTAGGAAACACATCAAGAAATTCACAAATCACAGGAATAATTTCCACAATGGTACTATCCGAAGACATAGTCAACACACTACACAAGTAGCTTCGACCACCTTTTTTCAACAATTTTCTGGCTTTTATAAATGAAATCAAGTATGGTTGAGGAACCACTCTATTCCCAGTGAAAACAAACTCAGGCATACCAGGTGGTTTAAACATGACAGTTTTATTTACACAATCAATAGTGGCACAATATTTCAACAACCAATCCATGCCTAATATACAATCAAAGTGGTCAATGCTCAAAGGTAGCAAGTCAACGTACAATGTCATATTACCAATCAAAACGTCACATACAGGATATACAGAAGTGTACATCATAGAACTTCCCAATGGTGTAGACACAGATAGTATGCAATTCATAGGCTCTAATGATCTAGTCAACTTCTGAGAAAAAGCATGCGATACAAATGAATGCGTAGAACTAGAATCAATCAGTACATAGGCATTCTGTGCACAAAAAGAAATTATACTTGACACCATTGGCTTAGTATTCTGTACATCCCCGGGTACTAGAGCAAACACTCTCCCTTGCCTTAGTGTTTCATTCCCAGTGTTACTCCTGGCATTAGTTCTTGCATTGGACCTCGTTACAGAAGTAAATCCGGCTGAACTTGCTGCTGGATGGTTTGCATTGTCGAACCTCATTGGACAGTCCATAATAATGTGACCAATTTTACCATATCAGAAACACGCACCCGACGCACGATGACACATACCTTTATGCTTCCTTCCACATTCTTAACAAATTGGCATAGACCCGCTACTTTGGCTTGAACTGCTTGAGGATCCAGTATTTTGCTTTTTATTTGTTAAGAATGAATGGCTCTTCTGAAAATTGGATCCAGGTCTTTTGTTGTCCATGCCTTGGCTTGTCTCATTGCTGTTAGGGTGGCTTCCGCCATTATCGCTCTGTCTAAAACTTCCACATAGGTAGGTAATTTCAAGATGCCTACTCGGTCAAACACTTCCAGGTCCAACCCACTTTCAAATTTTCGTGCCTTCTTATAATTAGTATCCACCATATGTGGAGCAAATCGAGCCAATTCAGTAAATTTGCTTAGCCACGGACATCCTGCCTTGTTTAAGTTCTTGGAATTCAGAAACTTCCCAATCCCAGAAGCATTGAGAAAAGTATATATCGTAGAAGATCGCATTAAATTGTGCCTACGTTATATTCCCATTACTGTTTCGGATTAGCAACAACCACTTCCGGACTTCATCTTTCAGAGTGTAGGTGGCCAGAAAGACTTTCTGAATCTCAGAACAAGGGAATACTTCAAATAGTTTCTCAATTTCAAATAACCATGTTTCTACTTTTAACGGTTCAATACCACCCAAAAAGGTCGGCGGTTTCATCTTCAGGAACTTCTAAGTTAAATTTATAAGATCATTGTTATTCAGCTCAACTTGGATCGGTAAAGGCAGGAGAGATAAAGGTTGTTGCCTCTGTTGTTGAGCCATTGCCTCAGTTAAAACAGCAAGCATTTGTTCCATATGACTCATTCGAGCCTCGGATGATTCAACTGTTTCATCACTTCTTGTATTTTCCATTTGCTATAGGCAAACAGAACATTATAAACATAGGCAAATAGTCATTTTCCAACATTCAGATCATTTGTTTCCATATCATGTGGTCATAATTAGATTTAGTATTCACTTTCAATTAATAGACACTTACACATGCAAATGGAATGCCCCTACTTCTTACTAGGACATCCTAAGCTCATACAGACTCGTGTGTGCGGTAGAACACATACTCTGATACCACTCTGTCACGACCCAAACCCGTCCTTATAGGTTTAGCGTCATACCAGTTAGTAATCCTTGGATTACCAAAGGCCTATTAACAGAATAACATATATTTAGAGGTTGCGGAAGCAAATATATAAAATATACATAGTCTATCGAGTTGTGAGGACATAGATAAGACAGATAATCTTAAACTTTTATAAGCATACAAGTGACGTCAAAAGACACAGTATTTACACGCCATTCCATATACATAAAAACAAAAAACTTGTCCGTAAATCAAAAGAAACAAAGTCTTATACATTCATAAAAACACAGCCACTAGACTTGACTTAATCTAGAACCTTCCTGGGAGGCACAAAGGTTGGCTGACAAAATTGAGACGCCAGGTCCTCAACTCTGAGCTTGGTCACGTGCCTGAACACCTACATACATAAGATAAATAATAAGCGGGAGCTCAGTGAATAATAACAGAGTAAAGGGTTAAATGGATGATGTCGCATAGCTAATTCCATACATAGAATAGATTCATATTCAAATTCTTGTTTGAGTCTTTGACAGAAATCAAAATTCATGCTTGATCATATATGGTTTATCCGTTAGCGCTAACAGATCACATACAAAGTATCAAGGGTCATACTTGTTAGTTCCATATAGGAATCTCTGGCTGGGTACGGATAACTTGTCAGTTTCTTAAAGGAACCTTCGGACTAGGAAAGAATAACTTATCAGTTCCATAAGGAGCCTCCAACCGGGTATAGATAACTTGTCAGCTCCATAAAGAAACCTCCGGTCTGGGTACAAATTGCATACTTGAATCACAGCATTAATGTCACAATTATTTTGTCAAAGGTGGACAATCATTCATAGTACAAAAGCATAACATTCATAGAACAGATCTTATTCCATATACAGAAAATAATTTAACTTGAACATAACTTTATTAAGTTATTACTCACAGATAATAAATGGCTTCAAGTAAACGGACAGAGTAGGCAATTTAGATATGTCGTGACGCGTGACTTATACAGATTCAGAACGAATATGTACTAAATTACACACTCGGAATCATTAACTTAGTTCTTTATTGTCTTGGTGTGTTTCTACTTCTTTATCCTCATTATGGTGTCTTAATCTTGGCCTAGGAATGCCTAGGATGTAATGAGGATGCTAAAATGTACTTGAAAACATTTAACAAAAATTGCTGAAAACAGGGGTCTCACTCGAGCGTAGCTTTCTTCGATTAAGCGGACATGCAAAATATGAGTGGTCGCTCGAGCACAACCCCTGTCGCTCGAGCGATTTGTAAACTTTTGCAAAAGTGCTGGTTACTTGATTTTTTTGCTCGACGCTCGCTCGAGCATGAGACTCATACCCTTGCTCGAGCGCAATTTCTGTCGCTCGAGTGGTCTGCAAAACATGTAAACTTCTGGGAATATGCATTTTACGCTCGAGCCAATTTTTGGTCACTCGAGCAGAAGTGTGAAAATGAAGGTGGTCGCTCAAGCGCAGGATCTGTCGCTCAAGCGTGGAAGTAGAATTCTGGAATTTCTAGATTTGCTTCCAAGTTTCAAATTCAACCCCAAAGATGCAAATTATGGTTTCTTGGGCCAAAAACTTAAAGAACTCTTGTAAACTTGGAAAACATGGTGAATCCAAAATCAATTCCACAAAATCAAGGTTCAATAGCATGTGATGTATGCTAAACCAAATCCAATTCTTTGAAAACATAACTATATACATCATGCATGTAAAGGTGTAAGTTTCAAGCTTCCAAAACATGATCCAATGAGGTGTCTAACTTAAAAATATGTTGAATTCTCAAACCAATGTCAAAATAAGGACATGCAAGAGGGAATTCTTTGAAAACAACTTCAAATTATGATGAAATGAGCATGTATGGATGATATGGTTCATTTCTCTTTAATTCTAACTCAATTTCAACTTAATTCTCTTGTATTCATGAACTCACCAATTCAAAGGCAAGACTAAAGGCTTGAACTCTTACCTTAAACTTTGATTTCACAAGTGCAGAGGATTAAACTTCAAAATTCTCTTCAATTCCCAACAATCCTAGCAATTCTCCTCATTCTCTTATTGATCTTTCTTTCTCTCTGTCTCTCTCTCTCTCTCTCTCTCATGTTTTGTCTCAAAATGATGAAGAAAAGATGAGTCTAGGTCGTGTGGAGGCCTTATATAAGCCCAACTGTCACGACCTAAACCCGCCTCTATGGGTTTAGCACCGTAACCGGCCAGTAATCCGAGATTACCGAAGGCCTGCTTGACAGTAATACAGTAAAACAGAGTACAGGGGCATGGCGGAAGCCAATACAGTAATAAAATAATGTCCAATGAGCTGTGACAGTCTGTATGCAAAAAGACTTTCCATACAAGCATAGATATATACACAGTATTTACAATCTGACAAGATAGGGACTTAATCCCTATTTAACGATACAGTGCAGTAACAGTCTATACAAATTACAAAACAGTACAGAGACAGACGGGGAAATAAAAACACCCCTGAGCCATAGCTTGGCAGGCTCGGAACCTCGCAGTGAGGCACATTGGTTGGCTGACAAAACTGGAGTTACCCCGACGCCTCTAGCATTGGTCCGGTGCCTGTACACCTACATATATATATATATATATGAGCAGTGAGCTAAAGCCCAGTGAATAACATAATGCGTAAAGAGGTTTGGAATGAATGTCCTTACAGTAATGAAAACAGTTCATTAAATCAGTATATCAGTTGTTCAATGCAGTAAACAGTCATATGTGGTACATCCATTAGCATATCAGTAAACAGTAGGTCTTAAAAGACCGAGCAGTAATGATGGCCATCAATCAGTAAACAGTAGTGGTTCTACGAGGGAATCGACAGAGATCTCTGTAACAGTAACAGTAAGCAGTAGGTGCTAAGGATGCCACAGTACAGTTCAGAATATAGGACATACATTCATTCAGTAAACAATATCAGTTCAGTAAACAGTTCAGTTCAGTATGCAGAAGATAATCATTTTGAACATATTTTTACACAATTGTTACTCACAGAGTTCTAGGCTATAGTGAACTAGAGCGTCTCCCCGGAATGCCAACCCTAAACAGTTAACAGATTGAACACACACTAAGTTTCACAGTTGGGAAAGATAATAATTTAATCCCTAATTTGCCTCGGTGTGTTCTACATCTATATCCTCTTTAAGATGCCTTAAATATGCCCTAGGAATGCCTAGGATGGAAAGAGGATGCAAAGATGCACTTTTGAACACTTTACAAAATTTGCTGAAAACAGGGGTCTCGCTCGAGCGAAGATTCCTTCGTTCGAGCGGACATGCAGACAAAGGATCTCCACTCAAGCGTTAATTCCGTCGCTCGAGCGGACCAAGTGCTACAATGAAAATACTGGATGCTTAGAATTTATGCTCGATGCTCGCTCGAGCGTGAGACACAGCTCTTCGCTCGAGCGTAGGTCCCTTCGCTCGAGCGTACGCCTGCGCGCACCAAGATTTTGAGAGCTTGAAATTTACGCTCGAGCCACCATTCCTTCGCTCGAGCGGCGCTCAGAGTAAACGGTGGTCGCTCGAGCGTAGAATCCTTCGCTCGAGCGTAGAAGCCAAATTCTGGAATTTCCAGATTTGCCTCCCAAGCTCAAACCAAGCATTCCTTAGCTCAAAACTCGACCTCTTGGGCTCAATTTCTGGAAAACACATCAAAACTCAATATACAACAAGTTTCAAAGCTCAATTTGTGAATTTAAAGCCCAAGGGTGAGTCAATTCAAACCCAATTTTCATGAACATGAAGAACATGCAAACATGCATGAATTCAAATCATTTCAAAGCCTCAATTTGATGCTCTAGTGAGCCAATTGTTCCAAAAACAAGTTGAAAATATGGACCATTGCAAAATTATGAACATGCATGTACCATTTCATGAAGGACAACTTCACAACTTCAAATTAAAGGCATGCATGCATGAGCTAGACTCCAATTTAACATATATGGACCAATTTAAGGCTCAAATCACTAAGGAGACAAGAACTAGGCATGAACAACCTTGAACACAACAATGAGAGGTTAAATTCCTTACCTAGAGCTTCAATTACAAGGTGAGGAAGCTTAATTTGCAACCTATGTTCCAATTCCTTCAATTACCAAGCAATTTACAAGCACAATTTGAAATGAAATCAACTCCTCAAGTTTCTCTTTCTCTATGGTCGGTTGAGCTCAATGAAATGGCTGAAGGATTTGTTTTGTTTGAGTGTATAAGGCTCAAAAATGTTATAATAAGGGCCCACTCACAATGGCATTTCCGCAAATAAGTCCAACAATACAATTTGACTTAGTTTAATCTAATTTAATTGTACCAAATAAATTTTCAGATAATTACACCATAAATTCACATAAATTATGATGATCACAAAATACTAATCGATTTAGGGTTCGGCCGCCGATAAGGCCTTCAATTAATAGTTTAAACATAAAAACATGAACAGATAAACACACAGTCAAACAGATAGAATGCAATTCAAACAGATATATATATTCAATCGATTCAGTTCAGATTTCAGTCAGTCAGTTCAGTAATCCAGTCCGTTCAATTACCAATCATAATCATTCTCAGTTCAGCAGTAATCGATAATTAATCGGTGATCAGTGATGAGGGTTATTACACAAACTAATGAAGCTTAATTAGTTTGAGTCAAATATAACTAAGTGAGATTATTTTATTCTACTTTATTCGTTCCGAATCGAATTTTAGTTGAACCTACTATAAAATTCTAAAATTTCTAAATAGCAAGTATACCAAGTTAATTTCTGAATCGGATGCCGATAAGGCCTTCAATTCGCAAACTGAAACGGAAATGGAAACAGATATTTCTACACTAAACAGATATAAACACAAATAAGGCAACATATGATTCAAAACTTCACTTTAATTTTTTATTAGGCATAATTAAGCATGGATTATCGTTAATCATGAGTCAGGGTTGTTATATTTACTACAAAATATCATAATACACATCACAAATAATCATAACGTTTATCATAAAAAATCATGACTCTTTTACAATGTGTATCATTTGAAATGGTGCACATTATAAATTTCTCCTATTAGTTATTATGATACGTAATAATGTCATAAGGATTGTGGTCATCTCCATTACATATTTGTAATCACAAAATTTCATTACATTATCATGTTGTGAGTGTAGCGATCTTTTTTAATTTAAGATAATTATAAATTTACATTCATATTACATAATCATTAGATATGTTATGAAAATCTTTCATTACATATTTATATTTAGTGGATGTTTGAGAAGTGAGTTTTTTTGTAAGTTTTTTTATTTGTAAGATATTATTGAAGAAATTTTTTTTTTGTGTTTGAGAAGATAGTTGGATTTTTTTGTGGTTGGATGTGATGTTTGTGAGAGAAAAAGTAAAATGATTATGGGGTTTGATGTAATATTTTGTTTGAATTTATTTTTTTGGTTTATAACCAATTTGTCTTTTAGTAAAAAAACAAAAACATCTCCTTCCCAAACAGCGCCTTAGAATGGAGATGATCAAAATACTTGTCATACCTATCATATTTTTATATTATTTATAATTATTATTTTATTAATTGAGTGATATTGATAATTAAATTGACACATCTCACTAATAAAAATAAATAATTGAGGTGATTATTAGTATGCTCTATGAATGCGATTAAATAAGTGGTACTCTAGAAAGTCCATTTTTATCTATAACAGACGAGCACACGTGCCATGCCACTGTGTAATAGATCTTTTTTTTTAGAATAGTGAGATTTTTAAATCATGCTGCACATTCAAATTTTAAATCATGCTACACATTCAATTTTTTTTAATGATACAGATTTATTTACAACACATCAATTCAATATTAATAACATATCTATTTTGTCAATAATAATTGGCTATATTTTCAGAGCAGGAATGTTATATTTGGCAAGTGATTAAAATAGTCAAAAAAATATCCAAAAAAGTTATAAAAAAAAAAAAAAAAATCTCTCACTTTTTAAAAAAAAAAAAATTTATTTCTAAACACTAATTTTTTTTACCTTCATACTTTAATCGAAAATATAAAATTACTATAAAAATGCCATCCCAAATCAACCTTACCTATCTTTGTAATTAAATTGTGCTACAGGAGCAAACTATAATTATAAGTCCTCTTTAAGAAAATTGGCCCACTTTAATTGTTAATTATAACTAATAAGCGACAACTCAAGTTGACCAATTACTTTTCCATCGCATCATTAATAGTGAACATTATTGTAAAAAAAGAAAGGGCAAATTACATACACCCGTTGAGATTTAGCAAAATTATAAATATTCTTTGAGATTTGAGAAATTACAGATACTCCTTGAAGGTACTATTTGCATAACAAATTAGGGGGCAAATTATTATGAAAATATAAATCTCAGGGGACAATTTGTTATGAAAATATAAACCTCAGGGGGTATCTATAATTTTTGAAACCTCAGGGAGTATTTGTAATTTAGCTAAATCTCGAAGAAGGTATATGTAATTTGCCCAAAAAGGAGGAAAAGAAAAAAAACCATAACATCAAAATTTCTAATCATGTTTGGAAACCTCAATTCCGTTTTCTTTAATCACCCCATTATTAAAATCTAAAATTGTAAAATTTATAGACTAAAGAGAGAAATTTTAAATTGGAGAATCTACCTCAAGGAAATGTTGTTGTGGTTTGATAAAAATAGACACAAATTTTTTTATAAAAAATTAAAAATGAATTTTGTCTCAAATAAGAATGATTTTTTTTTTTGTTTATTTCGTTTTATTCACCAAACTAGATTTTAGTTTAAAAAACAAATAGAAAATATAACAAAAATGATAAAATATTTATTGAATATTAAATTTTCTACCAATTATACCCACGAATATGATCCCATATAATTAATAAATAAATTAATAATTTAAAAGAGAAATTACAAAAAAAAAAAATTCAAAAATTGACTTTTGTAACAAAATAAATTCTGAAATTTTAATTTTATCAATTTAAACTTAAATATTTTGAATTGTTTTCGATCTAAACTATTTGTCTATTTCCGTTAAGTAAAAAAAAAAAGATATTTTAGTTATTAAAATCAATAAAAATGATATTTTAGATATTTTATGTACACTTATATTGAGTTTAATGACTAAAATATAATTTTTTTGGTTGATTTTACTTAACCAAAATAAATAAATAATTTAAATTGAAAATAAATCAAAAAAATAATATTAAATTTAAATCAACAAAATCAAAACCTCAAAATTTATTTATTATAAATGTCAAATTCTTAGAATATTTTTTTTAAATTTCTCCTAATTTAAAAAAAAATCTGTAGTAAAGGTTGGAATATAATGAGCAAAGTGGTAGAAGGTGGTAAAAGTCTCGTGAAAGTGTTTAAATCAAATGCATATTTTCACTTTTGTTTGCTCCCGTGCCGAAAGCAACCATCATGATTTTTGAGAATCACAAGACAAAAGAGGTTTCCCTTTGTATTGCCCTTACCATCTCCTATCCTATCATATTCGTTCTTTCGATTTGGGCAAACGTTCTACTTTTAAAAGTTTGTATTTGTTTGGGAGGGAAGAAAAATCTTGGTCTTATTGAGAAGTGAAAATTTTATTACACGCATGTTATGAAACATAAAAGTGTAATTAAAGATTATCATTTAATTTGAATGTTTGTAATTTAATATGAGCTCGTTTAACTGGACCTAAATTTGTTTGTATCTTGAGCTTTTACTTGAATTAACCTTGATCTCTGAATGATCTAATTGAGCTGAATAAAGTTTAATCTAATTAGTCTATTGACTTGTGAGAGGCTCACAAAGCTCAACATAATACAAAAAATATATATATATATAAAAAGTCAACTAAAGTAAACTTGCATTTTGGCCCANAGCAATGTTCTTCAAATCCCTCCCGCGTCTGCTTTCTACTCTTCCATTCGAGTTCTATGTGCTCTTCCATCGTTCTTCAATTCTTCTTCTTCAACCTTCTTCTTCGACTCTCTGCTCGCTTCCATTGACATTTTGCTCCAACGCATCTTCAGAAACCCTAATCTCATCTCCATTTTGTACCTCTTCAGATTCGAACGCCGAACAACCAGCAACTCCCGAAAACCCTAAGTTCTTCGATTCAACTCTTTTCACACCATTCTCTTCATCGTCGAGGTTGAAAAGAAGCCACAGTGTATTCCGACCCCCAACATCGCAAGACTTCCTCCGCGGCTCCGATACGCCGTAAGAACCTCCGCATTTGCTCGCAGAATATGACTGACAACGGCGGAGCTCCGCCTCGCCGGCTCTGATCCGGCCACTGGTCCCCTTAGCTCCACCGCCGCCTACGCCGGAGGTGCTGGCGGATGTGGCGGAGGAATCAAGGACGGCGAGGCGTTCATGCAAGCACAAGGCGCAGAAGCGGTGACGGGCTTTGAAGGGTGGCGGTGGCAGGTGGTGGAGAGGCGGCGAGGTTTGGTTAGAGGGTCCGGAGTCATAGCCGGAGGTGCGCGGTGTAGGCTAGGCTCATGTTAGAGAAAGGCCGTAGAGGAGAGTGAAGTGAGAGGGAGAAGAGAGAGAGAGAGAGAGAGAGCGAGAGAGTGTGTCAGAAATTGTCGTGGAGGTTGCAATACGGAGGTGAGAGAGACGGAGAACAGGATATGAACAGGTGTGAGAAAATTAGGAGATTTTTTTTTTTTTTTTTTTTTTAGGTTCCAAGAACCCATGATAAACCCTACTTTTATCAATTAATATGAAATTAGATAATGAAAATTTTATTTTAAAGATATAACCTACTTTAATAATATGATGGTCATTTACAAGTAAGTAAAACACATTTTAAATTTTTATTAATTTATATAGGGTTGGTTTGGGAAGTGGGTTTGGCTTTTTAGTTTTTTGGCTTTTTTGACTATTTTAGTCTGGGTTAAAAAGCTTGGTTTGGGAAGGGTTTTTTGACTTTTTGACTTTTTTGACTTTTTTTGTGAAAGAAGAGCGTAATGTTTATGGGTTGGATGTGATTTTTTGTTTTTTGTGACTATAAAATAACCTATTTTGTCTTTTGTGACTAAAATAGTCCAAAAAAACCCCAAACTCTTCTTGCCAAACAGTGCCTAGTGTTATTAATCTTTTTTATATACAACAAAAAATTTCAACCGACTTTACCAATTGTAAAAAAAAAAATCCAAGTAAAATGCTTGAGTGTTAGAAGATGGTGATAATTATATCAAGTTTTTTTTTTTTTTAACCACAAGGACCTCATTTAATTTCTAAATTATTATTTTTTTGAGGTATGGGATTTAAGCTTTGTTTAGTTAATTTTTTTTTTAAAATATTTTTTTAGTTATATGTGTGACCTTTTTTAAAAAAATATTTTATTAACCTTTTTAATTTAAAAACCAAAATTTCGACCGTCCCAAAACTACTCACACTATAAATCATACATATCAAACCTATTATTATCTCTCATTTGATCACCACTCTCTTTACTTTTACTTATTTTTCATCTTTTATCGCTATTATTATTGCCATTAAAGATCAACCTCAAGCCAAGTTAGGTTAAGGAAATAGTATCCAACCTCTTTTAGAAAGTGGTAAAAAATTAGTTTTTGACTTTTTTACCAAATTTTTTAAAAAAGTGATTTGGGAAGTTGATAAAAAATTGACTGTTTACTTTTTAGTTTAATATTTATTTGTGGTGTCAAATCAAATTAAAATGACCAAAATACCCTTACCCAACATAAGAATTTTATTTTTTTATTTTTTGTCATGGGTCCTAATTTGTAATTTCACACTTGCATTTTGACCCTTCCCAAATCAATTTTATTGTGTTTTTGGCCACTTACATTTTTGAAAAATGAAATAAAAAAAACGTGACTTTTTTAGACAATTCCCAAAACGGCACTAAATCAATAGATGGTCAAACACTTTAAACTCAAACCTTAGCCAACAAGCTAAGAGATCTTTGACAAGTTGGATTAAAAGTTGCGTTTGCAACTTGAGAGCTAAAAAATTGAGAAATTTGACTATAAACCCCCTTTACCTTCCTTTCATTGTTAGAAGGATTAAGAAAAAAATTATATTTTCTAAACCCCCTCATAATTATAAAGTCTTGTATAAAGGACAAAATTTATTATTTAAATATTTTATCAGACTATTATACCCTCAACTAAATCTTCCCTAATCACCATCTCAATCTCTCAAGACGCCATGGCTAGGGTTTCAAGATCTAGTATCAAAACCACTCAGCGACTTCCTCTGCTCCGCCTCAGATTGGAGTTCGATCTCTTTCTTCGGTTGATTTCTTCACTGTTCGATCACCGCTGTTGCCATTTGATCAAAGATCCTCGCCTGACATCTTCTATCTGCGCTGATACATATATATATATATCTATATATATGTGTGTGTTTGTGTGTTTTGGGATTTGAATTCGAATATATATATATATCTATATATATGTGTGTGTTTGTGTGTTTTGAGATTTGAATTCGAATATATATGTGTTTTGAGATTTGAATTCGAATATATATATATATATATGTTCCGATCTGTAATCTATATATATATATATATATATATATATATGTATATTGTGTGTTTTGATCTTGATTTTATTATTTTTTTCTTTTCCTTATTGACGTTTATTTTTAGAAATTTCACATGTATTCAAATGCTCCATACTTTGCAACCTCTTTTCCTCCTGTGCAAGAACTTGCTTCCATTCTTACTGCTACTGTGAATATATGCACACAAATAACCAAGTTTTCTATGATTATCTATAAATTTTAGTGTAATTGTTTGATTCAGCCAAAATCAAAGAGCCTGCAATCAAATTTTATTTGATAGAACTAGAGTAAAATTTAACTCTGGTTCTATTGCTCTGTTTTTTTCATTTGATAGAACCAGAGTAAAATTTTACTTTTATACAGAGTAAAATTTACTTTTAGCTTCAGAGTCTCACAGTTTACTTATTTTTCAGAGTAAAATTTTACTTTTATATAGAGTAAAATTTTACTTTTAGTTTCAGAGTGTAAAATTTTACTCTCATTCAGAGTAAAATTTTACTTTTATACAGAGTAAAATTTTACTTTAGTTTCAGAGTGAAAGTAAAATTTTACTCTGTATGAAAGTAAAATTTTACATTCTGAAACAAAGTAAAATTTTACTCTGAAATACATAGTGAAAATGTCTTAATAGGAGAGCTGATAGATATGAGGGTAATATAGTAAAAGAAACAAGTTTTAAAATATCAAGGGGTTTTGAAAGTACTTATATAATTCTTGTCCTTTTAAAAGAGAAATTAGGTAGTGAGGGGGTTATGACCAAATCCCCCCTAAAAAAGTTATATGGCTTTTTTAGTTATGGAGTCGGTTGACAAGTTTAAAAAAATTACATATAAAATTATAATTATATCTTTTATATTATTTAAGGTTATACATGGATGAAAATTATAAATTTTTTAAATTGAGTGGGATAGTTTGGTCATTTTATTGTAATATGACATCATAAATAAATATTAATCAAAAAAGTCAAAAACAACTTTTTATTATCTTCCCACATCACTTTCTAAAATAGTCAAAAAAAATTGATAAAAAACTAAAAGAATTGCAAAACACCTCTAAAAATCCAAAAAAAAGAGTAACAATCTTCTCTATTGACTCTTGTACTTCACTTTTGCCATCTGTTTATCATTAACTCATATTGAATTTATAAGTATCAAATATTCCAAAAATATTAATAAATTTATTATTCAAACACTAATAACCTTTTTTTCAAGGATCAGCCGGTGTGGCAAGGATCTCATCACGGAACCTATGTCTACCTAAACGACATTGACAAAATACTAAAGGCTCAAGATTTGGCAGGCATTGTAAGTTGAATTTGTAACTCATTAAAACAACATTTTACTGTTTCATTTATATTAATTCCTTGTTTTGTTTTTTGTTTTCAACACAGGTAATAGACGCATATGCAGAACATTTGCTTGCACAAAAACAACGGACAACATCATTCCCATTCATTTCAAGTTGCCATGTAAGTAACTAGTTTGCTAAACTGAAGAACAACACTTGTTTTATTTTTTATCAGTGTATAACCTCTGTTTCCTTAACTGACTAACTAGTTTAAAACATATGACACTACCTTCCCTCTTCAATTGGCCCTGTTTCCTAATTCAAAGCTTGACATGTGAAAACAAAGAGTCAAGCAAACCAAACCAGAATTTCTGACTCAGATTTTGTAATTACTGTTATATATTTTGACCTTGTTATTGTGGTGTGACAGCATGAGTAAATCCCATACTTTGATTAAAAATTCTGGGCACTTTTTGGGTTTTGGAAACTACTGCATATGACATTGACAACTTCAACAAATATTGAGATGTCTTGAAATTGAAATAACTTGATTATATGCTATGATGTTGCAGGACATAGTTTACTTTCATTTTGTTACAGGTCAAACCTCATATAGTTCTTCTTTGTTCTAATTTATTAACTAATGGACAACTTTCATTACAACTATGGAATGGACAGAATCATCATATATCTATAGATATATTAATAGATGTGCACACTCACATGAGTGTACTTCAAATAAGCAGTATGGATATATAGCTTGTTACAGATCATCTACGAATATTTACATAATCAAAGAGAAGCATAGTATAGATATATTAGGGGATATAAAGATCCATTTCACATGCAGGAGAAAAAAGGCCTCAAGACACCAATAGATGTGTTCCCTTTATATGTAGTATACATGAATTTTGCAATGCACTGATAAATTTTGATATGCATTGATAACATTTTGATCGCAGTGACAAAAAAGTTTCATACTCACCACCTATTTAATTTGACAAAAAAGTTTCATACTCACCACCTATTTAATTTTGATATGCATTGATAACATTATTTTTTTTTATTTATATTTGTTAGCACTTGTTCACTACAAAAGATGAGGAAGCAAGAAAGAGAATGTTGAACAAAATGATGCCTGAAGCAATGAAAGCAAGATACCTTCTCTTCCCAATTCACCAAAATTTTCATTGGACAATCCTTGTCCTTGACATTCAAGAAGGTTCATGGAAATTCTACAATTCCATGAGACCAAGGGGAGCAATACCTAAAGATCCACACTACATTGCTGCAAATGAAGTGGTAAAAATCTTTTCACTATCAATCTTACCATTAATCCAATACATAAATCCTGATCCATGCTTAATTATACATTGAAAACTTATACAGTAATGTATTTATCATTCTTTAAATCCATGGATTCTCATTAATTGTTTCAACTGACTTTCTAATACAACAATTATACAAATGTATATGTTGCAGAGAGAGGTTATTGAAAAATACATAAAGGATGAGAACCCAACTCTCATTCACCCTGATAAATTTCAACAGCAGACAGAGTACGTCATCAACAGCCCACAACAAGAAGACGCATCGTAAGTTTATCAACAACAAAACACTGTTATTAAAAAAAAGCAACAAAACCAAATTATAATATTTTGTTTTCAATATATTTTTGCAGGCTTGATTGTGGAATCCTTGTTTGCTATATCATGAGGCAATATGTTTCCAATAACAACATAATGCCTACTTTTTCCAAGGAAGAATGCAATCAATTGAGAGCTGATATGTTAACTATCTTCTTGACGGACCAACAAGTTGCTCAACAACAAATGCCTGATGAAAACATTGATGACTTGCATCTGAAATAATCAACAGATCTGGAATAGAAGAAAAAAAAAGGAAACACTGAATCATCTGGTTGTTAGAATGTCAATATTCATACATTTTGCTTGTATGCTTGTTACAATGTCAAACTTATGGACAGTTCTTGATTCTTACAATGTCAAAACTATGGACAATGCTTGTTTGTTACAATCTCAATTTTGCTTCAATGAAACATTCAGTCTTTTTTAATATCAGTCTTGTTATCCAAATTTGATTTCAAAAAATTGATTCTAATTGAGTATTTGTGTTGAATTTCAAGGTTAATAACAGGTTTGGAGCCACTATACTAATAAATTTAATTTTTATGCTGTTTTGCTTACCCTGATAAATTTATCACTGTTTTAATAAATTTATCACTGTGAAAACTGATAAATTTACCAATGTTCAAACCAAAAAAACCAGCAACTCTCTCTCTCTATTTCTCTCTCCCTCTCATTCTTTTTTCCCGATTCAAGTAAACAAAACACTATAAAAAATAATAATAAAAAATTTACTTAATTGAAAATTTAAACACAAGCACTATTACATTCTCCAGATTGAAAATTAAAATACTGTTACAATTTCTAGATATTCCCAACTTTGAGAATGAATGTAAGAACTTGCCATCCTTCGTGATTTCTGAATAATCAAAACCATTTGATACTTCAGTTAAACAACTCAAACATCCAAAGCTACCTTCTGAGTGACCACAAAAGAGTACGCAAACTGAGAACTTGTTGCTAAACCAGATAAACATGGTAGTTCATCCAAATTTTTTTGATTTTTAAAGCACTTAACACAGCAGATATACAATTATGTATTCTAGAGATTTGATTTACACCTTTGTATTGTGGAAATTTTTCCTGGGAAAACTACATTACTCCAGACAATGAAAAATTTTTCAGTGTAGAAAATAACATTAGCTTGGATATCACAGTGATAAATTTATTAACCACTGACATACATGTAATAACCCATCAACTCTTCGAACACAAAAAATCATAAATTTATCATTCTTCCAAATAACAAAATTCAAGAACCACATCAATGGTAAATTTATCATTCTTACAAAAAAATAATCCATCAACTTGTCCCAACCAACCAGTGATAAATTTATCACTGTACAAAACAGCAAAAACAGCAACTACATTTAACCCAAATCAAATAATATAAATCTGTGAAACTTAATCCTGTAAAAATATCAGCAAAAAATATAATTTCTGTTCAACAAATTCCTCAATCATTCAATGCCAGTACCAAAATGATACATCTTTCCAAAAATACTCAATCATTCAATGCAAGTAACACCTCTCAACTCTCAAACAAAGTAATTCAATTAAAATCAATACAACTAAAGCAAAGCTTCTTTACATGTCTTCCGATTATGAGTTCCCATCTTTCCACACCTACTGCATCTAATTCTCTTGATTTCGCCCTTAGAAGGTATTCTCTCTGTTCTTGGACGTCCAGCTGGTCTCTTACAAAGAGGAGGTAAAACAACGTCATCATCAACAACTACATTTGGCTTCCACATACTAGGAACCGGATAGATAGAATGTGAATAAGAATCACAATAACTACTAACACGGTAGTAATCATCAAGAAAGCAATTCAGATCCTTCCCACTCCTCTTTATAGCACAAAAACCATGTTTGCAAGGAAAAGAATCAATTTCCCACAATCGACAAGAACAACAACGTTTCCCAATATCAACCATAACTGAATGATCCAATTGGATTTCATAAATGTCATCGCTACATTTCTTAACTATCCATGCTTTTGTATCATTAAAAGCTTCTTCCAACTTTTTCTCTGCAAAAGGACAAACAATACGATTCCACTTATTCCCAACTTCTCTCCTTCTTGAAAATTGCTCCATTAGTTTCACCCGTATAGCATCAACAAGACTAGTTGAAAACAAATGGCGTTCATCCCTAATCCATGAATTAAAAGATTCCGCAGCATTTGTGCACATTTCACCATACCTCTTGCCTTGAAAATAAGCGTTACACCAACACTCATTAGGCAAATCCTCAAGAAACCTCTCAACACTACGACCACAACGACCCTTAAATTCTTCAAATAGCTCATTAAACAACTCAATAGTAGGAGCATATGCACATCTACCAAAAAGAGTAAGCAAATACTCTTTTGATTCACGACTCTTCACTGACAAATAAGTCTTCAAGTTTGTCTTCAAATGCATTAGACAAAAAGAATGAGAAGAAAACGGAAAGACCTCAGCTAAAGCTTTCAGCAAACCTCCATGTCGATCAGTAACAAACGCAATATCCCTCTCTGGAGTCAAAATACCTAATAACTTTGACAAGAACCAATGCCAACTCTCATAACTTTCACCATCAACAATCGCAAAACATAACGGATACAAACCTACAAACAAAATATATATATACAAGTTATCAGTAACAAATCAAAAAAGATTACAAAAAGAAAATCAAATTTATACAGCACAAATTTATCACTGTATAAATATAAATTTATCACTGTATAAATATAAATTTAGCACCAGCCATAGATAAATTTATCACTGTATAAATATAAAAATTTAACAAAAAGTATACACCACAAATTTATCACTAATAGATTGACCATACTCAATTATCAACACTCTCCAGTAACAAAAATGATAGAATTATCACTATTTCAATAATAATAACACATACACACAAAATATACCTTGGTTACCATCTTTTGCCGTAGCAGCCAATAAACAACCTTTGTGTCTTCCTTTCAAGAAAGTTCCATCAAGCATCAACACAGGCCTACAATACTTGAAACCATGAATACATGCCTCAAAAGCGAAAAACAAGCATTTGAAATGTCTTCCTTTACTATCAAAATCAAATTCCATATCAAAAACACTCCCCGGATTGCAAGCATTAGCAGCATCAACATACCAACGAAGATCGTCAAATGATGATGAATAGTCACCAAAAACAAGACCCCTTGCTTTTTCAACACCCATCCAAGCTCGCCGATAAGAAACTTCTGTTCCATAATAGTCCTTGAAATCACAAACCACCTCACTAACCGATGTCAAAGCCTTCTTACGAATATCACTTGAAATTAACCCACCAATCATACTTGAAGTCATCC
The DNA here is from genome assembly GCA_030407325.1 of Camellia japonica. NCBI lineage: Eukaryota > Viridiplantae > Streptophyta > Magnoliopsida > Ericales > Theaceae > Camellia > Camellia japonica. The sequence continues at coordinate 55,111,163 of JAPPVO010000003.1, forward strand.
TAGCATGTTTAATTGTACGAAAAGAAGATCCACAAGTATGAACATCATCAAATTGTTTAATAACAAAAGCTTTACTATAATTTTCCACTCTAGCATGCACGCTCCATAAACATCCCAAATCAGCCCTTCTCTTACAATGAACAGTGACACGATCCTTATCATTCTTAACAAAATCAAAATCAAAACCGGAATGAATAGAATACTTTGACAACGCATCTCGAAATTCAACAACTCCTTGAGCAAACCTTTGTCCCACTCCTTTCAAACAATTAACCCACCCATCGGAGAGTAAAGGTTTCCGTTGATTTGAATAAAATGAAGGCAAAAAGCAGTTTCACAAACTACACTACTACTACTACTACTACTAGCTTCACCATCACAAAGCATATAACCTTCACCCAAAGAACAACACTTTACAAAAACATCAATACAATGAATATCACAAGAAAGTGCCAGTCCAACCATAATCTCCAAATCCTCTTCACTTTGTAGACCACAGGAAGAATGTCCAGGCATTGAATACGATATATTCAAAGAACTACCAACTAACTCACTCCACTTTGCACACAATTTATATACTAAATCCTTGAAATTAAATCCATCATTATACTTGATAACCAATGTCACACCTCTAAACTTGCACATAAGAAACAAACAATTCTCCATCACTATAAATCCTGCAACAAACAACAATTACATATCAGCAAACAACTCAAACACCCTAAAAACAAAATCAAATACAGTGATAAAATTGTCAACCAACTCAAACACATCCAAAAACCAACACTCATAACTTTAACAGTTAACACCACCAAAGACCAAGAACAGTGAATAAGGCTTACACTTATTAGACATGGTAACTCGATTTGAATCTTACCATTACATTATGCAACCTTTTCATATCCTATTCCCATACTCATAAATCTATCACTGTTAAAAAGTTAATCCAACATCACCCCCAAAATACACAGCCATAAAATTATCACTGTATAAAATAACAAACCAACACCTCTGTTCAATCAACACAATTTCTTAACCAAAAAAAATATAAATCTAAAATTCAATCAACAAATACATATCTCAAAACTTTCAATATCATGATGAAAACACAAATTCAACCGCAACAGAAACAACAGAGCAACAACAATTTCACCACAAAATCAAAATCACAAAATCAATTTAAAAAGAAACAAAACATTGAAATTGAAATCAAAATCAAACAAACCAGTCGACCTAAACACCAAACGCGAAATCGCAAATAAGAACAATCACCAAGCACGCAATCGCAAATCACAAATCGCAAAAACACACTAAACACGAAATCGCAAATCGCAAAGACACACCAACCGCGAAATCAGAAATCACGAAGCTCCACAATAATACATTACCAAATCGGGAAGTTCCACAGAAATCCAAACCACAAACAGAATATTTTGATGGAAAATCCAAACAGAAACGCGCCAGAACACGAGAGGGGTAAAACGGTACAAAAAAAAAAGTCTCAGGACCTGTTGGTGCACAAGATAAAACCTCAGGACTAAGAGGGTAATAAGTGCAAAACTCAGGACCGGCCAGTAAAAAACCCTTTCTTCTAATAGTTGATATCAAAATAGCAATGTCGAAAAATTAATTTTTGGCATGCTATAGTGTTAAAATATAATAATTTGGTAATTTTTCTTAAATGCAATAAATATTATTTTATTTTATTTTTTTACATAAAAACTAAAATAAAATACAGATACCATCATAAGAGAGATAGAAAGTTGTGTTTGGTTCTCTTTTAGAATCGCGGCTCTAATAAAAAAAATTCATAACTCTTTTCAAAATTCATAATTAAATATACAATTCAAAACTCTATTTTACAAACAAAAAAAAAATTAAAAATATTTTTTTATTTTGTTCTTTAAAATTAATTTTTATTTTATATTTTTTTCAAAAAATATTTGTTTATTTTTATTTTTGAAGACAATTATTCTTTATTTTTTATATTTTTCAAAAACAATATTTTGTTATTTTTTTTAAGGTTCATAATATTAAGATTTTATAAGATAAATGATATATAATATTTTCATAGTAGTTAAGATCCCTCAACATTTTCACGGAGGAAATCCAACTTAGAGAAATTTCGTGCTACTCAAAGAAATTTCTCTAAGTCGGGTTCGAAATTTCTCTGAGTTGGGTTTGAAATTTTTCTAAGTCGGGCGAAATTTCTCCAAATCGGACAAAATTTCTTTGAGTCAAATTTTCTCTGTGAAAAATATTGAGGAACCTTAGCTAATAAAAAAATACATCTTGGACCTCTCATCTCCAATGCATCCTCCATAACTTCAAATATGAAGGATTTGCTCCTCCAAGCCATCCTCTAAATCCATCTCTATTTGGGAGGAGGATGAGTTGATCCTCCATATTGGGAGGGAGGATGAAAAATAGAGGATGCCCTCCAAAACACTATTCATTCTATATTTTTTATCATATTACAAATAACTTTTAATATGTAACTTTAATTTTTATAAAATTGGCATCATTAAAAAGTATGAAATCATACCTTTAAAATGAGTATAATATTAAATATATTTTACAAAAATTTTAAAATTAAATATTTGTTAATGAACAAAAATTACTTTTTGATGAAGGGAAGATGAAGACTTGTGAAGGTTTGTGGTTGGAGTTTGAATGAATAGTAACATCCTCTATATTTACTTTTTGAATAAAAAAAATTATTTTTATCCTTTTAGTGAGAGGATTGGGTTGGAGATGCTCTCATACTACACAAAATTAAAGAGATGTTTCACTAATTTTCCATTTGTTTAAATATTGGCCAAATAATTTGTTATGATTTGATATACATGCGCGATTCAAAAAGTTTAAAATTTTAAAAAAATTAAAATATTTTAAAAAATAAAATATTGAAAATAAAAGTTATAAAACAAAAAAATAAATAAATTTTCTTAAACATTTTTAAATATTTAAAAAAATGAATTCATTTTTTTTATAAATACAACTCAAAACTCTTTTCCAAACTCAAAACTCTTTTCAAAACTCATAACCAAACAAATTTTCTCTTTTCAAAACTCAAAATACAACTCAAAAGTCAAAACACAACCCCACGCTCAAATCATGATTATAAAACTAAATCAAATGGAAGATATTTTGTCAATTTTTGCACGATTATAATTTCACCTGAAAAATAATACACAATTAAAAATAGATTTACAAAAAAATTATTGAGAATTTTTAGTGTACGGGGAGCAAATATTCCGGCAAGCCCGTACTCCTTTCTTCCGAGCTCCGCTTCTGTCCGATCACCTGAAAACACAACGGCGGTGAGCTACCCGGCGGTGTGTGGCCGGAAAACCCCTCCGACGATCAAATTAGCACACACCTAGGGATAGATAGAAAGAGAGGAGAGTGTCGAGTGTAAGTATTATCTTACAAAAAGTGTTCATCCCCCATGTATGGGGGCGCAGACATGCTTATATACCCTCTGCGTCCAATATCCACTCCCAGTCATCTCCTGACACGTGGCTCTGCTATCCCATCCGTCAGCGTAAACCTCGCTGAACATCACCTAATCTCAACTGCCAGCCGTCTCTGCTGAAGCTCGGCAGCCGAGCTGCTCTATCCATGGCCGGGCTGCGCTTTATGCCCAAGCACTTCACTGGCTACACTCAAGAGAACCGGGCTAGGTAGCACCTCGGCATAGCCGAGCCCGAGACGTCTCGTAAACGTCTGCAGTCGGCCTCCCTGCCGAGCAAACGGGTATCTCGGCTGACTGCGCCTTTCCGGGCGCCGGTCATTCAACTCGACTGTGGTTGGCCTTTTTGCCGAGCAGGCAAGTACCTCGGTCGACGACGCCTTTCCGGGCACCATTCAGCCAACCTGACCGGCTTCGCCTATGCCATACACGTAGCTCGGTCTAACCGAGCGTTGCCTTAACCGAGCAACTTATATCCGGACTGGGCGGCACATACTTGGCCCAACACCTGCCCAGCCCAGGTCCTAGTAGCCCAATTCTAGGTGGACCGTGGATCATTTCGGTCTCATGATCCACTTGGCTACCAATCTTCTCGGCCGTTACCTCGGCCCAATTCCAGATCATAAATCTCCCTCTCAATTGCCCCTTAATTCCGTCCGCAAAAGCGTGACTGGGATTATTCACTTCGACCGGGATTACACCTCCTCGGTTGTCAGAATGCGAAATGGTGACCGGGCTAGTTAAACATTCTTGTTTGCAAACTTGCCCGGTTATGCCCCACAGCTGATGATCCCTGCTTCAAATGTAGCCCGGTTGACTCCTCGACTCTCCAGTCTGTCTCTTCATTTTGCTCGGCTGACGTCTCACCTGTCCCCCGTCTCTTCAACTTTGATGCTGTCATTAATGGTGACAGGTGGCGCCCTCCCATTCGTCCTCGAGCGGCCAACTGCCGTTGAATGAAATTCAAATTTTGGCGGTTTTCAGCCTATAACACAGGCCACTCCCCTCTCTCATTCCTTCCTACTGCCATTTCGTCATTCAAGCATCTCAGAGCTCCTGTGCCCCCTTCTCTCTCGCCATCGTTGAGCTTGTGTTGGAAGAAGGAAGAGCCACTGCCCTTCACAGGTATGCCTTTAACCTCTCTTTTGTTGCCATTTCTTCTGGTATTTCACACATTAGGTAGAAAACGTAGCTTTTAGGATTTGGACACCAAACCCACCCTAACCTTCGAACATTCATGGTGTTCTTCATTTTTCCTGAAGAACACTGAAGAACTGGGGCGGACCGGGCTCCTGGTCTTCGTTTGATCCAAAAAACTCTAAGAACCGCGCATATACATGTTTGCCACAAACCCAGCTAAAACCGGGATAGCAAAGTGGACCAGGTCGTTCAACCGGGCTAATATCTGGTCTGCTTGGGCGATCGGGCTCCTTGGTAAGCTTAGGACACCGAGGTGGTTTGGCACTAATCATGACCGAGCTAAAATCAAGCTCGCTTTGCGCGACCGCGCTCACACTCACACTTGACATCTTTTTCCTGCAGAGTCCAAGGGGACCTTTGACCACCACCGAGGCTCTTAAGACCGAGCAAAATTCAACTAGCACAGTGCCAAACCCCTCAGCCGAGATACACTAGCTCGGTCTCATGGGGAAATTCCGCTTCCTAGTGGATACACCAGCCGCGCTAGACGCGTTTAGAGAGGAGTACGGCATCCCGGCCGACGTCCATCTAGAGCTGCGGAAGAGAAGACAATACCCTGGGGCAGACTTGACCAATGCCCCTTCACCGTGCTGTCAATAGTAGAAGGAGGCCTCTGTTTCCCAATCAATCCCCTGATGACCGAGTTCCTGCGCCGGACCAGGCTAGCACCAACCCAAGTATCCACACACCTACCGAATAATAAACGCGTGCACGAAATAAACAACCGGCTAGGCATAAGCCTAGGTTTAGCCGAGATCCTTCGCCAATACACACTAGGCCACACCGGGGACGATCTTGCCTATTATCTTAAGATTAGACCGGGCAGAGAGAAAATCGTGACCGGCACTCCAAACAAGGATCTTCACGACGATGATTTCTTCTAGGTGTCTGGCAATTACGAGACAGCCGCGGTACCGGGCTGGATGATAAGCAAAAACTTTGGCAGATCATGTAAGCCACGTAAATTAGCTCGGTTGATTTACTTCATGTTTATGTACTTAATCATTTTTTCTTGTTTCTATTGCAGCAATCCAAGCCTTGCAAGCCAACTATCAATTCCCCAACGTAGAGGCAATCAGGACCGCGCTCCGCTACCGCCACCGAGATTGCAACCAATTGCTCGCTACACTCCCACATACAGATACTCCGCTCCCCGCCGGAGTAAAGTCACAGATTTCCTTCGCGCTCCATTACCTCCACCAGATCCAACCCTGCCAGACGTTCCACTCATCCGTCTGACCGAGGAGCAAGAGATGGCAAAAAGAAGCAGAATCAAGAACTTGCTCACTGCCACATCGGCCGAGATACCAAGCGTTGCAATCCGCTCGCCAGCCACCGGGCAAACAAGCGATACCGTGGTCGCTCTGGCCTCTCCAGCAGCCGGGCAATCCAGCAAGCAACCAACTCCACGCCGTGCTGGAAAAAGAGCCCGCGCGGATCCGTCTGCCGAGCTTGTGGCCGAACTGACCACCGAGCAGCCAACCGAAACAGTTAACCCAATACCGGCTTGGCGCCCACAGTTGAAATATCGGGGTCAAGACATCCCGGCAACGGCTTCGATCAAGGCTGATAAAGAGCACCTGTTAGCCTTCAATCTCTCCAAAGCTCTACTACTACCGAGCGACGTGGTCGGCAGCGACCACGTCCCTGACACTCGGTTGGTAAAATCATCTGTGAAATCCATGGCAAGGGTAAGTCAATTTCCTTTGAATTTCCACAAGTGTTTGCCCGGTTCCTTCTCTAATGAACTTTGCTTCTTGCAGGCCATTCAAAAACAACAGTTAGTTTTGGAGCGCATCCATAGACTTCGGCAAAAGGCCAGTGACACAGCCAGCCAAGTCCAGAGCCTCCAAACCGAGCTCGGCCGGGCAAAAAACTTCACTTGAGAATGCCAATGCAGACAACAACAGACTGCTCGGTCAACTGAACGCGCCGAGAAAAAACGAGATGAGCTCCAGGCCGAGCTAGACGCGCTCAAGAAGTCGCGGAAGACGGACTGCCGGGATGCTAACAATGCCGGCTTCAACGAAGCCGAGGAGAGCTACAAGAAACAAGTCTTTGAAACACAAGACATCTACTTCAAAGCCGGCTGGAAATCTGCTTGTGAGCATCTCGGTCAGGGCTCCGGCACCGACGTGTTCGCCAATCCTCCTCCTGCTTCTCTACCGGTCTACCTCGTGCCTTACGCAAACGACGTCTTCAGCGCGTTGCAAGCTGAGGCTGAAGAAGGGCTTCAAGAGGGAGACGACGAGACGGATACAGAGGCAGAAGACGCCGAGGTGCAGGAGCAGCCCGGCCATGACGAGCCCGGCGCCCAAGACAAGAGCCCAACCATCAACCTTGACACCACCGAGGACGAGTTTACCAATCTCTCCCCCCTAGTGTAGTTTTCTTTCTCTTTTTGAATGTTTGCTTTCTGCACTTCTGATGTAACCGGGCTCAGTCCCACCTTTTGTATTGATTTTCTATCAATGAAGAAACTTAATATTTTTGCTAAGTGTTTGCAACACGGTCGTCATCTTCAGCCAAACATCTCAGTATAGATCATAAATAAATGTGAACACATTGTCAACCGGAATACATAACACGGTTGAAGTAAAAAGCATAACAAAACAGCAGCTTCGTAAACCGGAATACCCATCTCGGTTAGAATAGTAAAGTTTAACAAATCACCGCCTTCTTCAACCGGAGTAAATTATTTTGGTTGGTAGGGCTAAGTTACGCGAAACACCAACTCTTCAAACCGGAGTAAATCATCTCGGTTGGGGGTATCAGTTGAACAAATCACCAACTCTTCCAACCGGGCTAAATCATCTCGGTTGGGAAATAACTAAGTTAGACAAAACATCAACTCTGCTTAGCCGGAGCAAAACATCTCGGCAAGAAATATCTAAGCTGAACAAAACATCAACTTTGCTTAGCCGGAGCAAAACATCTCGGCAAGGAATATCTAAGTTGAACAAAACATCAACTTTGCTTAGCCGGAGCAAAACATCTCGGCAGGAATATCTAAGTTGAACAAAACATCAACTTGCTTAGCCGGAGCAAATCATCTCGGCAAGAAATATCTAAGTTGAACAAAACATCAACTTTGCTTAGCCGGAGCAAAACATCTCGGCAAGGAATATCTAAGTTGAACAAAACATCAACTTTGTTTAGCCGGAGCAAAACATCTCAGCAGGAATATCTAAGTTGAACAAAACATCAACTTTGCTTAGCCGGAGCAAAACATCTCGGCAAGAAATATCTAAGCTGAACAAAACATCCACTTTGCTTACGGAGTGAATCATCTCGGTTTTTACATTAAAATAACAGTGCAAGTGCTAAAACAAAATCACTTCTATATATTGACAAAAAGAATTACATTCTGAAGTGCAAGCCAAAAAATTCCTTTGCACAGAAAAGAAAGCAAAAGCTTAGAAATAATACAGTTTGAGGTTGGCCGCATTCCATGGCCGGGGTATTGTTCTTCCCTCTAGATCCTCAAGTGGTATCCCCCTTGCCGCCAGACGGTGATCTTGTAGGGTTTCCCCAATTTGCCCCTAGTTTGCTTCACCTGGCACCAGGGTGTTCCCCATAACTTTCCTCAAAACCCAATCACCAACTTTGAACAGTCTGGGGTGCACCGTCTGTTGTACTTCTTTGAGAGCTCTTGTTGGTAGGCGGCCACATGGATGAGTGCCTTCTCCCGGCGCTCTTCCACTAGGTCCAGCTCCAAGGCAATAGCCTCGGCATTCAGTTCGAGCTCAAAAACTCTCGCTTCTTAGGGTGGGCATGCCAACTTCCAAAGGTATGACCGCTCCATGCCATAAGCCAAAGCAAATGGAGTTTCCCTGGTAGCTCGCCGCGGAGTTGTTCGGTATGCCCAAAGGACGCTGGGTAATTCCTCAGCCCATTTTCCCTTTGCCTTCTCCAGCCATTTCTTCAACCCATCCAGTATAGTCTTGTTCGATCTCGGCTTGACCATTGGACTGCGGGTAAGCCGGAGTGGAGTTGTAGAATTCAATCTTCAAATCTTCACAAAAGCCTCTTGAATAGGCGACCGTCAAACTGGGTGCCGTTGTCCGAGATCAAGATCTTGGGGACGCCAAATCGCGTGACCACATTCTGCCAGACAAACCGCTTCACGTCTTTCTCTTTGATTGTTGTCAAGGGCTCAGCTTCAACCCATTTCGTGAAGTAATCTGTGGCCGCAATGAAGAATTTCCGGTTGCCCGGTGCTGCTGGCAGTGGCCCCACTATATCTAGTCCCCACATGGCGAAGGGCCAAGGACTGGTGAGGGGAAGAAGTTCCCTAGCTGGCTGATGGATCTGATGGGCGAATTTCTGGCATTTTTCGCATTTGCAGACGTACTTTTGTGCGTCGGCCTGCATGCACGGCCACCAGTATCCCTGCGAAATAGCTCGTAGGCCAATGACCTGCCCCCTATATGACTGCCACAAATGCCTTCGTGAATTTCGTACAAGAAGGCCTCCACACTGCTCGGGTCACACACTTTAGATAAGGACCAGTGAAGGACTTTTTATACAACGCACCAGATGGAGAGAGCCAAAACCGCTCTGACTTCACCCGGACTTTGTGTGCTTCCTTCTTGTCAGTTGGAAGAGTCCGGTCTCTAAGGAACAAGATTAAGGGGTCCATCCAGGAAGGACCTAGCGCGGCGCAGAGTACATCCGTCTGCCCGGCATCTTCAATGCTCGGCCGTGGAAGATAGTCAATTAACAGGGGGTTTGGAGACGTACTATCTACCATCGAAGCGAGGCCGGCCAGCTCATCAGCTCGGCTGTTTTCTTCACGGCCAATTTGTTGGACCCTGATTGCCTGAAACTGCTTGATGTGTTCCCTGACCAGAGCTTGTACTTTGCCATTCTGTCATCCTTTGCTTCATAAATCCCAGAGACTTGGTTTACCACAAGCTGGGAATCACTGTACACCATCAGCTCGGAAGCCTTCATCTGAAGAGCGCTCTTGAGTCCGGCCAAAAGTGCTTCGTACTCAGCCTCGTTGTTAGATGCTGGGAAGCCAAGGGTGATGGAATGTTCAATGGTGAGGCCATCTGGAGAGATAAGAACGATACCTAGCCCGGCACCGTGACGGTTGGACGCTCCATCAACAAAAAGCTTCCACATTTCCCCACAAAAAGCTTCCAACAGTCTGATGGGTCTGAGAGTTTGAAGGGTGAGGATCACGGTGCTTGGCTGACCGGGTTCATGTTCTGAGTTGATTGGTTCCACTTCAGCCCCCTTGGTGATTCGGCACCGGACTCAGCAAGTTGATCTATAATGCCCAAGTCCGTAGGCGAATCACCAGGTTGCGGTATTGTGCCGGCCGCAGGCTCTGTGCTGGGTGGATCCGTTTCGTCCCCCGTGGTGATGCGGTTCCGGACAGAGCAGGTTGGTCGGCGGGAACCGACTCCGTCATGCATCACCAGTCGGTGGTGTGGTACAAACTAAGGGTGCTTCGGTGGAGCACGCAAATTCCGCGTCGCAAGTTCCACAAGGTTGTATCTCAATCTGGGTTGCATTCACCTCCTCATCGGCCGCGGCAATGTCGACTGGGCACACCGGATGGGTTCCAGGTGAGAACTCGGCAACGAAATCGGCCAAAGTTTGGGCCTTTATGGCTGTGCGCGGCTGGAACTTCACATCAAACTGTCCCAACTCGACCGCCCACTTGAGAATTCGGCCAGAAAAGTCCGCCCGTTCGAACAAGGCTTTAAGTGGAAACTCGGTCAGTACGATGATGGTATGGGCGTGGAAATAGTGCGCCAACTTCCTCGAAGCCATCATTAGTGCCAACGCAAGCTTTTCCAAAGGTAAGTACCTCGACTCTGCCGGTAGCAAGGTTTTACTGACATAGAAAATTGGGAGGTGCTTGATTCCTTCAGCTCTGACTAGCACCGCACTGACGGCATGCTGTGAGACGGCAAGGTAGAGGTAGAGTTCCTCACCCGACTTAGGTGTAACCAATAGTGGCGGAGAAGACAGATATTCCTTGAGCTTGGACAAAGCTAGATCACATTCTTCGTCCCACGAGAACTTTGACTTTAATGCCTGAAGAAAGGCGGCAGCGATCTGATGACCGGCTTATAAATCGGTTAAGCGCGGCGGCCATCCCGGCCAGATACTGCACGTCCTTAGCCGAGCTCGGCTGCTTCAACTCTTGCACGGCTCTTATCTAGGTAGGGTCTTTCGATGCCTCGGTTTGTGACTAGAAACCCCAAAAATTTCCCGGATCCCACACCAAAGGCACACTTGACGCATTCAGGCGTAGCTTGTGCTTCTTGAGAATGGCGAACATCTCGGCCAAGTCGGACAAGTGGTCTGCTTGATGCGGCTTTTAACCACCATATCATCAATGTAAGCCTCCATTGTCCGGCCAAGCAAAGGAGCAAACATTTAGTCACCATCCTCTGAAAGGTTGCCCCGGCGTTCTTCAAACCAAAAGGCATGAGCGGTAGCAGAAGTCCCCTTGGAGTCGTGAAGGAGGTAATCTCTCGGTCAGGCCCATGCATGGCGATCTGATGGTAGCCGCGATAGGCGTCCAGGAAACTGAGCCTGCTATGTCCAGCCGTCAAGTCCACAAGCTGGTCAATTCGCGGCAAGGGGAAGCTATCCTTCGGACAAGCTCGGTTGACTGTCTTGTAGTCGACACAAACTCGCCACTTTCCATTCTTCTTGGGCACCACTACTGTGTTCGAAATCCACCGAGGGTAGTGCACTTCCTGAATTGCTCGTGCCTCAAGCAGGTTCTTCACTTCTTCTGCAACTACCTCGGCGTGATGCAGCGCCGATCTCCTTGTTCGCTGAATGACCGGCTCGCTCCGGGGAAGACATTGAGGTGATGGCAGATAAAACTAGGATCGAGGCCTGGCATGTCGTAAGGCGACCATGCGAAACTTCGATATTGGCCATCAAAAACTCAACCATTTCGGTCCTCTCCTGGGCAGTAAGGCTGGAACCGAGCAGGAAGAACTTATCCGGTTGCTCCATGTCGATTCGCACCTCCACCAAGTCCTCCACAGCTTTGTCTTCTGCCTTGGTGCCCACATCCTCCAGAACTCCTCGGTCTTCCGGTCCTTCTATCATTTGCACGAAGCCTTTGGCAGCCCGGCTTCCGTTCACCGCCACGAAGCACTGTTTGGACATGACTTGATCCCCCCAGATTTCCTCGATTGCCCCCATAGCCGAGGGGAATCTCATCACCTGGTGGTAGGTCGATGCTACAGCTTGCATGGCGTGAAGCCATCCCCTCCAAGGATGAGGTTGTAAGTCGAAGGCACATGTAACACCCAAAACTCCACCTGCTTGACGACGGATCCCGCTTTGACCGGCAGGATAATCTTCCCAAGGGCCACTCTGGCTGTGAGTTGAAACCAACAAGTGGCGAAGTTGCCGGAGCCAAGTCTGTCTCTCGGAGCTTGAGTTGCTTGAACGCGTCATAATACATGATCTCGACCGAGCTTCCCTGATCGATCAAGATCCGTTTGACATCAAATTCCTTGACGCGAAGTGTCACTACTAGGGCATCGTTGTGCGGCGTCTGGATACGCTCTAGATCCCTTGAAGTGAAACTTATCACATCTTTCTCTTCGGTCTTCCCCCTCTTGATGGCGGGCTGTACCGACAAAACTTCCCTCATATGCTCTGCTTTCTTGATCATACCCCGGAGTTCGCAAACACGCTCCGGTTCCACTATGCCGTGGATGACATTAATAACTCCTTGTGGCGGCGCATCTCGGTCATCCTGTCCCCTGGGATCAACCGGAGCCTGATTGGCTTCACGCCGCCATCAATGTAAAGGTCTAGGTGCCCGGCTGCAACCAGCTCTTCCAAGTGTTGCCTCAAAGGCAGGCAATCTTCAGTCCGGTGACCTCTCTCCCGGTGGAATGTGCAACGATACCGCGGATTGTAGCCCTTCTGTCCATCGCCCAACTTAGCAGGAACCGGACATACTCCTCGTCTCGGATTCACTAAGTATGCGATAGATTGGAATCTTGAAGACCGTGGTGATGCCAGTCCTTGCCTTCAACCTTCTGTTGGCATCCGCATCATCTCGGTTGTAATCATCCCGGTCGTTCCGACGTCCTCTACCCCGGTTCTTACGATTCGAACCACGGTCTGATTCCTCTGCTCTGTCACTGGAGCGGCTGGACTCCTGCCCAACTGCGTGCACTTTGCCTGCTGTCTTCTTGTCTGTAGCTGCCGGAGGTGTCTTTACGGTAGACGCCGACGCATCATCCTCAACCCGGATGTGTTCATTGATGCGCTGCATGAGCTGGCCCATGGACGTCGGCTGATGCATGGTAAGCGAGTCCCGCAGTCTATGTCCGACCGGGAGACCACGCTTGTACTGAGTGATTGCTAGGTTGACCGGGCAATCCAGGATCTCATTGAAGGTTTCCCAATATCTGGAGTTGTATGCCTTCAATGTGTCGCTCGGTTCCATCTTGACACTCAGTAGGTGATCCACTTCCTTGGGTGTCTTGGTGTTGGTTTTGAAGCGCGTCACAAAGGCTTCGGCCAACTGATGCCACCTCTCTATGCTCCCTCCGGCAGCCTTTCGAACCACTTCAAACCCAGTTCGCCCAAACTTGACGGAAAGATGAGGCACATAAGAGCGTCATTCCGCCTATGTCCGGCCATGACCTGTCGGAGTGGCTTACGTGCATGTAAGGATCCGTCTTTCCGTCGTACAATGTGAACTTCGGCTGGTGGAAGCCCGACGGAAGAGGTGTTGTCTCTATTTCCAGGGAGAAAGGGGTGGCGCTCAACCTTGCCAAGTCGGAATCCACCAGGAGCGGCTGCTTGGCGGGGGAGGCATTCCGACCTCCTCGCTGTGAACCCCATAGGATAACCGCTGGAACGCCGGTATCCTTTGAGCCTCCCGCCGGCGAGCCCGCTCCTTTAAAACTGCCCGCAAGTCTTCTGTGCAAGCGGAATAGGAGTACCTCGACGTCGTCGCCGGACGTGAGGGTTGGTAAGTACTATCTTGCGCGCTGGACTTCTCTGCATGCACGTCGAATCAACCTTGTAACTTCTGGTAATGGAGATGGACGGAGTTGTCGCTGACTCTGGCTGCCTGAACGGCGGGGTTGGGTGCGCTCACTGTGGTCACCCACTCCAGCTACACCCTTCCCTTTGACATGCCGCTTCAGCTCTTCCATCTCTGCCGCCATTCGCCGGATGACGGCGTCCTGGTCCTTCAGCTTGTTTTCCAGGCGCCTGGCGTGTGAGTCTCTCCGCCGCCGATGTCCGTCTGGACTCCGTGAATGACCATGACTCCTTCCGCGCTTATCTCGCGCGTCTCCCGACTGTCCTCCTGGAAATGTCTCCAGGTTGGCCATCGGAATGATGTCGGGATGCCCTCTCTTCGTCTGCCTGACTCCGGAGTAACTCCGTCGATGGCGGACAACGGAAACTCTTCGTTGTTCGCCATGGTCGGCGATCAAACGGTGGAAGACAAGGTTTTATCTGCAAGTTTCCCACAGACGGCGCCAATTGTACGGGGAGCAAATATTCCGGCAAGCCCGTACTCCTTTCTTCCAAGCTCCGTTTCTGTCCGATCACCTGAAAGCACAACGGCGGTGAGCTACCCGGCGGTGTGTGGCCGGAAAACCCCTCCGACGATCAAATTAGCACACACCTAGGGATAGAAGAGAGAGGAGAGTGTCGAGTGTAAGTATTTCTTACAAAAAGTGTTCATCCCCTGTATGGGGGGCAGACATGCTTATATACCCTCTGCGTCCAATATCCACTCCCAGTCATCTCCTGACACGTGGCTCTGCTATCCCATCCGTCAGCGTAAACCTCGCTGAACATCACCTAATCTCAACTGCCAGCCTCTCTGCTGAAGCTCGGCAGCCGAGCTGCTCTATCCATGGCCGGGCTGCGCTTTACGCCCAAGCACTTCACTGGCTACGCTCAAGAGAACCGGGCTAGGTAGCACCTCGGCATAGCCGAGCCCGAGACGTCTCGTGAACGCCTGCAGTCGGCCTCCTGCCGAGCAAACGGGTATCTCGGCTGACTGCGCCTTTCCGGGCGCCGGTCATTCAACTCGACTGTGGTTGGCCTTTTGCCGAGCAGGCAAGTACCTCGGTCGATGACGCCTTTCGGGCGCCGTTCAGCCAACCTGACCGGCTTCGCCTATGCCATACACGTAGCTCGGTCTAACCGAGCGTTGCCTTAACCGAGCAACTTATATCGGACTGGGCGGCGCATACTTGGCCCAACACCTGCCCAGCCCAGGTCCTAGTAGCCCAATTCTGGGTGGACCGTGGATCATTTCGGTCCCTGATCCACTTGGCTACCAATCTTCTCGGCCCAATTCCAGATCATAAATCTCCCTCTCATTTAGCTTTGACACAAAATACAACACAACGTTTTTACATGCCAATATTTCACCATCACAATAATTGGGTTGTGCATATTTAAATTTTAATATTGTAACAAGGAAAGTCACTTTTCATAAAATAAAATATGATTGCATTATTGTAACATGCCCAGGAGGGTACCCGCGCGCATTAAACAGTTCGGACTCCCGAGATCTCTTTGATCTAGTCTCACGAGTGCAATGTGAAACGTAGATGAGAGTCCAGATTTGGCAACTTTTATTGAAAATCCATTTTTATTGCAATTTTACCAAAAATGGATTGCGTCATCAGATCTCAGAGTCGTCACCTAATATTTATTTTAGGAAAATTAGGAAACCCATGACTCGTGCCAAGGCCACTGTTCGTCGTAACCAAGGATGCTTGGCTCGGAACCTTAGGTATGAGGGGGAAGGTCATTATTTGAGCACCCCGTTCACCGATCAAAAGATCGGCCTCTACTAAACCATAATATGACTTTTATTTTCTTTATATGTTCATGTTCTAATATTTAATAAATCCTAAAATTTACTATGTGAAACATACAAGTATAGACTATGTCACCCATTTTGGAATAACTTGATTTCGTATAGTTTTGAAAGAGTTTTGAAAATATATAACCCAAATAAATTGAGTTTACAAACACGAAAATCAATAATCATTCCAAATTAAGCGACACAACCTCCATCCACTGGCATTCATACAGTTATATCACATAAGCAAATGCCACATGGTAGGATGCTTAAACATAGTAAGAAAAACACACACAAACGGGATGCTAAAGCATAAAAACTTACATGTTTGACGACCCGTGAACAAGCTACAAAACAAAGTTAGTAAAACATGCATGATCTTATATACAAAATCCTAATGCAATTCACTCATGAGATGCAACTAAAGATTCGGCTTTTAAAATATAACATATGAATCATCTCAAGAATATGAGGTAGCGCACATAATCACATAGGAATTGATTAAATCCACAAATGCAAAATTCGCCGAATCAAGATGCATGAAACATGGATGCAAAGCATGAATATGATGAAAAATAAATATGATGTTTATGTACAAATAAGGAAAGCAAGTAAAGAATGGGATAGAAAGAAGTGGGGCGGGGAATTATTATAACGCTTTGAATAAATTATTACAAACCAGATAAGAGAGAGAGAAGGGAATATTACAACAAAATAAAAACCTCACAATACACTCAAATTAAAAAAAAAAAATAAAATAAATAAAATAAAAACTTCATGTTCTTTGGAACCGCCACCGGAAATTGGTCAACATTGGGAGATTACGCCATCTTGTCTGGAAGAAGCTAACCGACCGGCCAAATAGGCCAGCCGGCCAACTAGGCCAAGCAAAACCTGTCTTGTTGCGAAACCAAGAAAAGGCACAAACAAAAAATATGTAGGTGGCTCAACTAACCACTACCGGTTAGATTAAAAACACGAAAACAAATATAAAATAAAATAAAAAGTGTAAACTTACAACATAAACCTAAAACAATAAAACAAATATAAGATAGAACATACAAGATTACAACAAAACTAATGTGAGACTAATACAAGAAAAAGAATAAATATGAGGTAGAAACATGCAAGATTACAACAAAACTAATTTGAGACTAATACAAGAAATAAAAATAAATATGAGGTAGGACATGCAAGATTACAACAAACTAATATGAAATTAAAACATGCGAATAAAATAAATAAATAAATAATTATAAGCTAAACAAACCACTAGGATTATAACAACACACTATGAAATATAAAGTAAGAAAATAACTATGAGATAAACAAACTACTTGGATTATAACAAAACACTATGAAATAAGAAGTAAAAAATAAATATGAGATATAAAATATAAGAAAATGAAAGACCAAAAATTCACCTTCCAAAGAAAGATTGAACTTCTTGATTTCCAAACTTCCTCTTGATCACCCTCAAGTGAAGTGTGTTCTCAAATCCTCAATTCGAAATTATGGAGTTTATGGAGTTTATGGTATGAAAAGTGGCTAACTCTCTAGTTTTTCTCACTTTCAATCACTAAACACTCTTCCTTATGATCAAGGCAATTGATCTTTGGCTATATCAGAATTTTTAGAGTGGTTTTGGTGTATGGAAATGAGGAATTTCAGTAGCTATGGAAGGTATGGGGTGTATATGGAAGATAGAAATATTTTTGGCTCAAAAACTCATTTTTTCTCTCTTTTCTCACTCCTTTCTCTTCAATTTCGTGGTCCTCCTCTCTCTTACAATATGATCATTCTATATAGGCAATGAGGGAGAGTAAAGGTCAAAAAGAGGGTGGGAGACAAGGTGGGAGACAAGAATGTGATAGGAGGGCAAATTTTCAAGGTGGTTGCATGGGATACTCCTTTATGAATGCAAACAAAACCTCTTTTTGACAATGGGAGATGATTAGGTATAATGGAGGATGAGTGGATGCACTTGAATGGCTCAGAAAATGGGTAAATGGGTTGTCCCAACCGAACCAAAACCAAAAAAAATGGGCTATTGTTGTTTTGGGCCGAGTCAACAAAATCTGCTTTTAAGTCCAACTTCAAATGGGCATATCTCCCCCATATGGACTTGGTTTAGGCGGTTCTTGGGTCCAAATTGAAGCCCCAGAAGTCTACTTTCCAATGGTGGTGGCCTCACATTTAAATTCCAAGTGTACAAAGAGATATGCCTAATTTAGTAAAGGTTGTCTCGGGCTGGGTCAACAAAATCTGCTCTTAAGCCCAACTTCAAATGGGCATATCTCCCTTATTTGGACTTGGTCTGAGGTGGTTCTTGGGTCTAAATTGAAGCCCCAGAAGTCTACTTTCCAATGGTGGTAGCCTCACATTTAAATTCCAAGTGTACAAAGAGATATGCCTAATTTAGTAAAGGCTGCTCATTTCCTTCTTAATGATTTGATACTCATCCTTTTTCTAAACCAGTTTTCTTTTATCCCCTCCTATTTCCTTCAACTCCAAACCTATAGGAAGATGTTTTTTTAAATATTTTTAAAAAAGTTTCACCTCCCTTCCATTTATTTCCACTTTGTCCTTACTCGGTTTACTGAAAAGTGCAATATTTTAATCGAAATGGGAGTCTCGGGACATTGTAGAAACATTTAAAAAAAAACATATTTTGAAAAGAGGGTTTTAAGGTCTAAAATAGTTTGGCCAAAAAATGGGTGAAGGTTGGGATTAAAACTCAAATTCCATCTTTCTTACTGAGAATTTTGTGAAAAACACATTCTAATTGTCATCATCGGGTAATCAAAAGAAAGCGCCCAAGTCTTAGGGCTGGTCAAAATGGGGTGTCTACAGTTGCCCCTCTTGACAGAGCTCGAAGTCATTTCATGACGTGAGTGAATGTCAAAGCCCGAAGACGACCCTTTTGACAAGGCCGTAAGACTTGGGCAAACAAACAAGAGGTAATGCAAGTGGTTGAACCCGAAGGTTGCCTACGTATCCCTTTGCAAGGAATCAAACCAGCGTAGTTCAGGGGCAGAATGCATGTGACATACTCAAAATGCAATTTGAAAGTTGGACTTACACGCTTCGCGAAGCCAGTTGTTAGAAAATTTATGATTATGCAAGAGAGGGAAGACCTCAACCAAGAGAGAAATCAACATCCTAACGCGTCTCACGCGAGAGGAGAATGGGTGGTGTAAACAAACAGGCGCACCTGCTGTTTTAACCAAGTGAATCAACATCCTAACGCGTCTTACGCGAGAGGAGAAGGGGTGGTGTAAACAGACAGGCGCACCTGCTGTTTTTAACCAAGTGAATCAACATCCTAACGCGTCTCACGTGAGAGGAGAAGGAGTGGTGTAAACAAACAGGCGCACCTGCTGTTTTTAACCGATTTGGGAGATTGGACTTATACGCTTACGCGAAGCCGATTTAACGATTGGACTTATACGCTATGCGAAGCCGGTTTAACGATTGGACTTATACGCTACGCGAAGCCGATTTAACGAGTGGACTTATACGCTTACGCGAAGCCGATTTAACGAGTGGACTTATACGCTTACGTGAAGCCGATTTAACGAGTGGACTTATACGCTACGCGAAGCCGATTTAACGAGTGGACTTATACGCTATGCGAAGCCGATTTAACGAGTAGACTTATACGCTTACGCGAAGCCGATTTAACGAGTGGACTTATACGCTACGCGAAGCCGATTTAACGAGTGGACCTTATACGCTTCCGCGAAGCCGATTTAACGAGTGGACTTATACGCTACGCGAAGCCGATTTAACGAGTGGACTTATACGCTTACGCGAAGCCGATTTAACGAGTGCACTTATACGCTACGTGAAGCCGATTTAACGAGTGGACTTATATGCTTCCGCAAAGCCGGGTTAGCAAGTGGACTTACACGCTATGCGAAGCCGGGTTGGCAAGTGGACTTACACGCTACGCGAAGCCGGGTTGGCAAGTGGACTTACACGCTACGCGAAGCCGAGTTGGTAATTCATGATTTGTGCAATGCAATACAATGTCACGGAATGCTGGCTATGTTTACAACTTTCCCTATTCTCCAACAGGGTGACAGCTAGGTTGGTTCAGTTTCCAGAGTTGAGGCGCCTACAAGCTATCTCTCAACCTATGGGGCTGCCATACAGATTTCAAGCCGGGGATACACCCCTGGGTATTTAAACCAGACTTTAGTCTCGAAATCCCGAACCTTTTGCGTTCTAGACATCGCTATTCGAACTCTAGTTTCCACCGTCTCAGTTGGTCTCCTAGGAACTCATTACAAACATAGTCAAGTGGCTATACCAGACCACTAAAGTCATTCGGGCACGACAAACACCAAAGGAATTGCACCTTTATAGGATTTAAGGTCTCCTAGACCGTAGAGTTCATATACAGACAAAAATACACACAGAGATACATATGGTATACATATAACATATACAGACAATTCAATTTAGTTAATAGGCTTAAGGGTATATGTGTTATGGACCTAATGTGTAGATACTAGTTGTATAATTTCTATTTCTATGAGGGGCAGAAATAGAAATTAAAACATATTGGTTAAAGTTGGTTTTCATTCCTTTTGAACTTCCACAACCTTTCAGTTTTGAAAACCAATAAATAGAAATTAAAACCAATAATAGTTAAAGTTGGTTTTCATTCCTTTTGAACTTCCACAACCTTTCAGTTTTGAAAACCAATTACAACCTTTTAAAAGGTTATGGTCCCTATTCCTTCCCAAGTAAAAAAAAACGAACACTGCCATTTTTCTAAATCATCTCAAGGAGAAACATAAGGCACCAAAGGGAAAGGATTAGAAGGCAATAACATAATTAATAACAAAGAGTTTATGATAATCACGCTTCCGTTTAACCATTCATCAATGGATTCAGGTATGTCATTTTGTCTTGATTTCTTGATAATACACATGGTAAATGATCCGAAGTGTAAGGTTTATGTTCTGAATTTATGTTTATAATTGGTATCAAAGCATGCATATCATGTGTCTTATCAGAATTGATATGCTTTATTCATTCTATTTAGTTTCCTGGAATCAGATTCTGAATTTTCTTATGGATGTAAATTCTGTTTTTTTTCCTGTTTTGTTCTGTGAAAATGCAATCTGTTTTCTGGAATTGTAAAATGATTCGGTGGGCAGTTTTTTTTTTTTTTCAAATGGATGAACATCATGTATTTATATATATATAGATATATCTTGCGATTTGATCGGTTTAATTTTGAACATCATAAAAAAAAAAACTATTTGTTTTTGGACCCGTCATTTCTATTTATATATGTATGTATATAATTGGGATTGCTGCAGATTATATAACATGTACGGGATCACAAATTTGGAAATCTTTAAATTTAATGTAATTTCATACAACGTCTACAGAAATTTTATTTTCTAACATTCTCAATATAAGTCAATTCAAACAAGATGTCACAAAAGTGATCTCTCTTGTCTAGATTGTTTTATATGGAATGTTTTGATGTTCATGTCTGTGTATTCATGCGGGTATTTATCGTCCAAAGACATGATTAAGACTTGGCAGAATTACACACACATTTTGTGGTGATAAACATGTGCCAATTGTCAAGGAAAAACCTAATGTGAATAATAAATCCATCAAAAGATAGATTTGTTATTTGACATAACTTATTTGTCAATGTTTGATCATTACAACAAGAATACCACTTACAGTTAATATCACTACCCAAAGGCTTGGTATTAATGTTTGCTAGGTATTTGAGATGTTGTCATTAAATTAAATTTATTTAGAGATTATCTGTTTGGTAAACTTAATGTGAGCTTTGGTGGGCGAAAGCCTAGTCTAAAACATTTGCATGTGTGGGGGTGTCCTGCTGAGGCGAGGCCTTATAAACCTTATGAACGAAAATTGGACTCTAAAACCATTAGCAGCTACTTTATTGGCTATGCCGAACGATCACGGGGTTACAAGTTTTATGATCCCACAAATAGGTCAATATTTGAGACGGGAATTGCAACATTTTTTGAGGATGTTGAGTTTGGGGGGAGAAATCCAGTTAGAGACATTGTCTTTGAGGAGGAAGCAGGAGTAATCCCACTTCCTACTACTACTTTTGACCAATCACAGGTTCCTATACCTGTCATTGCTCGAGAAGTAATTTTGGATCCTCAACCAGACAATGTTGTTCAAGATAATATAGTTCAAACCCCCATTCAAGATGAGGTAATTGTTCCTGAGGAACAAACTCTACAACCTCAACCTCAAGAATCTGTACCATTAAGGCGATCCACAAGAGAAAGGAGATTTGCACTTTCAGATGATTATATTGTATATCTCCAGGAACATGAGGTAGAAAATGGAATGTCGAAAGATGATCCAATCAACTTTCATCAAGCCATGGAAAGTTCCAACTCTCATAAGTGGATAGAAGCCATGAATGAAGAATATAAGTCTATGCAAGACAATAAAGTTTGGGAACTTGTTTCATTACCAGTTGGTGCGAAGCCCGTAGGTTGTCAATGGATATTTAAAACCAAAAGGGATTCAAATGGTAATGTGGAGAGGTATAACGCACGTCTTGTAGCCAAAGGCTTTACTCAAAAAGAAGGAATTGACTTTAAAGAAACTTTCTCTCCAGTTTCTTCGAAAGATTCTTTTAGGACAATTATGGCGCTTGTTGCACATTTTGATCTTGAGTTGCATTAGATGGATGTCAAAACAGCTTTTCTTAATGGTGACATTAAAGAAACAATTTATATGATGCAGCCAGAAAACTTTGTGTCAGGAGACCCAAAGAATATGGTTTGCAAATTGACTAAATCCATCTATGGACTCAAACAAGCTTCTCGTCAGTGGTACTTCAAATTTCATCAAGTTCTCACTTCGTATGGTTTTGAAACTAATGTTGTTGATGAATGTGTGTATCACAAGTTCAGTGGGAGTAAACACATATTTTTGGTTTTATATGTTGACGACATATTGCTTGCCACAAACGATATAAACTTATTGCATGACACCAAGAGATTTCTATCTAAGAATTTTGAAATGAAAGATCTTGGTGATACTTCCTTTGTATTAAGAATCGAAATACACCGAGATCGTTCTCGGGGTATTCTGGGATTATCACAAAGGAGCTATATCGAAAAGTACTCAATAGATTTGGCATGCAAAATTGTAAATCAGGTGAAACCCCGGTTGCTAAGGGAGACAAGTTTAGTCTCAGCCAATGCCCGAAGAACAGTCTTGAAATTCAAGAAATGCAGAAGATTCCTTATGCCTCGGCTGTAGGGAGTCTAATGTATGCTCAAGTATGTACGCGTCCGAATATTGCGTTTATAGTTGGCATGTTAGGCAGATATTTAAGTAATCCTGGCATGGATCATTGGAAAGCAGTCAAGCGTGTTATGCGATATTTACAGAGAACAAAGGAATATATGCTCACATATAGGAGATCGGATAAGTTAGAGGTCATTGGATATTCCGACTCCGATTTTGCTGGATGCCAAGACAGTAGGAAATCCACATCAGGCTATATTTATCTGTTAGCTGGCGGAGCAATTTCTTGGAGGTCTGCAAAGCAGACGCTCATAGCTTCATCCACCATGGCCGCAGAATTTGTAGCATGTTATGAGGCATCAAACCAAGGGATATGGCTGCGGAATTTTGTCACTGGGTTGCGTATTTTGGAAGGCACTGAAAGACCACTTAAGTTATATTGTGACAATAAGTCTGCAGTTTTATATTCCAATAACAACAGGAGCTCGACAAAATCAAAGCATATTGATATCAAGTTCCTAGTTGTAAAAGAAAGAGTGCAGAGTGGACAGATTTCCATAGAGCACATTGGGACAAACTCCATGATAGCGGATCCACTTACGAAGGGACTACCACCCAAGGTCTTTCATGAGCACACTGCTCAGATGGGTGTTGTTCTATTTGAGAACATTCTGGTTTAGTGGGAGTTTGTATTATATTACTGCTTTATGTCAGCCTTGAGTTTTATCTATGTAATTAGATTAATTTCTGCAGAAATGAAATATTCAGTTTATTACGCTCTGTTACATATTGTGAAGTATTGATCTCAATAAAGTTAAGTAGGACCAGTTGGAAATAGGCATGTATGGATCACATCACATGTAATTTCCATGCTACGCATCCATGATTGATCTATGTCATTTAGCTGTATTAGTATACGTGACCATTGGTGGGTCGAGTTACGATTGATGTAACGAAGACCGCTTTGATCCTATATTAATATAGTTAATGGACAAGATTGTTTGGATACCCTCAAGTTATGATAACAAATTTCTGAGCTCACTAAAGTTAAGCACATTTTTCAGGATACATATGTGGTCCAGTGGGAGATTGTTAGATAATGTCTCAATAGGACCACATAATTAAATGTGGTGTTATCATTTATAAGAAGCCTACAATTTAAGTGATTCAATTTAGTTAATAGGCTTAAGGGTATATGTGTTATGGACCTAATGTGTAGATACTAGTTGTATAATTTCTATTTCTATGAGGGGCAGAAATAGAAATTAAAACATATTGGTTCAAGTTGGTTTTCATTCCTTTTGAACTTCACAACCTTTCAGTTTTGAAAACCAATAAATAGAAATTAAAACCAATAATAGTTAAAGTTGGTTTTCATTCCTTTTGAACTTCCACAACCTTTCAGTTTTGAAAACCAATTACAACCTTTAAAAGGTTATGGTCCCTATTCCTTCCCAAGTAAAAAAAAAGAACACTGCCATTTTTCTAAATCATCTCAAGGAGAAACATAAGGCACCAAAGGGGAAAGGATTAGAAGGCAATAACATAATCAATAACAAAGAGTTTATTGATAATCACGCTTCCGTTTAACCGTTCATCAATGGATTCAGGTATGTCATTTTGTTTTGATTTCTTGATAATACACATGGTAAATGATCCGAAGTGTAAGGTTTATGTTCTGAAATTTATGTTTACATCACAATCATGTTAGGTGTGTAATTGTAATTGGAGGCCTAACGAAATAACTTAGAAGAATTATACAAAAATCAAAACAATTTGGAAATTTTATATTTGTAACTTTGTACTCAAAAATTTAAAATAAAAATAAAAATAAAAATAAAAACACATTATTAAGGGTTTTTAAAATCTTAACATTTGAACGTATCTAAACAAAATCCTAAAATTTAAACAAATAATTTGGTATATAGGTTAAAAATTTGTAGTTGATAGCAAGAGGAGATGGCCACTCAAAAAAATATTAACTCTTCTTTGCGATTCGTTTGGAAAATAAATTTAATTAAAACATGAGGTAAAAAAAATTAAAATGTTTAAGAATGAGTTTCTAAATGTTTATGAAAAATAAAGAATGAAAATGAATATTTAACTTTCTTATATAATTTGTTGATTTTTTGACATTTCGAATAATTTTTTAACTAAAAATCTTACTTTCAAACGTATCTTTAGGCTAGTTTGAAAATTGACCTTTTAGTGATTTTAAGACATTTTTATAATATGCAAAAAGTTAATATATTTAAGAATAATTTTTCATGAATTATTTACGCTTCCTAACATTTTTGAACATTAATTTTTTTTATATAGGTATCAAATATATATATATATATATATATATATATATATGGGTGATGCACCAATAAATCCCAATTTACTAACTTATACACTGATCAGTCCCAAATGTTTTCTTATAAACCAATAGTCCCAGTAAATGTAAAATGACAAATGAGGCCGTAAACATTGTGTACGCTACTTGCAAGAGTGATGGGCAATTTTGGTAATTCAGTAATGTAGAATTACGGATATAGGCAATCAGTTTCGTGTGCTGTTACATTACTGGTTCCCTGATTCGGCGGTGCTGAGATACGATTCGAAGGAAAGATTTGGGATTTCAGAAGGAAATCTACATCCCAATACGGAAGCGAATCAGTTTGGGCCAAGGTTTATACATTACGGAAACCCTATAATTTGAAATAATCTACCAACGTTGTGGTAGTGACGTTGAGTGGGAAGACATTGTGCTTCAAGCGTAGTGGCGTCGTGAAATTGGATATCCGTCTGCGATTGCGATAAGGATTGGAAGAAGGTGTTACGAGAGGCGACGTTTTAGTATGACAAAAAACAGTGGAGGTAGGTTATGTTTGACTGTTATTTTTTTGATTATTGAATGTGTTTTATTTGTTTTGGTTTTTGCAGAGGATTTGTGGTTGTGAATAGGGTTTATGTTCGATGTTTATGTTTTCGAACAGGGTGTGGGGGTGTGGGTGTGGGATGTTGTGTTGGGTTTGATGACGGTGGTGGTTGATGTTTTAGGGGATGATGTTAGCAATGTGTCGGTGTGTAATGTTAATGTTGTATTTTATGGTTGGGAGGTGCTGTATTGTTGGGCAATGTTAGTGATGTTAACGTGTTAATAATGTGGCTATGTTTTTGTTGTGGGTATTGAAATGTGTCACTGTTGGTCTGTAATGTTTCGATTTTGTTATCATGTTTGGTAATGGTTACGTTGGTTAGACAACGTTGATGTTTTTTTTTTTTTGATGTTTTTATATTAAGGCAATGGTATGTCGTACTGGTTTTGTACTTTTTATGGCTCTGTTTCTGTGATGTTTTTTACTGTGGCATTGGTTGGTTGTGAATGTTGATGATGTTGATTACATCGTTGGGAAGGTGGTGTTAATAATTTGTGTTAGAATTGTCTCTGTTTCTCTAATGGCTTTACCCTGTGTTGTATGTTGACATTTTCAGTTTGGGAATTTGGGTAAGTTGATTGCTATGTTGTTATGTGTGGTGTGCAATGTTAATGTCTAAGTCCTCTGGTTGTTTTTGATTACGTGAATTGTATGTCTGGTGTTGCGGAGATGTTCATGGTTCCATGTTAGTACATTAACATTGAAACATTAATATTCCAGCTAATGTTTCAATCTTAGTATGTCAATGTTTCAGTGTTAATGTTAATGAACAATGTGAAGGGGTTAATGATGTTGAGGCACAGTGTGGGATGTTAGTAACAGTGGTGTAACTGCAATGTGACTTGTGGGATGTTAATGTTTCAATGTTGTTTACATGTTATTAATTATTATGTTGGTTAGACAACGTTGATGTTTTACTTTTTACGGTGTATAATATTTGAGCTGTTTGATATTTGTGCAGGGGTGATTTTGCGACAGTCTCCACGGAAAAAAAGTGGTGGTGTGTCACGTAACATTGCGATTCCGATTTCACGTCCGAACCGATTGTTGTGAAAAGACAGGGGAAGATACCATTCAAGGGGAAAAAAAGGATGCCTGTAATGAAGAAAGTGGCACTTGACACTTCCCGACTGGCGTATCGTTCTAATATAAACGGGGTTATTAAAACCGTACAAGAAATAAAATTGACAACAGCCCACGAACGACATTTGCGCAGAACACCATTTTGGGCGATGATTCATTCCACCCGCAAACACAACTTGTCGCCGAATGCTTACAAGAAATGCGATGAAACAGTGTTCCGCATATTGGAGACATACAATCGGGAGGATGAAAAATTCTACATTGGGGGTAAAGGCGTTCCATTGCGTCGAAGTGATATCCGACTCATTTTTGGCATCCAGTGCGGCGTGGACCAGCTCGATTTAGCTCATGGGTCGAGGCCGCCATCAGATTTTATTCAACGTCGCTGCAATATTGTCGGTAGGATATCGTGCAAAAAAATTAAAGAACTTTTGGATGATGCAGTAAAGGGAAAAGTGCTAATGACGAGGAAGATGTCGCGAAGCTGCTGTCGTTATTATATGTGCGAAACTGTTTTTCACAACGACCGGAGAGTCCATCGGTTGGGCGTTTGTCCGAGTTATTGATAAACTAAGTACGATGCAGTTGTATGACTGGGCTGCTGCGATACGTGCCGCATTGATTACGTCTCTGAACGAATTTCATGATAGGCCAGAAAGGGTTACCGGCTGTGTTGTCGTACTACTTGTAAGTTAATGTGTTTTTTTTTGGAAATGTACTATGTATGTGTTGACAGTAATGTTAGGATTATGTTGTTAGTTAGTCATGTTAATTAATGTGATTTGAAATGGTAATGCAGTTTTTTTTTGCGAACACACGAACCTGATGGAGCAGGAACGTCACAGTGTGCTGCCAAGGTTTTGCAGATGGAACATTGCAAATTGACGACGAAAATGAAAGGGGTCGACTTGCGTAGCGGACGACAGTTTGTGGTATGACATGGGATACTGAGTTGTATGGTTAAACTGTATGGTACATGTTGGAGTAATTAACTATTTTGTAATGTGTTTGGCAGGTAAGTTGCGATAAACTCGAGGGCGCAATTCTTGAACGATATAAAGTAGGCACGACATTGTTTAGTGTTGAATGTATGAGGACAGAAGGCAAAGTGCTTGACGTGGAGCCAGTGTCGGCGCATGTTAGTGTGCCACGTAACGATGTTGGTGATGAAGTTGCAGAGCCCAGTTTGAACTGTTGGCAAGTGGACTCATCTGTAGGGTCCATGTTCAGAAAGGCGTAATGACGAACGAGGCAGACAAGTGTGTTACGAAGCGTGGATTGGGCGCAGTTGTAGGAGGTGATGGGTGGCCAGTGTTGTTCCCTGATCTGCTGGATTTGTCAACAACGCAACCAGCCAAAGATACGGATCCAGAAGGAGGCAGTGGTAGCAATGACATAAACGAAGTGCGGGACAGAGTAGCGGAGTTAGAGGAACAACTGAGGCAGAAATCGGAACGTGTAGTTGAACTGGAATGTAAGGTTACAAGCTTGGAACGCGCACTTGGTTCACAAGCTGCTAATTTGTGTATTGGTTTCGAAACTGCCATCAGTTTGAAAGATGCAAATTGCACGTTTGAATGCCTTATTGTCGGAGATGAAAACAAAAGTAGCACGGTTGGAGGACCAGGTTGACGAGTACGAGGCACACGAGGTAACGCAGCTGGCTAGGAACACAAGTAAAAGTCATGGCGTGTTAACAGAGCAGCAGGGCGGAAATCAGACGGGTGGTCCGGTAAATAACATTGCAAATGACGTAGGTAACAAATCTGAATTAAACGATGCAAGCATCATTGAAGGTGATGTAGGTAACACAGTAGGTGGTGGAGAAAACATAATGGTGGAGAGCAAGGATGGAGTTGTAAATCAAAAGGCAACATTATGTGCTGGGGTATGTACTTCAGTGAAGGGAAAAAGTAAAAGCAATTCCGGTGGCACAGGTATTGCAGCAGCAACAGACCACAATTTGAACATTACACATGTTCTTGACATGCCAGGCAGTGAGGTGGTGGACAGGGTGATAGACTTTGTGTTTGGAGGAACCGAACATCACGTCATTGGTTCGGCGTGTGAAGAGCAAAGCTAGACGGACGTGGAGGTTACAGGATTACGAGTATCCTGGGTTGGTGAAGCGTTGCAAACAGACAAAAGATGATGTGAATTTATCTGAAATCAGAAATGAGGATGTAGTTAACATTGAAGACAACGAGAGACAGCATAAAACATGGGCTGGCTTCGGAATGAAAAATCGGTATCCGTTTGGAAATTGTTGGCTGAAGATGAACAGAAACTGTTGGAGGTGGTGTACACATTTGAAGGGGACGGGTAACCTACTTGTTTTGTATTTTAAATGTTGTGTTTAACTGTGACATTGTTTATTATATTTTAAGTATACTTATGTGATTGTAATTTGGTGTAGGGCTGTGATATGGAGTGCAGCAGATTATGGTGTGCATGTTAATTTCAAAGACATCCAGTCCCTCGTACAAGGGGGGCCGACTGCCGGTAATGTAAGTATGATGTGATTTTGTCGATATGCACACATCATCAGTTACCTTATTTTGTCGGATTACATGTTCTTCAAGAAAAAAGTTAGGATGATTGTTTTGTAAAGCTAATGTATTTGGATCATGTGAATAATTTCTGTTGGTAGGTAATTGACGCATATGCTGAAATTTTGAAAAGTGAACAGAACGTTGCGGCTGCTAATTGTGCTAATTTCAGCAAGTCGTATTTCCACAGCAGTGTGTGTTCGGTATGTATATGGTATTATCAGTACTATTACGTTGGCAGATGGGGCAGTGGAGTAGTGGGTGGTTAATTACTTTGAAATTTTTGTAGGATATGATGAGGAACCGAAGCATGACATCAAAGGACGGTTACCTGAACGCGCACGTTACTGCTGCATCTGGGTGCAAATACGTCCATTACCCTATATACCATGCGAATCATTGGACCACCATGGTGTACGATGCAGACGCGGGGACATGGACACACTACAACTCAATAAAAACTCGAAAGGGAGCCGAGATGATCATTTTGCCGAGGCGGTAAAAGTGGTATGTACATTCGATTAGTTATTACATGTATGTTATGACATTTATGTGTTCGGCTGTGCCTGGGTTGCGTATAGGGTGATAGGGTGTGTTAAGTAAGACTGATTCGGTCATGTTACCTACCACAGAAGCAGTGGGTCGTCGATTACACGAAACGGGTAGCAGGAAAAGTGCAATCCATTGCGGGTGTCACATCGGAGAATATGGACGGGCCTTTGGAGGCTTTGGGTGATTGTCCCCAACAACACCCAGAATCGTATGTTAAATTGGAACTCTGTTTTAAATTTGTCATATTTGCTGTCAAATTAATGTTTTTGGCTTGTTCATGTTGATTAAGCTGGTAACGTCTTGGCAATTGGCAGTCCGGATTGCGCTGTTATGGTATGCTTCATCATGCGGCAGTACGCAAATAACGTTGAGGTTGAAGGCTCGATGGATGGGATGACAGCTACTGCGTTCAGAGCAGAGATAGTTAAGGCATTCATCAATGATCCGCATAGAGGGCTCCGGAATCGGCCTCTGCCATGACAGATTTGATGGAATGCATATATTGGATTTGGTTTTTGTTCTTGTTTTTTCAGTTAACATGGAAATGTTTTGTTTATATGGTTGTGTGATTTTTGGAGGTTCCATTAGCTGGATGTCTGTTAATACATAAATAGGAAATATGACATGAACACATTGGAAACATGGGCAGAAACAGGGTGTGTTTTTGTTTTGGCAGGGTTAGTGCATGTTAAGGAATGAAACATTTGGTGGAATGCAAATATTAGTTTCGTTTTTGTTTTTGATTTTCCTGTTGAACATGGAAATGTTATGTTTTTGTGGTTCTGATGTGTTCATGTTTATTAGCTGCGTGTCTGTTAATGGAGAACATTAAATTTTTACAGCTACAAATCATTTAGTGCGTGTGATGTTAAATTGTGTTTGTGAGAGAGGTTATTATTGGGTGTGACAGACTGTAATGTTTGTGTATATTGTGTTTATGTAGGCGACGGTGTTAAACCCAGAAATTAACCAACAGGAGAGTACGTTAATGCTGAAAGTTTTTTGTTCGAGAATGTGGTAATAATATGTCGCGGGTTTGTTCTGGCGTTGTAGCGTTGACATTGTGTTTAAGTTGGGTGTTGGTGTTATACACAAAAGTTGACATGAAAAATCAGAATTTTTTAGTGAAAACGTTTGTGTTTGTAAGTGTGTGAAATTGTTTGCATTAAGAATTTAATTAGGGAACATGTTAGTTGTTAACGTGTTGCATAGTACGCGTAATTTTGAGTTGGTCCGTGCAGCGTGACGAATAAGCCAAAAAATGTTAATAACATATTGATGTATGGGCATTGTGTATAATAAGAAATGCACATCAAAAAGCGTAGGTACTAAAATGTTATACACATTACGGCAAACCCATATGAGTGAGCCATATACAGTAATAACGTTATAGCTCCACTTGTTGAATCCGGAATGTAAATGACATGAAGAAATGTTGGAAAGAAGCAAAGTGTTCGAATTTTAATGAATTGGGACAACACCCCAAGAAAGCATAAGTGTTTGAAGTTTAAGCTTGCTGTAACATTATCAAATAGGCTCCTTGCATGTCTTCCTATTGTGGTTGCCTATTTTTCCACACCGACCACAACGGATCCGTTGCACAACCTCGCCCTTTGATGGAATTCGTTTACGTTTCGGCCTCCCAGGCGGGCGCTTGACCTTTGGGGGCGCTATCATCAAATCATTGCACGAAAATGCCGGCTTGTCAACAGTTGGAATTGGAAAAATTGTTCCGCTGTACGCAGCTTCAAATTTGTCAATACGATAGTATGTTTCAATAGAATCGTATATATTCCTTCTACTGTTACGGAAAGCAACAACAGCATGAGAACACGGGAAGCCATTTAGTTGCCACTGGAAACATGAACATGATCGCCTCGCCACATCAACCAAAACAGAGGGTTGACTATGTACCTCGTACACATTGTCATCAGCCTGACTAACACTCCAGCCCCTGCTTTCATTATACGCGGTGACCAATTTCTTCTCCATTTTCGGGCACAGCACGCCGGTCCACTCCCTTGCCTTGACTCTACGCTCCGCCATTTGTTCCATTATTTGGCCCCTAACCATGTCGACCAACCTAGTAATTGGAAGATGTCGCGCCTCCCTTATCCAATTGTTAAACGATTCAGCTGCGCTGGACCACATCTCACCGTAACGTTGACCCCTAAGAAAAAATAACAACATTTAACACAAAATTTTCGCAATACAAACAAACTGGTACGGGTATAATCAAACTTACATGAAATACGCATTAGCCCAGTGGGATGGATGCAAGTCTTTTAAGAAGTTGTCGACCACAACCGGGCTACACTCTTTCAACACTGCTATTTTCTGATTATAAGATGGTATAGTTGGGGCATAAGCACATTCACGGAGCTTCCGCATCAACCCAACTTTGCGAGATGCATTAACGTATTTCATTCGGTCTCAGATTCATTTGAAGATGTAGCAAACAAAACGCATGATGTGCAGAGGGGAATACAGTTGGCATAGATTGTAAGAGACCCGAATGACGATCTGAAACGAACGTCAACGTACGCTCCTCACCCACGACTTCTTTAAGATTCTGTAAAAACCACTCCCAATTTTGTTGATTTTCGGAATCAACAATTGCGAAGGCCACCGGAAACAAGCTGCAAAAAAATAATAAACAAAAGGCATAAGTGGAGTACACATCATGGACTACACATCTGCAAAATTTGCGAACAGTACATATATATGTAAAGGATTCATTTAAAATGAACGAAACGGAAATATGACATATTTTGGTGTTATGAAAGACTAAAGCCAAAGATCTGATTTGTCACCTTTGTTGCCATCTTTCGCGGTAGCAGCTAACAAATTCCCCTTGAATCTACCCTTGAGAAAAGTGCCATCCAAAAAAAGTAACGGCCGACAATGGTTGAACCCATCTATACATGCACGAAAGGATATAAAGTACCGAACGAACCTCCCAGTTTGTTGGTGAAATTCAAGGTTAATGTAACTGTGTGGGTTCTTTTCCATAACGGAATCACTATACCACCTAAGTTGGTCGAATGACATAGCGTGATCTCCGTAGACTTCACCCCTTGCTTTCTCGACCCCTAACCACGCAACCCGGTAACTAATATCTAAACCGTAGTCATTTTTCATATCAAAACAATGTCCGTAGGACGTCAAAGCTTAGCACGCACACCGATCTGCGACAACGCTTGAAACCAAATCGGACCCCGTACGTGGGTTTGTACGTGTTCGAACAGCAGCTCCACAATTGTGCACACTATCCAACTTCTTAACACATAAAACTCCATTGGATGACAACACCCTCGCATGCACTGACCACGCGCATCCCGTGGACTCTGCAAACTTACAAACTGCCGTAATGCGAACTGAATCATTCTTCAAATACTTGAATTGAAACCCGCGCTCAACGGCATACTTGCATAATATTTCCCGAAACTCACTAACGCCACTGGCGCGAACATTGTCCAACATGGGTAATCCCGAATGCCCACTGAGCAGACAAGAACGTCTTTGATTTGTTAGGACAATATGTTGGTAACAGATCTGTCTGCTCATGCATACCGGAACGTCTGATTACCGAAATTGAAATTCTGACCTTCATGGTCATACACACCACGTAATTACCGCCCACCGGAGGGTCGTGGATCTGAATAAGAACATCAAAATGTTTCAAGCCAAATGCCTCCGCAAGGCGCAACATGTTTTGGATGTCGTCGTCGCTATCAACCTTAAACTTCTTACACCCGGGGACATCCCACAACATACACACCGCATCCCGTACCAAGTCGTCAAACTTGCCACAAATATCGTCAAGCAGCTGCGTGAATGTCATCGCTCGAAGCAACCGGGCAACAACATTTGTTTGCCCATAAGTGCACAATAACAACACAGCATCCATACCTGCCACGAAATGCACAATCAAATCAGTAGATGGCTAACGTACAACAATGATGAATGATAACACAACACTGTACCCACTTTTAAAGAATACATTACCCAGTAATCTATGCAAGAGCACCCACCGAAATCAAAACACAAACAAACATTAAAAAACTTTAAACACACATGACATGAACAGAACATGGTATAAGAAAAAATATATGAAATACCCGCTGATGCGCCAAACGGTAATGTTAATTGAGTAGACGTTGCTTACACACAATATTTAATGGAATTTTATATCACGTCACATAACAGCACAATGTGATTAACGAATATGAAACAGCCACAATCAAACAATAGTGCTGTCACCAGATTCGATTTCCATATTGACGTAGTTGACACCGTCATATGCAACGCATAAATAGACACACACAAAGAATAGAAAATTTCAGAAAACATGTTACAGGCAAAACCGTTTCGATACACCGACAAAGTAGATCCAAACGCATAACGTCACAGTAAAGCAAAGGTGATGTTACCCGACTCCACGTTTCTAGGTCAACCATATATACAAAGATTTACAAAACACATAACATCAAACGAACACAAAAATAACTGAAATATTCAATGTCACAAGCAACACAGAAGTGATGTTACCAGAATCGAGATGATGTTGACGTAGTTCATACCGTAGCAATACATACACAGTCGCAACAAAAAACGCATAAAACTTCAGAAAACATGTAGACACACCTACGTCAGAAACCCAAATACTACAACAACTGTGAACCACCAACATAACATCAATAAACATTGTTATGAATATATAGAAAACAACCAGAAACAGAAAGCGATGTAAGCAGAACAAACGTTCACGTTGATGTAGTGTATACAGTAACATGGAAGACATACAGAAACAGAAAAAAATAACGAATAAAAAACCAGAAAAAGAGAGACAAACCATGTCGCACAGCAGGACGAGACACCAAAACTCAGAACCAAATGGACAATTGAATGAACATCAACTCCCCCAAAAACCCTTTTTCACCAAACCCTTGACGTCATTAACATTATCAATCCCCAAAATCAGAAAACCGAAATCCCACCATTTTAGGAAACAAACACCCACTTAATGGGTATATTTGTAATCTGCCAATAATCAAAATTAAATAAATAATTTTGCCAAAAAAAAGGGACTAAATGGTGCATAAGAAAACATTTAGGACTAAATGGTACTACTTTCTAGAAAGTAGGATTTATGGGTAAATTTTCCTAATATATTTGTTTGGGCATTTTATAAATAAATTTTAGAATTTGACTATTGTAATAAAAAGATAAATTTTGATTTTAATTTTGTCAATTTAAACCACAATTTTTTGATTTGTTTTCAATTCAAACAATCAATCTATTTTAATTAAGTAAAATGGACTTAAAAAATAAAGTCATTAAATTCAATGTAAGTACATAAAATGTTTAAAATATTCTTTTTTGTTGAGTTTAATAACTAAAATACTATTTTTTTTTTTGATTAGTTTCACTTAAAACAAATGATTTAGATTAAAAATAAATAAAAAATTTAAATTGACAAAATTTAAATTTTTGATTTTTTTTTTTTTTTGGTAACGTCCTCTAATTTTTTCATTGCCTGGTTTGGCAATGCTTAAATTTTAGTTTAAAAGTCAAAAAATTACCCTTTGTCAACTATACATTTTAGTCAAAAAAATCAATATAAGTTGTCAAATCACTCTCTTTATTTTTTTCACATCTTTTTTGTAAAAAGTCAAAAAATTACTAAAATAGGTTATTCTCGAACGAGTATGTCAAAAAAATAATAAATATCAAAAAATTATTGTGTTTGGTTTGAGTTTTTTGGATTAAGGTTTTTAAAAATTGAGTTTTTTGTTTTTTGTGTTTTTAGTTAATATTTTTAAAATTTTAAGTATTTTATTTTAATTTTTTAGATGCACCTTACTTAGATATATCTAAAAAGTAAAAAAATTGTAAAACAATATTTTAAAAATTAATAAATACATAAAAATATACTGAATTCTCAAAAAAAAATTATATTTTTGGTATTTAGTGAATTTTAAAAAAAAAAATCACAAAAATTATATTTTTTATGTATATTTATATTAAATGTGTCTAAAAATTAAAAAAATTGTTGAAAATATTTAAAAAATTCATTAAAAATAACAAAATACGAAAAACAAGAAAGTGAACTTTTTTGAAAAGTATTTTTAAAAAACAAAAAATAAGCAATATTTTTATTGGAAAAATTGCAATTTATGTAGATTTCTAAATGAATTGCAAATCAGTGGTAAAGTTGACCCTTTTTTTTTGTCAAGGGAGTTGACCCATTCTAATTATTGAAGTGATAAAAATTTCCATAATTTTACAAATTATTTTTTTTTAACTCTTACCTTCGGTTTGCAATTTTCCTTTTTTATTCCTTTGTTTTAAAATATATATATATATATATATATATATTTTTATCAAAAATAAAAAAATAAACTCAAATATATTAATTTTTTTTTATCTCATGCTTTAGCTTAAAAATAATAAAAAAAAAAATTTACTGAAAAATCGTGTTCTAAAAAGGTAAGTATTCACTATTCTTGGAATATAAACACATGATACTCTATAAAGTTTTGATTAGTAGAAAAAAATAAGAGTTCATAATCTATATTAGAGATAAGAAACAACATAAAACTAAATAATTAATAATTGACTTAGAATATAATTACGTGATGTTAGGATGTTTTGAGATTATTGAATAATTTAAGATAAAGATAAGCACAAAGTTATAAGATAAGCACAATTGAACCAGCACGGTTTGTTCCCGTGCGAATCTACAGTTTCCTTTGTAAAATGACCAGCACCTCTTTACTCTTCTTTATCAACACCAACACCAACACCAACACCATTCATCGCTGCTATTCCACAGCATGAACATATCACTCACTCCCACTCGATCATTCCTCCGTTGTCCTTCCTCCTCGTCTCCGACGACCTTTCAAAATCCTAAACCCTTCAATGCCCACCCATCAAACTCCACACTCTTCTTCAATCGATCATCATCATCTTCTTATTCGCGAATCGCACTTTCACATGGCGCTTGTAAAACTAGCAATCTCACACTGGTTCGACTTGGGGATTCTGCGAGAGATGCTCAGTTCTTCGCCGGAGAAGAAGAAGAAGAAGAAGAAGAACAAGTGGTGAAGGAGCCGAGTTTCTTCGATTTCGTCAGTTCGGAGAGAATGAAGGTGGTGGCGATGATTGCCTTGGCTTTGGCGCTCTGTAATGCGGATCGAGTTGTTATGTCGGTCGCCATTGTTCCTCTCTCACTTGCCAACGGCTGGCGTCAATCTTTCGCCGGCGTTGTCCAGGTTTCCTCTACTGTTTGGTTCATAGATTTGTGTAATGATTTGAAAAGAAAAAGGGAAAAGAAAAAAGAAAAAAGAAAAAAGAAAAGGTGTGTGAAATGTAGTTTGGATGTACTTTGTGCCTTTCACTTTCTCTTTTCAAATTCTCACCCAAATCCCAAACACAGCATGAGAAAATCCTTGTTCGTTTTGATTTCTTGGGCTTTAAATCGTGTAGATTGTTTATGCGCAGACTTTAATAGGTGAATTTATTGGTTCTATGGGAATTAATGGTGTTTTTTTATCAAATATTATTAAAAATATCATTAATTATTAATTTTTAGTGATAGTTTGAAAATTTTGTTGTAAAAAATGTCACTAATTATAAATTTTAGTGACAGTTTAAAAAATGTCGCAAAAAAAGTCACTTATTTTTAATTTTTAGGAACAGTTTGAAAATTGACGGCAGTTTTAGCGATAATTTATAAAAATCGTAACACCAAAAATCACTAATTGTTAATTTTTAACGACATATGTGAAAAAATCATCCAAAAAATTATTTTTAGTGAAGATTTTATTTGACCTATTTTTAATTGGACTTGACGAGAATTAAATCTACCTATTATTATGGGTAGTTTAGCTTGTTTGTATTACTTTTTATCTTTTTAAGTACTTTGATAATTACATTGTCCTCACTTTGCAATAAAGTTTATTTATTTATTTATTTATTTTCCATAGGAAGAATACGACCATTGAAATTAGTACAAGAAAAAAAAAAAAAATTTGTTTGAACAATTGTTTTCCTCATTTACACTTGCTTATGCTATTGTTTTAGGCTTTAGTGAAGTTAATCTCTGGAATTTTTGAACTCACAGTGTGTTCTATAAATTTCCCTAATCATTTTTGTTACAATGGTATTGCTTGATGTCTATTGCTTCTTAGTATTCATTACAAGTCAATAATGGCAGTCATCCTTTCTCTGGGGTTACATGATATCACCAATAGCTGGGGGGACACTTGTGGACTATTATGGCGGCAAGGTAGTCATGGCATGGGGTGTGGCTTTATGGTCACTGGCCACCTTTCTTACTCCTTGGGCTGCAGAAACTTCTTTATGGGCATTACTTGCTATGCGAGTTTTGCTTGGCGTTGCAGAAGGCGTGGCTCTTCCTTGCATGAACAATATGATCGCAAGGTATTGAATTTCTAGAAGTTCCCTTTTCAATGATACTGATGTAATGAGTCACTTCTCATATAGTTAAAAA
Source organism: Camellia japonica (assembly GCA_030407325.1). Lineage (NCBI taxonomy): Eukaryota > Viridiplantae > Streptophyta > Magnoliopsida > Ericales > Theaceae > Camellia > Camellia japonica. The sequence goes on from JAPPVO010000003.1 coordinate 55,149,591, forward strand.
AAAATCGGTTAAGATAATATGTTGAGCAGTTATTGTTTCGACCTTTTCTTTTAGATGGTTTCCTCAAACAGAACGATCGAGGGCTGTTGGTCTTGCAATGGCTGGATTTCAGCTTGGAAGTGCAGTTGGACTCATACTTTCGCCAATCCTTATGTCACAGGGCGGTGTATTTGGACCATTTGTGATATTCGGATTGTTTGGATTTTTTTGGGTTCTGGTATGGCTATCTGCAACATCAAGCACTCCTGATCGAAGTCGCCAAATATCAAGATACGAGTTGGAGTACATACAAAGCAATAGGCAAAAGTCCTTTGTGATAGATAATAAATTGAAGACCGCAAAAGTGATTCCTCCTTTTAGGCGCTTGCTTTCTAAGCTGCCAACATGGTCCCTAATTGTTGCAAATTCCATGCATAGCTGGGTAATGCACACATGGCTCTGCTAAATTTTTTCTAACAATTATTTTCTTGAGGTTCTCAATTACGATGCTTGATGATTGTGTTGCCCTTCCATGATGCTATTACGTTCAATTTTCTTCTTCTTCTATGAGTGTTCTGTCTGTTGACTCTAAACTTACCCAAAGTTGATTTGGTACAGCTTAACTAAGGAAGAATGATATACTAAGAAGGAACCCTGCAAGCCACTAATTTAATTTGTGAATATATACCCAATACAATTGTGTGATTAGGTGTCTAAAGTATTTGAATGCTTGTGTACATATCTTTCATTGTGTAGATTACATGATTTTTTGGGTACTGATATTCTTTCCTTCTTCATACAGGGATTCTTTGTTATTCTTTCATGGATGCCTATATATTTTAAAACAGTAAGGCCATAGCTAGCCTAAAAGTTGTAGTTTGTCAGCAATTTATCACATACTCAACAAGTGTACTGATTTTATGAGAGAGATGAAATGCATGTCTCTTTGTTCTAGATATATCATGTTGACCTCAGACAAGCAGCTTGGTTTAGTGCTGTTCCATGGAGTATGATGGCATTGGTAGGCTACTTAGCTGGTGTTTTGTCAGACATGTTAATACAAAGTGGCATGACTGTCACTTTAACTCGCAAAATCATGCAGGTGCGCAATTATTATAAGTTGTAAATTTTTTGTTCTTAGTTTGGGGATATTTATTTCCTTTCCTAATATCTTGGTTATAATTTATATTTACAAAATTTTTAACAAAAGCATGGAAGACTTTCAAAAAAGTAAAAACATAACCAAAGACAACTTCTATTAATTTTGTTTCCACCTCATAAAAATGTATTTACTAGTAGTCATGGTCCATACAATAGACTCATGAACATCATGTATGTGTAAGTTTCTGAATATTTCTGTATATTCAACTGAATAATTGATATAAAGAGTACATCACTTATATAGAACTCTAATCTCTTAGCCTAAAAAGGAAATACGAATTACAGGAATATTTACATAATTACAACCATTCAAAATTCCTAAAATACAATAATTCCTAAAATAATAGACAATATAAGCAAATATATTTATACCCCTGCTCAAACTCAAGATGCTTGTTTGGTTTGTTTTTGGGAGAGTTATTTTTGAAAGAATTTTGGAGAAAGAGTTTAGAAATTTTTTTGGTTTGTTTGGTTGTATTTGGGAGAGTTGTTTTTTTGGGAGTTTGGGATGATGATATTTTGAGAGATTGAGTAGATGTGTGTGAGAGAAAAAGTGATTGAGAAGGAGAGAGGAGAGAGAAAAAATGATTGATTGATGTGTAAGAGAGAGAAAGTGATTTTGGAAATTTTTTGAGAAAAACTCAAACAAAACAATTTTTTAAATTTTTTTTCTAAAACTCTCCCAAATGCAAACCAAACATATAAGGTGTTTTAGCAGAAAATGCTGAGAGTTTGTCAAGAAAAAACCAAAATCGAGCAGTGGTGTGAGTATTGGTAAAGAAGTTAGCAAATTGTAGAGTCGAAGTGACAAACGGAAGCAAGATAGAGCTAGATTGCAGATGCTGGTGGACGAAGTGACAATCAATCTCAATGTGCTTCGTCCGTTCATGAAAAACAGTGTTATGGGTAATCTGAATAGCACTTCGGTTGTCACAATAGAGAGAGGTCGGAGAAGACTGAGGGATGCCCAAGTGAGATAAGAGACTACGAAGCCAGATAATTTCAGCAATAGCATGAGCCATAACACGATACTCAGCTTCAGCAGTAGAACGGGTAACAACAGTTTATTTCTTACTTTTCCAAGAAATCAGGGAATCGCCAAGAAACATACAAAAACCAAAAGTGGATTTGCGATTATTAACATCACCAGCCCAATCAGTATCAGCATAGGCCACTGAGTCCAAGGAAGAAGTAGAAGATAAGAGTAAGCCTTGAAAGATAGTACCGCGAAGATAGCGAAGAATCCAAATTAGAGCAGCCCAATGTGTAGAGCGAGGAGCAGAAACGAATTGACTAACCATATGGACATCATAGGCAAGATCAGGGCAAGTAATTGTTAGATAGACTAAGTAACCCACAAGTTCTCGATATAAAGTAGGATCTTCTAGAGGAACACCATCAGTAGTGTTGAGTTTCACATTAAGCTCAATGGGGGTATCAGAAAGCTTAGTATTAGTAAAACCGGCACGATAAATAACCTCGTTGGCATACTTGGCCTGAGACAAAAAGTAGCCCTTGGGAGAAGAAGCTATCTCAATACCAAGAAAATACTGCAATGGGCCCAAATCATTTATTTCGAAGGTGCAGAAGAGATGCTGTTTGACCTCAAAGATAGCAGAAGAGTCAGAACCAGTGATGATTATATTATCCACGTACAGTAAGAGGGCAACAAAACCAGTAGAGGTGTGAAGGAGAAACACTGTAGAGTCGTGGGCACAAGAATGAAATTTAAGCTCAGTAACAGCTGTCTGAAAGTGATCATACCAAGTATGATGAGATTGCTTCAAACCATACAGAGTATGTCGAAGTGGACAAACGTGTCTAGAGAAATGCGGAAGGCCAGGTGCAGACAGTGTTTTTAAAGGCTCAAGACGCACGAAAGCGCTGAAGGTCTCTTGGGGCTTAGGCGCAAGGCAAGGCGCGGGCTTTATTGAAGTAAGGCGCACAGTGTTAGTAAAAAATAGATAAATTAACATAGACTAATCATTCATAGTACAATTTTTTTAAAATAAAAAGTAATCAAGACAAATTATAGAATAAAAAGTAATCAGTATAATCTAATGTGTGATGTCATGAATAAATTATTTGTATTTTTTTTAGCAGAGACTCAACTCAAAACAAAGGCATAATTGGAAAAAAAAGAAAAGAAAAAGAGACTATGTTTTACTCTTTCACCAAAAATTTGGCAAATTGAAGTTATCATTTGTTTAGTACATTAACCATCACAAAAAAAATAAAATAAAATAAAAATTTTAAACAAAATGTTAATCTAAGTTCAATAACAAGTATACACAAAAGAAACAGCAACAGAAACAATTATAAAGTAGAGGGACAACATCCACAATAAATACATAAGTTAGCTTAATTAAAAAAGGAGATACTCATAGATTTCATAATTAAAATAAAATAAGAAGAAGAAGAAGAGAGAGCAAGGAAGAAGCAGAAGAAGAAGAAGAGAGAGAGTGAGTCGAAGTCGAAGAAGCAAAATAAAAAAACAGAGCAAGTCAACACAGCGAAGAAGGGAAATGAGGAGGAGGAGAAGAAGAAAAGGAAAAGACGACACCGTGAAGAAGAAAAAATGAGGGGGAAAAAAAAAAAAACCAATTGAAGTCGAAGAAGAAGAAGAAAAAGAAAAAGAAGAAGAAGAAGCACTAACCTGGGCATAGGGATTCGAAGTTGAGAGGAGCCCAGTCGAAGTTGAAGTCGAAGTCAAAGTTGAAGTCGAGAGAAGAAGAGACGACACAAATTTCTTCTTCGATAGATTAGGGATTTGAGTCATTTACTGATTTGAGTTGGGTTGGGTTGTGTTGTATTGTATGAGTTGTAATCCTGTGTGGTTGGAGCCTCTCCTACGCAGATCACAGCCGTTAAATCAGAATGAAGAAGAAACCAAAAAGCCCTTTAGGCTCGCGCCTTAAGCCTCGCTGCGCCTGGTCTAAGTCTCATCTAAGGCGTGCGACTCATCAAATGTGCCTCACCTTGGTCCCCTTCAATCGCACCCCTTGCGCCTCGCTGCGCCTTGCACCTAGGCGCGCTTTTAACAACACTAGGTGTAGACACCTCACTTTGACTACCCTTAAAACTTGGGCGCTTCATTCTAAACACCCGATGATGAAATGTTACGCTATGCAATCTTTTGAATCTTCAGCAAAAGAATTCGGTTTCAAACTTCAAACCCAAACCTTGTACTCCATTTGGACCAAAACTTGTTTTTTTAGCCTGACCACTCAAAGAGCAACAAGACCAAAAGTTGACCGGTAGGCCACATTTTTGGGCCGGCCTATGTTTAGCAAAGCAGATATTTCTGCAGCAGCAGGTTGCTCCTATGCACGGGATTTGGTTTGAAGATATTTCCGACGTGAGAAGCTGAAATTCTATAAATACAGCACCTCCCCTCTGAGTTTAGGGTGAGAAAACTTAGTGAGCAAGCATTTCCAAAGGCATACAAAGCATTCTCTACCCTCTTGAATATAGATAAACCATTGAAGCTTGAATTTGAAGTCTTTGGCTGAAATTTTGATACTGATTTCAAATACTTGAGAGTGTTTGGATTAAAGTTTGTGAATCAATAAGCTCTTCCTCTTTTCAAGAGGTTGATCTTTGAATTCTTTTCATTACCTATTCTTTTACTCTCTTGTTCTTCATCATCTGTTTTAAATACTGATTTTCAGAGTGTTTTTAGGATTTAAAATGTGATTTAAACCTTGTTGAAGCTGGAAGGGTGCCCTTTCATAGGCTTATCTATTAGTGATGTTCTCTTGATGCTCTCCATGCTTTTGCTTCTTTTTCTTCAATTTCAGCACTGTTTTAGATAGTTTTGTATGAATATGGACCATATGTTTAAAGCTTTAAATAGTTAGTTTGATTTTTCTCTCTCTCTCTCTCTCTCTCTTCTTCAAAGTTGTTGTGAGTTCTCTTCTAGTTTTACCTTTGAAGCATGGAAATAGATGTTTCATCTTTATTCCATGAGTAGGAAAATGAGCTTACAACAATTTTATTTGTAGCTTTCATTCATTTGCTTAGTCTTCTTTTGATTTTGCTTTGAAGCCAGATGAGAGCTCTTTCATCGGAGGTATTAGAGATTCTCTTCTAGTTCCTTTAGAAGCATGGAAATGGATTTCAATCATCTTCCATGAGTAGGAAGAAAAGTCTCTTTGCTTTCCTTAATGATGTAATCTCTTGTTTGTAAGCGTTATTTTCAACAATGGCTTTCTCTAAACCTATTCTCTCTAAATTTGAGTACTCATTCACTCTTATTTTCCATGAGATATAGTAAGTTTCTTGCCATCTTTTTAAATACTTATTCTTAATTAGCCGCTGTATCTATTAAATATTTTGTGCCGTTGCTTCATTAATTATCATCTAAATACCCTTGGGATGTTTGATGATTTGTGAAGCAAACCTATTCCTCCTTAAAAATCTTCATGACGAGAGGGAGCAGGAAGGATGAACATTCTTTGGAAACCCTCTGCTTTGCTCTGTTCCAGTTTTGTTGTATTGGTTTTTCCCCAGAAGCAGTGGCCGGCCGGCCACCATCTTGTACGGCCGACCAGTTCATTAGGTCGGCCGACCACCTTGTTTGTACGGCAGTGGTGGTTTTTTAGCAAAACAGAGCAGATCCTGAGGTCTTTGACTGTGAACAGGGCAGTTTCTGGCAGTAAGCAGAGGAGGTTTCCAAAGGATGTTCTTGTTTGTGTGCATGCAATTCTCCGCGTTTCGTTCAACTCCTTTAGATTAGTTGCTTTGTAATTCGTATTTGTAATAATTAATTAATTTATTCGTATTTTGTAATAATTAGTTAATTAGGACATTCAGACCCTCTTGTGAAGAGGGCAAATTTGTAACACTTGATGTATGTGGGGGCCGAATACTGGGAGTCGTAAAGAGGCCGGATATTATTAGACCTGGAGAGTCGAAATATATACATCACATTCGGCCCCGTCTTGCACAAATCCTACCCTATTCGGCCAAATAGCCGGTTAAGTAAGGGGCTGAGTGAAAAGCGATTTGCAACAGAAGAAGCCGTGTAAATAGTTATACGGCGAATTGAAAGTGGGCCCAGTCCCGGAGCCCAAGAAAGAAAAGATATAAATAGAAGAACATCAGCCAGAAAGAGGTATGTGAGAACCATTACGCTTAACTTAAAATACAAGTAATCCAGAGAGTAGAGACTGACTTGCCCGTTGGAGTGCTAATTCCGGCACCCCCGACCGGAGTGTTCATTCCTTTTCAGGTGACTAGCTGAGGATCACGAGCGTCCTACTGGATCCAAAGAGTATTTTCAAACCACTTCTCCACAATTGGCGCCGTCTGTGGGAATACTTAAATACATCCATGGCGGGCGTAACGGAAGACCCGAAGACCCTCTGATGGTCACTGACAAGACCACACAGAGAGACGACCTCACTCCAACTAACATGCTTGGACCAGAGACCATCGCCACAAGATGCGCCTTGAACTTCGACTCACCCTCAACTTCAGCACATGAGACAATGTAAGCGATCATGGAACAAGCAAAGCAAAATGAGCAGAGGTTGGAGAACATGATCGCTGAGAATGAACGTCTCCATTAAGATTTGGCCTTGGAAGTGGCGAAGTCCAAACAAGCTGTACGCCAAGATCCAGAACGACCTCTGAGGGCAGGTGGTCGACGACCCCGTGCCCGACAACAAGACACTGACAGTGACTCCGACTCATTATCCTCGGAGCCTAAGAAGAAGGGACGACCCGAAACTACCAATTCCTCTGAAGAGAGTCCACGTGTAAGGCATAAGCGAAGACGAAATGGTTCAAACGAGAAGGACCAGCACGATCCCTTTGTGTGACGGATCGCAAAGGCAGTACTACCCAAGAAGTACAAAGCCCCGCCGTTCACTTTGTACGACGGGAAATTAGATCCCACTGATCATATCCGTCATTATAAGCAAGCCATGACGCTGCATGCCGACGACGAGGCTCTCATGTGCAGAATATTTCCGAGCAATTTGGGGCCATTGGCCGTCAGATGGTATTATAAATTGGAGCCGACATCGATTAAGAGTTTCCATCAACTACAGAAATCCTTCAAGGCAAGATTTATCACCAACGAGGTCCAGCCGAAGCAAGCCGACTCTCTCTGGGCAATGCAAATCCAGCCGGGAGAAACTCTACGAGCGTATTCGGCGCGCTATTGGGAATGCTTCAATCTTGTCGATGATGCTTGCAACGACTCCATGGCCATTACCGCCTTTAAAATGGGTTTGCATCCTAATAGTGCTATTCGCAGTTCCTGGACTAAAAGACCCCCCAAAACAGTCTGGTCGCTGATGAAGAAAGTTGAGGAATACTGCAAAGTGGAAAATGACGCCCTGAGGGTTAAAGCTGGAAACTTGGCCAACAAGACGTCCCCTTCTGAAATTGCTCAGCCGTTAAATTCTGTACCACCTCAGAGCCCTAAACCATGGCATTGGGCCAAACGAGACAAGAGACGGGATTCTCGCCAATCAAGCGACCAATGCCCCCATCGAACAAATGAACAACTACAAGTCAATAGCAGGCGCACAAGGCGCGCCGACAAGAAATATACGGAGTTGTCAGAGCCGATCAGCGCGGTAATGTCCGAAGTCCAACACCTTCCGTTCTTCAAATGGCCGTCCAAAATGGTGGGACCTCCCGACACGAGAAGACGGGATAGGCAGTGCAAGTATCACGAGGATCATGGCCATGACACTAAGAATTGTTATGCATTGAAAGATCATCTGGAGGAATTAGTACAAGACGGTTGGCTGCAACAGTACGTCCGAAAAGGCAATTCAACCAAAGCAATGGCCGTAAGACCGGATTCGCCTCCACTCGGCGTGATCCACATGATATACAGCCTGCCAATGTCATCCTCGGTACGTACGATTTAGTCGAGTCCCGACCCTCAAAATCAACTCACTCCGGCTAAACGGCCCCATGAAGCTGCGAGCATAGCATTCGATGATTCAGATTTGGCCGGAGCGACGTTTCTCCACATTGATCCCCTGTTAATCGAGTTACGCGTAAACCGATTCACCATTGAGCGCGTACTCATTGATTCAGGGAGCAGATCGGAAGTTATGTACTACAAGACATTCACCAAACTCGGCTTCTCCGAATCAGATCTTTCTCTGACTCCCTACCCACTATTCGGCTTCAACACCAACCCAGAATACCCGTTGGGAAAAATCACACTACCCGTTCGAGCGGGCTCCCGAACGGTGGATATGGAATTCTTGGTCGTCAAGCTGCCATCGCCGTATAATCTCATTATGGGGCGAACTCGGTTGCATACCATGCAAGCCATGCCAAACACCTATCATCAGTTGTTACGTTTCCCGACAGAACGCGGCATTGAGCAAATCCGTGGCTCCTAGAAATCGGCACAAGCATGTTATCTCCTTGCTGGAAAGACGCCAAAGAAGTTGCAGGTGAATTCTATTGAGGTGCCGGATCGGGAGAGCCTCGACGATGTTGGGCGGCTCCCAAGCGAAAAGGCCACGGAAGCCCTAGATCGAGTTGAAATCGACGGAAACCCAAGACAGGTTCTTCATGGTCGGCGCCTCCCTGAATCAAGCCGATAGAGAGCAGCTAATTTCCTTCTTGCTCGGCAACCTTGATGTATTTGCGTGGACTTCGTACGAGATGCCCGGTGTAGATCCGTCAGTGGCACATCACCGTTTAAATGTTGACCCTAAATGCAAGCGATTATTCAGAAAAGCCGGCGATCAGCCGCAGCGCACACTGCCGCCGTTGTTGAAGAGGTTGACCGGTTGCTTGACGTCGGGGCAATCAGGAAAGTGACTTACCTTACATGGCTCTCGAATACTGTGGTTGTGAAGAAGAAAAATGGGACTTGGCGAGTCTGCGTTGATTTCACGGATCTAAACAAAGCCTGCCCCAAGGATTGTTTTCCCCTCTCCAGAATAGACTAACTTGTAGATGCGACGGCACGCCATCAGCGTATGAGCTTCCTCGATGCTTACAGAGGCTACCATCAAATTGCCATGCATCCGGAGAACCAAGACAAAACTGCTTTCCTCACCCCAAGAGGAACCTATTGCTATAAGGTTATACCTTTTGGGCTAAAGAATGCAGGGGCAACTTACCAAAGACTGGTCACTGCCATGTTCAAGGAGCAACTCGGCCGCACTATGGAAGTGTACATTGACTTTATAGTGGTCAAGTCCAAAGAAGAGGAAACTCATCTAGCCGATCTGGAAGAGACATTCGGCATTTTACGCAAGTACAAAATGAAGCTGAACGCTTTCAAATGTGCGTTTGGGATCGGCTCTGGCAAATTCTTGGGTTACATTGTCAACCACTGACGAATTGAAGCCAACCCAAAGCAAATCACAGCAATCTTAGAGCTCGGCTCCCCTCGTTCAGTAAGAGAGGTTCAAAAGTTGATGGGAATGGCCGCCGCACTCAACAGGTTCATCAGTCGGTCCACAGATTGCTGCCGACAATTCTTTTATACACTACGGCAGGGCATGGCTTTTGAATGGTCCGCCGAGTGCGAAACCGCTTTCAACGGCCTCAAGACCTACCTCCGATTAGTTCCACTCTTGACAACACCTTCGGCAGGTGACCTGCTTATTTTGTATCTGGCAGTTTCCGATCGGGCCATAAGAGCCGTACTGATAAAGGAAGAGCTGGGGGAGCAGCGACCAGTGTATTATGTGAGCAAGGCAATGGTTGACGCTGAAACACGCTACCTTCCGTTGGAAAAACTCATTCTGGCCCTCGTCATGGCAGCGAGAAAGCTGATGCATTACTTTCAGAGGCATACCATCGGGGTACTAACGGACCACCCCCTCCGATCGGTACTCCGTAGTACAGAAGCATCAGGGCACGTTTCAAAGTGGGCTCTTGAACTCGGCCAGTACGATATTCAGTTTTTGCCTAGAACCTCAATCAAGGGACAGATGCTTGCCGACTTTGTGGCCGAATTCACAGGGGGTCTTGCCGACTTCAAGTCTGATGAAGTTCGACCTAAGCCGAACTGGAGAATTTATGTCGGCGACATTTGGCAGTTGTATTGTGATGGATCATCCAATCAACGGGGCAGTGGAGTCGGAGTAGTAATCATGGCTCCTGACGGCGCAATAATTGAGCAGGCCGTCAAACTCGGCTTCGATGCATCAAACAACGAAGCCGAATACGAAGCCCTCCTAGCCGGTTTGCGGAATGCACATCTTCTGGGTGCTCGGCGTTTGCTTGTATTTTGCGATTCAAAACTGGTGATCAATCAGCTAAAGGGGGAGTACGCGGCCAAAAATGAACGTATGGCGGCCTACATAAAAACGGCTAACCTTGCTGGCAAAATTTGACCATCATGAATTGAATCAAATAACACGAGATCAGAACACACACAGATGCCCTGGCTTGCCTAGCCTCTGCCATTAACTCAGAGATTAAACGGACCATCGAAGTAGGTTTCATCCCGGAGCCGAGCATTGGCCCTTCGGAGGAAGTTCAGGTAAATGTCATAGAGTCAGGACCGAGTTGAATGGATTCCATTGCTGCATTCCTGTCTTCCGAATAGCTCCCAGCAGACAAGAGAGAAGCGCACAAGCTGCGAAACAAAGCCCTGCGATACTACTTGGATCCGCAAGGAAAACTTTATAAAAAATCCCTTTCTGTCATACTGGAATGCGTGCATTCGGACAAAGTCGAAGAGCTTCTCACTGAAATACATGAAGGCAGTTGTGGCGCACATTCTGGCGAGCGCTCTTTAGCTCATCGAGTTGTAACACCAGGAGTATATGGCCATAATGAGAGTAGATGCCGAATGTTATGTGAAAAAATGTGAACAATGCCAGAAGTTCTCCCCCTTAACCCATCTGCCAGCTGAAGAGTTAAGCTCTATCACCAGTCCTTGGCCGTTCGCCCAGTGGGGACTTGATATCGTCGGACCATTGCCAAGGGCCCCAGGGAACAAACGATACCTGATTGTCGCGACAGATTACTTCACAAAATGGGTCGAAGCGAAGGCATTAACGCACATTCGAGATGCTGATGTTAAGCGCTTTGTATGGAGAAATATCATAACACGATTCGGCATTCCAAGAGCACTTATCTCAAATAACGGCACCCAGTTTGATTGCGGCGTCTACCGAGATCTGTGCAGCAAGTATGGTATCTGGCCTTACTTTTCCACATCAGCTTACCCACAAAGCAATGGTCAAGCTGAAGCCTCTAACAAATCCATCTTGGACGGCATCAAGAAAAGGCTGGAGAAAGCTAAAGGCAAATAGGTCGAAGAATTGCCGAGTGTGTTGTGGGCTCATCGAACTACGCCGAGGCGATCCACTGGGGAAATGCCGTTTGCTTTATGCTTTGTAACCCAGGCAATCATACCCCTAGAAATCAACCTCCCAACCTTGAAATCGAAAGTTTTTGATATGGGCCAAAACGACATGATGCTAGCCTTGGATTTGATTCTGATTGAAGAACGAAGAGACCGTGCCCTTCCATCCATGGCACGGTATCAGCAGCAGCTTGCTAAGTCGTATAATCAACGTGTTCAGCTGCGCTGCTACACACCAGGAGAGTTGGTCCTGAAGAAAGTACTCTCAGTTGCCAGGAAACCGGCTGATGGAAAATTGGGTCCTAACTAGGACGGCCCATATCAGGTTGATTCGATCGCGGGAGTAGGGGCATATCGGCTCAAAGACATGCCTGGAAGGAGTCTGCCACGGCCTTGGAATTCAACGTACTTGCGTAAATTTTATCATTAAACCTGACCTGTGGGGAATGATACTAGTTTTGAATGGTTCACCATGTACATATTTCGCTCTTGCAATGCAAAGTTTCCCATTTTCTTATCGCGCAATTCAGTTCAAAAGCCTCTGGATTCGGAGTGCCATTCGTGGATATCACGATTGGCCAAATTAAGTCTCCAGATTCGGAGCTCCATCGGTGCATGACACCTTTGGGCCGATTAAGCCTCCGGATTCGGAGCGCCCTTCGTGGATATCACGATTAGCCAAATTAAGTCTCCGGATTCAGAGCCTCATCGGTGCATAACACTTTTGGGCCGATTAAGCCTCCGGATTCGGAGTGCCCTTCGTGGATATCGCGATTGGCCAAATTAAGTCTCCGAATTCGGAGCCCCATTGGTGCATGACACCTTTGGGCCGATTAAGCCTCCGGATTCGGAGCGCCCTTCGTGGATATCAAGATTGGCCAAATTAAGTCTCCGAATTCGGAACCCCATCGGTGCATGACACCTTTGGGCCGATTAAGCCTCCAGATTCAGAGCGCCCTTCGTGGATATCACGATTGGCCAAATTAAGTATCCGGATTCGAAGCCCCATCGGTGCATGACACCTTTGGGCCGATTAAGCCTCCAAATTCGAAGCGCCCTTCGTGGATATCACGATTGGCCAATATTTAAATCTCCGAATTCGGAGCCAGAGCCGTGCGTAACACGTTTGGGCCGAATAAGACTCCGGGTTCGGAGCGCCCTTCACGACGAAGGTTAAAGCATACAAATATTCAAAGTGGAATGCTTCGTTAAGCTGAGCCGGAAAAAGCCGTTTACACTTTAAAGCATACAAACATTGAAAGTGAAATGCTTAATTAAGTTGGGCCGGTGCAACCGCATAGACATTAAAATATGCAAAAATTTGAAACGAGATGCCTAATTAGGTGCATGTAAACGTTCAAAATGAAACACAAACATTTAAAATAAAATATTTTTATTAAATTAGCCAATAGGTACATAGCTGACGCCCAATATGTGTTGGAGCGTTTACAATATATATTCAATTCTATTCGGCATCGCCCTCGTCATCGCTCTTCTCAATTTCGAAGGCGTCAAAAGGAAAGTGATGACATTGATATAATGGCGACGCCGACTCAACTCCTACTCCTCGGAGTGCCTCTGAGGCTTGGAGAGCCTTAATCCACCCGTGCCTGAAGCCTCGGTTCTCGCATCGGCAGACCTCCTCCGCGAGTCTCTCTTTGGTCTTGTCTATCTCGACTTTCCGGCCTGCGTGGAAGCCTTTTTCATAACCCATGGTCCTTGCATTTTCTACGGCAAACATGCTTGTCGTATCTCAATCGACAATCACGTGACTGAACAGTCGTTGAGTCACTCTCTCCTCCACGACCGGGTTAGATTGACCTACAGCACACTGCTCGGTGGTCTGAGCCTTCTTGAGCTCCCTGAGCTCACGCTTGGCCTTCTCTGCGCGAGCCTCCAAACTTCGGATTCGTTCGTCTTTCTTTTCTGTTTCTCATCAAGCGGCGCGCAGGCACATGCCGACTTCATAAGCGGTATGCAGCCCTTTCACCGCCCCATGGATACCCTCTTGAAATACTTCGAAATCCTGTTGACCAACCATCGATTGCTGGACTTCCGGTGGAAAAATTTGTCGAGCGAACTCGACTGCTACACTTGGGTCGTTAACAATGGAGTCTGCCTCCGTCATTGGTTTATTCCCCACAAAAACCGCAAAACTCAACGGTCGCGGCGTTGCGTCGGACTCATTTCTCAGTCGCGGTCACGGTCGCGGGGAGCTTCCCCGTTACTGTTTTTCTTTTCAGGGTGATCTGCTTCGACGACTTGGGGGCTGACGTTTTTCCCGTTCCTTGGATGTCCTACCTCCCGTGCGTGTGGACTTGCTGCTACGATTCATTTCAATGTTTAGCTCAGCGAATGTTCGCCCTTCTCCTCTGCTGTTGAAGAACAGTCTACTTGACATCCGCGTTAATCTGACCTTTCGCAACAAACTGGTTTCAATCGAGTATAAACACAATAAGTGGAATTATGGGCGCGAAGAACCCACCCCATTTATCCTTAACACATGCAGCGCCCCCGAGGCGGTTTCATTAATTACTGACGGCTAGACATAGAGCCAATCAATCTGGCTGCAACCACTCCATGAACTTATGGTATTCGACCTTTGGAGTTCATAAATTGGCTGGGGCAAGGGCAGATTTATTAATCTGATCGGCTATTCGACGATGGTAAATGTCGCTTGGGTGTAGTGCTGATCGATCTGTACCGCAGCCATTCCATGAACTCATGGTATTCGGCCTTTGGAGTTCATAAATTGACTAGGGCAATGGCAGATTTATTAATTTGATTGGCTATTCGACGATGGTAAATGTCGCATGGGCGTAGTGCCGATCGATCTGTGCCGCAGCCACTCCATGAACTCATGGTATTCGGCCTTTGGAGTTCATAAATTGGCTGGGGCAAGGGTAGATTTATTAATCTGATCGGCTATTCGACGATGGTAAATTAGTCGCTTGGGCGTAGTGCCGATCGATCTGTGCCGCAACCACTCCATGAACTCATGGTATTCGGCCTTTGGAGTTCATAAATTGGCTGGGGCAAGGGCAGATTTATTAATATGATCGGCTATTCGACGATGGTAAATGTCGCCTGGGCATAGTGCCGATCGATCTATGCCGTAGCCACTCCATGGAGTTGTGGTATTCGGCCTTTGGAGTTCATACTGCCTGGGGCAAGTGCAGGTTTATTAATCTGATCGGCTATTCTACGATGGTAAATTACTGAATTGCCTAATTATCTAATCGTCAAGTGTATACGAATGTTTTATCCAATGAAGCAAAAAGCAATACAATGCATCAATAGAAAAATTAAGCACAAGTAATAGCAAAGTACAAGGGAAATTTTCATTAGTAAATTGGGCACAGACTGCAGCCATTTTACATGTGAAAACTACTGGATAAAAAGCTACAAGTTTGCAGGGAAATGCCTAGCAAAAACTTAAAAACTGTAGCCATACATAAAAACTACTAAACAAAAAGCTGTAACATTACATTCAAAATCTGTAAACAAAAATAACTACTGTTGCCCTAATCAATCCTCGGAGTCAGACTCCAGCGGCTCAACATCCACTTGCTCGTATGGAATCGGCATAGCCAATGTCACATTAGCAGCAGCAAGGGCTTTGGGCCAGCCGTATTTGAATCCCCGATTCTCGAATTTAGGGACTTCTTCCACATAATTGGCGAGGGCAGCTCTTTGCCCAGCCTCATACACCTTCGAAGCCTCAGAATCGGCCACTTCCTTCGCCGCCTTCGATTCTGCCAAGTCCGCCTCAAGTTTGGCGATCGCCTCTTGGGCTAACTTGAGCACAGCTTCGCTCGTATTCGCCCTCTGCTCGACAGCCAATCTGAGCTGGTCTGCATTTCGGGCCCTCTCCATCTCGGCCTCGGCCCTTGCAGCTTCCATTTTTGCCCTCACCGCTTCGAACTCGGCCCGGCTCCTTTGGCCCTCAACTTCGAATTGTAAACGGCTAATTCGTTCGATGGCGTTGTGATGACGACGGCCTATCTCGGCTATCCTTCCTACCGTCTGCAAAACAAGATATTAAAACCGAAATATATGCATAAAAGGGAAAGGCAAGATCAAGATATTTACCAGAAGAGTCGATTGAGCGGCTAACGCTATTGCCAAAAGGTCTGGCTCCGAGCGGAAAGTCACCTTGTCAGACAGCAATGAAACCGATGAAGCCATGCTCAACGCTATGGTTGGATCTTTCATAGCCGACGCGTCAGAGGAGATCGGCATATTATTTATCTTTGGTTGAATGACAAAAGGCACAACCGTATCCGACTCCTCTAAACGCGGTCGTTTGTCAGCAGGGTCTTCTCCAGAACCGGCCTCAAACTCAGCAGGACGTTTCTCCGCCCTCCGTTCAGCCTCCTGATTTGCCGGCACGACCGGCTACGACTCGGCATCTCGGGTTTGAGTCGTCTCTTCCTCAATAACAGGTAAGAGGGCTCAACATCGGCGACGGGTGGCACTTCGAATCGAATGGCCTCTGCTCTCCGTCGTTCGGCCATTCGCTCGGCGTTTTTCTTTTTGGCGAGTTGTGTGAGTGACAACCCGGCCATATCTTCAGGGTACGCGCCGAGAAGGTCTTCTAATCCAATAAAGACGTCGTCATAAACTTCCCCTCGACCCGAGGTGGACGGAGGGTTGGCTGAACTGAGGCTAGCTTCCTCAAAGGCTACCCTTAAAGCCTTGTCTACTTCGGCCTCGGACTGGCTTGATTCTTCAACGACCTTAACGACTTCCACACGCTCCGAGTCGGATCCTTCGAAACCGATTTGGCGTAGGTTTTTGAAGTTAGTTAAAATAAGAGCCGTAAGAAACTCTTCACCCCTCGGGATCGGGATGTTTTCTGCTGCCGAGAAAGTCGTGTATGTCGGCTCGTATCGAAGAAGAATGTGGGCCGCTCTCCCTTGTTTTTGAAGGCTTGGACGGCCGTACTATTTTAGCGCGACTTTGATCTTTGAAAGAACGGCGTCGTCGGTCGAGGTCAAGACTTTCTTCAAATCGTTCCCTGCACAAACCGAACCATGAGATCTCACTCAAAAATGAAGCTCTATAAATATAAGAAAAATAAACGCAAAAAACTATATGGCCACCTGGTTCGCCCCTCCGTCTAGGAATAGGATCAAGGCAATCCTCGCCTTCGCCGAATTCCCAGTTACCTTAGACAACGACCATAACATCGTCGACTTGCTTGCTAGAGCTGGAAAGCATAGTCACTAGTTGATGGTCGGTGTCCTTAGCCCTAAGGAAATAGCGTCCATGCCGACCAGAAGACTTGGCCAAGGCGTAACAATGCCGAATAACAGGTATGCCGAGGTTAATCCTAAGGCGACGGTTTAGCTCTATTATTCCCATTACGATTCTAAAAAAGTTGACATTGGGTTGGGAGGGAATTAAACCCCAATGGCGGAGGACAGCCCGAAGGAATGGATGAAGTGGGAAACGGATTCCGCCCTCTGCAATTGATAAGAGAGGGAAGACGATTGTGCTTTCATCATCCCTCTCCATATCGAGAGTGCCGTCTGTCACAAGCGACAGACGGACATCATCAGGGATAGAAAAATGGCGTCAAAAGCCAGAGATTCGATCCGCAGAGAGAAGGTCTTTCAGATGCTTTGCCATTTCGGTCAGCCTATAGAAGCGTACTAAACTAAAGGCAAACCAGGAAAAGGGATTCAAAGCAAAGAGGAAGCAGAGAGGAAGAAAACTTACAAGAGACGGAGAGGACAATGAAGGATGAATGGAAGTTGCAGAGTTGAATCGGAAGGCAGTCCAAAAACTCTTAAGCGTCCAAAAATGTGTGTCCGAAAAGACGACAAGATTTTAAATCACAATAAATGGAAGCGTACGAAGGGGCAGGAAGTTGAAATGATAACCGAGAGGCGTGTGCTCTGACATCCGCATTGGAATGAGGTTAGCTGCCGAATTTTGGCTCTGACTTTTCGAGTTCGAAACCAAACACTCTAGCTAACTGTCGTTAGTGGAGTGCTTGGGGGGCAATTGTGGGGGCCGAATACTGGAAGTCGTAAAGAGGCCGAATATTATTGGACCTGGAGAGTCGAAATATATACATCACATTCGGCCCCGTCTTGCACAAATCCTACCCTATTTGGCCAAATAGCCGGTTGAGTAAGGAGCCGAGTGAAAAGCGGTTTGCAACAGAAGAAGCCGAGTAAATAGTTATACGGCGAATTGAAAGTGGGCCCAGTCCCAGGGCCCAAGAAAGAAAAGATATAAATAGAAGAACATCAGCCAGAAAGAGGTATGTGAGAACCATTACGCTTAACTTAAAATACAAGTAATCCAGAGAGTAGAGACTGACTTGCCCGTCGGAGTGCTAATTCTGGCACCCCCGACCGGAGTGTTCATTCCTTTTTAGGTGACTAGCTAAGGATCACGAGCGTCCTACTGGATCCAAAGAGTATTTCCAAATCACTTCTCCACAATGTATGTCTTCCAACCTCCATTTCTTTCTCCTTTTTATTTACATGCTTACCGTGATTGTACAAAGCATCATGTTTTCCTTCATCATTCCTATGCTTTGTATCCATTTTTGAATGCATTAAGGTTCGGCTCATCATCCTTGATGTCCTTATCACTTGTTACTTGATTATGTGCGCCATCTCATGTTTTGAGTTGATTCACATATCATGTTAGTAATCAAATCTAGTAGTTTGCAAATGGCCACTACCTAACCAACGTGGAATTAACACTTGTTTACGGTTGTGAAGGAGATACGGTTGCGATAGACGATGTTTTAGCAAAGGTGCAATAGGAAGGAGAAAAATATGTTTTAGCAAAACCAAGTTTGACTACCTGTTTACTGTTGCGAAGGGGATACTTACAATGGGGAAGATCAGAGTCGTTAGAAGTAGGGGGATCAGTAGCAAAGGCAGAGACAATTGGTGGAAGGAGAGCCTTGAGACGAGAATAGACTAACAACGGAAGAGACGAAGGAGTAGGATGGGGTGCAGAAGGAGAAGAAGGAACAGACTCATGGGGTTCAGTAGGAAGGGCTTCAACATGAGGGGTGGTAGGAGAAAAAAAAGGGGATAAGCTCATGGGGAACAATAGAGATGTATTCATCAGGAGGGACCTTAGAGAGAAATGGATCAATGCGAACCAAATCCTCTTTAGAAACCGGAGCAGTGATAGGAGGAATATGCAAGCAAGACAAACGTTCAAGAAGGCAACATGGCAGAAGACGTAAAGACAACGAGAAATAGGATCATAATAGCGATAGCCTTTCTAAGTAAGACTGTAACCCAAAAAAACACACAGGACAGACTAGGCACTAAGTTTGGTCCTATCTTTTCGGGGAAGAAGTACAAAACAAGCAGACCTAAAAACACGAAGGAGGAAATAATTGGAAAGTTGAGAAAACAAAGCCTCATAAGGGGACTGCCTAAAAAGAAGTGGAGTATGCATACGGTTGAGAAGAACAGTAGCAGTAAGAATTGCTTCACCCCAAAACAGGGCCGAAACAAAGGCAGAGAAAAGAAGAGACCTAACGGTTTTCAAGGAGATGACAGTGTTTACGCTCAGCTCGACCATTTAAGCGGGCGTATCAATACAAGATATTTGGTGAATGGTACCCATGGTGGCCAAATACTCACAGAACTCAATCTTAAAATATTCCCCACCCAAGTCAGAATGTATCAATCTAATAGTAGACCCAAACTGTGTCGTGACCATAGACTAGAAAGTACGGTATATCTAGTAGAAGTCAGATTTATGAGTCATGAGGTAAACTCAAGTATAGCAAGTGCAATCATTGACAAAAGAAACATAGCAAGCAAAGCCCCCTTTAGTAAGAACATGAGAGGGTCCTTAGACATTAGTATGCATGAGAAAATGGGGTAGCATAGAAGTACTTTTATTAAATGGTAAAGTTGTCATTTTGGCAAGTTTACACCCCCGACAATCGGCAATTTGACTAGGAGAAACTTTACCTAATAATCCTGACTGAGCTAACAATCGTAACGGTCAACAGACAAATGACCTAATCTAGAATGCCACAAATAAAAATGACTCGACTGAGAATCTAACTAAAAGGATGAACTGAAGAGGTGGGCAGAGGGAGATGCAAACTTTTCACCACATAAAGGTCTCCAACTCTACGACTGGTCCCAATCTGCTTCTTGAACTGCCGATCCTACACATAACAAACAGAAGAAGAAAATATAACATAATAATCGGAAATATCAAGTTGCCTAATAGATAACTGAGGAACATAAAAAACAGATTGTATAGTGATAATAGACATAGCAGAGGGTAGAACAGACCCAACAGAGAGGACAGACATCAGACCCATTTGTAGTGTTAACAGTAATAGGAAATGGAGAAGAATGACAATTATGAAGTAAGGAGAGATGGGGAGTCATATGATGAGAAGCACCAGAGTAAAAAATCCAAACCGAATGAGAAATACCTGAAGAAGAACTAAGCAAACCTGAATGAAGAGAGGTGAGAATGAAAGCAGATGAGGATGGGTGGGAGATAGACAAGATATGTTGAAGCTGAGCAATTTGAGTACTCAAGGAAGCCAAATCAGGATTTGGAGCTGGAGCAGATGCAGTATAAGTGGCTGGAGGGCTAAAAGAATTCTGAGTAGGGGCTTGAAACTGGGACTAAGATTGCTGAGAAGTCGCACAGCCCTTCTTTGGACAGTTATACTTCCAGTGGCCCTTCTGGTGACAGAAAGCACACTCATCTAAAGCCAAGGGCCCTTTCTTGGGTTTGGCGGAGGCCTGAAGAGGTGGGGTCGATAGCACAAATGGAGACAAAGTCTGACTAGCCATCTTAAGACGGGTTTTCTCGGAAAGGAGTTCACGAACAATAACATCCCCAGAAGGAAGAGAAGACCGGTGAAAGATGCCACCACGGATGGCTTCATACTAAGGGGAGGGAACCATTAAAAATTGCACCAAACAACCCTCTTCCCGAAACTATAGATAGGCATCTAGTACCTTAAGACTAGATGGTTCCATGAGAGCAAGTTGATCTTAAAGTCCCGTCATCTCAATGTAGAAATCCTGAATAGACCAATTTCGCTGACGAGCATTCTGAATAGCTGTTTCCAACTCCTGCCATTTGGCAAAATTGGACCGTTAATAAATCCCCTGTAAATAGTCCCAAACCTTCTTGGCAGTAGTATATTTGGAGAACATCATCCCAATGCGATCATCCACAACATTATGAAACCAAGTCAGAACTTGGACATTATCACAATCCCAAGTGTCACAGGCAGCCTGATATCCATTCTTTTTTGGATCCGATGGACGAGAAACTGAATCAGAAAGATATCCCCATTTTAGCAGCCTGATATCCATCTTTTTTTGGATCCGATGGACGAGAAACAGAACCAGAAACATAGCTCCATTTTTTTCGACCAAGCAAAAATATTTTCATAACAGTGGACCAATAAGCATAATTGGCTTCAGTAAGTTTGCAAGTTATAGATTGAATTTTGTCGTCTAACGTGGTGACAATATTATGAAAAATTGTAAAGGGCCTAAATGAAGTGTATTAGAACCAGTTAGGTCAAAATTATAATAACCAGAACCTAGTTAGGTCAAAATGATAATAAGCAGAGTTTTGACCCAATCATCCACAACTATTAATCAGAGAGTGCGAACTCGGAAAGGGCCTGATGTCGCGATGCTGAACCAGAGGGAGAGAAGATGCAGACAAACCAGAGCAAAGGGTTGTGACTTCAAACCAGAGATGTCGCAACTTCAAACCAGAGATCAGAAGGATGTCACAACTTCGAAGAACCACAGAGAAGGCCTTCTCGACACAGGCAGGGCTTCGACCAACGAGTTCGAATGAAACCCTAGCTCTGATACCATGTAAGTTTCTGAATATTTCTATATATTCAACTGAATAATTGATACAAAGAGTACATCACTTATATAGAACTCTAATCCCTAAACCTAAAAAGGAAATACGAATGACACAGAATATTTACATAATCACAACCATTCCAAATTCCTAAAATACAATAATTCCTAAAATAATAGACAATATAGGCAAATATATTCTCACAGTATGGTTGTCCAATAATTTATTTTTTTAAATTTGTTTCTAATTTTGATTCAACAAGCAATAAACAATCATTGATGCTGGTTTCACAAAATTGCATATAACCTGGAAAACTAGAAGATTGAATTGAAATATTTCCATCTACATTTGTTTCTCTTGTTTCACTTCTAGATTTTCCTACTAATCATGTGATATAGTAAGCATCAAGTATATCTTTACTTGCAGTCAATTGGTTTTGTTGGTCCTGGGATTGCTCTCATTGGTCTAACCATGGCAAAGCGCCCATCAATAGCATCTGCTTGGCTTACTTTAGCTGTTGGGCTAAAATCATTTAGTCATTGTGGGTTCCTTGTGAATCTTCAGGTTAGTGTACTTGGAAAAAAATCACTTGAAATTAAGAATAGCATAAATTCTGTTTTCACTCACATCTGACCTTATTTTCATTCTTTTCTTTGACCAGGAGATCGCGCCACAGTATTCTGGTGTTCTACATGGTACTTTATCCGTTCTAATGTTTTTTGTTGAATTTGATTTGTCTTTGAAGTATATGATGACTTGAAAGAACTAGTAATAGCTTAACTTACAACTATTTTTTGAACTCATATGAGGTCGTCTCAGACTCAAATCAGTTTGATAAATTTGATTTGACTCATTAATTGAAAGTATACTGTGTCTTGGTAAGAGGTCAAATGACCTGTTGCGACCGCAAGTATGATCCACCCTACCCTTGTGACACAGCTTTGAGTAAAGGAAAGCAACCTCTTCATGTGTAGCTCTCTCCTAGACCCCGTTGTAAACGGGGAAGCCTGTGTACTTATATTTGGTCGGAAGGAATTGATTGACTAAACATCTTTTGCTTCCCCTTAGATTAGAGCCGGAGGGCTATTGCATGCATGATTGTTTTGTGATAGGATGCACTTTAAGCATGATCTCGAGTCCCCTATCAAAAGGCAATGGGAAATACATATTGATTGCATTAATTGTAGCAAAAACAGAAATAGATGAATCCTTGATATATTTTCAGACCTGGCCCAAAATATAAACAAAAACAAAAAATATTGGAGAGCTGCAGAAAGACTTGATCTTCCCGATATAAAGACTTTCTAATGTGGCCTAATCATATATACTTTGAATTTGTTCTAGGTTTGTCAAATACTGCAGGGACATTTGCTGCTATTGTGGGAACAGTTGGAGCTGGTTTCTTTGTCGAATTAGTGGGTTCTTTCCAGGGATTTTTGTTGTTGACATCACTGTTGTATTTTTCGGCTGCTCTATTCTATAACTTATTTTCTACAGGAGAGAGAGTCAATTTTGATGAAACTGGTTAGATCATCATCTATAAGTGTGATAATTTTCCATTGCTACTTATTATAAAGGGACACATTTTTTTATGAATGAAATAATATGTCGTAAATCCCATGTAAGTTATTGTAGATGTGTTGTAATGTAGTTGAATAGAAAGAACAGCACGTAGAGCTATATTAAATCATTGTCTTGTTATAATTTTTTATTCTTTTTATTCAAGCAATTCTACATATCCTTCTATTTTTGTTAATGGACTCGAATTTGATTTCAAAGGCTGCATACAGAACATACCATAGAATTCTTTTTTGACTCAGAAATACTGTCCTTGTGTTGGATATGACCACTGTCCCCCCTCAATTCAACTAGACAATTTGCATGGTATCAATCACTGACTGTTCTTCAAAGGTTTTCTGGGAATAGTTATACAATCTGGAGTAGTAATTTTTTAGTCATAGTCTATTGATACATATATCTATCTTCTATTTAGATTTGCTGATCAGTTCTTCAGTTGCTTTGGCTCATTTCAGCAACACCATCTGATGCAGTGTGAATGGTTAAGATTCGGAGACAGTATCATTGGAATGCATCAAAGGTTTTGGAATGGAAAGTAAGCAAGAAAATCGTGCTGCTATATTACTGTTTTTTTGGGGGCTCCTTTTCAGTCAATATGTGCAACAAAATCCAGCTTGTTAGAGTTGAAAGACTTTAACCCTGGTCAAGCGCCCATTGAGGAGAGTATTAAGGAGTGTGCCCACCAGGCTGCCCGATGACTTGCTACAAAGTAATAATATATTAACAAATTTGTAGTTAGATTATAATGCATATCTGTCCATAAATTTGAACTTAAGGCCTCACGAGTCATCAAATGGGTCTTTTATTTAAAAATTGAAAATTATGTGGTTTAAAAATTATTCTCCCTTCTTCAAAATTAAAATAGGGAGCAGCTTCTTTTTAGTCTATAGTTTGAGTATAGACTAGAGAGGTGTAGTGTGGCTTGTGAGTCTCAGAATGAGTTCCATTTGATGATATGACTTGTTTATCTATACGCCTTTATGAATAAATTCATGAAAGAAAGAAAGAAAAAAAAAAAAAAAATTGATCCGATTCTAATAATTACATGATTTTGTTATGTTTGTCAGTAGATAACATTTTTAAAAATTATACTTATTATTCATTTTTATGAAGTCAAATACAATAAATTATATTATTACAGTTATCAAATCCATCCGTGAAATGAGCCGGGTATGAGCCCACTTGAACTTAGATGTTAATATTGTAGGACTCTAAACACAGCCCAGTTTAATTTGAATTAATTATTCATGGCAATGATATGTGGCCCCATCGAGTGCAATACAAGTCGAGTTTACCCAACTTCTTGAAATCTAATTTTCTGTCCAAGTCCATTTTTTTGTCGGTAGTGTTGCATACACTAATTAATGTACTAACTAATATACAATACTAATTATGACATTATTATTAACATTACTCATTAATTACATTATAAATATCAAAAATCTCTTAAATTATGTCACGTCATCAATTAGTACATAGTACATTAATTAATGCATATAACATTATTATTTTTTTATTTCATTTTTTAAGCCCAAAAAAACCTTCCTGTCTCCAAATGGCTCTCAATCACCACGTAAAGCTTACTTAAACTAGTATTCAAACAAACACACTTAGAACTTTGAACTAGTCTTATTCTCCATTTTATAATCCAATCCAACCAATAATAATTAATACGAACAATAGTTATTATCGAAAGCACATATATTAAATCTTTATTTTTTAGCAGCACTGATTTAGTAAACGGAAGCAACAGACAAAATGTTTGCATTGAATTTTATGGTGTGACCAGACTTGGCACGGCCACCATCTCTGCAAATGAGGAAGACCACGGTGAGTCCGAGTTCAAGTCCTCGGGTGATCCAATCACGCAAAAGAGAACAAAACAGAGAAAATTCACAGAGCAGGCTTGCCAGAAATAATCAAACAGACAAGAACAATCATCAGATTCGGGCGAAAACTCATCAATCTACCTTTACTGCTTACATCAGAGCTGCAGCCAAGAAAGTTGCTGCAGTTTTCACTACCATACTTTTCTGGCCAACAAGAAAACCCAACTCCAAGTCCGCTGATGTTGGAATTCCCAGTAAGTCACTCTTCTCAATTGGATCAACAAAATTACTATACTATGGGGGTGGTTTGACATCCTCTATCTAATCCATCTTTTTATCTTTTTTTTATCACATCACCTCTCTATTCTTCTGCACATCTTTTCGTAAAAAGACAAAAAATACACTTATTTAGATCATTCCAAACAACCCCATATATATTTATATATCATAATTTGCAGCCTGTACTTTGTTGGGTAGTGGCAATTCTGATAAGTACTAAGTACTGGACCACTCAATTGCACAGTAACACTGTGTTTGGATGGAAAATTTAATAAGGGATTTGGAAAGGAAAAATGAAAAGGTAGGTGAAATACTACAATTTTATCTAATTTCACGCATTTTTTTTTTTCCTTTCCAAATCCTTTCCTTCCCAAATCTCCTAACCAAACATAGCATAAGTTGGTAGGGATTTGGGGCTCAACTCCGACCCAAATTTTAGAGAGGGCATTATTTTAATTTTCTATGTATTTATCGGTGAGGTGAGCCTGTTATCTCTATAATATGTTGTGATGTGTGAATAGGATTACCTAGCGTATGGGTTAGGTTGTGTTGATGCAGAGGTACGAAAATGAAACTTGATAAGAGGACAAAAGTACGGTCTTGTTCATACTTAGAAATATTCCAGATGTGGAATTTTTAGTCAAGCTGTCTACGCAATAATGCAATAATTTTAACTATATTGTTGTTGTGATGAGAGTGTAGATTGTGGATTAATTTTTATATTAGTTATGCATTCTTGTATGTGGTCTGCAGTTTCAGTAGATAATTCTGCAGTAAGCAGCAGCAGCAGCAAGAGCCGGTCCAAATTCAAGTATTCCGATTCATATGGATCTTCATCTTCCAAGGCTGCAAGCAGTCAGGTGGGAACGATTGCTTTTTCCATGGATGAAATTTATAAAGCAACTAATAATTTCTCTCCGGTGAATAAAATTGGAGAAGGAAGCTTTGGAACGGTGTACAAAGGGAAATTGAAAGATGGATCTTTTGTTGCCATTAAGCGCGCTAAAAAGGTAGATATTGTAAGCTATAATGCCATATTTGAACGTAAAAATTTGTGTTTCTTTTGTAATTAGAGCATGAAATTGTATCCAAATGGGAAAATTTAGACATAATGAGAGCTAGAATTATAATTGCACAGTAAATGACCATGCGTTTGAGTAATAATCTTGAATTTTTGTGGCAGGATCTACACGATAAACGCTTGTTCATTGAGTTTAAGAATGAAATCCTTACATTATCGAAGATAGAACATCTAAATTTGGTGAGGTTATTTGGATATTTGGAGCATGGGGACGAACGGATTATTGTAGTTGAATATGTTGCCAATGGAACACTCCGGGAGCATTTGGATGGTAGGTCAAGCTACATATTCACCAACTTTTGAATATGAAAATCAAGAACATTTACAACAATTTTGTCTATTCCAGTTCTGAAAATTATAAAGTTGACCTTAATTAGTTTCGCAATGTATATGGTCCATTGTGGAAATCACTTTTTCCCTAGTAAATAATTGATGTTAACACTTTTAAGATTGGCCTCAAAGTGTTTGTGAAAATGTTCATTTGGGAAAATTGAAATCAGGATAGTAATTTTGTTGTGCAGGTATGCGTGGAAATGAGCTTGAAATCGCTGAACGTCTTGACATTGCAATTGATGTAGCTCATGCTGTTACATATCTGCACATGTACACAGGTATGAAACAATCTTTTGAATCAACTACTGCCAATTTGACTTACGATTTCATCCATTTTTATTGAACCACCTTGAGATGATCAATGTATAGGCTTTAAAGCTCGAATTCTGGATTATTGGGTCCATAGGAAACTTCCCCGGCCTTTGTTGTGCTGTGGAAGATCACAAAAACACAAATTTTGAAAACAAGCTAGTCAATCATTGTCCTTACCAGTTACTTTGGATTGTGAAAAACATTGAAAATGCTGAGTTTTGGTCAGTTGTGTTACAGATCCTCCAGTAATCCACAGAGACATAAAAGCGTCAAACATCCTCATCACAGAGAAACTCCGTGCCAAAGTGGCTGACTTTGGATTTGCACGATCAGCTGTTGAAGATCCGGGAGCAACTCACATTTCGACTCAAATCAAAGGAACAGCTGGTTACTTGGATCCTGAATACCTCAAGACGTATCAACTTACTCATAAGAGTGACGTTTATTCCTTTGGTGTATTGCTTGTAGACCTGATGACAGGAAGGCACCCGCTTGAGCCAAAGAGACCGGTCAAGGAGAGAATAACTGCAAAATGGGTAAGCAATTCAAAAAAAAAAAAAAAAAACCAAATAAATGATAGCTTACCAAACATGCTTTTAGCAGCAATAGCTTGCGCCTCACTTCCAAGTACATAAACTTTTAATTTTGTGAAGTGAAGTCCCACATTGCGGTACTAAAGTAATGTGTAGTATATAAGCATGAGGGTGCCCTAATGCTTAATGCTTATATGCTACATGCATAATAACGCAAATTAGTTCTCGTCAATTTTTAAGGTTTTGGGTCCCTTTGTATTGTGTTTTTGTGCATTTTTTTTAGCATAGGTAAACTAATTATGCCTATAACTGATATCCTCGCACCTAACCAAAAGTATATAGGTATTTTCTTTTTCTGAAATCCAAATAAAAGAGAACTAGGATAAAAGTGCTTGAAACAGAAATAGCATAGGCCATAGAAGAGGTCTTGACATCTATGTAGGATAGCACGTGTTGTGTAGAATCACTACCAGTAACCAAGCCTCCTTGTGCAACCTGGCTTGAGAGTTCCAACCATTGACACGGAATTTTGTCATGTCTACCTCTATACCTGTTTTGGCCGGAGTCCTAAATTTTTAAGAGAAAACAGTATCTTAGCATTAGCAAATAGTTTTTCAATTCAATCAATATTTAAATGAACATGAGAAGTATAAAGAGCACACTTTGTATTTCATAGCTGTACCAAAACTAAGTGGGGTATTTTAGGTGGAGTTTGGCAATTGCTTTTTTAGTTGTGTTTTTGCTTTTCTTTTTTTTTTTTCTTTTTTAGAATCTAAAAAAGCTGATGTGTTTGGTAATTGCTATAAAAGTTGCTTTCGTATTTGTGGGAAAAGTGACTTTTTAGTTGTTTTTTAGCTCATGACAAACATGCTTCTGCATTTCGGTTTATTTGGACTAAAAACATCTTTTTCATCCCAACAAACACAATAAAATGATTGCACTTCCAACTATGTTATTGTCTAATCCCTAAATTTGAGAGAGAATTTCAAGCTGTTACCTACCAGGAAAAGAAATCTGGATGTTATGATCCTAATCTAAGTTTCACAGAAAGATCCAATGTAATGTGAGAAAGGACTGGATCCAAAATTCATGTCAATGAAGTGGATACTTCAAATAGCTAATGCTTTTAGAGTTCGGATTCTTCCTTGCAGTGTTTGTGGTGTTGACATAAAATAGACAATTGCTTTCTTGATCATATAAATGTATCTACCATAACTAGATCTAATATATAGCCAGCCAAATTCAAATTTTCTTTTTTCATTGAGTTCAGGAAAGAGATGTAACAAATCAGAGTTTGGTTCCTATTTCTCACAGACATCACATGACACCTCTGTAATGTTAAAAGTTGGAGTCACAATCTGCTTTATGTTTGCATCACATGATGCTTCTAACTCAAATCACATCATTCATGCTCTCTTCGTATTACCCTTGTCTCATGTGTTGCAAATTAGAAATTCATCACACGGCACCTTTATAATTTCCATGATTAGATGGTCAACACTTCCCCTTCACAAGGGAAATTATCCAAACAAATCCGAACAACTATCATACAAATCCAACATTACTACGTAAGTTTTTTTAACATAGTATTCAACAAGAATGAACCTTCTTCCGTAACTATGAATTTGTTTTCTTTACGTTGGTGGTTCTGCCCTTTTTCTTTTTTCTTTTTTCTTTTTTTAAATTTTATTTTAAGTTAGATGGCACTATTGATCAAGTGACCATGACAGATAATCAAATAGAAATAAAGATGATCTGTGTATGCAGGCACTGCAAAGACTCAAAGAAGGAGATGCAGTAGTGGCAATGGATCCAAGACTACGAAGAAGTCCAGGATCAATCATGGTTGTGGAGAAAGTTCTCAAACTGGCTCAACGTTGCCTCGCCACTCAAAGACAATCAAGGCCCTCGATGAAAGACTGCGTCGAGGTATTATGGAGGATTCGGAAAGATTTTAAAGAGAACGTTTCCCTTGCTGCTTCCACTTCTCATCAATCTGAAAACATTGATTTAAGGAAGGTTAATCGGAATATGTTTGGAATTGAAGACAGTGACGCCTATCAATTCCGTTCTGCTTGAATGATTCAATTGTGCAAATTGTTCTTATACAACTGTTTGGTTTTTGTATATTCCCACATCCTAGGCTTTGACATGGTTTTTTGACTTTTAAGGTGGACCAATAAGTGCTTACCCTTTGGCTTATAAACTAGATCATCAGGATGTGGGTGAGTCTGATTTTTGTCAAAAAGATTTTGTTAAATGACTTTTAGTCTGTGTTCTATATTTCACTAAAACTCTGTGGCTTAAATTTGGAGACAAATTGTACATAGTAACCTAAATTTTTTGGTAAGTTGAGAGTAATAGATTCTAAAGTCTTCATTAGAAGATGGAAAAGAAATGAAAATTGGACTATTCATCATTTTCCCCCTCTATTGTAAATAGGCTGTGCTGCTTTCAATGTTAATTTCGCCATATTAAAAATTCAAAATCACAAAAGGTTCCATTAATCAACCGGTAACTTATTAGAGTTCTTGTACCTGATAATTAGGAGTTTGATTCTCTTCACTTATGTGTAAATTGAGCTCTGACTCCCAATTTTAGGAAAGAGTTCCACATTTAATAATTATTATTGGGTATGTGCCCATTCGATGGACTGTTAAATCTATACCATATAAATCTTGATTTTGATTCTCTTTTTCACATGCCTTTTTTATTTATAGAAAGTTAAAAAATTATTTTTAAATACTTCAATTTTTATTTTTATTTTTAGCTAAAAAATTATTAAAATAATCACTTCTCCAGTGAACCCTGTGGTTGAGTGCGCGATCACAAGGAGCCCGTGGGAGTTTTTAGCAGTGATGATAAAGCATTTCTCTTCTTCTTTATTATTGGATCCATATATATCTTGTGATTTATTATAATTTAAAAATTGATAATAAGATAGTATAACTTAAAAGTACTTTACTTTAAGATAATTAAAATTTTAATTTATTTAAGTTATTTCTATCTACTAAATTGTAAATAAAAATTAAATCAAATAATTTGACACAAATACTCAAAATGAAAATAAAAATTAATAAGCTATTTAACTAAGGTACAATTACACCAAACTGGTATCAGTAAAAATTAAGGAATTTTTTTTTAAGGTCTTTTTATTAAGATTTTGTACGGGAAAGAAATACACCTTCTCGTATAATCCTGTTGACCAAGTCTGTGTTCCTCCGTACGACGTCGTTCAACTACCTGAAAATATACACGTGAGCTAGCCGGCAGGTGTGTGCCGGAAACCTCTCCGATACCTAAGTCAGTAAGCTTGACAAATAGACAAAAGCTCTGTGTATTCAGAAAACAAAGTTGTGTTACCTCTCCATAGGTGATATCTGTGAGCTTTTATAGGTTTCGCATGGCACAATCCTAGTAGGACTCTTACTCTTCCATGTAGAGTCCTCCTAGGATTCATACTCCTGAAGGATAATGCTTATCCTCCAACACCCCCTCACTGCTTAAACCAAGTGAGATGGTTTTACCCTGGCCGAACTCCAATATGACCGAAGTAACTGTTAGTTCAGCCCTTACCTTCTTTTCCCTTACCTCGGTTTTCTCATGCTAAGACCGAGCTATCCATAAGAGAGATGAGCCGAACTATCTTCAGCACCAAGTCCCTAAGAGGACTTAGCACACATCGATTTTGAATATGCTACGACCGAACTAATTACAGAAGATCGAATCATCCACAACACATTTCTCAACCGAAGTAGAAATAAAACCTTATGTCGACCGGACTAATCACCTCGGCTGTGTGACCGATCTAACTTTAAGGCCTCTTCTTCGGGCCGGAGTAACTTCATGGCGACCTTTGCTTGGCCCTTCGTATTGCGGCCCAAAATGGCCCTTTATCCAGCTCGGCCTAATTTTCACATTAATTACCCTCTCAGATTTTATAAGATAAATGATATATATTATTTTCATAGTTGAGGTTCTTCAACATTTTCAAAAAAAAAATTTAACTCAAAGAAATTTTAATTCGATTCAAAGAAATTTTAGTCCCGATATAGAAAAAATTTATCAAGAAACCTTAGCTAATAAAAATAAATATATTTGACCTCTCATACTATACAAAGTTAAAAGAGATATTTTATTAATTTTTTTAAAAATTAATTATATATTAATAAAAAATAATTATTAATATTTATCATATCTTTGTAATTATTTTTCTTGAGGTTATTTGCCAGTTAAATAAACAGCATCAAAAGAGAAGAGAAATACAGTTCTGTTGGGGTTATCCTAATCGTGATTCGTATCGTAGTGCGCGCTTTCTTTTCAACGGGCTCACATGTCCTGCTCTCTCTCTCTCTCTCTCTCTCTCTCACTCACTTCACTTCCATGGAACTCTTCCGTCGTCTTCTATCTCCCTCTCTCTCTCTGATATTTTTTTGGTAAGCTTCCTCTGATATTTTCTTCTACTCTCTCTCTCTCTCTCTCTCTCTCTCTCTCTCTCTGTATCAATCACATCATATCAATGTCATATCATAAAATATAATATTGACCACCACATACACTCCCACACTCCTCTCCTTGTCTCTTTGTCCTTTTTCCCTCACTAGAATTCCTCCTTTCTTTTTGCATATTCCACACTCTCTTTCCCTTCTCTCTTTAAATATCTTCCCAATTCGTAGTTTTGCTTCGTATTGCCACCATCTATAGTTTATCAAAGCTCTTCCAATTTTTTACTGCAACTTGATTTGATCGAAGCAATAAAGGTAATGTTCTTTTCTAGATTACATTACTGTGGTTGTTAATCCACCAATTCTTTTTCTTCACTTGTTTACTACGAAGAATCAAAATCAACTCCTTCTGCATAGCATAATCTCTACTGGGGAAACCTAAGCTTTCAATAGTATTCATTTTGCATAATTTTTTAAAGCTTAATTTATTTTTGTTCCATTTTATTTTATTTCTTATCTTGATTGTATTGTTGGCTTGTTGCTGTGATTCGGCATATATTTTTATTAAAAAAAAATAATCTAGGAATTCAGAAATCAACCACACGCCGAGCCAAACGAGTGAACTGTTCAAGCTTAGTTTGAAAACTGTAACGAGCTTGAAAATTTGTTAAGCTGGGTTCATTAAATTTTCGATCCAATCTCAAACAAGTTTTTGTCGAGTGCAGTATTGTTATATAGTTTAACACTTATTGAACTGAGCCAAACGAACAATTGATTGTTCAAATTTGGTTTGAAAACTTTAACGAGCGCCAAATGACTTCAAGATTTGCTTGTTTACTTAATGAAATGAGTTCAAACGAGTTTTTAATGAGCTGAACATGATTCGAGTTCGAGCTGTTCGGTTCGTTTGATTTATCAGCCCCAAACCTCATGGGACAGCTCTGTCTAAATAATAGAACAATATTTTTTAACTGTTGGCGATACTAGTATTAGCTTTGAGCAAAAGCGTGGTCATACAAAGAGTAATAAGCAGTTTTAAATGCTTAATTTAGTTTTGTTCTATTTTATTTTTTACCTTGGTTGTATTGTTGCTGTGGTTGTCATAAATTTTAATTGATTACTCTTGTTGTTTTAGGTTATTTTTGCCATTTGTAGTACTACTGTAGAAGCTGGTAAGAGTAGTAGGCATGGCTACTATAACCGAAGTCAATGGTAAAACTAAGTCTGGTGTTTCTGCTAAAGCTGGTGTATTTGCCAAAGTTCCGGCTGTTGCACACCCAACGGCCCAAGAAGCAGCCGAGGTTGCATCCAACATTAGTTACCATGCGCAATATAGTCCTCATTTTTCTCCTTTCAAGTTTGAGCCAGAGCAAGCATTCTATGCGACAGCAGAGAGTGTTCGTGATCATCTGATACAAGTAAGACTTAAAGAGTAATCTATGAAGGTTTTGTGTTTGAAGAACTTTATCTCGCTATTTGTCACTTCGTGGTATCAAACTACAGAGATTTTACTAATTTGTCAAGTGTTTTACAGTGATGTAAACGTGTGAGGTCTTGGAATAAAACCTAGATAGTAATATTGAGCCGACTTTTTTTTTATATTAATGTGATGTCACCTGAGTGCATGCTTATACAAGTATATGTTTTGAATAGTTGTGGTATATTCATGAAACTTGCCCCAAAAAAATAAAGAAATAGTTCATACGATGTAGTTGGGCCAATTGAATTACAGCTACATCTCATGATTTTTAGTTTTGTGAAGGAAAAAAAGAGCAAAGAATGCAAAGATATGATTTTTAGTTTTGTGGACTGTTAGCTGTTTTTGGATCTTAGATTTGTAGAGGGAAAAGACAAGGGAAGGGAACTCTTTTCCCTTTCCTTTTCTTTTCCCTCCACAAATCTAAAATCAAAACACAATCTAAAGCACATTCTTTACTTGGAAAAGATGTCAATTAGAGATAAAAGCTAGTGTATGCACATTTACTTACTCATAAATTGCAGCTGATCTAAAGGTGGATGTGTTTTGCCTGACGATTGCTTCTGCAGAAATGGAATGAGACCTATCTTCATTTTCACAAATCAGATCCAAAGCAAACATACTATTTATCCATGGAATATCTCCAGGGAAGAGCATTAACTAATGCAATTGGAAACCTGGACATTCAAGATGCATATACAGACGCTTTGAATAAGCTGGGTCATGAACTTGAGGAAATTGTTCAGCAGGTAGGTTGATTTCTTTCAATCCACTTGTATTGTAACATTTGTTTTGAATCCTTTTCTTAAGTCATAACATTAAGCATTTTACCATGGAGGCCTTTGTATTTAGATTTTGCACCATTTATAACTACCCATTTCACTTGATTTCATATTGGCTTCTGATTTTGGCTCAAAGAAGCTGAGAAAATCTATTATTATTTGTGCTTTCTTGTAAAAGATGCTTCTATAATATTTGACACAATTTTATTGGTTCAATTCTGTTAGTAACTTGGTGAGATTCTACATTCTTATGGACCTATCTTAGGTAGACATATCAGCCTTTCACCTTTTGCAAAACAGAAATATGTAGTGTGTTTTGGGCTATATTCATTGTTTAACTTATTTTAGTCTTAACTGTATCAAGTTATTGATTATTTCAGAAATATTTTTTTTGCAGGAGAAAGATGCAGCCCTTGGAAATGGGGGTCTGGGAAGGCTTGCTTCGTGCTTTCTCGATTCTATGGCTACATTAAATTTGCCTGCATGGGGGTATGGTTTGAGGTACAGATATGGGCTGTTCAAGCAGCAGTTTGGCAAGGAGGGCCAAGAAGAAATTGCAGAAGACTGGCTTGAGGTTTGATTTTACATGATAGTCCTTTCAAATATTGATTATATTATGGAACGGTACTAAGCCTAAATTTGGTGGGAATTGTGCAGAAGTTTAGCCCTTGGGAAGTTGTCAGACATGACATTGTGTTCCCTGTCAGATTTTTTGGTCAAGTTGAAGTACATCCCTCAGGATCGTAAGTATGGCTTATAAGATTCTTTCCGCGTAACTGGATTGTTGCTCATATGTTTAGGTTCAAGAAAGCGATTATAAGTCTTAGTTTGATTTCTGAATTTAAATTTGTAGTTGCATGGTTGCTTGGATTTTCTGCACATTCTCCATGTGATGGTTCTTTCTGAATGTATTACAGGCGGAAATGGGTTGGTGGGGAGATTGTACAAGCTCTAGCATATGATGTGCCTATTCCAGGATACAAAACCAAGAACACTATTAATCTTCGTCTGTGGGAAGCCAAAGCTGGTGCTGAAGACTTCAACCTCTTTCAATTTAATGATGGACAGTATGAATCGGCTGCACAGCTCCATTCTAGAGCTCAGCAGGTTGGTTTACTATATAAAGGAGAGCAAGGCGCCCTTTTTGGCCAAAGAACACAATTCATGACATACTACCATGGTCCCTTGCATTCTTGTTGTCCAAAATGTCATTCACTTCTTTCAAAACCTCTGCTGTCTTTCTACTCTAGGGCTGTGAATAATTGTCCAGGGAAACTGTGGTTTTGGTCTTCGTCCTGAGCTGTAATTGTGAAATACAAAATCATTGAAGGAAAAAGTAATATGTCCTGAATTAAAACTGCTACATTTTTCTTTCTCATAATAAATGCTCAGACTAAATGTAACTCTTAACTGTTGTAAAGCTGCTTCTGTTCTCATCTGTGTCTCAATTGTTTTTGCGTGATATAGTGATCTGGAAATGTGCCTTTGCAGATTTGTGCTGTTCTATATCCTGGGGATGCTACAGAAAATGGAAAGCTTTTACGATTGAAGCAACAATTTTTCCTGTGCAGTGCATCACTTCAGGTTGGCTGCCTTTTCCATTCTGTATTTGTTTAGGCCCCCCATCCTTCTTTAGTACTAAGTTTGTGATTCCTTTTTCTTATTTAAGTTTGTTGAGATCAATCTTAGTTGCTACTTTTCCTTGTTGTTTTCTAATCATGGGATCAATCTCAGGACATGATTGTCAGATTTAAGGAGAGAAAAGATGGAAAGGGCTTGTGGCAGTGGTCTGAATTTCCCAATAAGGTTGCGGTACAGCTGAATGATACGCATCCTACTCTTGCAATTCCAGAGCTAATGCGATTACTAGTGGATGATGAAGGACTTGGATGGGATGAAGCTTGGGATGTGACAACAAGGTGCAGTTATCATTTTCTCTTAATTGTTTTGCTTCATTTACTCTTTCTCAGCACCTATTTTTTCTGCTGCCACTTTTAATGTGTTCATAGTGCAAAATTATGATTGGTGCTAATGAATAACAAAAAGGGAAATTTTGAACCAGGACAATTGCTTATACAAATCATACTGTCCTTCCTGAGGCACTAGAGAAATGGTCGCAAGCTGTAATGTGGAAACTTCTTCCTCGCCATATGGAAATCATTGAAGAAATTGACAAGAGGGTTTGTCCATCCTGTCTTATTTTTTCTCTTTATTACGTGTATATTGTTTTACAATTTCCGAATAAAGAAGATGAAATTCTTGCAGTTTATAGCAATGATACATTCAACAAAACCAGAACTTGAAAGTAAGCTTTCCAGCATGCGCGTTATGGATAACAATCCCCAAAAACCAGTTGTGCGGATGGCAAATTTATGCGTGGTGTCTTCACATACGGTATGAGCTCCCTTCTTTGTGGATCAACAAACAGATTATATTGTGTATCCCCCATAATCTAAAACTCTTATGAGAATTAGTTTTTGAAAAGCTGAAAGCAGAAAATTGTATTAAACCATTAATAAGTTTTCTTGAGAACATCTCCGTACTGAATATCGATTTTTTTTTCTTTCCTTACTGTTAAACTACAAATTTTATGTTGATTTGGGAGCTACAGTAATTTTAATTTCCAACTAAATATAGACCATACTATCAGAAGCTGAAAAATCCTGCTGATTGAATCATGTTGTCCACTTGAACTACTATTATTGTTGTATTGCTTCCTTACCTTTATTTAGTCGTATGCCCACAGTCCTGCTCATTTGTTAAGCCCTTGATCCACTAATCCTTGACTACCTCTTATAATCTGTTGATCAATTTCATTTGGAAATGAATAAGTGACTTCTCTCGTTGGCCATCTGCCTGCAGGTGAATGGTGTTGCCCAGTTGCATAGTGACATTTTAAAGTCCGAGTTATTTGCAGACTATGTCTCTATATGGCCTAAGAAGTTCCAGAATAAAACCAATGGTATTACTCCTCGCAGATGGCTCCAATTTTGTAGCCCTGAACTCAGCCACATCATCACCAAACGGTTAAAAACTGATCAATGGGTGACCAACCTTGACCTACTTGTAGATCTTCAGAAAGTATGTACTAGAGATGATTTTTAGATCATATTAAAAATCATCTGTCAGTGAATTTTTCTGTATGATTATAATAATGTCACTGCTGAACCTTCTTCTCCAACAGTTTGCTGACGATGCAGACTTCCAAGCTGACTGGGAATCAGCCAAGATGGCTAACAAGCAGCGATTAGCTCAGTTCATATTTCAAGTGACAGGTGTAAGCATTGACCCAAATAGCCTCTTTGACATACAGGTCAAGCGGATCCATGAATATAAAAGACAGCTACTAAATATTCTGGGTGCGGTCTATAGGTACAAGAAGTTAAAGGTACCATAAACTTCTTTGTGTTCAAACTATTTAATCATGTAATTTTCATGCTTAAATAACTTTACCTTGCTAACAAAATTTCATTACACCTACTGCCTATGTCCACTTAAGTTTGTTGTGTCAATATATTCTCCACACACATATATCTGGGTATGTCAACAGAGTTCATAATTCATAAATGTCATATAATAATCTTGTTATAGTCTCATCATATCCCTGTATCTCGTCTTTATGATGCACCTGACAGTCATATAATAGATAATTTGGTCTGGTCTTCCTTTTTTTATTATGTTAAAATCCTGAAATGATTATAATCTCTTACAAGCAATTAGTTCAATGCAGTTAAGCTCCAGTCTTCAAAGTTTATCTTTCAATTTAGCAAATATTTTAGGGTAGATATATTAAGAAGTTCCTTGGAACGGATCTGTGACAGGAGATGAGCCCTGAAGAGAGGAAAAATACTACACCACGCACCATCATGCTTGGAGGAAAAGCATTTGCGACATATACAAATGCAAAAAGAATAGTCAAGCTAGTGAATGATGTTGGGGCTGTTGTCAACAATGATCCCGAGGTCAACAGCTATTTGAAGGTAAATAATTAGTATAAACTTTTCACATGATGCAAATATTTTCTAGTTGCTGGTGAGTCTCGGCTTACATCTGAAATACAAATCTTAACATTATAAGTCTTTCTTGTTTTGCTATAATGTTCCTCATAGTGCAGCTTTGCTGCAGTTGCTTTTATGGAAACTACATGTAGTAGTTCCGTTACATCAAACTGTGGTAACTAAGGTGTGTGGCATCCATTTGTATCTGTAGTTTTTTCATTTGTATTCTTCGTATATCAGCATATTTTTTTTCCATCATCAATGGAATTCGATTAAGCATAATGTGGGTACGTACCATCACTCCCAGAATACAGAAGTGAACCTGCTTGAACTTAAGTCTTACAGATTGTTGATGGGCTTCCAGGACATGAGGTTGCAAGCACAGAATTTTCCAAGAATGGATTTGACTGATTTTAAAGAGAGAAATTAGAAACTCTTTTGGGAAAAGGAATTCGGTTACACTGTTGATCATTGTCCCCCTAAGAGAAGAAAAATTATTAAATGGACCTTTGTGGTGTTCCAATAAGGAAACTTCCATTACATTGTTGATCATTGTCCCCCAAGAAAAGAAAAGTAATGAGAGATAGTGTAACTTTGTAGTGTTTCATCAGTAAAACATACTATAAACCTTCCCAATTTTAGATATCCACAGCACTTGCTTCTTCTTAACTTTGTCTATGAGAGAGGCTATGAATGGCACACTTTTCATGCTAGATTCTCTTTTAAGATATATGCACAAAGTTCAACATTTTTCACAGAGCACATAAATGTTTATACATTAGACCTTTGGCATGCAATGCCTCCCCTAATTAATACTGTCATAATGTACTGTTGGAAACCTATATATATTTTTCAGTTTTCATGCAAAGTTCATTTTTTAATTGCCAAAACTTTTTGCAGGTAATTTTCGTTCCAAATTATAATGTATCTGTAGCAGAGAAGCTTATACCAGGAAGTGAGCTATCACAACATATTAGCACAGCGGGTATGGAGGCAAGTGGCACAAGCAACATGAAGTTTGCACTCAATGGCTGTCTCATCATAGGAACATTAGATGGGGCTAATGTGGAAATCAGGGAGGAAATTGGGGAGGAGAATTTCTTTCTCTGTGGTGCAACAGCAGATGAAGTTCCTCGGCTGCGCAAGGAAAGAGAAAAAGGACTGGTAAATAAGTTCTGATTTCTTAGTGTTCGTTGAACAATGCAATTTCATTTTAAAACCACAAAAATGCTTCTAAAGCTACTGATTCTGTGGTTCTCATTGATATTGAACCAGCTGTGTTTTGTTTTACGTTGGTTCGCATATATGTGGACTGCAGCTTTTGTCCTGATACAATATTATTTTTGTTGCTTGTTCTACAGTTCAAACCAGATCCTCGGTTTGAAGAGGCCAAGCAATTCGTAAGAAGTGGAGCATTTGGCAGCTATGATTACAATCCACTCTTTGATTCCCTGGAAGGAAATTCTGGTTATGGCCGTGGTGATTTTTTCCTTGTTGGCCATGACTTCCCAAGCTACATGGATGCTCAGGCAAGAGTAGACGAGGCTTACAAGTAAGAGTTTTACACCTCACCTTTCCTTGCATGAAGGGTAGAGATGGACACTCAATTTAGGTTTTGTGACCCCTCTGGGTCACATTTTTTCTTTAACAAACAAGATAATTTTGATCTTTTTTGCTTCAAGCACACTTCATTTTGATAGACGTGT
Organism: Camellia japonica; assembly: GCA_030407325.1. Classification (NCBI taxonomy): domain Eukaryota; kingdom Viridiplantae; phylum Streptophyta; class Magnoliopsida; order Ericales; family Theaceae; genus Camellia; species Camellia japonica. The sequence goes on from JAPPVO010000003.1 coordinate 55,189,251, forward strand.
TGATCAGCCTTCTACTTTGAATCCTGAAATCCTTTTCCTGCTCGCAGGGATAGAAAAAGATGGATAAAGATGTCTATAATGAGCACTGCTGGGAGTGGCAAATTCAGTAGTGACCGGACAATTTCTCAATATGCAAAGGAAATTTGGAACATAGAGGAGTGCCGTGTACCATGAACTACAGACCCAACCTCGTCACCACCTATCTTATATTTCTCTCTTAATTTTTTGCCGTAACTATATGTGCTTAAAACATAAATAAAGCTGCAAAAGTTTTATATATAAAAATGAAAATAAAACACAAGAAATAAAATCAGAAGAGATCGATCTGTACCATATATCTGCAATTTACCTTCAGCCAGACATATGACATTAATAAGTTGTGTTTGCATGTTGAATACTCTTTCTTGTGTCGCTTAGGCACTAATTTTATTATCTTGTTATTTGTTTATTCAACAGTAGTGTTTGATGTCTATTATTATTTTGATGCATGCACATAATAATGCATTTTCCTACGCTTTGATATTAACTGTGATCTATTCAGGCAAGTACTCCACCAAGTTTGAGAGCTCCTTGTGTTGGATTTGATTTACGGCTTTGTATATCTTTTTGAGGTTATATAGATCATGGGACTATGTAGCTGGTTTGGTCACAGACGAACACGCAGTTTCATCATGAAAAGAGTAATAGGGTTGTATTACACTTTCATGTAGTCATGGCTTTGGATCACCTCACTCTGAGAAGAAAGACATTATTTCTGTTTATTCTTTTTTATATCTTGGTCCATTGAATCACCACATGGAAAACTAGACAATAAAATCTCTTCCTCAAATAACATCCCATAAAACTGGTCTTTCCGTAAAGGGAAGAACAAAAATTAGCTGACAGAACGAATTCACGCGCTGGCGGTCATCCTGGTGCAAGTATTCCAAGTCTGAAATATCATATTTTTGGGCATGCAAAAAAATTATAATTTCCTTTCCTTTTCTTTTCTTTTCTTTTCTTTTTTGGTTGGTGAGAATAGGATAATATTATATTATATATGATTAGAAACCATCAACAGACCTAGCGAGAGTATGTACTGATTTTGTCTCGCTATGTACTGGTTTAATTACAAAGCAGTCTACTTTAGTAAAAGCAAAGAATTGGAAAAAACAACATAAATATTTAATATCTTGGAAAAAAAAATATAAATACAACACAATAATGATAGAGACTTTCACAAAATACAACTTTTATAATTTTTAAAATAATCTGAATCATTCATATCACTCACTGTCAGACATAATCCCAAAAAAATTCAAACACATTAATGATTTTCGTAGGAGCCCTCTTTTATGAGGGTTTCAAACATTTTCCAATATGGCTTGGTTTGGAAAATGAGTTAACTTTTTGACTTTTTTAATTATTTTATCTCGAGGTTAAAAAGCTTGATTTAAGAACTTTTAGCTTTTTAAATTTTTTTTTGAAAGAAAGAATATAATGATTATGGATTGAATATAATATTTTATCTTATTAGACTAAAAAATTTATTTTATTTTTTGTAACTATTTTAACTGAAAAAACCTCCAAAGCCACTTTCCAAACAGACACATATTTGAAAGTACGGGAATCCACCATTAAGCAGCTATTGTGGTGCTTCACAACATTAATAAATTTGTGAACGGAAATAAAAGGGCGAGGAATTTGGGAATGGAAACAATCCATACAAACACTCAGGTGGTGTTTGGGAAATCAAACTTGGGCTAAAATAGCCATGTCACGATAAATGTGACTTTTTTAGCTATATGGGGACAAAACCTTCACAGGTGCAGCCCAACAGCCAATGCCAAGGTCAATTTACGAAATTACTCCTACATATTAATTTTGGGCATCACCATCAACTGCAGCACACAAAAATTAATAAAAAAAAAAACATTTTCCCAAAACACACCTTTTCGTAAATTTAACGAAGAAAGTTGAAAAAAAAAATTTAAAAACATTTTTTTGTTTTTTGATAAAATATTTTATAAAAATAAATTCAAACTCTATTTATAAAAATATTTTTAAATATTTTAATTTTTTTGTTATGTATTTGGTTATTTTTTTAGTGTAGAATTGTGAAAGTAGTATGGAGTTTCGAATTATGTGTTTGGTTATGAGTTTTAAAAATAATTTATTAATTGAGTTTTATTTTATGTGTTTGGTTACGATTTGAGTGTAGAGTTGTTTTTAAATTTAAAATATTAACATTTTAAATTATTTAAATTTTTTTGTTAAAATAATTTTTTAAATATTTAAATTATTTAAATTTTTACGATTTAAATTTTTTGAATATTTATTTTAATTTTTTACTTATTAAATTTTTTAGATTATTTACATTATTTAAATAATTTAAAATAAAATTAAAATTAAAATAAAATTAAAAATTAAAATAAAATAAAATTAAATTAAAATATTTAAAATTAAATTAAAATTAAATTATTTAAAATACACAGGACAATAAAATAAAACCTCACTTTTTATTATTTAAAAAAGTTATTGTATACCAATAAAAATATTATTTAACCTCACTTTTTATTATTTAAAAAAGTTATTGTATACCAATAAAAATATTATTTAAAAAAGTTATTGTATACCAATAAAAATTAAAAAATTAAAAAAAAACATAAATTAATGTGAGTGAATAAAAAAATGACAAAATCGTAAATTTAAAAAAAATGACGACAAAAATACGCCTCATTCAAAAACATTTAAAAAAAAAAATATGAAAACATAAATTACCATTCGCCACATAAATTACCTCATTCAAAAACATTTAAATAAGTTTTTGTATACCAATAAAAATAAAGAAGGCAAAAAAACATAAATTAAAGAACAAGAACTAATTAATGTATAAAAAAAAAAAAAAAAAGACAAACATAAATTTTAAAAAAAAAAATTTAAGCAAAATACGCCAAATCCAAACCCAAAATAATTTTTTTTTTTTAAAAAATGTACGCAAAATACGCCAAATCCAAATCCAAAATAAAAAAATAAAAAAATAATTTAAACAAAATACGCCAAATCCAAACCGAAAATAAAAAACTTCAAAAAAAAAAATTAAGCAAAATATGCCAAATCTAAACCCAAAATAAAAAAATAAGAAGAAAAATTTAAAAGCAAAATACGCTAAATCCAAACCCAAAAAAAAAAAAAAAAAATGTAATCAAAATACGCCAAATCCAAACCCAAAATAAAAAAAATTTAAGCAAAATACACCAAATTCAAACCGAAAATAAATAAATAAATAACATTTAAGCTAAATTTGCCAAATCCAAACCCAAAATAAAAAAATAAAAAAAGCCAAAAAAGACAAATTGATAATTTAACAAGAAGACACCTCACCAAAAAGTCAAAAAAACCTTTCCCAAACCAGGTTTTTTAAGCCCAGGCTAAAATAGCCAAAAAGCCAACCGACTTCCCAAACGGAGGCTCAGTGTATTTAATTTTTTAAATTTAATTTTTTTTAAATTAAGTTTTTTTATATATTTTTTATTTTTAATAAATATTTTTAAAATTTTAAACAACTATTTTATTTTTTTAATACACTTCATTTAAATATATCTAAAACATAAAATATTTAACAAAAATACTAAATTTCTTATTTTTTTTATATTTTTAATATTTAATAAAAAAAATTTAAAAAAATCACAAATATTATATTTACATTAGATGTATCTAAAACTTAAAAAAATTATTTAAAACATTAAAAAATCAATAAAATTTTTATAAAAAAAATAAAAAATAAAAAATAAAAAATTTTAATTTTTTAAAAAGTGAATCTTGAGTCTCAAAACCAAATAAGCTGATTAATATTCCAATGACTGAATTTAGGTACCAAGTTTTAAATATCACAATCCTCTGCAATTATTCACTCTTGCAATAATCCTGCAATGGTAGGTAAAGAGCTCAAAACACAATTCATTGCAAGGTCAAACGCTACACTCTTAAGCCACCCAAGGATTATGTTTTAAGCTCTTAAACCATCATTGTAAGACTATTGCAAAGATGAATTATTGCAGAGGACCCTATTCGAAGCTCATCTGACCTCTACAGCAAGCATAAAACAAGATATCATCAACAGCAGCATACCATATAAAATATAAAACAGGTGGTTTGCTACAATAGACTGAAAAAGCTCCCACTAACGGTAGTTCAAAATACAACTACTACTACTAGTCGTCTACTACTACTACCTGTTCTTATTGACAGACAGCTCCTGCAATCAAGTGTAATTTTCAAGCCCTTTCAGGCCGAAGGTGAAGCTGACCTAGGAGGAGTAACAGACCTTGAAACAGACCTGGACCATGGGCTCCCACTCCGGCTCCTCCAATAGCTGTCCCGAGAAATACTCCTCCTCGAGTTCCTCCTTGGTATGGGGGAAATGCTCCGAGAGTAGCTTCTCCTCCTGCGCCTTGGTGAAACACTACTCCGAGAGTAGCTTCTCCTCCTGCGCCTTGGTGAAACACTACGCGAGTAGCTCTTCCTTGAACTTCTCCTCCTTGGCCCAGGTGACACACTGTTTGAATAGCTCCTCCTCCCCCTTGGTGAAATGCTCCGAGAGACAGCTCGATAGCGGCTTCTCCTGTAGTAGCAGTCATCCGGTGAATAGTACCTGGAGTCATAACGAGAGTAGGACCGATCACGTCTCCTAACCGGTGATCTGCTGAAAGGGGAGCGAGATCGTGAGTAAGACCTCCGGCTGTAGCGGTCGTAGCGACGCGAGTAAGATCTCCTCCTGTAGTAGTAAGGAGAGTAAGATCTGCTTCTATCTCGCTCAGACGAGTATCGCGGAGAACGGCTCCTATGATAGGGAGAGTAACTTGGAGATCGACGTCGCACTACAACAGTGGAAACAACAGATCCAGGTAAGAACGATGAACATAAAGCAATTAGAAAACTACCGTTAAGTTTGGATCACGGATTTATATAGAAATTTAGAAAGGGAAAGGAAAAATCAAGGCAAATATGAATGAAATACAAGCTAAATTCTTTCTCTAATTCTCGACGCCTTTTCCTTTCACTTTTCAAATCACCACCCAAATCCATTATCATAATGGAGAGTACTCACTTACCATGGATTGTTCTCAGGCCAAGATACCTTCCTGGAGTAGGTGTTCGGCCTCTCCGCCTCCTAGCCTGCAAAAATAGATATAAAGCATGAGATCATGAAATTCAACATCAACCAAAACAAAACAAGGTAGACCAAATTGGATCAAAGAACACAAAGGGGAGCACAGATGACAAAGTTGAAAGTAGTAATTGAATGAGAATATAAGGCTAAATCGCTAGAGAAAGAGAAATGCAGGGCATACAACCCTCTGATATAATAGTCTGATATTTGCTTGATGAGTTTGATTTGATTTGTTAGTTGTATTGACTTTGGTGAAGAGCTGCTACACAGAGCTACCCTGCTGCCACAAAAACTTCAGGCGAAACAAGCAAACAACTTTCAAACATAAAAACTAGTAGCAAACCGTGAACACAATTCACACAATTCGAGCTTGAATTGCAAGCCGTAGTAGGAAATGGGATTGAATATAACCAGAGATTGCAAGAACTATTACAGAAATTAGATTATTATACCTTCTCCACCATAATGACACGGCCTTCCAGAACAGATCGATTCAAATATTTGACGCATCGATTGGCCTCTTCAACAGTGGACATTGTCACAAAACCAAATCCACGGGATTCCCTTGTCCATGGATCAACCACAAGATGAACATCCTCCACCTGAAAAAGCCAAACTCCAATTAGTAAGCATGAAGAATGAGATGACACCTATTGTAAATCTTAACCCATAATACTGAAAGAACTACCAACATTTTAGCTACCTACTGCTTGCACATCTAACAGATGTATTTCAAAAAATAAATCAATCGGCATACTATGATTATTTCCTACAATAATTAAAAACCAGTAGATCAAAAGCATGAAAGAGATTCCATGCACGACTCAAATACTGACAATATTACTTGCACAAAAAGTACATACATAAGCATGTGCATTTGTGTGAAAGAGAGAAGAAAGGACGGGGAAAGAGAACACACTCCAGACACACCTTTCCCTCAGCTAAGAAATGCTTCTCAAGGTCTCTCTTTGTGACCCGCGCTGATAATCCCGTCACATAGAGGTTGTTCCCAGGATTCTCAACACTCAACTCACGGCTCCTGTATGCCATTAACAAGAACGTTAGATGAAGGAAACTCCCTCAAAAGCAAATAGACAATGAATTAAAAGAAAAAAGAAAAATGAAACTAGGAACTAAAATTGAAGGGGGGGAAAAAACAAGAAAACTAAAAATAAGGAAAAGATTCAATTGGGCTGTAAGGCAGCACCTTGATCGGCTCCTTGATATTGACCTTGATCTAGACACCGACCTTGAGACAGACCTACTGTACCGCCCGTATGGGGAAGGAGAGCGATAATACCTAAAAGAGATGCGGCAAATAAACCGTTAGCCCAAATCCAAATCCAAAATACCAACTCCATAGATTCTAGAAATGAGTATCAAACGCACCTTGACCTTTTGGAGTATGACATCTGGAAAAACATTAAAAGCAACAACTTAGTACAATAAAAATAGAATAATAAAAAATTATGATAGGATATAATAGACAAAACAAGAACATAGGCCAATCAATTGAGTAATTGAAGCAGTAGAGTGTGCAAAGTGCATGCTTCATTTTATTAACACTTCCGCCTGCATCTTCCCGTAATAATGTCTAATTAAGTGCTTAAGTAACCCATTAAACCACAAAAGCTCTGACTACCAAATAAATAAAACAACCATGACCTGCTATCAGATTTCACATATCAGTTCAGTTCTACACTCAAAAAGTACGAGAAACAAGTTTATTTGAAATGTCTTAAAAGTTTTTATCACATCATATCATATTTTAAATATCATTTCTACCGCTTAAAGTGAAAGCTGACTCTTTGAAACATATAAAGATTTTTATCACACATCTTAAGATAATTTGGTCTGAGATTTAAAGCAACGAGCCCGCAAAACAATTTCAGAAGTAGGACATTTAAATTCCAAATTCTCACCACCTACAAATTGCTTTCAGCAATTAAGAGGCACTATAGTTTCCTGATTCAATAAGGGTGAATGACTTCAATACATCAAAACCATAAACAATAATAAAAATTCAAAATATCTACAAATCAGCCGCATCAAAAGTTGGATTTTAAAATAATTTCTACTCCGTCAAAAGGATTAAGAACAATTTCAATTTCGTTGCTTAATTTCATAAGAAAAACACAAAAATAAAGACTAAAAAGGATCCGAAAACACAAAATATTGGAAAAGGGTTCACCTTTAAGACCATATATTCAGAAGAGACAATGTTACAGAATTAAAATATATATATATATATATATATATATATATATATATATTCAATTAAAAGCAAATTTAACGTTCAACAATAATTCATGGGCACTATGATAGATCAGAAAACGATCACATCAAAAAAAAAAAAAAACTACTAATTAAGAATGAAACCACAAAAATATCGATTCAAAAGAAAATCAGGATGAAAATTGTATCATATATGTTCTCCTCTATCTCAATTACAAGCTTATTCAACAAATTGAAAGATCAAGGTATGCAAGAGGCGAAAATTAAAGACTTACCGTGTTTGGTGATCGATCAGTATCTTTTCTATTCCTATATGATATGAGGTTGCGTTTCTCTCTCTAGATCTCTCTGTTGTGGAGAACCACAAGTCTGTTCCAAAAAAAGTTTATATAGAGGGACGAAAGAGAAGGTTCTGGAGGAGCGGACGCGAAAATTATATTAAAATCGGTTGATTTTGCTCCCCCTGTGGTTTTGCGCCACATATGGAACGGTAGGCGAAAAAAATAAAAATGAATTTCTCATGTAGATAAAAAGTTTGCTCATTTTTTATTTTATTTTTATATGTTTTTTTAAAAAATATAAACCCGGTACGGACCTCACCCAGAACTGATCGGATTATGGACTATCCATACCGGTGTTAGTCAGGTTGTCGGATATCCATGTTATACCCGACCCATTAGCAGCACACCCAACCCCAATCACCCCTACCTCTCTCGTCGCTGTCGTTTCTTGTTCGCTGCTAGGGTTTCAATTTGGTGCTCTGGCGATTCATCGACCGTGTGAACCAAAGTCCGACAAAATCTGGACTAAGCGAGGACGATCAAAGAGCTAATCGACTCTGATCGGAGCAAACTATGGCGCACAGGTTGCTGAGAAACGTCGAAGCCGATGGTTGGGAACGCTCGGACTTCCCAATCATATGCGAGTCGTGCCTCGGCGACAATCCCTACGTTCGAATGGTAATCTTCTATACAACATCTGATGCTTCGTTTCGTCTTTAATTTCAAATTTTGACCAACAAATTGAAGTTACATGCTTGTTATCTGGAAGTTGAAATATTTTTGATCGTCTACGAACCCTAAGGTTGAGTTATGATTCGAAGCAGCTCGAAACTAATAATGGGTAGCTTGCGTTGTGCGGATATGTAGCGTTAATTGGGTTTTGAAGGAATTATCTCAATTGTCTGATTCAGGGGAAAAAATTGAGAATTTTGGAAGAGAGAGAGGTGGCTACTTAAAGGTTGGGATTTTGAAGTATTAATTTGTTCTCGGATTAGTCGAGATGCGCGTAATCCGGCCGGACACCCCGTTATCCAAAAAAAAAAGAAAGCATAAGCAACAGAAAGTAGCTGTTGATAACATCTATTGACTAGTATCTTCTAATTTGTCTTGCGAGTCTTGCTAGCTAAGTGTCCCATACGAAGAACACAAAATACTTTTCACTAATTTATTTATTTTGAACAATTGCACTATTTTCCAATGTTTTTTACACAAATTTCAATAATGGACAATGACCCAGAACACTAATTAGCATTTTGTCGTATTTTAAGAAATTTTGGAATGTGTAGTAGGACAGTGGTTCTACCAGGCTGTTGGTTGATGTAATGGCTAAAGATTGGGATGACACTAGTAGAAACAGAAGTGGAAACCGTTTTACATTCAGCTCAGTATTTTTTAGTAATGTGTATATGTATATGTTCGTAAGACAGTTGGTGACTGCTGGACTTCCTCCAACGGTTGCCTTGTTGAGTTTTATAGTTCTAGTGTTACTCTTCTTTTGTCTTGTATGTTGATTGTCATCTTGTAGAATGTATAATTCATGTTATGAACTTTTGCAATCTTTGATATGACATGCACAATTTAGTTATATATATATATATATATATATTTCTGTATTTGTGCAGCAAAGTGATTTTTAATTGCTTTCAACTTTAAAATGCATCAACGAGAACGAATTGTTGTATTCATTATAATTATATTTATAGCTGCTTGTCTTTGTTGAATGCAGACAAAAGCAGATTATGATAAGGAGTGCAAGATTTGTACAAGGCCCTTTACAGTTTTTAGGTGGAGGCCAGGTCGTGATGCTAGGTATAAAAAAACTGAAATTTGCCAGACTTGCAGTAAGTTGAAAAATGTTTGCCAAGTTTGCCTTTTGGATCTTGAATATGGATTGCCAGTTCAGGTCCGAGACACTGCTCTCAGTATCAATTCCAATGATGCCATTCCTAAGAGTGATGTGAATAGGGAATACTTTGCAGAGGAGCATGACCGCAAGGTATGTTTATTCATTTTCTAGATATACTTCTGTTAGCTATCCATAAAACCATGTAATGTAATGCTATTTTAAAAAAAAAAAAAAAAAAAAAGGAAAAAAAAAAATACGCGTGATCACCAAATAAAATCATAAAACTGTGGCTACTCATAATTCTATGTTATGTTATTAGAATAGTTGAAGACGGCTTTATTTTTATGGGGGTGTGGCAAGAGTAGGTAATTTAGCTATTTCAATAGTGCAAATGTGGAGTCTATAGAGTAGTATCAGGTGCATTGAATAAAAGTAAACCAATATTTATTTTTAGGAATTTGTGAAGAGTTTCTTTTTGTCTTTGTAGCTTTTAAATGTGTATCCTGAACTGTTGGCATTAAGATTTTTGCAAATAAATGGACTTTAGTTCATGTTAAGAAAAAAATTTCCTTTTCTTTTGCATTCTGTCAGATCCATGTGGTAATTAAAATGGTTCTGGTAATTTACAGGCTAGAGCTGGTATAGATTATGAATCTTCATATGGAAAGGTACGGCCAAATGATACCATTTTGAAGCTTCAGAGAACAACTCCATATTACAAGAGAAACAAAGCACATGTTTGTAGCTTTTACATACGGGGAGAATGCACAAGAGGTGCTGAGTGCCCTTATAGGCACGAGATGCCCGAAACTGGAGAGTTGTCACAACAAAATATTAAAGATCGCTACTACGGGTATGTGCAATGGTTGACAACAATTTTCTCATTATGATTGGCATAATTGAATGGGTATGTGCAATGGTTGACAACAAGATCACTACTTTTTTCTATGTTACACACCTGTGTACATGCCCATATAGTTATTTTTTATGCACACACAAACACATACATGCCTGTGAAATTTATGCATATATACAAGTTTCAATGCTTGCATGCATACTATGCATATATATTAATGCCAAAAGAGTTTCATTGAAGTGAAAATCATGTTTTCTACTAACAAGTATTCCAAATATTTTCACTCCGCAACTCTAATATACTCTCATTTTTCTTAGCAAACTTAGTGTTGAATAACATAGCCATTTTGGTAAGATTGGTTTCATGACATAAATAAATGTATATGTTTTAGCTTGATCAATATTTTTAAGCTTATCAATTTCATTGGTAAGAATTATTATCCCCGACAAATTGCGAGAATTGCAACTATACAGGCCCCTTGTCAAGATATTAAACACGAGCAGTATTTACAATGTCCATATTAAAATTTAACACGTTCTGTTGCAATATAAGGATTTTTCTTACAATTGACTATTAATATTTAGTTTAACAACATATTTTACGAAAACTTGAATGATTAAATCTTATCATTTTCATCACATGAATGGTTTGGGTTCATGGCTAGGTTTTCCCTGTAGAAATAATTTCAACCACTTTATATTGTCAACAGTCAGTGGAATTTCCCCAATTCTTTATTGCATTTCAGGCCCATCCCAAGTCAGCCGTGCTTGCAGCCACATGCACACTCATTTCTTATATGCTAATGCACTTGCGATGCACAACTCTTTTGAAGTTTATTATTTTCATCTTTGGTTTCTTCTAAAATGTTTGCAGAGTGAATGATCCTGTGGCCTTGAAACTACTAAACAAGGCAGGCGAAATGCCCTCGCTGGAACCCCCAGATGATGAGAGCATCAAAACCCTCTATGTGGGTGGGCTTGATGCAAGAGTGACTGAACAAGACTTGAGGGATAACTTCTATGCCCATGGTGAAATCGAGTCTGTAAGAATGGTGCTGCAACGTGCTTGTGCTTTTGTGACCTACACAACAAGAGAAGGTGCAGAGAAAGCAGCTGAAGAACTCTCCAACAAGCTTGTCATAAAGGGTCTGAGGCTGAAGCTGATGTGGGGTAGACCACAAGCACCAAAACCAGAGGGTGAAAGCTCGGATGGAGCAAGACAGCCGGCAACAGTGGCTCATAGCGGGATGTTGCCTAGGGCAGTCATATCCCAACAACAGAACCAACTACAGCCACCAGGTACTACTCAGGACCAACCCCAACCGACGCATTACTTCAATATTCCTCCGCCACCTCAGCAGGATAGGACATATTATCCATCAATGGATCCTCAGAGAATGGGTGCCCTAGTTCTATCTCAAGAGGGGGCTCCTAATCGGCCCACAGGGTCCGTTGATAACAAAACCGATTCAGAGAAGCAGCAACAAGGAGGGCAGCATTATGGTTACCAAGCTTTGCCGCCGCCGCCACCACCACCACCTCAAGGTCAATTTCACCAGCCATTTTATCCACCATACGGGTATATGCCCCCGCCGCCACCACCTCCACCTTACCAGCAATACCCTCCTCCACCTTATCACCCTACAATGCGCCCTATGCCGCCGCAGCCGCAGCCGCAGCCGCCACCGGTGGCCCAGCAGTATCAACATTCTGAACAGCCAGGATCATCCCAGAAGTGATACCTGTCTTGACATGGTGTCTTGTGGTGAGTCCTTGTACTGAGGCAGTTGGTTGATTCATCACTGGCTGTTGTATTTTGGATGATGATACATTTTCTTTGCTTTTATGTTTATGCCAGCATTTTAGGATTATTGTTGTCAACTTTTTCAAGGATTTTCTGTTCATTTTTATCCAAGCAATTATAATTTTGTGATCCTGTTTGACTAGATTGAACTTTTAGATGCCATATGTTGCTGTCAATTGTTGCCTTGTCTGTCACATATATATGTATATATATTTTTGAGATTTCTGGTTTTTGTTTACTTAGGTTTCTGGTTAATATGACCAAACACAAAAAGATGGTTAATATTACTAATCCAACCACATTATATGTTGAAGAATATAATTATTAATTAAAAAAAACATATCAAATATTATAAAAATACTTGGGCTTCAAACTAAGAGGTTTTTTTTTTTTTTTTTTTGAATATTCTTTAAAAAAATTAAATTAAATTAAAAAATTGACTAACTTTTCAAACTATTATGGGAAACCAACTCACTTTTGAAATCGCATTTTCAAAATGCGATTTCAGGTCGACATGGATATCGACGCACTAATGTGGCAAGTTGAAATCGCATGTTGAAAATGAGAATTTCAAGTTGACATGGCTTCTGTTGCCATAACGTGACAAGTTGAAATTGCATTTTCAACAAATGCTTTCTGCATAAACTCGCATTTTGTAATGAAATTTTAAGTTGCACAATTACAAAACTCATTTTAAAAACGACATTTGAAATTGAAATTCAATAAATCTTTGGCAAATTTAAATTCCTTTCGCTTTAATCGTCTCCCAACTTTCACGTGAACCTCATCTACACCCGTCCTTCAGATTCATCACGAGTGGCTTCTCTGTATCAAACATCCGTACTTCAGATTCATCACGGGTGAGTTTCAGAGTTTCAGAAGTGAGACTCATTTTATAAATAATGAATCCACCCAACCCGCTCTGTACTGGTATCATATTTCACAAATCAATTGAGTTACGATTTGTGCGTTGCGGACGATTCTTATTACGGGCAACCAAACAACGACGACTGCGAGGTGAAATTACTCACAAGATTATTTACATATTTTGTTATAGGGAAATTATTTGAGAAATTCATCCTAATTTATTTTTTTTTCGGGTCAAATTTATCAAATTTATTGTCGAATTCGACGAGCAAACAGTGGCACGTTAAATCAGTATACACATTCCATCACCGGCGATAATTATTCAACTCCCACTAATCTGGTAAATAAATCATTCATCCTTCATCTGTTATCTGAAAATCTGTTATCTGAAAATGATTTCAGACGAGTCGATCATTCCTCCTGAACTGTTTCAACTTTTTGTTCTTCAAGAATAGTCAGTAAATCATTCATCTGTTATGTATAAATGATTTCGGAGAAGTTGAAATCAGTTCGTAAATGGTTTATCAGAATTTGGTATGTCGTATTTTTCATTTTAGATCGGTTCTTATTTGAAATTATGAACTGTTTGAACCTTTCTTCGATCAAAGCTGAAGTGGCAGTGTCTGGGACACCCGGCCGGTCCCCCGGGTCATCCGGCCGGTCAACCACCCGGTCTTCCCACCTCTCTTCCGGTTTTGTCTTCCGCTTTCCATTCCTGAATGGTTTGAACCACCGGTCCTCCCTGAATTGTTTGAACTCATTGGCTTTTTTACTATTTTTTTTCCTTAATTTCAATTAACAACCAATACTGATTTGTTTTGAATTCAAATCAATATAACACAATGTTAAACACATTGTTAAACATTGAATGTTAACTGAATTTTTTTTTGTAAAACATTGTTAACTGAATGTTACATTGTGTTTTTTTTAATTCAGAATTTTTTTTTTTACATTGTTAACAACCAATACTAATTTTTGTTTTTATTTGATTGTTAATTCAAAAAAAAATTACTGATTTCTTTCCTACTATTTAAACACAATGTTAACTGAATTTTGAGGCTTTGAGAGCAAAGATACCCCTAGCGCTGGCACACACAGTTAAAACCAGGGAGAGCTACTGTTACATTACCATTTAGACATATATATATCTATATTTATTTATTTATATGGTAAATAAGATTTATAGAAAATATAGTAAAGTTTTCACTTTTAATAGCATTTAATTTTTTATTAATAATTTATCATTCATATGAATATGAATTAAAAAAAATAATAATGTTATCTTTTTTACATTAAAATATTTTTTATTTTGATCTTATTAAATGATAAGTCAATATACTTATGTTAAAATTAATTATATTTTTTCATAATTTTTCAACAGATTAGAATATTTATGTATGTTTTTAATTTTTTATTATTTTCACCAATATTTTAATTTATATAGAATAAATAAATAAAATGTTCATACCATACTTTTTTTTTTATCGAGTTCATACCATACTTTACTCTCCTTTTCTTTCTATTGGCTGAAATTACATTTTGTAGAATAAAAAAAAAGGTTTAGTGAAATTTTTTTTATGCAAAACTTTTTTTGATAAAACAAAAAAATATTTTTTCCATGACTAGTTGCAAGGGGCCGTTTGGGACACAGGAAAAAAAAGTTGGTTTTGGGTTTATAAAACTTAATAATATATATATTTTTTTATTTGTGGTTATATGTCTGCTATCTGAATGTTTTTTTTTTTTTTTTGTGATTATATTTCTGCTATTTAAATTCAATTAATTTGCTACGTACTTTTTTCCTTGAAATAAAATCATCTGTTCTTTTTCCTTTATCTGTGTTCTCCTTCAAATCATTTTGCACTGTTATTGTTGTATATCCATCGCATTGTACTTTAAAATACTATGCTTGTATATTCATCCCAAACTAGTTTAAATATAATTTGTATATTTATAGATGGATGGAAATAATTCCGATGACAATGAGAACACAAAAATGTGGACGCCAGAATTGAAACGAAATTAATAAATATGTTAGAGATGAGGTTAGAAACATCACCAATATTTTAATTTATAGAAATAAATAAATAAAATGTTCATACCATACTTTTTTTTTATCGAGTTCATACCATACTTTACTCTCCTTTTCTTTCTATTGGCTGAAATTACATTTTGTAGAATAAAAAAAAAGGTTTAGTGAAATTTTTTTATGCAAAACTTTTTTTGATAAAACAAAAAAATATTTTTCCATGACTAGTTGCAAGGGGCCGTTTGGGACACAGGAAAAAAAAGTTGGTTTTGGGTTTATAAAACTTAATAATATATATATTTTTTTATTTGTGGTTATATGTCTGCTATCTGAATGTTTTTTTTTTTTTTTTGTGATTATTATATTTCTGCTATTTAAATTCATTAATTGCTACGTACTCTTTTTTCCTTGAAATAAATCATCTGTTCTTTTCTTTATCTGTGTTCTCCTTCTCATTTGCACTGTTATTGTTGTATATCCATCGCAGTTGTACTTTAAATACTATGCTTTGTATATTCATCCCAAACTAGTTTAAATATAATTTGTATATTTATAGATGGATGGAAATAATTCCGATGACAATGAGAACACCAAAATGTGGACGCCCAGAATTGAAACGAAATTAATAAATATGTTGAGAGATGAGGTTAGAAACAATCAAACAACGGCCGTACTACTTCGTGGACAATTAGGCATTGGAATCATTATGCAAATCAGTTGCACAACATATATGGATTTCGGTATACAGGTGTTAAGGTGCGCCAAAAATATCAGCGATTGAAAGCTGATTACCAGACATTTAAGCGACTCCAGGCACAGACTGGTCTGGGATGGGATCCTATTATAGGCACTGTTGTTGCACCCGATGAATTTTGGGATAAGGTTTTCCATTAATCTGTACTATTTTCTAATTTTATTTTAAACATTTCATGATATATACAATGCTTAATTCTTGTTTTGTACTTGTTGTAGGCTAGCAGAAATGTGAAGAAGTTTAGGACAAAGGGTTTGAATATTTTCAAGAAATGGCAGAAATTGTTGAAAATTGTTGTGCTACAGGGGCCCTGTCTCGTGCATCCACACAAAGACCCTTGACTCAGAAGAAGAAGACGACATGTTAAATAAATTTTGGAACGCTGATGCTGGTGGGAGTAACGCTGGTGGGAGTAATGCTGCTGAGGCCATTCCTGTTGACTTATTCGGGGATGAGTATATGGATCCAGCAAAGGGCAAAAGTCACAAGAGGGGCCCTGCAACCAGCCAGACTGACAGTGGTCGTTCCAAAAGTCACGGTCAAGTGGGTTTGATGATGTGTGCGCAGCTTTCACATCCTATGTACAAGCCAAAACAGGACATTCACGTGCACGAGAAAATGAGACTGAGGCTGTAAGTGCAGGTGGTGATGATTATTCCCTTGATGCATGTCAAAATGCATTGCTTGAGCTTGGGGACATACCACCGTTGCAGTACGTTAGGGCACTGACACTGTTCAAGGATAAGGAATGGCGAAGGTTTTTCATGCGCACTCCTACCCATTTGCGCCTAGCCATGATCCTCGCTTTGCAGTGAATTGAGACGTTCTGTTTTGCTTGTGTTAGCAAATCTTCTTGGCTGAACTGTTTGATCATTTCATTATTCTTGATTTGGTTCTTATTCTTATTTTTTTCATTCCATCATATCCTTTTTCCTTTTCTATGTTCGTATGTTTTTTTTTTTTTTTTGAACTTTTAAGTGTTTTCTGTTATATTAAAACTATGGAAGTTATTATAATATGACCATGTGTTAAATAAATTTTGTTATCCTCTGAATTTTACTGTTTCACCAATAACGCTAACTGTTACTGCATGAATAACATATTTTATAATTATGCTTTTACTGTGATGTAGACAAAGGCATATGTCATCCGACAGAGAAAACAATACAATGGAGCTCTCATCAGAGGAGGATGAGGTTGTTGATGATTTTATGGATTTCTTGATGATTGCTGTAATGCATGACCATATCAACGCGTCAAGTAGTCGCCGACCGCAGCGAACGTGTCCATTCAGAGGTGATGATTACATCTTCGGCCTATTAAATGGCCATCCAGAAACAATGATGAACGTTATGCGAATGGATGCACAAACATTCATTTTATTGAAAGACACTTTACTCCATAATGGCTTTATCGATACTGAACATATGCATATAAGTGTGGAGGAATCGCTTGAAATTTTTTTATACACTTTTGCACAAAATGATCGCCATCGAATAATGGCAGATAGATTTCAACACTCCACGGAAACAATTTGTCGGCACATAAAAATTGTTATGCGGGCATTGTGCAAGCTTTCATCATCGGTTATCAAACCACGTAACCTAGAGGACATACCGGGAAAAATTTTAAATGACAGGCGATTTTTTCCCTGGTTCAAGGTACGAACAGTGTGACTGTCCTGTAAATTTGTTCATATCAATAAGAGTTAATAAATATTATTATTTTTTAATTATGAAAGTAAAATCAATCAGTTTGTTTCGCTTTTAATATCAAAGTCTGATATCTGTCAATTAGGATTGTGTCGGTGCTATCGATGGCACATTGGTGGATGCATGGGTCCCTGCTTCAAGACAAAATACATTCCGCGGTCGGAAAGCAACGGTATCGCAAAATGTACTCGCAGCTTGCGACTTCGATATGTTGTTCACATTTATTAATTCTGGATGGGAAGGTAGCGCTCACGACAACGCTATTCTGGTTGACTCTATTACACGAGCTGATCTACAGTTCCCACACCCACCCAATGGTGACTGTTCCTGAATAACATACGGTACACTTTTTTCCTTGTCCGTTTTTATACATATCAATTGACAGAAGTGTGTATTCATTATTTACATGTAGGCAAGTACTATTTAGTTGATGCTGGTTTCACGAACATGCCTGGATTTCTTGCCCCATTTCGGTTTCAACGGTATCACTTGCAAAAGTTTCGTGGCCATCATTATGCAGGACCTAAGGAATTGTTTAACCATTGACATTCGTCATTACGCAATGTCATAGAAAGAACATTTGGTGTTTTGAAGAAGCGCTTCCCAATATTGCGGTCCATGCCAAATTACAAGTCTACACAACAAGGGCCTCTCGTGATTGCATGTTGTGTAGTGCACAATTGGATCCGTTTGCATGCAGCTATGGATCCATTCTTTATGGAAGCTGATAATGAAATGGCTGCAGAAGCAGAAGCAGACGGGCTTGTTGGAGACCAAGCTGACTACGTTGACATGTCACAACATGGGTTAACGTCCCAATCGAACGTTAGGGATGCAATTGCTACTGCTATGTGGCAAAATCATGTTCACCATGGGCACTGAAGATAATGGTTTTCTTAGTACATGTGTACTTAAATATGTTGTTCATGCAATGTGTAATATGCAAATTTATGTGTAGTCTACCAAAGACAATTACATATGTTGTCATTAATATGCAATGTGTTTCTTAGTAACTTTCAGAAATAAATATGTTGTCATTAAATTAAATGTGGTGGTGGGTGGTGGGTGGTGGTAGTGGGTGGTGGGGTGGTGTGCAGGTGGGTGGTGGGTGTGGTGGTGATGGGTAGTGGTGGCAAGTGGGTGGTGGGTGGTGATGGTGGTGTGGTGGGTGGTGAGGGTGGGGTGGTGCTGGGTGGGGGGTGGTGGGTGGCAGATGGGTGGTGGGGGTGGTGATAGGTGGTGGTGGTAGATGGGTGGGTGGGGGTGATGGGTGGTGGGTGGTGTGGGGGTGGTGGATGGTGGTGGGTGGTGGGTGGTGGTGGCAGTGGGTGGTGGGTGGCAGGTGGGTGGTGGGTGGTGGTGGTAGATGGGTGGTGGGTGGTGATAGGTGGTGGTGGCAGGTGGGTGGTAGGTGGTGATGGGTGGTGGGTGGTGATCGGTAGTGGTGACAGGTGGGTGGTGATGGGTGGTGAATGGTAGTGGGTGATGGGTGGTGCTGGCAGGTAGGTGGTGATGGGTGGTGGGTGATGGGTGGTGGTGGCAGATGGGTAGTGGGTGGTGATGGGTGGTGGTTGGTGGATGGTGGTGGGTGGTGGGTGGTGGTGGCAGATGGGTGGTAGGTGGTGATGGGTGGTGCTGGCAGGTGGGTGGTTGGTGGTGGTAGGTGGTGGTGGTGATAAGTTCACCATTTAAAAGTGTAACAAATAACAAATAATAATAATAATAATAACAATAATAATAATAATAATAATAAAACAACATAAAATAATTATTATATTTTACTTATTTATATCACCCGATTTTATAGCAAAAGGTTATATTAACTTTTTTGTACAGAAGGTTATATGAATTTTTTTGTTTCCTTTTTCATTAAAAAAAAGAATGTTTATTATTAAATGTCATTTTTTTTTTGGTACACATGTTTATTATTAAATTGTAACTTGTTGTATTTCATTTCAGAACATTAATTTCATTTTTTCTATTAATTGATGCACACAAATTATTTAATAATTGTGTAATTTTTATTTTTTTATTGAAATGAAGGTTTTCGTAGACATCTATGACGTACTATTTATTAACATTATAACTGTGTAATTAAATGCTTCAAAAAAAACCCCTCGTTCTTATTCATTACGTGAATAGAAAAGTTTATAACAAAATAACAAAAGTAAAACAATCACAACAAAACTCACTAAATAAATAAGCAAAACAAAAATTACCAGAAAACAATATAACCACCGTATGATTTTTAAACAAGTTAAGCATCCTTGTCAGGTGGTGTTGGAGGTGGAGGGAAATGCTGATGGTACAGCTGAGTGACTCGATGGTCAATCAGATCAATGCGGTTCCTTGTCAGTTCAGCATGTCTCTCGGAGTCTACACGGAACTCACCAAATTGATGAATTAGTGAGTTCTGAGCGGTGGCAATTTCATCGAATCGAGTACCAAATTGATCAAACCGAGTACCCAGTGTATTGAGCTGATTAACCATTTGTTGTTCCCATTGTAGGCGCTGATTGTACCGTTCTTGTTCCAAGGCTAAATAATCAGTCCAATAACGGGGTTGTTCATTTGGTGGCATGGCATTGTCCTTGGGTTCTTCCTCATCAGGTATTGGTTCATTTTGAAGATTAAGAGAGCCCATCAACGTGTCAGAACCACCAGCTCGAGTCAGTGTATACTCAGAAATTGGTGACATGATTCTGATCCATCATTCACCTTCAAGGTTCACATCATGGGCTTTGAAAATTATGGTTAACAACGCTCCAAAAGGTAGGGACCAGCCACTCAGAGTATCCAATTTTGCAACCATCATTTCTTTTAGTAATATAAAGCATAAATCTAATTTTTGTCCAATTTCAAAACAATATAACAAGTAAACTTGAAAACATGAAACAGTATTATAATGTCCTTTTTTAGGGGTGACATTTTCAACTATCCATCGATGGAGAATACGAAGGTGAGGTTTTAAATGGCTGACTTTTAAATTAGTGCCGCTAAATCGGTTGTCACAAATTGTGGTATAAATCTGAGTGACATCATCAACAATTTTTTCTAAGGCAGACTCATTTTGAAAATAACATTGTAAATCTCCTGTTTCGACTCCAATAATTTGTGCAAAACGACGAAGAGAGAGTGTGATTCTTTTTTCCCTTAACATAAGAGGTAAGACTCCACGGTTCATTTTGTTGGTCACCCGGTGTCAAGTGAACATAAAATAATCGTAGAAGACGGGGATATATCTTATTTGGTAAATTATTTAATGGTAACCATCCCATTGTATCTAATTTGCCAAGTAAGAGTGAATCATATTGAGAAGGTAGTTTTACGTTTCTCCCCGTAACAATTGGTCGAGGAATGAAATGTTCATAGGCTTGTTCATGATGATATGTTGCAAAATCATTAGTTGGATAGCCATCATCTTGTTGCTGTGATGGTGGTACAGGGTTTGACGATTCACCAAGTTCGGGTCTGGTTCGTTTTGTTCTTGGCATGATTGTTCTTGGCATGATGACTGTAAAAGTGAAAGAAAAATGTATATTAAAACATATGAGAGGTAAGAAAAATGTATGAAAAATATATCACACATTAGTATCTTTTTGTGCATACAAACTTATTTTTATGTAAAAAATAAATATAAAAAAATTTGGTGACAAAATTTAATTAAGCAGATGCCAAATAAACAGATTTGTATATAAAAAAAAAAATCATAGGGAATGATATTTGTCATTGGGGTTTGATTCATACAGTTTATTAGAACTTAGAAACTGATAATCAGAAAAATAAATGATAGTGGAAAAAATTATAACAGATATCAGAAAATATAACAGATGAGTATATGGAACAGATTTATGAAAATGGAACAGATATGGGCCGGGATGACCGGGCGGATGTCCCCCGGGATGACCGGGCGGTAGACCGACAAGATGACCGGCCGGTCGTCCTCCCCTTCCCCTCCAGTGAAGCTAATGTCTGAAGACTGGTCTGAAGCAAATAGGAAGATGAACTGGCATCAAAACTAACCTGTAAATTATGGAAGTGGAGAAGGAGGACCTAATCAGATGGTGGATATCTTCTATTTGTTTAATTTTTGTTCTGTGATGTAACTGGAGAAGGTGTTTTCGAGATGGTGAAGTTGGTGCGGAATGAGATTCAGATTTAATAGGAAGGGCGAGGTTCAGAAGGTTCTTGTAATTTTTTTTTTTTTTACTTTTTATTTGTTAAATATAATATTATTACTTTTTTCAAATCAATATCACATGCGTGTACTGAGCATCCTCTCCTTTTCCTTTATCTCACTGTTGAACACAACTATTATATAATAGGGAGTAGGTACTAAGTAGGTGAAATTACGATCTTACCCTTTGTATTTTGTTTTATATAATCACTTCTCATTTAAGTCTAGAGGGGCATAATGGTCATTTTGCCCACAATTATATTTTGTGGGAATTGACATACGGCCACAATTATATGAGCTCCCACAATTATATGAGCTCAACGGGTACAATAATAGGTTGCAATTCTGTTACACATCTGTACTAAATTGCAAAAAATATAATAAATGAAAAATAAATTGATAATTTTTTGTAAGATTTATATTATGATTTGTATTTTAAAATATTAAAGTTAGTATATTTATTACTTCTTTATTAATATGTATTTTTAAAAGTTGTTGGGTTTAACAAAATGTTAGAAAAAAATTAAAAACGTATTTTATAAATGAATTGATAGAAAAATTAATTGGCAGAAAAAAATTGACATAAGTTTATTTTAAAATGAAAAAATTATTTCGAAATAACCATTATTCAAAAAAATTACTAAAAAAAATAATTGACAAAAAAAATCAATTTTTAATTTCAGTATTTTAAAAATAGTTTGGTTATTATTGTTGAAAAAAAATATGGATATGGATATCGATATATGAGTTGTGTGTTTGATGATAAATTATTGGTTGAATTAAGTTTTGAAAATTACTTTCAAAATACATCACCAAACAAATTTTCACCTTTCACATGTCACATCAAACTTTCAAAACTTAATTCAAAATACATCTTCAAAACACAATTCAAAACTCTATTTAAAAATCATAACCAAACAAATTTTCTACACTCAAATCATAATTCTACAACCCATAAACTCAAAATACAACTCATACTCTCAAATCACATTTACAAAACACAACCAAACGCAGTCTTATATTGTGCACTTATTAACTTTTAGGATAAATTACACTGACCTTCTCTGAAATTACATTAAAAAAAAATACATTAAGCCTCACATTTTTTATATAATTACGTTAATCTCCTTTTTAGTAAAGTGAAATGGACCGAAACAAATGCAGATATTGTATAAGTATAAAGTAAATAACGTAAAATATACAATTTTGTTTAAAGAGGATGACGATATTATTTTTTCATCCATATGACTAAAAAAATTATTGATGAAACTTAAGCATTATACAAATTAAAATAAGGAAATTCAATTAATCATATTAAAATTGTCGCTTTTACTATATTACATTAAGGCAGTCCTTATCTTTCTTCAAAATTCACTTTAACATATAAGAAGGGGAAAAAAAATAGACACACAAGAAGTGATGATTTGACATGAATAAAAATTTATATGTATATAGTTTGGTTATATATGTTAAAAAATATTAAAGTGAAAGGAATTTCAATTTACTAAGGAATTGCTGAATTTCAATTTCAAATGTCATTTTCAAAATGGGTTTTGTAATTGCGCAACATAAAATCGCATTTTAAAAATACGAGTTTTATGTTGAAAATGCAATTTCAACTGCCACGTCATCACAACATAAGCTATGTCAATTTAAAATCGCATTTTTAACATGCGATTTTAACTTAGCACGTCAGCGCATCATTATCAATGTCGACCTGAAATCGCATTTCGAACTTGCGATTTCAATGTTCAAAATGTGATTTCAAGTTGAAATTGCATATTCAAAATGCGATTTTAAAAATGGATTAATTCTTCAAATAATTTTAAAAAGGGGATTTTTTAAGGCCCCTAGTATTAAAAGTTTATAGCATAAAGGACACTCAATATTTTCATAATGTCTAAAGTCTCTCAACATCGATCCAGAGAAAATTCGATCCAGATAATTTCTTTGGACAAATCACAAAGAAAATTCCAAATTTCTTTGGACAACAATGAGAACTAGTGCACTGCTTCAGAGAAAATTCGGTTGGTCCAGAGAAATTCTCTAGTTTGGATTAAATTTTCTCTGGTGTAGATTGAAATTTCTCTAGATTGATTTGAGGGACCTTAGACATTCTCTCCTTGGCATTTCATCAAACATCTTCTTTGCTAAATCCATGTCCCTAGCTCTGTGCATATTTTGCATAATTTCAAAACAAGCTTGTGCAGAATCAGAATGAAGTATTTTCTTTGATGAAATATGATCATTTGCTCAAATTTGGAAAAGAATATAACAAAATTATTTTGAGGGCAAGAAATCCATGAATTGAAAGCAACATTCACAACCTGGAAATATGTGAATTGTGTATAACTCATTCATAGCATATTTATTACATCAAAGACATGGAATTTAATTGAAGACACTTGATCATTTTTCCTTCTGAAACTCCAAAGACTATAATTGTCCTTAATGTAGTCAGGGAAGCTTACAAAACTGCTACGTGGAAGCCACCTATATAACAATTCTCTACAGAGAAATTATTTCTTTGGACTTTCTAGAGAAATTATTTCTTTGGACTTTCTAGAGAAATTCTCTCCATATAAATTTTGGGAATTTCTTTGCACTTTCCAAAGAATTTCTTTGGACCTCTCAGAGATTTTCTCTCCAGATAAATTTTAAATTTCTCTGCACTTCCCAGAGAATTTCTCTGGACCTCCTAGAGAAAACCAGAGAAATCCATAAAAATTTCTCTGGCTTTGTTTACAGACAATTGAAATTTCTCTGGCTCTCTGATCACAAAGAATTTCTATGACTTTGTTCACAAATTTCTCAGTGTTTGTTCACAATTTTAAATCAGAGAAAATTGTTTTAACCAAACAAAAAAAAATTTAATCAAACCATGTAAATTTCTCTGTGTTTGTTTACAATTTTAAACTATAGAAAATTGAGTATAATGACAAAGAAGAAAATAAGCAATTCACAAGGAAAAAATTCATTGGTAACATGTAGCAAGAGGCCTTTTATGCTAAATTTTTTTACCGAGCTTACTAAAACTCACTGCCTCAACTAGCAAATTTATCCTAGATAAGCACAATGTTTGATTAAATTTGGACAAGTTACTTGAAAGAATAATGCTCATTTGAGCAATGATGGCTGGAGTCAAATAAATGAACCCAAGCTTGGCCATACGTCCATAGATCGAGCAAATGAAGTTCAGAAGCCCAATTATGTGTTTATTTTGGTTGATTTCAGTTGAAAATTTCATGTATTAGAAAAAAAGGAAAACACTGGTAAAAGAAAATTGGTTTTCAAAGACCAACCTTTTTGGTTTCATAAGTGACTTCTGGAGGCAACCGCAACCAAGTTGAGTAGAGCAAGGACTCATACACAGCAAGAACTTGAAGATTGAAAATGCTCTTACTCAAATTTTCTCTATGTATTTGCTCACAATTTTCTCTGTGTATTTGACCAACACAAAGAAAATTGAACTAGTCTACTGATATATGTAACCAAAGAAAATTGAACTAGTCTACTGATATATGTAACCAGAGAAAATTTTCTCTGTGTAAGGGTAGTCTGTACTTTCTAAACAATCTACAGTGATGCCATTAGGAGGTCAGTTTTAATTTGGAAGAAAAAAAACATGCAAAACAGATATGAATAAATTCTCAAGTATTTACCTCCCCACATTTGGATCATATCCAGTGACATACTAAGTGGGGAACACCCAAAAAGCAACCTCGACACATGTAATGGCATCTTGAGGATCCATTTGGGAAGAGCATACGCCTAGGGAGGATAAAAGAGAAGGTCCCTTTGCTTGTGAAAGACAGGAAGCTTCACAATATTGTCATGGCCATTCCCATAATTCATTAAACATTATCATATTCACAGTGAAAAATAAAGAACCGATATATATTCCTCCATCAGTTATTGAATTTCGAACTAACTCATCGGTAGAGTAGTAAAAAGTGCAATATTCACGAACCCTCACAGCTTAAATCGCGGTGGTTCAACTTAGATCGTAGCATTCTGGCGACGGCATAGTAGAGACAGAGGCGAAGGTGAAGATCGAAATGTGCACAAAGGGAGAGGGTTTGGTTTGGATAGAATGAAGATCAGAGAGAGAGAGTCAAATTTCTCTGATCTAATATATGGGTATGGGTTTAGGGACCTTAGACATCAAAAAATAATATTGTGGATCTCTTACATTACTAAAAATGGGAGAGGGATCTTAGACTAATTTTCCCTTTAAAAAGTGAGTCAATTCTCAAATTTATTTATTTTAGAATATTAAAAAAAAAAAAATCGTCAAACTAACCATGCTAGAGGTATAAGAGGATCTTGGTCCGGACACAAATTAGCTTGTTTGGTTTGGATTTTCAAGATTCACTTTTTCAGAAAATTAAATTTTTTATTTTTCGTATTTTTTTATTTCACTGAATTTTTTTAATATTTTAAATAATTATTTTATTTTATTTTTAGATACCCCTAACATAAATGCACATCAAAAGTATAATATTTGTGAAAAAATTCTTTAGAAATTCCACTAAATATCAAAAAATAAAAAAAAAATACGAGAATTCAATGCATTTTTTGTATTCTTGTGTATTTATTGATTTTTATTTTTTTTTATAAATATTTTATTTTTTAGATACATCTAAGTAAAGTGCATCTAAAAAAGTAAAAAAAATTGCATAAAATTTTAAAAATATTAACTAAAAACAAAAAAAAAAAGCACAAAAAATAAAAATTATATTTTCAGAAAATTGAAATCAAACACACTGAATAATTTTCCAACAATTAACAAAAGAGGAATTAATAGCTCCTTTGGTCAGAAATAAAACAAAAGAGAAAAATAAAATTTGAGGGTAAATTACAAATATACCTCATGAAATTTGATCAAAATACGAATTGTTCTTTATGGTTTGAAAAATTACAAATACCTCACTGTCAAAATTTTTTATTTAATAAAATTAGCTAATTTTTTTTTTCCAACTATTCTCCTATACAATAATAAAATTATCTGAATTATTAATTGAAATGAAATTTTAATATTATTAAAAACTGTTAATTAACTTGATGATTTATTAATAAAAGGCCTATTTGTTATGAAATTAGAAACTTGAGGGACATAATATAATTTCTAAAACCACATAGAGCAATTCATAATTTAAATAAATATCGTAACTTTTTCATAATTTGTTTGGGTAAATAAATATATGAGAAACAAAAATAGACCAAAAAAAAAAAAACTCCTTACTTGTTTAGATGACAAATTATAACAAATGAAAAAAAAAAAAATGAGAATTTTTTTCTTAAATTTTATATTTTGTTTCTCAGTTGTGAAATTAATTGAAAAATAAAATTTTAAAAAAATCTTAATTTCCTACTACTACAAAACAAATAAAATAGAATGTCATTTTTAATTTAGGTTTGCATTTAAAAAGTAGGTTAAAAATTAATTTTTTATTGGGACCTTATGTAACACATTCTTTACCAACACAAAGAGGCGTTTGATTTAACTAGGATTATGATTTGAGCATATCGTTATATTTTAAATTATAACTAATTATTTAGTTGTGAGTTTTAAAAATAATTTTTTGATAATTTGTATTTTTTTTTATTGATTGATATATAAAAATAGAATGTGAGAAGATAGATAAGAGAGAACAAGTGATTGATTGATTGATTAATAATAATAATAATAAAAAAGATAAAAGAGGAATTTTGAAAGTAATTTTAAATTATATTTTAAAAATATGCTTAATTAATATGTTACATCTAAATCATGATTTAAAAATATAATTGAATTTTGAAAAGTAAATCAAACCCTATCCTTGATGTTGACAATAACTGAGTTTAATGTCACAAAAATCAAATTTTAAAATCAATTATATATTTTTTTAAAATAAAATATAATATAGGGAATTTTTGTAGGATCCCTAGTATTAAGATTTTATAGTATAAAGGATATTCAATATTTTCATAATGTCTAAGGTCCCTCAACATTGATCCAGAGAAATTTCAATCCCAGAAAAATTATAGACTTCCTAAAGAATTTCTCTGGGTTCAAACCAGAGAAAATTGAAATTTCTCTGAGCACCAAAGAAATCCAGAGAAAATTGTGTTGAGAAAATTTGTGTAGCTCTATCTAGAGAAAATTGTGTTTGAGAAAATTTGTATGGCTTTGTGTGGCTCTATCCAGAGAAAATTGTGCAGAGAAAATTTGTGTGGACCTATCAAGAGAAAATTGTGTAGAGAATTTTTTTGTTTTTGATCAAACTAGAGAAAATTGAACAAAAAAAAAAAAAAAAACAGATAAGAAAATTTCTTTGGTTTAGGCATGAAAATACACCAATTAAGCTCATGAACACAAAGTCAGATTTTACTCACTATTGAATCTTCAGCAACAATTTTCTCTGTGTTTTCAAATTTATCTGATTTGCTTACAAATTTATCTATGTTTTAACAGAATGATCTACTACAATTCTAATTTGCATAAACAATAAACATGGACCCAACCACATACATACATGCATACAGATAAATCCAGTACCTTCTGGAGCTAATTGTAGCTAACATCGCCGCGATGCTTTGACCAAAATCCATGGGTAGAAACTGATCAATTCAAATAAGATAAAGAGTACAACGACGACATACCATTACTGAATTAATCAAACCCAAATCCAAGTTCGATTCAAGCCTTGAGCTCGTCGACGTCCTCGTTGGTGACGCTCTTGCTCTGTTGTCTGCATCAGTCTTTACGAGACGACGGTGTGATGGTAATGTTAGGGTGGTGGTGGTGGTGGTGTTGTCGGAGATGAAGACTGATAGAGGAGAAATGAACAAAGAGAGAGGGAGGGTTTGGTTTGGAGAGAGAGAAAGAGAGAGAGAAATGAACTTGCCTTAAAATGAAGATCGCAGAGAGAGAGAGTCAAATTTCTCTGTGATATATAAGTGTGGGATTGAGGGATTTTTGTCACGACCCGCTCCCCGTACCCAAGGGTTCAGCATCGTGATGGCCAGTAACCGAGGTTACCTGCGGCCAATTCTTAAACAAATCAATAAATGCAAGCGGAAGAAATATATAAATGAGGGTACTAAAATAATCATCGGAACTTCTATTTTTATTACAAAATGTATTGACCAAAAAGGCCGATATTTACATATAAAAAATACATCAATAAAAGTGCTTTGTGCCTACCCCACACGCTGGTCCTGACATGTCACCTGAAAGTGGTAAAAAAACTATAAGCACATGGCAGAGTGAGAAATATTATACTAAGAGCATAAGGGCATAAAATTCACCATGGATCGTTATTGGCTAAAAGAGCTTGATATATAACATACATAGTACGGAAATCATTTGGCATATACCTTGGATCACGTAATACGGAAATCACTATACAACCATAACCACGGTACATCACTAAGTGCCAAGCACTACACTGGTCAATGGATCCACGACAAACACTGGACCACAGAGTGGTTAATCACTAAGCCAATGGTTATTTAAGTCCCCCAAGGCGTGGGACTCCCGTGGTAGTGTCCACAAAACATATTTTCATATAAGGTCATAGCCAAATATTCTTTAAAAGCAAAACAAACATATCCATGGGTTTCACCTTCACAAATAGAGTTCATAAAACAATTCACGTAACTGAAATCTTTCTAAAACATAACTTTTATTAATATACTAATAAAACATAGCTTCTGTAAAATAGGTTTTGGTAAGTCAAAACATAAGTAAAATACATTTTGGTAACTCAAAATATAATATAACTCACCTTAACTTTAATACCTTACTCTTCTTTTCTACTATCAAAGACCCTCTTAACTTCCACTACTTTTCCTTTCCTTTCTCTTCCTTTCTTTCTTTCTCTTTTCTTTTTCCTTCTTTCTTTCCACAGAGTCAACTTCTCCCTCCCTCCCCAATATATAGAAAAGGCAGCTGTGGGCACCAAGCCACGGCTGCCACGTGCCACGCTCCAATTTCTTCTTTAATTTAAGTTTATCTTAAGTCAAGCTTGTCAAAATTTAGTTATTAATACTTTGACTAATAAATTATACTATTTTATAAAATAATAATATATAATAAATTATATATTTTTTGAACTGAGATTAAATAATATTAGTATAAATTCTATAGAATAATTAAAAATCTGGGTTGTTACAATCTTCCCTCCATTTAAAATTTCGTCCTCGAAATTTGCTATACGTAAGCTATCCGCTGCGCACTCTGATAAATATATATTAGATGATCTGATAGAAAATAGTACCTCAAAAAAAAAAAAAAAACTTTACCAAAAATAACTCACGGTCTAGTTGTCAAAAATTGGTTTGGGCCAAAATGAGAAATAATTGGTGATTTTAAAACTTTTCACTCGTATTGTTTACGATAAAAATAAATAAATGGAAATAAAATGAGACCACAATGACAGAATCATATGTGAGAGTTGAAAAATTTTGAGATGAACTTTTCATTGATTGAAAATAGTTTATTTTTAAAATTTGAACCCACTTTTAAAAAAAATATATCGAAATAAATTTTTCTTTTTTTTAATACTGAACTGAAAATTATATGTATTTAATTATATTATAATTTTGGTAGATGCTTGAACCTGACATCCTTCTTTTCTTTTTCTTCTTTTTGCAATAACAAATATATCCTTCACAAATTATGCACAAAAAAAAAAATTTAATATATATATAATCATATAAAATTACAATATAATTAAATCGATGAACAAAATATAATATTTCAATACTAATTACTCGCTATCTCACTTCTTAAATGTACATGTGTCCTATGCTCCAATAATTTTTTTTTTTTTTGTAAACCATTGCTCTGATACCATTTGTCACGACCCGCTCCCCGTACCCAAGGGTTCAGCATCGTGATGGCCAGTAACCGAGGTTACCTCCGGCCAATTCTTAAACAAATCAATAAACGCAAACGGAAGAAATATATAAATGAGGGTACTAAAATAATCATCGGAACTTCTATTTTTATTACAAAATGTATTGACCAAAAAGGTCGATATTTACATATAAAAAATATATCAATAAAAGTGCTTTGTGCCTACCCCACACGCTGGTCCTGACATGTCACCTGAAAGTGGTAAAAAAACTATAAGCACATGGCAGGGTGAGAAATATTATACTAAGAGCATAAGGGCGTAAAATTCACCATGGATCGTTATTGGCTAAAAGAGCTTGATATATAACATACATAGTACGGAAATCATTTGGCATATACCTCGGATCACGTAATACGGAAATTACTATACAACCGTAACTACGGTACATCACTAAGTGCCAAGCACTACACTGGTCAATGGATCCACGACAAACACTGGACCACAGAGCGGTCAATCACTAAGCCAATGGTTATTTAAGTCCCCCAAGGCGTGGGACTCCCGTGGTAGTGTTCACAAAACATATTTTCATATAAGGTCATAGCCAAATATTCTTTAAAAGCAAAACAAACATATCCATGGGTTTCACCTTCACAAATAGAGTTCATAAAACAATTCACGTAACTGAAATCTTTATAAAACATAACTTTTATTAATATACTAATAAAACATAGCTTCTGTAAAATAGGTTTTGGTAAGTCAAAACATAAGTAAAATACATTTTGGTAACTCAAAATATAATATAACTCACCTTAACTTTAATACCTTACTCTTCTTTTCCACTATCAAAGACCCTCTTAACTTCCACTACTCTTCATTTCCTTTCCTTTCTCTTCCTTTCTTTCTTTCTCTTTTCTTTTTCCTTCTTTCTTTCCACAGAGTCAACTTCTCCCTCCCTCCCCAATATATAGAAAAGGCAGCCGTGGGCACCAAGCCACGGCTACCACGTGCCACGCTCCAATTCCTTCTTTAATTTAAGTTTATCTTAAGTCAAGCTTGTCAAAATTTAGTTATTAATACTTTGACTAATAAATTATACTATTTTATAAAATAATTATATATAATAAATTATATATTTTTTGTACTGAGATTAAATAATATTAGTATAAATTCTACAGAATAATTAAAAATCTGGGTTGTTACAATTTTAAACATCATAAAATAATATTGTGATATCTTCCATTACTAAAAATGAGAGAGAGATCTTAGACTATTTTTTTCTATAGTTTACGTCACATGTTATTAATTTTGACGAAAAATATAAAAATTTATAGTAGTTTGGTAGCTATTGTTACAAATCAAATTTCATGATAATTTTTTGGGAAAATTGGTCTAAGGTCCCTAACCAACTTTTAATATGAGGAGAGATCCACAATATTATTTTTTGATGCCTAAGGTCCCTCAATGTTATTTTAATTTATGAAATACATATTTCACCCTTCTTTATAATATACGGTTTTCAAGTTTGGAAACTGAAGATTACTGTAGACTAGACTTTCTTCGCGGCCCCCCTTTCGAAGAGGCGCGAATTGGTCCTCCTACAGTTCGGACTCCTGTCACGATTCTGAATCTAATCTCACAAAGTGCAATGTGAGACTAATAAACACCAAAGAATCCAATCCGGCAAGTCATTTTGGAAAATCAGATTTTAAATAAAATATTGCCAAAACTGGACTGCTTTGCCATATTACAGAGTCGCCACCTAAATATTTTATTTTTGAAAAATTTAGGAAACCCTGACTCGTGCCTAAGGCCACGTGTCTGTCATTACCAAAGTTGCCTCGGCTCGGGAACTTAGGTACGAGAGGGGAAAGTCCTGAAATGAGCACCCCCGCTCGTTCAATCAAAGGATCAGCCGCTACTAAGCATGATATGTTGTTTTATAAACACATGTGTTCTTATTCCGGTTATTAATCTAACTTTACTATGTGGCGCACACATACAAGTATAGACTAAGTCGCGAGACTTGGAACAAATCGACTCATGTTTGTTTTTGAAAATGGATTGAAAGTGCTACTCGCAAGTAGGCTAAAGCGCAGATTTGCCACCCTCAAGTGGGCTTGAAAACATGATTTTGCCACTTCGCAAAGTGGGCTTAAAACATAAAATCATCGAATTATTCCAATTCAAGCAACAAAGCCTTCATCCACAGGTATTCATGCAGTTATAGCAATTAAGCAAATAGCCTTATGGCAAGCATGCTATCATAGCAGTCACTTACACTCATGCAAGTATGCTAAAGCGAAAACACTTACAGTGTACTCCGAACCAAAACAGAAAACTAGTTAGAAATCAATGCATGATCCTAGTTATGTTAAGATGCCTAATGCAACACATGCAAAATGTAACTAAATAAGCTTGACTATCTAATCATGGCATATGAATGCAACACTTGATAACATGCTTTGAAACACGTATTCAAGTAAGTGTGTTAAAATACAATGTAGTTTGAATGATGCGGCGAACCCGGTGCATGCAAGACAAATGAATGATGCAAACATGCATAGCATAAGGTATGCTAATCGAAATATGTCCTAAACTAACCATCGAAAGCTGATAAGTAAAAGGGAGAAAGAAGTGGGAGTTGGAAGACATACACACACGCACGTACACACCCTTATTACAACATTGTGCCCTCTAGACGGAGGGTCCGAATGAAAGAGAGCTAACTAGCTACACTAATTAAGCTAACTAACCAACTAATTAACTAACTATTCTAGCTAATTAATTACAATACAGTCGAATAACTAGCTAATCTAAGCTAATTAGTTACAAACCGAATTAATCAATTAGCTAATCTAAGCTAATTAGAATATTACAAAATAGATTAAGCTAAATTAATTATAGCACATGTAATTAACTATAACTAGCTAATAAAGTGATAAAACAGCCTTGCAGACGAAGGAAGCATGCATGCTCGGTCGCGTCCTCTCGGAAATCCACTACCTTGCCTCTAAATGCCTCTGTTTGCACTCTTTTGGACTTCTGAAAATTATGCCAACTTCCAGAATGCTTCTGTCTGATCTTAAAAACACTCTGGGGGATCATCGGCCAGAGTTGGTGGCCATCGGCCACTTCTGATGGTCGGTCGGCAGCCTTTGTGGCCGGTCGACTGGCTTTGATGGCTGGTCGGCCACTACTTCCTGTAATTTCTTCTTTTGCTGCAACAGAGCACAAACAAAGGCATGACAGTGTATTTGCAAGGGAATGTGTGTGCAACCACACTCCTTATCATGTCTCAAGCTCAAAGGAGTGTAGTGCTCGGCTCTCAAGCCGCCAATCACGCATCTCAATGCATGATGGCCAAAGAGCCAAGCTTGCACAATGTTAGTGAATGCACACATAAGACTCAAAGTGTCGTCACCCTATCATGCATGATCAAGAGTAACGATGACCAAGAAACGCAACACGTTTCATCACTTTGAGTATAAAACGTGCCACATTCCTTGTGTTTGGATTAACGTCCGATCCAAACACAATGCAATGCATACAACATGTTTATCTACCAATGCTAAAGTGGCATGTACAAGGCTCTATCATGTAAGCAATACATACAAGTCATGCTAAGAGACCAAGAGCACTAAAGCAAATAAAAAACATAACACTATAGGCATACAATACCAAGCACAAATGATCAAACCAACCCCGGACAGAGGTTAAACATGCCCAAAACAGTGGCCTAATGTAACAACCCTCGTACTGATTACCGTTAAACCACTGAATTATGTACTGATCACTGCTAGACTGAACTGATAACGACTGGTAATTGAATTAACTAAGTTACTGAATAAACCGATTGAAATTGGAACTGAATTTGAATAAGTTCATTTATTGGATTGCATCTGTTTGATTTATCGATTATCTGTTTGTGTTTGTGTGCTTAAACTGCTAATTGAAGGCCTTATCGGCGGCCGAATTAGAAACCGTTTAGTGTTCCATGATCAGTAGAATATTCTGATTTAATGGTATATTTGTTTAAAATGTGGTTAGGAATGATTAAACTAGATTAAATTAAGTCAATTAAAGAGTTTGTCATAATTACCGAAATGCCATTTTGAGTGGACTTTGTCTACTTTCATCACTTGAGCCTTAGAGACTTGATTAAAACATTTGCTCAGCCATTTCTTCTCCTTCCAACCGACCAAAGAAGAGAGTAAGAGAGAGAGTGGTTCATCTTGTGCATTTTTGCTTGAATCTTGAGGAATTGAAGTGTTGATTGTCTAATTGAGCTTCTAGGCTTAAGCTACAAGACTAAGGTAGATCATTCATCTCCCTAATTGTATCATTGAACTTCATTCTTGCATGTTTCATGCATCATTGTAGAGCTAAGTTATGAAATTGTTCATATATGTTGAATTGAAGCCTAGTTGTTGCATGCATGTTGAATTTAGTGAAATTGGAGTTGGTTTCATGGTCAAATGCTACATGCATGTCCATGTTTTTATCATAGTTCATGTTTTCACTTTGTTTTCCAACTATTGAGCTCATTAGAGCAAGATTTGAACCTTGGATTTGGTTAAAAGTTCATACATTGCATGTTTTGAAATTTGTTCTTGAAAATGGGTTTGAAAAATGGCTTTAAATTGACTCACCTTTGGCCCTTGCATGTACAAATTAGTTTTTGAAACTTGTTGTATATTGAATGTGGATGTATTTTCCAGAATTTGGGCCCAAGAGGTTGAGTTTTGGGTTGTTGAATGCTTGGTTCGAACTTGGGAGACAAATCTGGAAATTCCAGATTTGGCTTCCTCGCTCGAGCGAAGGATTCCTCGCTCGAGCGAGCCCTTTGGTTTTGCAAGCTCGCTCGAGCGAGCATCGAGCGTGGTATCGCGCGTAAAAATCGAGCAACCAGTACTTTTACTGTTCATCAGATCGCTCGAGCGAAGGATTGTTCGCTCGAGCGAAGCCTTTGATTTTTGAAGCTCGCTCGAGCGAAGGAAGGCTCGCTCGAGCGAAGCGCCTATTTTCAGCAACTTTTGAAAAATGCCTTCCAACTGTATTTTTGCATCCTCATCCCATTCTAGGCATTCTTAGGCCTAGTTTAAGACATCTTAATGAGGATTTAGACTTAGAACCACACCGAGGAAACTTAGGGATTTAATTATCATCCTTCCCGACTGTGAAACTTAGTGTGTGTTCTATTTGTTAACTGTTTAGGCTCGGCTCTCGGGGACGCGCTCTAGCTGCTATTAGCCCAATCACTGTGAGTAACAGTTGTGTAAAGATATGTTCAAAATGGTTATCTTTTGAATACTGAACTGAACTGTTTATTGAACTGTTATTGTTTACTGAATGAATGTATGTCCTGTATTCTGAACTGTATTGTGGCATCCTTAGCAATTATTGTTACTGTTACAGAGCTCTGTCGGTTCCCTTGTGGAACCATACTGTTTACTGAATGATTGGCCATCATTACTGTTGGGTCTGTTAAGACCCGGTCCTTTGGACCTACTGTTTATAGGCTAATGGATGTACCACATATGACTGATTGACTGAAATACTGAAAGACTGAAATACTGTTTAATGAACTGCTTTCATTACTGTAAGGACATTCATTCATAACCTCTTTACGCTTTATGTTATTCACTGGGCTTTAGCTCACTGTTTATATATATATGTAGGTTCTCAGCAGCCAGACCAGAGCTAGGAGCGTGGGTTGGTCCCCAGTTTTGTCAAGCCAGCCTGTGTGCCTCACTGTGAGGTTCCGTGTTGCCATGCTATGGCCTTGGGATTTTGTTTTAGGTTTTTTCCCATCGGTCTCCTCACTGTTTTGTATCACTGTATAGACCGCTACTGTTCTACTGTACTGTATTGAGGGGTTAAGTCCCCGTACTGAATGTTGTGTATGATTGTATAGACTGTACTGTTTTGAACCGTATGAATGCATGAAAAATGTTTTTGGCATACAGATTTCCACAGCTCAATGGACACTAGTTATATTACTGTATTGGCTTCCGCCAGGCCCTGAACTCTGTTATACTGTATTACTGTTAAGCAGGCCTTCGGTAATCACGGATTACTGGCCAGTTACGGTGCTAAACCCATAGGGCCGGGTTTGGGTCGTGACAGAGTGGTATCAGAGCGATACTTAACCACGAGTTATACCGCACACACGTGTCCAAATGAGCTATAGGGTGTCCTAGAAAAGCAATTAGGGCATCTCATGAACTTGAAAAGTGTGTGCTTATGACTGGCTGATTGTATGTTAAATGTTAAACTGTCTAATTATACAACTGCCTATAATGATAACTACTATAACTGCTTATAGTGAAATGGATAACGTAAACACTGCAAATGAAACTGGATCATCATCCTCTGAGGCCAGAATGGCCAGACTTGAACTAATGATGGGGCTGATAATTGAAAGACTGGATCAACAACAGAACCAACCGCCCCCACCTCCTCCTCCTCCGGTACAACCGGAACAAATGTACAGAATGTGAATGCAAATGAGGGGGATATTATTGCTCTTACCCAGAAATTCAGCAAGCTAAAACCGCCATCCTTTCAGGGAGGCCTTGAACCATTGAAGGCTGAAGCTTGGGTACTTGAAACAGAGAAATTATTTGAAGTGTTTCCGTGTTCCGAAGCCAACAAAGTACTGTTAGCAACCTTCACCCTTCAAGAAGAAGCAAGAAGGTGGTGGATGTTGACCCGCGATGCGAATGCTATTATGACTTGGGCTCAGTTCAAGGAGTCCTTCTTTGAAAAGTACTTTCCCCAGTGCATTCGAGACAGAAAAGTGACGGAGTTTGAACAACTGAGACAGGGCAAAATGTCTGTTGCCGAGTATGAGAAGAAATTCACTGAACTTGCTAGGTATGCACCACACATGGTGGACACCGATTATAAGAAGGCCAGAAGATTTGAGGGAGGCCTTAGTGTTGCTATACAGGACCGAATAAATGTTTTGAAATTGCCAACTTTTGTGGGTGTTCTCGACCGGGCATTAATGGCCGAGACAAATATTGCAGCAGTGAAACAATCTGAAACACCAACAACTGAGTGGCAAGGTAAAAGGCAGAGTTTCAAATTTAAGAAAGGCAAGCATAACTCTGCAAACAAGAAACAGAATACGGGGTCGACGACTAGCCCCAGCCAAGGGAGTGGATTTACTCCACCCTGCTCCATATGTGGCAACAAGCACAAAGGGGTTTGCTATCAGATTTCTGGAGCTTGTTTCAGGTGTGGCAAGGTGGGCCACAGAATTAAAGACTGTCCCTCTGCCCCGCAATCCAGTAGTAAAGCTGCACCGAGCGTAGCAGCATCAAATGTAGCACCGAAGCCTAACCCCAAAGCTACCGGGAAAGAGCCTATGAGGCA
Source organism: Camellia japonica (assembly GCA_030407325.1). NCBI lineage: Eukaryota > Viridiplantae > Streptophyta > Magnoliopsida > Ericales > Theaceae > Camellia > Camellia japonica. The sequence goes on from JAPPVO010000003.1 coordinate 55,227,189, forward strand.
GGGCCGAGTGTTTGCCCTAGTACCGGGAGACGTGCAGAATACCGAGACTGTCGTGTCAGGTATCCTCTCTATCTGTGCTCAAAATGCATATGTATTGATTGATTCGGGGTCTACACATTCGTATGTATCGTATGCTTTTTCGCATAAATTGAATAGACCCTTAGAACCCATGAACTATCTGCTAGCTGTATCATCACCTGTTGGGGGATCCATGACATGTGCATATATGTATCCTGCTTGTGAGATTATTGTTGGGGATATGCATCTGTTTATTGATTTACTGCCATTGAATATCGATCATTTTGATGTAATATTGGGGATGGATTGGTTACAAAAGTATCATGCCACTATAGACTGTGTAACAAAACAAGTAGTTTTCCGTCCACCGGGCTTACCGGAATTTGTGTTTAATGGAATTGGAGTAGTACCCCCACCGTATCTGATTTCTTCTGTAAAAGCTGTTAGACTGATTAGAAAGGGGTGTAAAGGATATCTGTGTTCTGTGTTGACTGTGCCTACTGATGATAGTGTTAAAACTGATATGAATTGTATTCCTATAGTCAGAGAATTCCCAGATGTGTTTCCAGATGATTTGCCAGGGGATTTGATTGACAGGGAAATTGAATTTACTGTGGATGTGATTCCGGGTACACAGCCGATATCGAAAGCTCCTTACAGAATGGCTCCAACTGAACTGAAGGAATTGAAAGTGCAATTGCAGGAACTGTTAGACAAAAAGTTTATCAGACCCAGTACTTCACCGTGGGGTGCACCTGTTTTGTTTGTAAAGAAGAAAGATGGCTCACTGAGACTATGTATTGATTACCGAACTGAACAAGGTAACTGTAAAGAATAAATATCCATTACCGCGTATTGATGATTTATTTGACCAGTTACAGGGTGCACAAGTGTTTTCCAAGATTGACCTTAGATCGGGATACCATCAACTGAAGGTTAAACCGGGAGATATTGATAAGACTGCTTTTAGAACAAGGTATGGACATTATGAATTTTTAGTTATGCCGTTCGGAGTCACGAATGCCCCTGCTGCATTTATGGACCTTATGAACAGAATTTTTAAACCATACCTTGATGATTTCATTGTAGTATTTATTGATGACATCCTGATTTATTCTAAGACTGTTGAAGAACATGAACACCATCTAAGACTTGCCCTGCAGACCTTAAGAGAACAGAAATTGTATGCTAAACTGTCTAAATGTGAATTTTGGCTTGATCATGTGATGTTTTTGGGGCATGTTATTAGCAAGGATGGAATTTCTGTTGATCCGCAGAAAATTGAAGCTGTAGTGAACTGGTCTAGACCAACGAATGTAACCGAAGTCCGAAGCTTTTTGGGATTGGCTGGATACTACAGGAGATTTGTCAAAGATTTCTCCAAGATTGCCTTACCACTGACTCAGTTGACACAGAAGGGGACATCATTTGACTGGACTGACCTGAGGGAATCAGCATTTCAAGAATTGAAAACCCGACTTGTGACTGCACCAGTTTTGACTCTACCTTCAGGTACAGATGGTTACACTGTTTTTAGTGATGCTTCTCATAAGGGTTTGGGATGTGTTTTAATGCAGAATGGGAGAGTTATTGCTTATGCTTCCCAACAGTTGAGACCACATGAAAAGAATTACCCAACCTATGATCTTGAACTTGCTGCAGTGGTTTTTGCATTGAAAATTTGGCGCCACTATTTGTATGGGGCAACATGTGAAGTATACACCGACCACAAGAGCTTGAAGTATTTCTTCACCCAGAAAGAACTGAATATGAGACAGCGGAGATGGCTTGAACTGATCAAAGATTATGACCTACAGATTCTGTATCATCCGGGAAAAGCCAATACCGTTGCCGATGCTTTGAGCCGAAAATCGATTGGGAACATAGCCTGTTTGCTCACCGGGCAGAAAGAATTGCTTCATGATCTGGAAAAGTCTGAGATTGAAATTGTTTTGAAGGAACAAGGTGGAACCTTAGCTGCCATTACTGCTCAACCAGCATTGATTGAAGAGATTAAAGAAAAACAGCAACTGGATGATTTCTTGAAAAAGATTATTGAAGAAAAAGATTCTAAACCGAGACCGGGGTTCAAATTTGACAACAATGTACTGAAATTTCAAGATAGACTGTGTGTACCAAATGACACTGAATTGAAAAGAAGAGTTCTCCAAGAAGGCCACAGTTCGAAGTTTTCTATTCACCCGGGGAATACGAAGATGTATCAAGATCTGAAACAGAATTTCTGGTGGCCGGGAATGAAGAAAGAAATTGCCGACTTTGTGTCTAAGTGTCTCCATTGCCAACAAGTTAAGGCGGAACATCAGCGACCCGCAGGCTTACTGCAACCCTTACCCATACCAGAGTGGAAATGGGAGCATATCACGATGGATTTTATCGTTGGGTTACCTCGCTCCAGGAAAGGTATGGATTCTATTTGGGTTATTGTTGATAGACTGACCAAATCTGCTCACTTCTTACCTGTCAAGACAATCTATAATGCGGATAAATTGGCTGTTATCTATATTGATGAAATTGTTAGACTGCACGGAGTGCCTGTGTCTATTGTTTCTGACAGGGATTCGAAGTTTACATCGAGGTTTTGGCAAAGCCTACAGACTGCATTGGGTACTGAATTGAGGCTGAGTAGCGCCTATCATCCTCAGACAGATGGACAGTCAGAAAGGACCATCCAAACTCTAGAGGATCTACTGAGAATGTGTGTCCTTGATTTTCAGGGAAACTGGGAAAGTCATTTGCCGTTGGCTGAATTCGCCTACAACAACAGCTACCATTCGAGTATTGGTATGGCGCCTTTCGAGGCATTGTATGGCAGAAAGTGTAGATCTCCAATTTGCTGGGCAGAAGTTGGAGATGGGCCTTTGCTTGGGCCCGAGATTGTATATGAGACGACTGAAAAGATCAAACTGATACAGCAAAGATTGAAAACTGCACAGAGTAGACAGAAGAGTTATGCGGATATCAGAAGGCGGGATAGAGAGTATGAAGTGGGTGAACACGTTTTTGTGAAAGTGACACCAATGAAAGGCCAGACTCGTTTTGGAGTCAAAGGCAAGTTAGCGCCGCGGTATGTCGAACCGTATGAAGTGATTGAGAAAATCAATCCGGTAGCGTATCAAGTTGCACTTCCTCCTGAAATGGAGCATATGCATAACGTTTCCACATTTCGATGTTGAGAGATTATCTCCGGGATCCGTTTCATGTGATTGAGCCTACCCGTATCGTGTTGAGTGATGACTACACTTACGAGGAACGGCCTATACAGATTGTAAACCGGCGGATCAAGAAACTGAGAAACAAAGAGATCCCATTAGTGAAAGTTGACTGGCAGAATCATGGTGGTGTGTATGCCACTTGGGAAAGGGAAGATGACATGGCGAAAAGATATCCTGATTTGTTCCCACTGAACCCTGTTTTCTTCCAAACTGAAGGTAACTCGAGTTTAGAGGACTAAACTCCTTATAAGGAGGGGAGACTGTAACAACCCTCGTACTGATTACCGTTAAACCACTGAATTATGTATTGATCACTGCTAAACTGAACTGATAATGACTGATAATTGAATTAACTAAGTTACTGAATAAACTGATTGAAATTGGAACTGAATTTGAATAAGTTTATTTATTGGATTGCATCTGTTTGATTTATCGATTATCTGTTTGTGTTTGTGTGTTAAACTGCTAATTGAAGGCCTTATCGGCGGCCGAATTAGAAACCGTTTAGTGTTCCATGATCAGTAGAATATTCTGATTTAATGGTATATTTGTTTAAAATTGATTAGGAATGATTAAACTAGATTAAATTAAGTCAATTAAAGAGTTTGTCATAATTACCGAAATGCCATTTGAGTGGACTTTGTCTACTTTCATCACTTGAGCCTTAGAGACTTGATTAAAACATTTGCTCAGCCATTTCTTCTCCTTCCAACCGACCAAAGAAGAGAGTAAGAGAGAGAGTGGTTCATCTTGTGCATTTTTGCTTGAATCTTGAGGAATTGAAGTGTTGATTGTCTAATTGAGCTTCTAGGCTTAAGCTACAAGACTAAGGTAGATCATTCATCTCCCTAATTGTATCATTGAACTTCATTCTTGCATGTTTCATGCATCATTGTAGAGCTAAGTTATGAAATTGTTCATATATGTTGAATTGAAGCCTAGTTGTTGCATGCATGTTGAATTTAGTGAAATTGGAGTTGGTTTCATGGTCAAATGCTACATGCATGTCCATGTTTTTATCATAGTCCATGTTTTCACTTTGTTTTCCAACTATTGAGCTCATTAGAGCAAGATTTGAACCTTGGATTTGGTTAAAAGTTCATACATTGCATGTTTTGAAATTGTTCTTGAAAATGGGTTTGAAAAATGGCTTTAATTGACTCACCTTTGGCCCTTGCATGTACAAATTAGTTTTTGAAACTTGTTGTATATTGAATGTGGATGTATTTTCCAGAATTTGGGCCCAAGAGGTTGAGTTTTGGGTTGTTGAATGCTTGGTTCGAACTTGGGAGACAAATCTGGAAATTCCAGATTTGGCTTCTCGCTCGAGCGAAGGATTCCTCGCTCGAGCGAGCCCTTTGGTTTTGCAAGCTCGCTCGAGCGAGCATCGAGCGTGGTATCGCGCGTAAAAATCGAGCAACCAGTACTTTTACTGTTCATCAGATCGCTCGAGCGAAGGATTGTTCGCTCGAGCGAAGCCTTTGATTTTGAAGCTCGCTCGAGCGAAGGAAGGCTCGCTCGAGCGAAGCGCCTATTTTCAGCAACTTTTGAAAAATGCCTTCCAACTGTATTTTTGCATCCTCATCCCATCCTAGGCATTCTTAGGCCTAGTTTAAGACATCTTAATGAGGATTTAGACTAGAACCACACCGAGGAAATTTAGGGATTTAATTATCATCCTTCCCGACTGTGAAACTTAGTGTGTGTTCTATTTGTTAACTGTTTAGGGTCGGCTCTCGGGGACGCGCTCTAGCTGCTATTAGCCCAATCACTGTGAGTAACAGTTGTGTAAAGATATGTTCAAAATGGTTATCTTTTGAATACTGAACTGAACTGTTTATTGAACTGTTATTGTTTACTGAATGAATGTATGTCCTGTATTCTGAACTGTATTGTGGCATCCTTAGCAATTATTGTTACTGTTACAGAGCTCTGTCGGTTCCCTTGTGGAACCATACTGTTTACTGAATGATTGGCCATCATTACTGTTGGGTCTGTTAAGACCCGGTCCTTTGGACCTACTGTTTATAGGCTAATGGATGTACCACATATGACTGATTGACTGAAATACTGAAAGACTGAAATACTGTTTAATGAACTGCTTTCATTACTGTAAGGACATTCATTCATAACCTCTTTACGCTTTATGTTATTCACTGGGCTTTAGCTCACTGTTTATATATATATGTAGGTTCTCAGCAGCCAGACCAGAGCTAGGAGCGTGGGTTGGTCCCCAGTTTTGTCAAGCCAGCCTGTGTGCCTCACTGTGAGGTTCCGTGTTGCCATGCTATGGCCTTGGGATTTTGTTTTAGGTTTTTTTCCCATCGGTCTCCTCACTGTTTTGTATCACTGTATAGACCGCTACTGTTCTACTGTACTGTATTGAGGGGTTAAGTCCCCGTACTGAATGTTGTGTATGATTGTATAGACTGTACTGTTTTGAACCGTATGAATGCATGAAAAATGTTTTTGGCATACAGATTTCCACAGCTCAATGGACACTAGTTATATACTGTATTGGCTTCCGCCAGGCCCTGAACTCTGTTATACTGTATTACTGTTAAGCAGGCCTTCGGTAATCACGGATTACTGGCCGGTTACGGTGCTAAACCCATAGGGCCGGGTTTGGGTCGTGACACCTAATCATGTTGAATCTTAAGCTCAAAAGCAAGAGAAGCGTGTTCATTTGATGGCTCACAAGCAAGGCACAAAACTCAACTCTCAAAAAGCACTTAAAGAGTGATTTAAATGGAAGCATGGCAAAGATATAAGCTCTGAAATTACATACCAAATGATGCGATGTCACACAAACATCCCAAATAAGGCATGCTAGGGATCTCAAAACACAAGACTAGTGAAGCCTATCATGCTAAAGCTATACAAAGCAAGCCTCAAAGGACCCAAACCACTCAAGACAGAGTTAAATCATGTTAAAACATGAGTAAAAGCATGTTGGAGTGTAGCCAAAATAAGCTAGAATAATAAGCCAAATCACCAAGTACACTAGGTTAATGAGCATGATTGCACTACAAGTGCAAGAACCAAGCAAGAGGTGACCCAACCAACCAAAATCAGAGTTAAATCATGTTAAATAATGGCCAAAAACATGCTGGAGTGGAGCCAAAGCACGCTAGAATTATAGGCTAAGACATGAAGCATGTTAAGCTAGCAAGTAGGATTTACACTACAAGTGTACGAAGCATGCAAGAGGTGACCAAACCAGCCAAAAATAGAGTCTAAGCATGTCCAAAAGGTCACAAAAATATGCTCAAACTAAGCCTTAAGAGGATAGAAACACATGCTCATTTGGTAGGCCAACAACACATGCTATCAAAACAAGAGGAGGGGGGACTACCCCCTCCTATTTGGGACCTCAAAATGCACTTTCCACCACTGAATTCCTCTGGATTCCTCTGGAATTTAGTGGTTAAAAGGCCAAGAGAAGGTGATCTCAAAGGCTTTAAAAGATAGCTCAAAACAAAGCAAAACAAGCCACAAGAGGGGGTAGACCACCCCTAACTCAAACAAGGCTTCAAACAACCATTTTTAACACTTAAAAACAAAGGGTTTTTTAGTTGACAACCAAGCCTAAAACAGCATGCAAAGGTGGCTAAGATGGTATGCAAAAATAAGCTTTAAAAGGGAATGTGCTCATGTCACGACCCAAACCCGGCCCTATGGGTTTAGCACCGTAACCGGCCAGTAATCCGTGATTACCGAAGGCCTGCTTATCAGTAATACAGTATAACAGAGTTCAGGGCCTGGCAGAAGCCAATACAGTAAATAAACAGTGTCCAATGAGCTGTGATAGTCTGTATGCAAAAAGATTTTCCATACATATGCATATTAACAGTCGGTACAGAACAATATATACAATATTTACAAACACTCAATATAGGGACTTAATCCCTACTCAACAGTGCAGTAAACATTCAGACTATACATTCAATCCAGTTATTACAAAACAGTAAGACAGTACAGTAGGGGAAATACTAAAACACCCCTAAGCCTTGGCAAGGTAGGCTCGGAACCTCACAGTGAGGCACATAGGCTGGCTTGACAAAACTGAAGTAACCCTGACGCTTCTAGCCGCGGTCTGGTGCCTGTACACCTACATATATTTATGAGCAGTGAGCTAAAGCCCAGTGAATAATATAATGCGTAAAGGGGGTTAAGAATAAATGTCCTTTCAGTATTAAAACCAGTCATTTCAGTCAGTTTTATCAGTCATTCAGTTTGTGGCTCATATGTCAGGCCATAACAGTCATTCAGTTAAAATAGTGATATGTGGTACATCCCTTGGCGTAACAGTACAGTAAACGGTAGGTCTTAAAAGACCGGGTCTTAACAGACCAAACAGTAAATGATGGCCATCAGTAGCAGTACAGTAACAGTAGCAGTAACAGTACCAATTCAGAGAACAGTACAGTACTTGTGGATTCAAGAGGTGGCTCCCACTGTAGCACTTAGTTCCGTAGATTCTAGAGGTGGCTCCCAGTGTAGCACTTTGCTCCAAATCAGTAATACCGGGATTCAAGAGGTGGCTCCCACTGTAGCACTTAGCTCCGTAGATTCTAGAGGTGGCTCCCAGTGTAGCACTTTGCTCCATATCGGTAATACCGAGTGGCCATCACAACAGTAAACAGTAGTGGTTCCAAACTTGGGAACCGACAGAGATCTCTCTGTCACAGTATGTGGATTCAAGAGGTGGCTCCCACTGTAGCACTTAGCTCCGTAGATTCTAGAGGTGGCTCCCAGTGTAGCACTTTGCTCCAAATCAGTAAACAGTAGGTGCCAAGGATGCCATAGTGCAGTTCCAAATATAACTCATACGTTCATTTAGTATACAGTATCAGTTCAGTGGACAGTTCAATTCAGTAAGCAGTGTCAATTCAGTAAACAGTTCAGTTCAGTGAACAGTATCAATTCAGTAGACGGTGTCAATTCAGTAACCAGTTCAGTAAAACAGTTCGATAAGATAGACAGCTCAATAAGGTAAGCAGTTCAATAAAGTAAACAGTTCAGAAGATAATCATTTTTGGACATATCTTTACACAGTTGTTACTCACAGAGTTCTGGGCTACAGTATGCTAGAGCGTCTCCTCGGTAAGCCAACCCTACACAGTATACAGGATGAACACACACTAAGCTATACAGTTGGGGGAAGATCAATAACTTACCCTAATTTACCTCGGTGTGTTCTACATCTATATCCTCATTAAGATGTCTTAAACTAGGCCTAAGAATGCCTAGAATGGGATGAGGATGCAAAGATGCACTTAGAAAGTACTTTACAAAATTTGCTGAAAATAGGCGCTTCGCTCGAGCGAGCCTTCCTTCGCTCGAGCGAGCTTCCAAAATCAAAGGCTTCGCTCGAGCGAACAATCCTTCGCTCGAGCGGTCTGATGAACAGTAAAAGTACTGGTTGCTCGATTTTTACGCGCGATACCACGCTCGATTCTCGCTCGAGCGAGCTTGCAAAACCAAAGGGCTCGCTCGAGCGAGGAATCCTTCGCTCGAGCGAGGAAGCCAAATCTGGAATTTCCAGATTTGTCTCCCAAGTTCGAACCAAGCATTCAACAACCCAAAACTCAACCTCTTGGGCCCAAATTCTGGAAAAGCATTTCAAACTCATAGTACAACAAGTTTTAAAGCTCAATTTGTACATGCAAGGGCCAAAGGTGAGTCAATTAAAGCCAACATTCAAACCCATTTTCAAGAGCAATTTTAAAACATGCAATGCATGAGTTTTTAACCAAATTCAAGCTTCAAATCTTGCTCTAATGAGCTCAATAGTTGGTAAACATTATGAAAACATGGACTTATACAAAAATGTGAACATGCATGCACCATTTTGCCATGAAATCAACTCAAAACCCTTCAATATACACATGCATGCAAGATTAGAGCTATAATTCAACATTTTTGAACTAAATCATGACTTAGTTCTACAATGAAGCATGAATCATGCAAGAACTTGTTCAATATCAACAATAAGAAGGTGAATTCCTTACCTAGGTCTTCAATTACAAGTCTAGGAGTTCAATGTTGCTATCACTCTTCAATTCTTCCAAGATTCAAGCCAACTCACAAAGAAATCAAGGTGAAATCACTCTCTAGGTCTCTCTCTCTCTCTCTAGAGTCGGTTTTGAGCTCCCAAAATGTGCTGATGGAATGTTTACTCAAGTGTAATGAAGCTCAAAAATGTTATAATAAAGGGCCCACTAACAATGGCAATTCCGTAAATAAGGCAACTCTGTGATTTAACTTATTCTAATCTAATTCAATCCAGTTAAATCATACCAAATCAGTTTTCAAATAAATATACCATGAAATTACATAAATTATGGTGACCACAACACACTAAACGATTTTCAGTTCGGCCGCCGATAAGGCCTTCAATTAGCAATTTAAACGTAAACACACGAACAGATAAATAAACAGTCGAACAGATAGAAATGTAATACAATAGGCACACTCAGTCAATTCAGTTCCAGTTTTCAATCAGTCTGTTCAGTATTTCAGTTGATTCAATTATCAGTCATAAGCAGTCTCAATTTCACAGTAATCGGTAATAATTCAGTGGTCAGTGATTAATCAGTAATCGGGAACGAGGGTTGTTACAGCTCACCCTTGAAGAACAGCAAAAACCAACAGCTTTTCTGAGCCAAAACCAATTTTAGGATGTCCAAACAAGCCTTATGGAATCTCAACTCCAAGGCCAAGATGATTGGCTAAGGGGTTGTAGGCAAAATATGTGAAGAACACTCACTTTCAAGCAATATATATATATATATATAGAGAGAGAGAGAGAGAGAAAGAGAGAGAGTCAAAATTTGTCTCTAAATTTTCTGAACCCTTTACAAGGGGGAGGGACCTCCCCTTATATAGAAATACAAGCCTCAAGCTTGTTTGACAAGCTTAGAGCTTGTTCTAATCCCTCCATACACGTGTATGGAGAATGGCCTCAATGCCCAATAGCTGGAACAACTGGCACCAAAAATATCTACAAAAGCAGAAAAAAGGGCTTTGGCCAGCACATGTGGCCGACCGGCCATTAACGGGGCTGACCGGCCATCAGTGAGGCCGACCGGCCACCACTGATGGCCGATGGAAAAAAGGCTTGGCCGATGGGCATAAGGCCTGGCCGATGGGCTGTAGAGCTGGCCAACAGGCCACCTTCTTTCCTCAGAAACAAAGTCACAAGCTCTTGGCATGCAACCAAGCACAAAATAGACAAATTAAGAGGTCCAAAGGCAAGGCACTCCACCAAGACCTTCAGGTACTCAAAACGAACACGAATATGGATAATCATCGAGTGTTCAAACGATGACGTCCAAGTCTTGAGGACGGTAAAAAATGGGGTGTCTACAGTTGCCCCTCTTTATTCTGCAGTTTTTTTTTTTTTTTCTTTTTCTACACTTTTGTTTGTAATCCAAAGAAAATTGTATGTTTGTTATTATAATCTAACGAAAATCACAGATAAAATTGTAAGCTTCTAGTCCAGTGAAAATCACTGAGAAGATTATAATTTCATAACAGATCTTTAATGTGATTTTTGTCAGTGATTGTGTTTAATAGTTAGTATTAATTTTGTCTGTGATTTTCACTGAACTTATTAATTTTCTCTGTGATTTTTCTCTGTGATTTTCTATGGACTCATTAATTTTCTTTGTAATTTTGTTTTTGTTATCTTGAAGGTGAATATAAGTTCGTAAATTTGTCTAGATTTTGATTTGAGTGCAATACTGCACAAACACACAGAGAAAATTGTAAGCTTGTAGTCTAGTAAAAATCACAGAGAAGCTTATAATTTCATAATAGATATTCTGTGTGATTTTTGTCTATAATTGTGTTTAATAGTTAGCATTAAATTTCTCTGTGATTTTCGCTAGATTCATTAATTTTTCTGTGATTTTGTTTTTGTTATCTTGAAGGTGAATATAAGTTTGTAAATGTCTCTAGACTTTTATTTAAGTCCAGAGAAAATTATAATTATTATAAATTTTTTTGGACTTTTATGTTGTTCTTGTGAAGTGTTTTTATGTTGAACAAATTATTTTTCTTGTTTTTTCTTTCAGTTTCAATGGACAATGCAGTGTTGTTGTTGTGCAAATATGGGAATGATACTATTGTCATTAATGTTTCATGCGAATTGAATTTTGAGGAATTGGTTGGCATTTTGTGTAAAACATGGGAGAATTTGAAACCTGAGACTATGTGTATTTCATATTCTATTGTGGGCCATTTGAATTGTATGGTTCGAAATAATATTGATTTTCTGAATATGTTGAGGGTTGTTTGTGCACGTGGTGTTGATATAGTTGATATTTCAGTTACTAGGTGTAGTACTTCTGATGAAGAGGATAAAGTAGGGTCTAATTGGGTAGATGTTGTGGATGGTGATGTGACAGGCTGGTGGATATTGATAGGAATTCACTCTCTAAGTTTTGTTCTCACCAAGAAAATGTGTTATTGTCAGCTGATTGGCGAAATAATATTACGAGTGTTGGACAAAAGTTTGAGGGTGGTGTGGTTGAGTTCCATACTTTTTTATGCAAGTATGCTATTGAGGTTGGTTTTCAGTTTACGTATGTTAAAAATGACAAGCTGAGGGTTACGGCAGAATGTACATGTAAGGAATCAAGGGGATGTATTTGGCGTGTACATACTTCAGTTGAAAAAACAAATGGGTTCTTTTACATAAGAACTTTGAACAATGAACATACGTGTGGTGTGGCGGTTCGTACTAGTAAACATGCTATGATGACTTCCAGCTTAGTTTCTGGGCTGATACTTGAAGAGGTAAGTGCAAAACCTTTAACTCGTCCAGTAGATGTTGTCAAAGAAATGAAAGACAAGTATGGGATCTCAATCAGTTATAACTGTGGTTGGTTGGGGGTTGAAAAAGCAAAATGTAATACATATGGGGATTCTTGTTTGTCATTCGATCAATTACGGTGGTATTTTGATGAGGCATTGATGAACAATCCAGGTAGTCATTTTGAGTTAGATTTTGAAGATAATAAGCGTTTCAAAAGAGTGTTTGTGACTTTTTATGCATGCATTGTCGGTTTCAAATATTGTCGGTCATTGCTTTTTCTTGATGTAACATTTTTTAAAGGATGATACAAAGGAGTTATGCTTACTGCGACGGGGAAAGATGGGAATGAAGGTAATTGTAAATATATCTAATTTTATCTAAGTATGTGAATTTTCTATACATGTAGGAATTGAGTGAATGTGATTTTTCTTTGACACTTTAAATTTTCTCTGGTTTTGGCCACTGTGTGGATTTTCTCTAGTTATGGCCATTGTGAGAATTTTTTCTGGATTTTGGTCAGTGTGTGAATTTTCTCTGGATGTTGTCATTGTGTAAATTTTATCTGTAGTTGGTCACTAAGTGAATTTTCTCTGGATATTGTCACTAAGTGAATTTTGTCTAGATGTTGCCAATGTGTGAATTTTATTTGTAGTTGGTCACTAAGTGAATTTTCTCTGGATATTCTGATTGTGTGAATTTTCTCTGTAGTTGGGCACTAAGTGAATTTTGTTTGGAGGTTGCCATTGTGTGAATTTTCTCTAGATGTTGGCAGTGTCAAATTTCTCTGGTTGTTTATTGTTTTAATTTTCTCTGCATGTGTATATCTAATATGCTTGTTCCTATTTGTTTTGTAGGTTTTTTTCCTACAGCTTTTGCTGTTGTTGATGCTGAGAATAAAGACAATTGGTGTTGGTTCCTTGAACATTTATGTGAAGTATTGGGATCAGAGAGGGTGATAAGTTTCATATCAGATCGACATTGCGGTATTGTGGAATGAATTGCTAGGTTTTTCCCTAACTGCTTTCATGGATTTTGTTTTGAACATCTAAAGACAAATTTGAGGGATAAATTGTCATGTAGAAACACAAATTTGGTTAGGGAGATGATTGTGTCCAAGTTTTCAGAATGTGCATATGCGCCAACAAATGCATCATTTCATTTCAAGTTAAATGAATTAAAAGTGAGGGAGGAGACGTTGTGAGTGTTTTCTTGAGAAGTTTACCATATGAAAATTGAGGTGATGCATATTTTAAGGGGAAACATTATGGTGAGATGCATTCAAATGTTCCTGAGTCATTCAATTCATGGATACGAGAAGCTCGGCACTTGCCAGTAACAAATTTGGTGGACATGATATGGTTGCAAATCATGAATATGAGGTTTGATAGGAGGCTGCTCTCTAGTAAATGGAATAAAGTTCTCTGTCCTCGTATGGATAGTGTATTGGAGAAGTCTTTCTTGGATGGGAGGACATGGAATGTGAGTTTATCATCTGATAATGTCTTCAAAGTGCATTGTTTTCCTTCGGTTATAGTTGATCTTGCGTTGAGAACTTGTTCATGTCGAAAATGGAAAATAAATGGGTATCCATGTCAACATGTTGTTGCTGCAATTTTTAGGAGTGGAAAGAATTTGAATTCATTTGTTGAACCATTTTTTCATGTTGATATGTATCGTCAAGCATACTCGTTTTCGATTGGCCCAGTTCCAACTGTTGAAAAACCTGTGTGTAGCATTAATGATGCTATGATTTTACCTCCATTGAGTAAGAGACCAGCTGGGAAACCAAAGAAGAACACAATTACTTCTACTGGAGAGTTAAAGGGGTGATTAAGTGTATTCATTATGAGAGTATTGGTCGCCATAATAAGAGGACATGCAAGGAACCTTTGTTAAATAGTTGAGGATAATACATTTTATTGATTAAATACATTTGATGATTACTTTGTGTATTTTGTTTTGTGAAATATATTTTTTAGACAGTGTATATAATAATACCAATCAAATTCATCCAGAGAAATTTTCCAATAGCAGTGAAAGTGTGCATTGTGTTTGTTGATACATACTATAGGCAGTGGGTTTGTAATACCAGTCAAAGTCATCCAGAGAAATTTGCCTATGGCAGAGAAAATTCTCTATGCATTGTGTTTTGAAGCTTCAAATTCATCCAGAGAAATTTTCCAATATTAGAGAAAAGTACTATGTGCATTGTGTTTTTTGAATTTGATAATTGTTTTGTACTAACACAGTGCATTACAGATTGCATGATCATATAGGCACCCTCTTTGGCACGATACGAGTTAAATTTCTCTGTGAATTTCTGGTAACTTCATACCAGTCAAATTCATCCATAGAAGTTTGCCAATAGAAGAGAAATTTACTATGGGCATTGTGTTTGTTGAAATGTGCATTGTGTTTTGTGAGGTTCAATTCATCTAGAGAAATTTGCCAATAGTATTGAAAATTACAGTGTGCATTGTGTTTGTTGAAACATACTATGGGCAGTCTGTTTATAATACCAGTCAATTTCATCCAGAGAAATTTTCCACTAGCAGAGAAAATTATCTAGGCATTGTGTTTTGAAACTTCAAATTTATCCAGTGAAATTTGCCAATAGTAGAGAAAATTACTGTGCGCTTTGTGTTTTTTGAATTTGATGATTGTTTTGTACCAACACAAAGCATTACAGATTATATGATCATATAGGCATCCCCTTGGGACGAAACGAGTTAAATTTCTCTGTGAATTTCTGGTAATATCATACCAGAGAAATTTCTGCAGACAATTTTCTCTGTGTGGATTGTGTTGACAATCACAATAAAAAATATATATATTTAACCATTGATAGGTATGAAAATTACATTAGTAAAAAAAGGATATATATATATATATGTCAAGCATCATCATTTCTTAAATGTATGAAAAAACAAATTGAATGGTTAATCCTAATTATATTGTGTACATTGTCTTCCTTTCACTAGTTTCACTATTACACTTTTGGTTCTTCTTCTGGAGATATTTGAATTAGTTCTGTCCATGACCGGCCAATTTCGGTCACAAATCTCTCTATGATTTCTGCCCTCATCAACCTTATGTCTTGTGTGGACAATTTCGAGCTAATAGGTTCATGATTGCTATATTGTCTCATTATATGGCATACAAAGAAGTCACAATCCAGACTGCATACAAATTATAGGTATAGTTAGTTTTAAGAAACATGCAAATCAGATTATCTTATTTATAGATGTTGTATGAAACTTACGAATCACTGTCTTGTTGTGGAGCATTGTTGACATACTCAAAGTCGTAATTTGTGTTTTGTGAGTTTATCAATTTGAAAGAGGGTTGTGATTGTGCCTCTCTTTCAAGGCAAGCTTTTAAAAAATTCTCCACAAAATCTTGCTGCAAAAAAAATAATTTTTAGATAATAGAGAAATTTACAAACAAATCAATGGGATTCTATGAAAATTATCATCACATAAACATTATGATGGATTAGAGAAATTTGCACTCGTTACCAATTGTTTTGCATATTTGACATATTTGTCTTCTGCATCATTCCTCCTTGGCCTTAGTGATTGTAGAACCTCCATATATTGTCTTGTTTGTCCAGGACAAGCAAGGTCCAGTGATTTCCATGTGTTGACTTCTCATTACCCCCAGTATTTATTGGGAAATAGAGGAACTTGTAGTTCCTCCATGCTGTTTCAATATGCTTGTCAAATAATGAAACTCGGAAAGTTTGATTTTCCGCCATCTTGATGATTTTCTGTGGTCAGAGAAAATAAAAAAATGGTTATGTTATGAGAAAGTTGAAATGACAGAAATTTAAGAAATATACACACAGAGAAATTTTAAATGCACACAACTAGCCAGAGAAAATTAGACTAGTGACACAACTGGCTTCAAGAAGTATCTTAATAAGAGAAAGTAGTAAGTAAATTTCAGAGAAAATCAAATAAAAGAGTAGTAACATACTAAGCTCATGGATGTAAAAAAAAATGAAGTTGGTTGTTGTCTTTCTCTCCTTTGATTAGCAAAAAGGATCTCTCCATAGCCATCAATGACCTGAAAAATATCATTTATAATTGTAATATTGGTTTATAAAGGCTGATGGAATATTAAAGAGAAATTTTGATGAAAGAATTACATTGTTGGCAATTTCTTTTTGCTTTATTAGGTTTCCAATGTCTTCGAAGGTAATGAGATTCAACTCACTTGTCCAGATTAAAGCTATACAAGATGACAAAGAAGGGATTTAATAGTTGTTAATGCAATATAAGTTAGTAAATTGTTGTTTGTTATCTTCTATTTTATTTGTTGTACTTATTCAAGTCTAGACACATTTGATATATGCTGTAAGATGTCTTTTACATGATCTTTTATCAATCTTGAAACCGGTAGAGTTTGTAGAAAAACTCAAGATTTTCTAATGCTTGTTGGTTGAGGCAAGACGTACGCATCAGCATCAAGTACTTCTTTGTCTTTTGTGGTTTGCTCAGTTTGCTTTACAGCATGCTTTGAACCTCTAGTCACTTTCGCAACTTTGGGATATTGAAATTCTGGATCTTGCTGCTCTTATTTCATTTCTTTTGCCTTTAAATTTTTTATCATTGATGTAGGATCTTTTTTGACTGTAGACAGTGAAAATATCAGTAAAAGTGAAATTTCTCTGAAGTAACAGATGATATTTCAATATATAAATTTATTTGATTCAATATTTTCCAGTTACCATAGACTTTTGTTTTTTGTTTTGGTTGTTCTTTGTGTGCCATTTGTTCTTGTTGGGTTGTTGGTTGTTGTTCCATTTGGATTCCAACTATACACAATGAAAATCAAACAAGCCCCAAAAATCGAATAAGAAAATAGACAGAGAAAATCAAATAAGCAGTAGAAATCAATAGAAATAAGCAGCAGAAACTAATGTGTTCAGAGAAATTTAATTTATAGAGAAAATTACCATTGACAGAGAAAATTATAATAAATATAAATTTCTCTGAGTTATGTTGACACAAGGACATAACTTTTTGTGGCTCAAGATTTTCACTGACCTTGTGGTTGAACTTGTGTTGATGTTTGGTAAGGTTGTGTTGCTAGTTGGACGGATAGTTCTTGAATTTGTTCATGCAATTTAGCATTTTCAGTTTCAAGCTCTGAAATTGAATACCTCAACTGTTGAATTGTTTTAGTATCATCTTCTTTTTGAACCTCCAACATCCTTAGTTTCATTTGGATTGTGCTGTCTCTTTCTTGAAGTTCTGAGTTAAGTGATGTCAAGGTTCTTATTACAATATCCTTTTCTGCAAGTAATTCATTCCAATTTCTATCTTCTTCTATTTTAGATTTAGAAAGTGCCTTTAGTTTTTGATGTAGATCAGCAATTTGGGCATCCTTTGATTCCTCAGATTCTTGAGGCTGATGCATTGTTGAGCCACAAATGCTATCATGATGTTTTTCCATCGGCTCATTATGTTCTTCTTCATCACTTTCTTCATTGTTTTCTTCTTGCTGTTTAGATTGAGTGACTTCATCTTCTTCTTCACTGTCTTCTTCTTTCTGTTCATTATGTTCTTCTTCATCACTTTCCTCATTGTTTTCTTCTTGCTATTTAAATTGAGTGCCTTTATCTTCTTCTTCATTGTCTTCTTCTTTCTGTTCATTTTCTTCTTTGTCTTCTACTTTTATTTATTCACTTTCTTCTCTGGCTTCCGCTTCTCCATTGCTTGCTTGATTTTCTTGTCCATTGCTGGCTTCGTGTTTTTTTATGTTGCCTTCTGCTTCTTCATTTACTCATTCTTCAAATGAATCTTCTAATGTCTCCTTGAATTTGACAATTGCCTTTTTTGATTCTTTCTTCTTCTTTTTACCAAGACAGAATTCTTCTGATGGGTTTTTAACTAGCTCCTTGTTATCTATCTGTAACAGGAGATTCTTTTATTAGAGAAATATTACAAAATTCACTAAGAGAAAAATTTCAAATAAGGAAAATAAAATTCATCTAAATGATACTAATGGGAAACAAACTTCAGAGAAATTTGTATGGGCCAGAGAAAATTACAGACAAGGAGTTAATTTTATGAGGCAGAGAAAATTACAGACAAGGAACATAATTTAGATATTAGAGAAAATCAATCAAGGCATATAAGTTAATGTTTTACTATAATTGTGTCAGAGAAATTTGGATTCAAGAGAAAATTCATTAGAAGGGTAGAAATAAACAGTGTTAATCAAAGATGCAAGGCACATAAGTTATGGGCCAGAGAAAATTACACACAAGGAGAAACAATTTTATGGGCTAGAGAAAATTATGAAACAACCAACATAATTCAGATATTAGAGAAAATCAATCAGGGCATATAAGTTAATGTGTTACAATTGTGGTCAGAGAAATTTGGATTGCAGAGAAAATTGATTACAATGGCAGAAATAAACCAGTGGTAACCAAAGAAGAAATATAAATTGATAGTTCAAAGAAAATTGATCTCAATTAATCAAGGCACAAAGAGGGAAACAAACTAGTGGTCAGAGAAATTTTGGAATTTCACTGAGATTTCAGTGGCGATAGAAATCTAACCCGTCGAGATGCAAGAGAGTGGACTGGTGTCTTTTGCAGCTATTTCGTTAAGCTTTGCAGGTTCCACTTGGCACATCTTGGGAAGTCAGTTATGTTACTGTCTTCCGAGTCAATGATATTTGCATGTTCACATAGCCAATACTGTGATGAAAATTAAAGTAATTAAATTTTGCTAAATACACAAATTTGTAAGTATGATAACTGCAAATTTGAATGGATATTATACTTACCAGCAATGCAATGACACACCCCGTAACTTTTTCTGGAGTTTTGTGCAATGCTATGATAGAATCAATCAATGTTGATGTGATTGCTTCTGGCCAATCATACTGTTTTATTGATTCAAGAGGTTCCACATACTTTATAAAAACCCACCCTATTGAATTCCCACTTGTTGCAAAAAATAGGGTGAGACACAAGTACAATGTAACAATGATTGCTACATCTTTGAAGTCAGTTGGTTGCTTGCCTTTCATTGCTTTGACCAAGGCATTTTTAAGAACAAGACCAGTGAGCCTTGTATCCTTTTGGAATATTCTCCTTAGGAATGCAGATTTTGGCTTTTTAGAGTATCTTAATGACATGGCTCATTTATCTCCTTGCAAACCAAAAATCAAGGTCATGTCATTGATTGTAAAGGTCAAGTTCTTTTTACCAACTGTGAATGCTTTTGTTTTTTCATTGTAATATTGGATTATTGCAACTACATCATCATTAGATTTCCTAGATTTCCTTGGATCCATCATTCCAGTGGTTAGAGCTTGGATCAAATACCAGAATGGGGTCTTTTGAAGCTCTACAAGTTGGTTTGAATTGAATTTAAGTGTTCGAAAAAATGAGACAACAGATGAGAGGTTGGATCGGTATTGAATGTTGTAGTGAGCTCTCTTTCTTTGGAGTTTAACAGGTTTTTTCCCTTTTGAGCTTGAGTCTTTTGAAGTTGGGGTACTCATCTTGATGCTAGTTGCTTCATCACCTTAGACTTGTGTGTTTTGGCAAGGAGTTTGTGGTGTTTTGCTGCTGGTTTTTGATCTTAGATCATAAGAAGACTGAGAGAGTTTATGTTTCTTGCTTGGTGTTTCCAGTGTTTTGCTGCTGGTTTTTGATTTTAGATCATAAGAAGACTAAGAGAGTTTCTGTTTCTTGCTTGGTATTTCCGGTGTTTTGTTACTTTTACGTTTTGTCATTTCTAGACAATGATGAAAACATAAAGATATCAACATTAAATCCCAGAGAAAATTGAACATGCCAGAGAAAATTACACATAAGGGAGCAAACTAAGGTGGCCAGGGAAAATTATAAATGTCAGACAAAATCAGACACTAAAAATTAAATGTCAGAGTACTAATTGTTTTCCTGTGGAATACATCTAGCCACAGAAAATTTCCATTGCCAGAGAAAATCAACAAGCATCATAAACATGGCAGAGAAATTTTCAATAATTGTTAAAATTACATATAGAAGTAA
This sequence comes from Camellia japonica, assembly GCA_030407325.1. Classification (NCBI taxonomy): domain Eukaryota; kingdom Viridiplantae; phylum Streptophyta; class Magnoliopsida; order Ericales; family Theaceae; genus Camellia; species Camellia japonica. The sequence goes on from JAPPVO010000003.1 coordinate 55,247,305, forward strand.
AATATAGCCAGAGAAAATAGAAAAAAGAAACATATATCTAGCAAGCACAGAAAATGAATGACAGAGAAAAGTAAACATGGTAAGCCAAAGAAAATTTTCATTCCACAATTAGCAAGATAAAATAAACAAAGTAATGTAAACATGCCACTGAAAATTATACCACATTGAAACCAAGAATTGAACGAAATAAACATACCAGAGAAAATTACACATTCCAGAGAAAATTACACATTCTTGAGAAAATTTCCATTCCAGAGAAAATTTTAAGTCCATAATATTAAGGTGCCAGAGAAATTTACATACATAACCAGAGAAAATTAAACATGATAGAAAAAACACAAGGGAGAAAAGTGATGTGGCCAGAAAAAATTATAAATGCTAGAGAAACTTAGACACAGACAAGAGAGTAATTGACATTCCAGAAAAAAATACATATTCTAGAGAAATTTACAAAACAGAGAAATTTATAGACAAAATCACAGAAACATGTTCAAAAATAAGATCAAAACACAAAGAAATAACTTTTTTTTCAAAATAAACATGCTAGAAAAAATTCAAAGAAGAAACATACATTCTAGTCCATAATATTAAAATGCCAGAGAAATTTATACACACAACCAGAGAAAATTAAACATGATAGAGACACACAAGGGAGGAAAGTGATGTGGTCAGAGAAAATTATAAATACCAGAGAAACTTAGACAGAGACAAGAGAGTAATAGACATTCCAGAGAAAGATAGACATTCCAATTAAAAATACATATTACAGAGAAATTTATAGACAAAATCACAGAAACATGTTCAAGAATAAGATGAAAACACAGAGAAATAGCTTTTTTCAAAATAAACATGCCAGAAAAAATTGAAAGAAGAAACATACATTAAGCAAAAATCAAAGAAATTCAAATGCCGAAGAAATTTACAGATAAAATCACACAAACATGTTCAAGAATAAGTTCAAAACACACAGAAATAATTTTTTTCCAATTCATGTAGCTTTTTATTACGAAATTGAAACCCTAATTTATGGAAGGTTAATATAAAATGCAATTAACTGTGTCTCTAGAGAAAATCTAGTTGTATTGTAGAAAAACTTACCAGAGTTAGGGTGAAACTTTAATGACGAGCTGATATGTCCTGAGATGAAGATGCGACGTGACGAAGATGAACTGAGATGACGATGAACAGTGAAAATGGGGTCAGAGAAATTTGTGAGGAAGGAATGGAAATGATTTTTGCAGAAGATAACGAAGCTCTAATGTAGATGGTGAAGATGATAATGAAACCCTAGTTCTGCTGTTCTCTTGTTCGTGAAGATGGTTGGATGGTTGGAATGGAACTCAGTCGTCGGAATCAGTTTTGTCTCTGTGTTGATTTTGTGAAGGGTATTTTGGTCCACGAAATAATTAAAAATGCGTGCCATGTTGTTTAGGGACCTGATGCATCACTCTTTTTTTTGGTGTCTTTTGTCTTCTAAATTACTATTATTAGAGACCTTAAAAAAAATTCCGCTAATTTTTTTTTGAAAAATGATTCAAAGCTCAAATTTCCCACGACTCGATTGGCCCGAATCCAAAACGACGTCGTTTTGGATTCAAAATTTTCCCCCCCTCTTTTAGATCTGGAACAGAGAGAGCGAGGGAGGGATAGAGAGAGGAGAAAAGAGAAGGAAGGAGTAACAAAGAGAAAGAGCACCGCCCGTCAATCGCCGCCTCCGATCTCCGATTCTTCTCCACCGCAAGCCTCCGATCTGTGTATGATGATGCTCTGTTGAAAAAAAATTTCAGATTTTTATAGAGGAGACGGTGATGGCGGTGTCGGTGGGTGGCTCTCTCTCTCTCTCTCATATATATATATATATATAGATATGTTGATACACACATAGATTTGTTGATGTGTTGTTGTTGTTGATGAAGAAGATGAAGGAAAAAGAAAAAAAAAAAAATTGTTGGTGGGTTTAATTTTTGATTTGTGGGTTTGATTTGTAGTTTTGATTTTTGAGTTTGATTTGTGTCTTCGTTTCTTCTTTCTGATAAAATAATGGGTTTGGTTTGGTTTGTGGTTTTGATTTTTGGGTCATGAATGTAATAACATTCATGATGAAAATTATACACAGAGTAAAGGAATTTCATATTTTCATATAGATAGAGGAAAAGAGGGAGATACAGATTGGGTATGTTGAGAAAAACAGATGAGTCTCATATGAAAAACTATAAAGAAATGTAATCAAGTAATATAGCTTTCAGAAAGAACATAAATGTCCACAACTATAAAATTGAAAGAAGACCCAAAGATTATTGGTTTGATAAAATAAACCAAACTCATTATAGAAAATTGATTTCTGGATTTGATTATAATAGGTTTGGTTTTCTTTCAATTTTTTGCTGTCTCTTCTTTCTTCTTTCTCTCCTCTGAAACCTGCAAGTCATGGAAAGGAAGAAGGAAAAAAAAAAGAAAAAAAGAAGAAGGCCAAAACGACGTCGTTTTGGCCTTTCGGGCCATTTGAGCCTTCGGAAATTCGAGTTACAAAACGGAACTGTTTTTTTTTAAAGACTTTCTAACCTAAACACAGGCGTAGAGTGTAATTTGCTGTATAAAATTTAAAATTAATTTGTGAGCTTCAAAAAGAGAATCCAATGCGTGTTACAACTGGATAAATATGGTAGTAAAATATGCAAAGGTAAAATTAATTAAGAATATGGGGTTGTTTGGCATCCTTATATTTGTATATATATATTTTTAATTTTTTTTTAAATTACGTCATTTTTTATAAAATATTAAAAAATATATTTATTAAAATTATTTCAAACCATCGATATATATATATATATATAAAGCGAAGAAAAATGAAAAATTAAGAACCGGACCAGTGAGAGTAGAGTGAGAGTTCACGCACAGAGCCCTGATTTCTCTTTCACTGCCTTTTTAAAAAAACCTTGGCCGAAGCAACCAAACAGCAAGACAGTCCTGAGATATATAGGGTAGGTTTGGCTTGTGTTTCTGAAAAAAATTTCAGAAATTTTCTCTACAAACAAATTTCAGAAATTTTCTCTACCAAACAAATTTTCCCAAAAAAATTTCCCAAAACACACAAACCAAACAAATTTTCCAAACAAATCTCTCTCACACACACATCAAATCAATCACTTTTTCCAAAACTCTCTCTCAAAACAATTTTCCAAAACAAATTTCCCAAAAAACCAAACCAAACATGTTTTCGTACTTTTTATCTCTAAAACACATCTCTCAAACACAAACCAAACATACCCATACTTTTTTGCATGAGGCTTCTTTCACTGCTCTCGAACCCCGCGAAAACGAATATCTTCCAAAGCGCAAAGCGAAAAAAAGTAGATTCGACTTGCCGGAGAAGAAGGGAATTTGAATGGATCGAATCACCGCAGTGAACGAGCTCGCCTTTCGGGTTGGGTTCACCGGCCACAGCGGCCACCTCAGGCTCGAGCCCCTCCCGCCCGTCGAACGCCCCAACCCTCTCAATTCACTACCCGACTTTATACCAGTCAGTGTTTCTCTCTCTGTTACTTCTCTTCAAAATTCATGGCTTTTATTTATTTTTAATGGGTCGACTAGGGTTGTAGTTATGCCTCGTTTGATACTCGGATTATTTTTGTTTTTTTGGTCTGTAAATCGCTAAGGATTGGCTCTTCCAAAACATTTTATTGTCCCATCACAAAATGCACTACCAAATTAGTGTTGTTTTATACATGTCTATCTTAATCGGCTCGGGCATGATTGGATAGTTCTAAGGAATTCTATTGATTGAGAATTTCATTTGCAGATTTAATTATGTTTTTAAATTTTTATGTTTATAGAAAGTGTATCTTTTAATATAACTTAGGTACTATACTTTCTTTACGGATGAAATAATTAGAACCTTTGTTGTTGATTTTTAAATGCATACAATCTGCCTCCTTATTTTAATTACTACGACCGCCACTGATTATGAATAGTGTTATGTGGAAAAGTTATACCATGGATGAATGGACTCGGTAAAGGATTGGATATGGCGAGATTAAATATGATAGCATTATTTGTAATATGTTTGGTCAAGGTGTGATAAACGATGGGATAAGAAGATATAATTATTTATGACCATTGGACAAGGAGGGAGATATAGGCCTAATCTCCCCATTTAATCCCCCCTTATTCAGGGAATATCTTTTAACTATAATATTTATTACAACATCTTGCAACACTTAATATGACAGAAAAATGGTAGGGAATTCGGTAAGAGGATGGATGCACATTCTGCACCCGATATGCCAAAACAACTAGAAGCTTTGCAACTCGTGCATACTGAAGGGGAAAAAGCAGTTTAATTCATGCATATTCCACAGAATACCAGAAAAAGCCCTATGAGAGTAATCGGACCTATGAAAGTCACATCTTTGACTAATATTCATGGGTTTATAAGAAGATCAAATTCTAGTCGGTTTTTTAAAACCATGATGAGGGCTTATTCTATTCATTGATTGGAATCACGAAGTGTACCAAAAGTTGAAGCTGTTAGGAAATAGGTCAAACAATTATATCGAGATGCCTTATACCCCCCTCACGTGACATGGAGAGGTAAACAAATGAACAGGATGCACCAATGCATATTAGACAAAGTTTACAATAATGGTAACAAACACTAGTCAGCTTATCTCTTTGTAGCAAGCTGGTGAAATGAAAGCACTGGCCTAGGAGGGCTTAGCATGATTGAGATGTCATCACGAATACATGACCAAACACTAGTGTTTTGAAACCTTGGTTAGGAAAATTAATATCTGGAACTATTTTTAATTTGATTAGCTTGTGTGGTGATTGCATAGAGACTGGCTGATTTAAGTTGAAAGTTTTAAGAGAAAGCAATTTCATGAAAAAAGCTGTTAAGACAATTGATGCACAATATTCTAATGAAAAGCATCAGGGGTGGTGGTGTAAGAATATATTGTGTATAGAATTAGGGAAGATTGTATTGTGTATAGAATTAGGAAAGATTGTGGTGTAACTATTTGGCTGTATTTCATTTTTTGTATTTTCCTTTTTCAGTCATAGGTTTAGGGTTATATAAACTGGTGATCTCCTTGTAAAGATACACAATTGAATATACAGTTTCATTATAGAAAACTTACATGGCATTAGAGCCGTCTCTGAGCCGAAACCTTAGAAATTGTCTTTGTATCGTCTTTCTTATCAGAATCCCTCTGAGTCACAAGTCGTCCTTCGTCTGGTCATCTGGTTCGTAACCCAGAGAAACCCTCATCGAAGACCCTCGTCACAACTCATCTGAGTCGAGAGGACTCTGGTTGTCTGTCTTTGCCTTTCTCGTGCCTTGCGCAAAGGTCTACTCTCTCTCTCTCTCTCTCATCTCGCCGACGATAGCTGGTCTTCTCTTCTCCAACGAGGTTCGTCTCCTCTGTCTGGTGGTCTTGGGTAACCCATTTGATCGACCCATCTGTTTGACGTGATCACTGTGCTTCGATTGCTGATCTTCTCTCTCTGGTTCTTCTTCAGTCTCTCTTAGTTCGTGACTTGAATCTCTGGTTTACTAAAGTTCACTCTATGTTGGTTATATTTTGGGTTTATTACACTTAAACCTCTCAATTGTCTATTTATCACCCTTTGACCCCTGGTTTGACTATTTTGCTTCATTTTGGATTTATTACACTTGAACCCCTAATTTATTTGATTATTACGATGTCTCTGGCTTTTGATGAGTGTGCCTTCTGCCATCAAAGGGACCATTGGAAGTACCACTGTTCCAAGAAGGGACGTCTGTCTGTCTCATCTTTTCAGCAATATCAGAACCTATTACGGGCTCTTTCTGCTGCGTATACTGCATCTGCTCTGGCTCCTGAATTGGCTTCCTTGACTGCTCAGATTAGTCAGCTTCAGCATATATTGTCTACCTCCCAGCCATCCCCGTCTGCCTCCATTGTTTCCTCTCTTCATTCAGATTTGCTTGGGTCTTCTTCAGGTATTTCTTCGTCTGTCTGGATTTTTGACTCTAGTGCCTCTCATTATATGACTCTCCATCTCTCTTTACTTCAAAATTGTACTCCTCCATCTTTTCTTATTACTGTCAATGCTGCTAATGGGTCTGGTATGTCTGTTGTATCTGTTGGGTCTCTCGTACTGTCTGTTATGTCTGCTGTCTTTATTCCATCTGTCCTTTATGTTCCTCAGTTATCTGTTAGTTTATTATCTATTAGTCAGTTTGATGCCTCTGGTTTTGATATTATCTTTTTTTCTTTTATCTGTTCTGTGCAGGATTGGATGTCTAAGCAGCATATTGGGATCGATCATAGAGTTGGAGACCTCTATGTGGTGGAGAGCTTGCATCTGCCTGTGGCAACCTCTCTGACTGCCCTTTTCTCTTTTCAGTTAGATTCTCTGTTTAGTCCTTTCTACTTGTGGCATTCTGGATTAAGGCATTTGTCTGCTGATCGCTTACGGCCTTTAGCTCAATCTGGTATATTGGGTAAAGTTTCTCCTAGTGAATTTAGTGAATGTCGGAGGTGCAAACTTGCCAAAATGATAGTCTTACCTTTTCATAAAAGTACTTCTATATTTGATACACTATTTTTTTTAGTTCGTACTGATGTTTGGGGCCCTTCTCCTATTCTCACCAAAGGTGGTTCTGCCTATTATGTGTCCTTTGTTGATGACTGCACTCGTTACATTTGGGTTTATCTTTTGACTCATAAGTCTGACTTCTACTAGATATACCGTACTTTCCAGTCTATGGTCATTACACAGTTCGGGTCTACTATTAAATTGTTGTGGTCTTATTTGGGTAGGGAATACTTTAAAACTGAATTCTGTGAATATTTGGCCAAATTGGGTCATTCACCAAACTTCTTGTACTGATACACCTGCTCAAAATGGTCGAGCTGAGCATAAACACTGTCATCTCTTTGAGACAACTAGGTCTCTCTGTCTCTCTGCCTCCGTTTCGGCTCCGTTTTGGGGTGAGGCAGTTCTTACTGCTGCTTTTCTTCTCAACCGTATGCTTACCCCCCTTCCTTCTGGTCGGTCTCCTTATACGGCTCTGTTTTCTCAACTTTCCAATTACTCCTTCGTTCGTGTGTTTGGATTTGCTTGTTTGTCCTTTTACCCCGTAAAGATAAGGCCAAACTCAGTGCTCGGTCTGTCTTATGTGTCTTTTTGGGTTATAGTCTCACTCATAAAGGTTATCGTTGTTATGACCTTGTTTCCCGTCGCCTTTATGTCTCCCACCATGTTACTTTTCTCGAACGTCTACTTTACTTTCAGCTTCCTCCTCTTACCGTCCTAGTTTCCAAAGAGGATTTGGTTCATATTGATCCGTTTCCTTTTGAGGTCTCGTCTATTGAATACATCGCCACAGTTCCCCCTGAGCTTGTTCCATCTTCTTCTCCTGCTTCACCTTTGGTTGCTTCTTCTTCGGTTTCTCCTCTTCCTCCTCCTCCGTTGTTAGTTTATTCTCGTCGCAAGACTCCTCCTTCATCAGTTGTCTCTATCCCTACTGTTGATCCTCTTGCTTTTGATGACTCTGATCCTGCTGCACACCGATATCCTACTCGAGCGCGTCATCCTCCAAACAGGTTAGGTTGGTCTAATACATGTTTTTCTGTTTCCTATCGTACTTTTTTGTCTGCTATTCACTCTTTTTCAGAATCTCAGTCTTACAAGGAGGCCTGTCAGGATCCTTATTGGGTTCAGGTTATGAAGGATGAGTTGTCTGCTTTACAGAAAACTAGTACTTAGGCGTTGGTTCCTTTGCCTACTGGTAAGAATCTGGTTAGTTGCAAATGGATCTACAAAGTTAAGACTCATTTTGATGGTTCTCTTAAGCGTTACAAAGCTCGTCTGGTTGCCAAAGGTTTCTCATAGGAGTATGGTATTGGTTATGAGGAGACCTTTGCTCCTGTTGCCAAGATGACTACTGTCCGTACTTTGATCTTTGTCGCTGCTGTTTGTTCTTGGCCTCTTTATTAGATGGATGTTATGAATGCTTTTCTTAGTGGTCATCTCACTGAGGAGATTTACATGTGTTCTCCCCCTGGCCTTTACCATTCCTCTGGACAGGTTTGTCGCCTTCGGCGTGCTTTGTATGGTCTGAAAATGTCTCCTCGTGCTTGGTATGATTGCTTTCAGACTGCTATTTCTGAGCTCAGGTTTCATCCTTGTGCCTAGGACTTTGCCAGCTGGATTTGTTGCATTTTTACTGTATGTGGATGATATGATCATCACTGGTTCTAACTTTTCTGTTATCTCTAAGGTCAAGCAGCATCTCTTCCGCACCTTCGAGATGAAGGATCTTGGTCATTTGCAGTATTTTCTTGGTATTGAAGTTGCTTCTTCTCTAAAAGGCTATTTTTTGTCTCAAGTTAAGTATGTTAATGAGGTCATTCACCGTGCTGGTCTTACTGATACTAAGGTTTCTGATACACCTATTGAGCTTAATGTGAAGCTCAACTCTACTGATGGTGTCCCTTTGGATGATCCCACTTTTTATCGCGAGCTTGTGGGTTGCTTAGTTTATCTGACGGTTAGTCGTTCTGATCTTGCCTATGCTGTTCATGTGGTGAGCCAGTTTGTTTTTGTTCCTCGCTCCCCACATTAGGCTGCATTGGTTCAGATTCTTCGCTATCTCTGAGGTACTATCTTTCAGGGTTTACTATTGTCCTCTATTTCCTCTTTGGATTCGGTGGCCTAAGCTGATTCTGATCGGGCTGGTGATGTTACTGATCGCAAGTCCATGTCTGGTTTCTGTATGTTTCTTGGCGATTCCTTGATCTCTTGGAAAAGCAAGAAACAAACTGTTATTGCTCGTTCTACTGCCGAAGCTGAGTACCGTGTTATGGCTCATGCTACTGTTGAGATTGTTTGGTTTCGTTGTCTTTTATTTGATTTGGGTGTCTCTCAGTCTTCTCCGACCTCTCTCTATTGTGACAACCGCAGTGCTATTTAGATTGCCCACAATACTGTCTTCCATGAACAGACGAAACACATTGAGATTGATTGTCACTTTGTCCGACAGCATCTGCAGTCTGGCTCTATCTCATTTCCTTTTGTTTCTTCGGCTTTGCAATTTGCGGACTTCTTCACTAAGATTCACACTACCGCTCGGTTTCAGTTTCTTCTTAGCAAACTCTCAATGTTTTCTGCTAAAACACCTTGAGTTTGAGCGGAGGTGTGAGAATATATTGTGTATAGAATTAGGGAAGATTGTATTGTGTATAGAATTAGGAAAGATTGTGGTGTAACTATTTGGTTATATTTCCTTTTTCGTATTTTCCTTTTTTAGTCATAGGTTTAGGGTTATATAAACTGGTGACCTCATTATAAAGATACACAATTGAATATACAGTTTTATTACAGAAAACTTACAGGTGGTTGTATATACTTGCAAGTCCATCGTGGTTGGTGATGGAATGGGATTTGCAAGTACTAGTTTGATTTTTTCATTTAAGGTTGAGACTATGAGAGTATGAGATTCAATCATTTGGAAACATATAAATCCGTAAAAATGAAGGAGCAAATAACAATTGAAGTTTCTTTTTTTTTTTTTTTGGGTTACACAATTTAAGTTCTTGATAGTCTTGAAATATTAGATTTTCAACACATAGGAAAATGATGGTCAATTTAATATGACATTCAATTGTTGGTCACTTTCATTTTCAAGACATAGGAAAGCAACATAGCTCAATCACTCAGTCGACATGTCTTAGTCCCAATCACTTGGTGGTAATCTTGTGACATGGCCTGGTGGTCAAGGCTTGGGGCCTGGGGGTGTGCTCCCTCCAAGGTCTCAAGTTCAAAACCTCTTAGGTGCAAACAATTTCTTGAGACTAGTCCATATAGGGTAACCCTACATATATGTAAGAATAAGAATTTGAGTCTTAGATTTTATTACCAAAAGGTCACGACTAATACAACTTATATTTGACCATCATTTTTCTGTGTGTTGAAAAATCAAATATTTCAAGACTATCAAGAACTAAAATTGTGTGAAAAAAAAAAAGAACTTAAGTTACCAATTTTTCATTTTCAAGACATAGGAAAGCAACATAGCTCAATCACGCACTCAACAAGTCTTAGTCCCAATCACTTGGTGGTTGACTACTTCAATCCATTTACTCATGTTGCCATATTCAAAGCCATGTTAGTTAATACCTAGGCAATCATATTGTTTCCTCGTTGTGTCAACCCATGTTCTTCTTGGCCTATCTATTTTTTGTTTTTTGGCACCATGTTCTTTAATTGAATTCTCCTTATTGATGTATTAGTTGGTTTATGTTGCATATGGCGGCTATACCATCTCAAATGACTCTCTCATTTGTCTTCAATTAGTGGCATTTCTAATTTCACAAATACATTAAATTGAATAGCTGATGTGTTAACAAAAAAGAAATGAATTAATATAAAAAAAAAAAAAAAAAACAAAAAAACAAACAAACAAACAAAATGAAGGGATTATTATAATCAAGGTAGTTAATGAGAAACAATTTCCAATTAAGTCGATTAAATGTAAATTTTTTTCCCCAAATCTACATATTAAAAAAATAATCCAAGTTGGTAAAAAATAGGGGTAAAGTTGTGTTTTTGTCTATGGGTTTCTCTTCTCCACCACATTCGTTAGCCCTCCTCCCTCTTCTAAAACCACCGCCTCCGCTTTCTCAATCGTGCAGATCTTCATAAAATTGATGAAATATTTCGGCGTTCGGATTCTTGTTGAAGAACATAAATGTTTATCATGTGTATGTATATGGAGAGAGCTGTCAAAAGTTCTTTGTTTTTTAACTAAAAATGAAAAAGAATATCCATGCATCCACAGATTTTGAGAAAGAGTACCACTTGATACCAATCTATCTATTCACAATTCACTAGAAACAAATCACAACAATTACTTGTAAACCCAATCATAATAGATAAACAAATAAAGTGATTAATCCACTGTTCAAATTTGAATTCGGTGCTCTAGATCTTCATCACGGAGGGTTGAAGACGGTGGTCCCCAAAGATGGAGAAGGGCAGGCAGCAGTAGTGGGATTCTGCGGAAGGAAAAGGCACAATAAACAAAATGACATTTTTTGTCATGATTTTTTACCATTTTGTGGTTAAATTGCCAATAGAGAAACTGGGGAATAAATATTTACATTTAATGACTTAATTGTGAATAATTTCTCATTAACTTCCTTAAGTGTAATTATCCCAAAAAATAAAAGGAAGATTGACTACTAGAAATGTATGGGTTTTTCCTTGGTAATTGATCAAAAGTTTATATGTTATAAATCTTTGCATACATGTCTTTTATTCTTAAACTGCCTGTAGCTCCAATGGATTAATAAGCGGAGAAAGAATTAATGAGAGCCGCCTATTGGGAACAAGATTGTGTTCTAAGCAAATGGAGTACATATATTACAAGAATTGTCCATATGCAATGTTGTTGGTAGTGTATTGAAAATAATCAGCACAGCTTATCACTCTACATCCTTGAAATGATGAGTGGAACAAGAATGTTGATGATATTTATGTTTCTTTGAAATCAGGTTGGTTATTGAGTAAGTTAAGTTTATGAAAGTGACTGAATTTTAATGGTCCTGGATTTGAGGATGCAAAATGGGTTTCTAGTTTTCTATTTTCAACTGAAGTGGCTGAAATGGAAAGAATTGACTAACCTCGTTTGATGTTCACAGAATACCTTTTGGCCCACCATTTGCCACTCAAGTTAAACTCTCTTTCTCTGTGCATACACACATGTGCATGAACGTGTGTGCACACATACACAATTTTTCAGTATTATATTCCCCTAAATGTTGTGATTTTTTTTATGAGAATATTTATTGCAGGTTGATGTGTTTTGCTACCTCAGTTTTTTCCCTTCCCCTTTCTTTCTCTGTCTTTGCATTTCTTTCTTATTTTTTTATGTTGAGAGTTCTGACTTGCATATTGTGATGCTAAAATCCCCCCTTTTCATGTAAATGTTTTTTACTTAAGTTCTTAGTACAAAAACTAGGGTTCTTTTGAGGAATTAAGCTTGATTTTTCATGCCAAGTTTCTTATCTATTAGCAAAGATGCAAGACTGAGTGGTCAGAATCAGATCTTACTACATATGCTTCTTCATAAAAAACCGACCTATTTTTTTACCCTGGCATAGTTTATATTTACATTACTATATAATTATTATTTCTATCTTTTCAGCCACCTGCATTTCCTAGGGAAACACCTGAATCAATAAGAGAGTATATAGAGGAGAAGTATCTCTTGCCAAGATTGGACCCTGATGAGTTTTCTCCACAAAAAGCTGGAAGGCAGTGGGAATTTGACTGGTTCAATAAAGCAAAAATTCACCTAGAGCCATCATTGCCCCGGTCTGTTGTAGCTCCCACATGGGAATTACCTTTCAGACGCCCAAAGAAGGGGTTGGAGCAAGAAAAATGGGAACCCGTGTCGGTGCAGGTATTTAGTGCTTGCTCACCCTATATGCATTTTCTTCAGTATAGATGTTCCATTTTGCTTAAGATGAGAAATGAAGTTCACATATATTATTTCATTCTGGGATTTTGTTCAATTGTATTGTTTAGGTGGAGGTATCAGAACTTACAGTAGAAGCTGAGGATTCTGGTTGTTTGCCACGCATGTCTGGATCTGCAAATGATTTCGTAAAAGGAAGCATCAATAACCGGCCTTTTCGTCCAGGCGGTTTAGATGGTTCCCAAGCTTTAGAAAGGATTCTTCCTGTTGGTGCCTCTAATGGTGAATGGGTATGGGAGGTAATAAACGGTGGTCCTCCTCAAGCCATTCCTCCTAGCATTAAACAAGGACTGGATCTTGGTAATCTCAAGGTAAATTTATAGTTGATTACTTGACAATTTTTGTCTTCAGTTCTGTTAACTTACTACTTTACAATGTGTTTTCCTTCTTTAATTTTATGAAGGCACATTCATACTCATGGAATGTTTATAAGGATCAAAATGAGGTCAAGAGCACATCTGATGAAAATCTGGTCAGTATTTGCAGTCAAGTGATGTTTTTCTCATTTACATGAGTGAAATATATTTTTATTTCTGGATCTTATGCTAATGTATAACTCTAGACCTTAGAATTGCTACTTTTGTGAAGTATCTACACACGTCATTGCATGTGCTTAGGTAATCTTTTTCAAAAACAAATCTTAATGTGTATACCTTATGCATTATTAATTTTGCATATGCTTATATAATATTCGTCAAAAAAATGAGTGGTTATATCTTATGTGAGATTAATTTTTATATGTTTGTAATATTTGCAGAATGAGTTATCTGTGCAGTTTGATGACTTATTTAAGAAAGCATGGGAAGAGGATGTTGCAGAATTTGTGAGAGATGGTCTGTATGATCTACACTTGGATAATCTGGCTTCTGTGTTTAAAGTTTTGGTGTCATTTGCAAAGAACTCTAATGAGTTGTGGCCAGCATGGCTTTAGCTCATGAAGGCTTTATTTGGTATGAGGGATAGAGAGTTGAGAAGACGGATAAGGTACGAGGGGTGCAAATAAATAGCACTCTGAGGGAAAAGAATACCGTCTCTCTCTCTCTTTCTCTCTCACAATGGTTCTATTGCGAGGTCAATATATATATATATATATTTTTAACCATAGTTACATAGAAATCTATAGAACATAGAAAAGCAGGATGCCCATGACGCAAATTTTCATTGAATTTTATTTTCCATTAGAAGGACCTCGTTCACTTTCTGCAGTACCACCTGCAAATGCTCTGCTGGTATGAAAATTTCTTAATGTTGATTAAGTTTTGTCAGTTGGTGACTGCTTACTTACTGAAAATGATTTTTTGCATAGAAATTATATTAATATAGTTTTTCATCTATATGAAGAAAACTTGATAAATATAATTTGTAGTAAAAGGTTATTTGGAACCGAATGGTAGATAAGTTGTTCTGTGCATCATAGACCACCTAAACTACCCAGGTTTGATTTTCTTAAACTTCATTTCTATACTTTCAACAATAGGTAGCAAATAAATCTAATCTAACTAGTCCAATCAATTGGTTTGTGATAAACTGGCAAGATGAGGGCATGACATGCTGGTTCATCCTAGGTCATTAATACAGATGATCCCATAAACGAATTGGCCTGGTTCACCGGCTGATTTATAGGCCTGATTAGAGGATTTAGTCTGGTTTGAAGAACAGTGATTTGTTTGGTCAGTATGAAGGAAAGGAAAAAGGAAGTGAAGCATTCTTGCTTTGTTTTATCACCGTATGTTATAAATTAACAGGCACATGTTGTTTGAGAGGCTAAATATTTATAGTTAAAGGTTCTTTCTTTCCGTACTCGTCAATCCACTTTTGGGCTTAAACAAAATGGTGGATCTGGCGAGGTTTTACCCCTTTTCTTTTATTTTCCCTTCCCCTTTTGAAACTCTCCATCCCCACCCTTTACTTAACTCCTGAATTTCTCCCCCACACTGTTGCATAAGGATATGGGATGTGTGTCTGACCCCGATGCCAAAATAAGGTGCTTGAATAATCCAATAATCTAATATCCATTGAATCCTATTGAATTTCAAGTTTCCTCATAAATAATAACATCCTGCATTAAATGTGATGCAATACAAAATGCAATGCGTTCAAATGCAAAGGACGTGTTCCCATAACCATACCCAACTTTCGTAAACATATCCTTGCATTCTTAGTTTTGGGGTTTATAGAGTTCCAACACCTAGCCACTCACCTGCACCGCTTCTAATATCTGAGTTGATGTAATGTATCTTTCTCCAAATGGAGCGTAAAATCAGGCAAAACATGGCTTTTTCAGTAAGGATGGTAAAATGCCTCGACCCGCCGGGTCCCTGACTTCCCCCGACCCTAATGGGATGGGGTTGGGGGTGGTTGAATAAGGTAGGGTCGGATTTGTAGATACTTTAGAAAACCCTGATTGGGTTCGGGCAGGGGCGGGGGAGGGGGAGAGTAATTTTTCACCTGAACCCTATCCGATCTATAAAGATAATAATAATAGTACAAACATATGAAATATGTATATAATATATTGTTGAATTTTTATAGAATATATATAATATCTATCGAGTTTTTGTTATGTTATATATATATATAATGTAATTTTAATATATGTACAATATATAAAATATATTTTTAATTATAAATAGCATTTTCTAGTTTTAATTATTAAATTTTATATTATTGTTAATTGTATTGTAGATTAGGTAGGGTCGGGAGTGGGGGTTATATTTGCCGATTTGGGTGGGGGTGGGGGAGAGTTCCATGAGGGTCGGGTCGGGGGTGGGGGCAAGGGGCGGAAATGGGGGTGGGGTAGGGGGCCGCCGACCTATACCCTACCCGTTGCCATCTGTTGAATGTATAGATGATGAGAAGAAGAAGAAGAAGAAGAAGAAAAGAAAAGAAGAACGACGAGAGAGAGAGAGCTACTGTATTCCTTAATTCAAAAAGCATACGGTTTCCTCCTTACACACAACTATTTATACTAATAAGAATAATACATAAAGACCAAACTACCTCCAACACTTAACACTCCCCCTCAAGTTGGTGCAAAGATGTTTTTCATGCCCAATTTGCAACAAATAGGGTGAAAGACTTTACTACTAAGACCTTTAGTAAAAACATTCGCCAGTTGATCTTCAGACTTAACAAAAGGCATACATATCAAACCCTTATTCAACTTCTCCTTAATGAAATATCTGTCGATCTCAATATGCTTAGTCCGGTCATGTTGAACAGGATTGTGTGCAATACTAATAGCAGCCTTGTTGTTGCAATACAAAGTCATGGGATCACTCCAATCAAGCCCAATATCACTCAATAAAGATTGAAGCCACATTAGTTCACATGTTCCATGTGCTATAGCCCTGTATTTAGCTTCAGCACTAGATCTGGAAACTACCGCTTGCTTCTTACTATGCCATTTGACTAGATTTCTCCCTACAAAAGCACAATAACCGAAGGTAGAGCGTTGGTCATCTATAAAGCCTGCCCAATCTGCATCTGTGAACGCTTCCAACCTCAAGTGACCATGATTAGAGAACAAAATTCCTTTTCCAGGGGCAGATTTAAGGTACCTCTAAATGCGATAGATTGCATCCAAATGAGTTGCACGAGGATTATGCATAAACTGACTCACTATCCCAACTGCATAGGCAATATCTGGACGAGTATGAGAGATATATATCAGTCTTCCCACAAGTCTTTGGTATCTTTCCTTCTCCACAGGTTCACCAACCCCACTACAAAGACGATGATTAGTCTTAATCGATGAATCAGCTGGTCTGCAGCCCAACATGCCCATTTCCTCAAGAAGATCTAGAATGTACTTCCTTTGAGAAATGAAGATGCCTTTATCAAATCTGACAACTTCAATCCCAAGAAAGTATCTCAATGGACCAAGATCTTTTATCTCAAACTCCTTGGCTAATTGCATCTTAAGATGGGTCACCTCCTCCTCATCATTACTTGTCACAACTATGTCATCCACATATACAATAAGCACTGTTACCTTATGTACATTGCGTTTGACAAACAAGGTGTGATCCACATTGCTTTGCTGATACCCAAATCCCAGCATTGCCTTTAGGAATCTACCAAACCAAGCTCTAGGAGATTGTTTCAAACCGTACAAAGCCTTCTTCAATCTACAAACCTTTCCAACTATAGTCTGAGATGAGAATCCTGGAGGTACATCCATATATACCTCCTCTTCCAAATCCCTATGAATAAAAGCATTCTTCACATCTAGTTGCTGTAAAGGCCATCCCAAATTAGCAGCACATGACAGAATAGTTCGAGTGGAATTCATCTTTGCTACCGGGGCAAAAGTTTCTTGATAATCTATTCCATATGTCTGGGTAAATCCCTTGGCCACTAGTCTTGCTTTGTACCGTTCAATCGTCCCATCTACATTGTGCTTAATGGTGAACACCCACTTATATTCGACTGGTTTTTTCCCATTAGGAAGAGACACCAACTCCCATGTGTTATTTTTACTTGCATCTCTTCTACCATAGCTATCTTCCACTTAGGATCATTGATAGCTTCTTTCCAACCCTGAGGAATACACATAGAAGAAAGAGACGAAACAAAAGCACGATATGGAGAAGACAACGAATCATATGACACGAATTTAGAAATAGGGTGTTGAGTATAGGTTCTAACCCCCTTTTTGAGAGCAATAGGACGACTCAAATTATCAGTAACAGGACCATCATCAGCAGGTGAAGAGATAGGTTGAGGATCATTACCTGTAAAGTTAGTGGAAACTGGATGTGGAACTAGCATAGGAGATGATGATTGACTTGGTGGCATAAGAGAAGCCTGTTTTTTCTGACGCTGTGAATAAGTCTTAAGATCAGCTTTGTGCAAACGACCACTGATATCTGACTCCTCATCAACAGAACTGCTAGGCTCCCCCTCACCACAAATAATAGCCCACTGATTAGGAAGGAAAAAAGACAACTCATGCTGATATGATGCCGTCTCATCCGCAATCTCATCAATACTACTCTCCTCTTGAGGAGATAGCGGAGGACCAGAAAAAAAGGACTCAGATTCACGGAAGGTGACATCCATACTAACATACAGCTTATGAGTGTGAGGGTCATAGCATTTGTAGCCCTTCTGAGTAGCAGAATAACCAAGAAAGACACACTGGATAGCCTTAGGATCAAGCTTTCCACGAGTACGAGGTTGAAGATGAACAAAACAGACACTACCAAAAACTCGAGGCGGAAGGGAAGAGGTGGGATAAGTCACAGGAAGAAGCTCAAGAGGAATTTGGAAGTGGACATTAGAGGGCATACGGTTAATAAGGTAAGCCGCGGTAAGAACAACATCCCCCCAAAAAGACTTAGGAACGCTCATGGTAAACAAGAGAGAGCGAGCAACCTCAAGAAGGTGGCCATTTTTACGTTCAGCAACTCCATTCTGTTCAGGAGTGTCAACACAACTAGTCTGATAAAGAATGCCATGCTTTTCGAGGTATGCCCTGAAAGCGCCATCAACATATTCAGTCCCAGTATCACTCCTAAGAATTTTGATAGTAGCATGGAAGAGATTGGATACCATTTTATGAAAAAGTTTGAAGCACAAGAAAACCTCATTTTTAGTACGAAGTAAATAAATCCAAGTCACACGGGAATAACAATCAATAAATGTAACAAATCATCGATAACCAGAGGTAGAAACCACAGGGGAAGGACCCCACACATCGGTATGAATAAGCATAAAGGGAAAAGTACTTCTTTTATTAATTGAAGGATAACAAGTACGTTTATGCTTAGTAAGCTTACAAGCATCACAAACAAAGGTATTCCTAGGGCAATCATGAACTAATAAAGGAAAAAGTTTCTCTAAAATGCTAAAGGAAGGATGCCCCAAACGGCGATGCCACTGATGAAGGAGACGAAGGGAGGAGCCAGAAGTGCATTGAAGAGCCTGAGAGGACAAAGGTGAGGCAAGAATGGCATCCAGAAAGTACAGTCCACTTTCTGCTCGACCACTGCCTATCATTTTCCCTGTAGCCAATTGCTGAAAGACATAATGAGTCGGAAAAAAGGTTACAGAGCAATTGAGAGCAGTAGTACGGCTACTAACAGAAAGTAAGTTAGCTGAAAAATTAGGAACATGAAGAACAGATGAAAGCGAAACTAAAGAGGTGCAATGAACAGAACCCTTGCCGGAGATAGAAGATAAAGTGCCATTAGCCGCTCTAACCTTATCTCGCCCAAAACTAGGTGAATAAGAATGGAAAAAACTAGAAGTACCCGTCATGTGATCGGTAGCACCGGAATCAATGATCTAAGGAGACGACGAAGAGGCACTAGTTGCACTAGCAGAAATACCTGTGTAGGTAAAGTTGGAAGAGGCAGAAGAGGAAGGAGCTAAGGCAGAAGAAGAATCAAGTCAAGCTATCAAACGTCTGAGAGTGTGAAGCTCATCCTGAGAAATAGAACCAACATCATTCGAGGCACTAGCAGTAGTCTCAGAAACATATGCTTGAGGACGAACACCACGACCACGACCACGACCACGGCCTCGAGTAGGTCGGCCATGCAACTTCTAACAGTGTTCTTTATCATGTCTATCTTTCCCACAATACTCACATTTCAACGTGTCCCGATCAACTAATGGACCCTTACCACCACCTTGAGGCTGACAAGGCGGAGTATCACGTGACTTGGGACTGACAACCATCGCAGACCGATCCGGAACAGGAGCATGCACCATACCACTACGACAACTCTCCTCCTGTTGAACCAGTGCATAAGCCTCACGCAATGTAGGAAACGGAGAGCGACCCAACACTTGAACCCGTATCTGATCATACTCCAAATTCAGGCCAGCAAGAAAGTCATACACCCACTCTTTCTCCACAGCCTGCTGAAACATAGTGGCATCCATGGAGCAAACTGGCTAGAAACTTTAGTAGAAATCTAGCTCCTGCTATAAAGCACTCAACTCAGTATAGTAGACTGCCAGAGAGCGAGCCTTTTGATCCAAACCCCTAATCTTCTTACGTAATTCATAGGCTTGTGCATCATTCCCCTGTTGAGAATACATCTGAGAGGTAGCTATCCAGATCTTGTGAGCAGTATCCATCAAGAGAAAAGTCCGACTAATGGTAAGCTCCATAGAATTGATGAGCCAGGTCATAACTAAAGCATTCTCAAAAATCCATTGAGCAGATAAAGCACTATCCTCAGTAGGTTGCTGGGTAGTACCAGTAATATAGCTTGTTAACCGCCGCGCGGCAATGGCAAGACTACAGGAGCGGGACCAAATCAAGTAATTAGTACCATTAAGCTTGACCGGACTAATCTGGAGAGATGGATTATCACCAAGAGTCATACCATGACTCAGTCCACTCTTCTCATTGCCCTTACCCTTGTTGGCAGCCATGAGATGAGAGAAAGATGGTGCAGAAACACAAGTAGGATATCAAACAAAACTAGGAAACACTGAACCAGTACAGCAACTCACCTTTTAAGGCTAAAAAAGGGCAAAAGTATCCCAGAACACAGTAACCAAATCATCTACAAGCCAAAAAACTGAAGCAAACCATCCAAAACGCAGAAAAAGGCCAAGGTAGGGCCAAAATACCTCAAACCAGGGACAGTAAACCCTTTAAAGGGTCCAGTTGGCTCCCATAGATGTGAGAGGAAGAGACAAAACAAAGCAAAAAGGGTTCAAACAACAACTTTCGAAAAATCACCCAAAATTGACGAAAAATCAAAAAAATTGGAAAAAGCAATATAGAAGGACCAAAACATCAAAAGGAGATTACAGGTTGAATACCCATTCAATTTCGAGCATGCTGATATATATATATTTTTTTTGCTGCTGCTGCTATGGACGTACCCAAGGAATGAGAAGAATCATCTTCAAGGAGGAAGATATTGCTCTGATACCATGTTAAATGTATAGATGAAGAGAAGAAGAAGAAAAGAAGAACAATGAGAGAGAGAGAGAGCTGCTGTATTCCTTAATTCAAAAAGCATAGGGTTTCCCCCTTACACACAACTATTTATACTAATAAGAATAATACATAAAGACCAAACTACCCCTAACACTTAACACCATCCCTTGCACCCGTGTTCAAGTTGCATTGCTTTATATGCATATTTTTACTTGTAATAGTTGAGGCTGCCCACTTGTTGCAATTTTGATAAAAAGGCAATAAAACAACCAGATATGATTCAAGCAGGCAAATGCTGTTTTGCTGAAACATAGAAGTCCAAGATCTCAGAGTAACAGAAGATTTTAGTTTTCAATAATTCAAGGCTTAAGAGCAATAGCCTCTGTTGTAAAACTATGGTATGTAGGTTTGGTTGCTGTTTCTAGGAATTTGTGGATTTAGTTGTAAAATCAACCCTTGGAAGCAAGGATTGTAGTTTTAAATTTAAACTAGAGAAAAGGAACATGAAACTTTATTTTTATTACAATGTTCATGGCTTGTACATATTTTGTTTTGTTTGTTTATTTTGTTTTATTTTTTAAGATTGAATATATTTTTTTTGTTGAAACATTATAGGTTGTCTTCACAATTTTAATTTACATTTCCAACTTCGAATGGTGTTGAGGTCCTCATATATTGTGGCTACATTTGCTGCAAAATGTATTAGGAAACACTCTCCTTGAAAGGCTGGTTTCTTTGGTTCATTGTAGTAGATAATGGAGAGGAAAATGTGCCTTTCTAGTTTGTTCTTTTCTTTATTTTTCTATTCTACCTAGAATCTCCTTTTGTTATTTAAATTTATATTCTTTATTTTATATCTTTATCTGTGCAACAGTGTGCTGTCTGGAAATTTTCTTTGAAGTTATTTTGCCAAACAGCTGCAAAAAGCTTGGTCAACTTATTAAGTCAAATTGTCAACATATAATAGAATCAATAGTTGCCATCTTGTTTGCGTGGCTATGTTGGCATGCAATTTTCCAGGATTTTTCCTTTTAATTTACTTTTTTGGGCCTTAAAGTGGTGTTTTCTAAAGGTCATGTGTCAGAATCGGAAGCTGAAGTCAATAAGGAATCAGTTAAATTGGAGCCTGTTGAGTTGGAAGCTGAAGTGAATAAGGAAAATGTGCCTGGTGCTGTTTTTGATACTGAATCATCGCTGTTAGATGATATTTTGTTAGTAGAATCAGGAGGATCAACTTCAAGATCGCATGAAACTAGTGATAGTGGTGGGCAGCAGCATAAAGAGGTTAATATAACTTGTTCAGTTGTTTGCATTCTGTCTCTTGCCATGCTATTAGTTAATGAGTGTTTTTATCTGCAGGGCTGGGCCATTAGTGGAGACAGTGAAGGGATTAGAGAAGATTTTCATGAACTTGTTCCTGACATGGCACTTGAATTTCCTTTTGAACTGGATAAATTCCAAAAGGAGGTATTGATTGTTGCAAAATTTACATTGCCATATGTTTGCACTAGTATGTTAGTTATCATTTGGCTGAAGTAGGTAATTGGAACATAGAACAATAAATTTGCATCTAGTTTTGAAGCACTGTAAAATACACTTACTGCTTAATCTAAGACATGTTTTTTGGGGCTTCCTCTGTTAATGTAGATTAATTAGCTCAACTCCATGGTTATGAAGACTGAAAACAGAAAATCAAAAAAAGATGAAATACAGAAAATAATTGAGTTTTCAGAAGAAAAAAATTTGTGAATAAAATTATAATTATTTTCCCCACTGTCCATTTTGGTAAAACTTACTGTTGTGTTTCAAATAGCTTTGCATGTGCAAAACATCATCCCACTTCATTGTTTTTCATTTACAAATAATTTTTTATTTTAATTTTATGGCTAGCTTTTTCTTCTTCAAAATGCTTTTATTCTTACAGGTTTTAGCTGGCTCCTGTAGTCATTTTCGCTGAAGTGACTCTTGAATGAAAATCATAATCTGAATTCCTTGAATCCATAGGTTTTGCAAATCTTCTTGATTGTTATGTTGGTGTGCTGGATATTATTCCAGTCAACTTAAATTCATCAAAATCCATGTGGTGCCAATTTTTGGGCTTTTTCTATTTTCTCTGATGACATGCTGGCTATATATTCTCATATTATTTTTTTTTTTTGGGAAAAATGCGATGTCCAACAAGTTTTTTGGGATGTATTTATGAGTTCTTTGATTTTCAGCTCAAATCAAAGTTAGTTATTTTTTACTTTGATTATTACAGGCTATCTATTATCTTGAGAAGGGGGAGTCTGTTTTTGTGGCAGCTCACACATCAGCTGGGAAGACGGTTGTCGCAGAATATGCATTTGCTCTAGCATCAAAAGTATGACTTCTCTCTGAATCCTCATTGTTTGTTTATGTAATCAAAGAGCATCATCTTCTTTTCTGATTCTCAGAATTAAATATTCTACCTTGAAGTATCATTGTTTTTGTGTCCAAGCTTGTTGTTTTATGTAGCTTTTATGCTGAGATTTTGATTTAATAATTATTTCATGCAGCACTACACAAGAGCCGTATATACTGCTCCAATTAAAACCATTAGCAACCAAAAGTACAGGGATTTTTGTGGAAAATTTGATGTTGGCCTTCTCACCGGGGATGTTAGCTTGAGGCCAGAGGCTTCTTGTCTCATCATGACCACCGAGATACTAAGGTCAATGCTTTATAGGGGTGCTGATATCATACGTGATATTGAATGGGTAAAGGGGTTCGTTTTCTTTTGCATTATAATTCCCTTTGTTTAATTTTTTTTTTCTTTGATTACCTTCTTCACCCAATTTTCCCCTTTTTCTTTTTGTTTCATTTTTCTTATTATGAATTTCT
Organism: Camellia japonica; assembly: GCA_030407325.1. NCBI lineage: Eukaryota > Viridiplantae > Streptophyta > Magnoliopsida > Ericales > Theaceae > Camellia > Camellia japonica. The sequence goes on from JAPPVO010000003.1 coordinate 55,270,605, forward strand.
GAGACATTTTTGGTTACTTTATTTCCATGCATGTGGGGAGACAGGTTATATTTGATGAAGTGCATTATGTTAATGACGTTGAAAGGGGTGTTGTTTGGGAAGAAGTTATCATCATGCTTCCGAGGCATATCAATATTATTCTTCTTTCAGCCACGGTACGTACTTCTTGATATTCATTTTGATATAATGCATTATGGACTAGATGCTATGGGATGATATTGATCATTGGTTTCTCAATTTGGCATAGATATTGTTTTAAGTTCTCTTTTTTAATACTAAGTAATCAGCAGCTTGGTCCATATTTTGTGATGGAAAGTATTTGAGCAAGGCAAATGCCAACTGCAGTGTGGTACTTTTTTTTTTTTGATGACTCGGTATTCGGCCCAATGGATTGACTAATCTTGGGAAGCAATCTCATGATCCACTAGTGGAGCCTATTTAATGCCAGGCAAAGCCCGTATGGATTGGCCCCAAGAAATTGTATGCACCTAGGAGGTTTCAAACTTGAGACATTAGAGGGAGCAACTGCTGTGTGATACTTAAAAACTGATTAAACTACTTTGGTTTTGAGCATTGCTTTGCTTTCTCGCTCAAATTCTAAGGTGGTGCTGAGAGCATAGACTTTTTAACTTGCACTTGTGACTGTCATAATGTAGATGGTGGGGGGATTGTATTTATAAAAATTTAGAGACCCCCCAAAAACTAGCCAATATTTAACGTCTGCACAATACTAACATGGGTGTGGGTCCCACACCCATGTGAGTATTGGGTAGAATTTTTGGTAATTTTTTTGAGGTCCCTAGATTGCTCTTGTATTTATGGTTGAAGTGAAAAAAAAATTATTTTGAGGGGCCAAGTAATGTATTTTTGTGTGTATATATGTACGTATGCATCTAATTCTAAATTTGTTTTGGAAATATCAAAATTAGAAGGTAAAAGATATGTCGAGTTAAACAAAAAATTTCATCAAATTTGTGCCATTTGTACTTTCTAACTAGCCAATTATTTGGCGAATTTTAATCAACTAACCTTCTCATAGTTTGTTTAATTATTATGTAAATTTGTTTAATTATTATATGAAGTAGAACACAATAGGGGAAGAAAAAGAGAAGAAGAGGGAGGAAGAACACAAGGGCCAAAGTCCTAACAGAATGACCACAACCAGCGTTTTAAATGGCGCTAGGTGCACCGAGGCGATAAGATCTCCTATAGCCTAAGCACGAGACACGAGGCAAGGAGTGCGCCTTACCAAAGCGAGGCGCAAGTAGTAGAAGAAAACTAAAATTATAAAATAGGTAAACTTTTCAACATAACAATTATATATAGAATTTGAAAAATAATTAGGCAAGTTTCACCATTTCAAATAATTGATAAACATAACATTCAATCTTCTAAAAATTAGAAATATAATATCCAACAAAAGGTATAAAGTATGACATTCACATTCACATCCACCAAAAACCTCAAGTTTTAAGATCAGCCACATAAAGTTCAAAACAACTAAGCTTCTAGTTTGTAGTTCAAAAAAGAAATAAAAAGTGCTTAATCAACAATTGGAGTAGAAAAATAAGTAAAACCCATGAAGCCCATGTCTCACGCCTCAAAAAAAAGCCCTCGCCTCAGCGCCTAGGGCTGCAAATGAACCGAGCTGTTTATGGACAAGCTCGACTCGGTACGTTAAGGGCTCGGCTCGGCTCGGCTCGGTTCGGTTCGTTTAGTAAACAAGTCGAGCTCGAGCTGGCATAAGCTCGGCTCGTCAAGTTCGGCTTATTTTTCTTTATCTAAATTATATAATAAATATATTATTTATATATTAAATAATATATAAATATATATAATAATATAAATACATTATTTATATGTTGAATAATATAAATAATATTTTTTATTTGAATAATATAAACAACATTTTAAAAAAATTTATCAAGCCGAGCTCGAGTTTCATTAATATTAATGAGTTGAGTTGAGTCGAGCCGAGCCGAGCTTGAGCGCAGTTCCTTATCGAGCCGAGCTCGAGCTCAATAAACGAGCTCGATAAGTTTGACTCGGCTTAGTTCGTTTGCAGCCCTAGCTACACCTCGCCTTGACCTGTTCAAATCGCAAGGCTGCACCTCATTACGCCTCGCGCTTAGACGTGCGCCTAAGCGTGCCTTTTAAAACACTGACCACAACCTTAATCTCAATATCATAAAGCTGAATAATACAATGTCAAAACCTAATATTTATAGACTTCTAACCATAATTAAATTAGGAAACTAAATCCTAATATTATTTGAAAAATAAAGACTCCTAATAAGACTCGATTCCTAATATCATTGGGAAGTAAAGACTCCTAATCAAAATATAATCATAAATAAATAAAACATTAAAGACATAAAATTATAAAATTGTAATGCCAAAATTGGTGCGTTCCCATCACGCATTATTATGTAGCCTCCATTCCCACACATTTCAAAGTTGGAAATTGGTTGTACTTATTATTGCTGAGTAATACTTTCTTAGTACTTTGTAGTCGATGTTATCGGGAGCCAAATGCCACACCCAAACCAAACTAAGCCTTTTGTCTAAATCATGTGAGGCTACATGAATCATTCTTTGCTATTTTGCCTTTGTCAAGGGCTATATGCTCAGTTAAATTAAATAAATTCATATCATTTTTTACTACCGCATTCCATGCTAATTTATGTCTTCCCCTCCCCCAAACATTTTCATTTATGATGATCATATCACTCTTCTTTATTGTTGCTTCTACAGGTTTTCATATATATATATATATATATCAGGAGCCAAGTTTTGTACTCCACTGAATAGTTTTCAGTTCCTTTTGTCTGCTATTTTGAAGGCTGTGTCTGTGATTTATACGGCATAATTCATTTTTTCCATTTTTAGGTTTGGTAAAGCTTTTTCCCCTTTGAATGTCACAATTAATGTAAAGATAATCATACATTATGTTAAGTGAGAGGTGATAAATCAGTTTTATTGGCTTCATTCTTTTATCTTTTTGCACATTGTTGTGTCTGATCTCTGATAGTAATGCTGTTATTATCATTTCTGCAGGTACCAAACACAATTATGTAATAGTAATGTTTTCAACATAATTTTTGCAGGTACCAAACACAATTGAATTTGCTGACTGGATTGGTCGGACAAAACAGAAGAAAATTCGTGTCACCGGGTAAGTAGCATCTTGTGGTAATAAAAGTTCAATTCTCGTTCAGTGTCTTGTACGCTAATCTAATGAAATGAGTTTATCTTCATTTTCCTGGTTATTTGTATGTAAGGTTGAAGCAGAGTAGAAATTGTGCTTTTATTTTGGTTGACTTCTTTAAATTAAATTTCCTGCCATTTTTTATCTTTTTTCAATCAGGACAACAAAAAGACCAGTCCCATTGGAGCATTGCATCTTTTATTCTGGAGAACTTTATAAAATTTGTGAAAATGAAATCTTTAAGGCTCAGGGCTTGAAAGCTGCTAAGGATGCATACAAGAGAAAAAATCCAAGTACAGTTGGTGGTGGTACCGGAGCACATCCTGGGTTTTCAGCAGGCCATGAAGGGAGTCGAGGTCAAAAACGTGAAAATTTTTTCCGGGACAAACAGAACAAACATTCTGGGTCTTTTTCTGGGGTGGGTGGTGGGAACCAACAAACTAGTAGCAATCGGGTGTCCTGGAGAACAGAAATGTCTTTGTGGTTGTTGCTTATAAATAAGCTTTCAAGAAAGTCATTATTACCTGTAAGTAGAATTTCAATTTGAAATCCATGTTTCTTTTTCATATTTTCCACTTTAATACTGTAAAACAACTAGTTAGAATGTACAATGAAGCAATTTAGGGTTAGGGTTTAGGAGGAAGAAGAAGAGATAATAGAAAAGAGAGAATTTTTATATATTTGTAATGTATCTGTTAATTACATCAGCAAAATATATATATACAAATCCTAACATAGTGATATGACCATCGTACCCTCAACTTAAGTAAATATTAACAGAAAAACAATAAAATGGAAAATAATAACTATTCTAACACTCTCCCTCAAACTGGAGTATAGAGATCAAACATGCAAGGTTGGCAGATAAATGATGAAACGAAGACAGAGCCAAAGGTTTAGTGAGAATCTCACCCAATTGATCTTCAGAATGAACATAAGGAGTCACAAGTTGTTTGCGGAGTAAGAGGTCACGAATGAAATGGCAATCAACTTCTATATGTTTGGTTAGTTCATGCAACATTGGATTGTTGGCAATGAAGATAGCTGCTTGATTAGCACAAGACATGCGCATAGGAGTGGGAACAGAAAAGCCAATTTCTCAGAGAAGAGACTGAACCCAAAGCGTTTCAGAAGCAGTATGAGTTCTATGGCATGGTACTCAGCTTCAGCACTAGAGCGAGCAACAACAGTCTGTTTCTTGCTACGCCAAGTAACAAGATTACCATCAATAAAGGTACAATAGCCGGAGGTGGAACGGTGGTCAGTCTTATTACCATCCCAATCAGCATCACTGAAGTCGGTGACAGACAACGAGGAAGATGGGCGATAAAGCAAACCCTGACCAGGGGCATTCTTCAAGTACTGCAAGATACGACACACAACAGTAAAATGAGGTTGGCGAGGAGCATACATAAACTGACTAACCACTCCCACGGCACATGTAATATCGGGACGAGTGACAGTGAGATATATTAACTTCCGAACCAACCGATGATAACAACCAACATTAGGAAACAAGTCCTCAGTTTCACCATCAAGTTTGACACTAGAATCCATGGGGGAGTATCACTAGGACGAGTGCTGAAGAGGCCAGTCTCAGTGAGAAGATTAAGAACATACGTTGGGAGAGAAATAATCCCTGAGAAGAGCAAGCAACTTCAATCCTAAGAAAATACCGAAGATGACCTAAGTCTTTGGTGTGAAATTGTTGTCCCAAATACCGCTTCAAATCAGCAATACCAATGGAATCACTCCCAGAAATGATTATGTCATCGACATAGACAATAAGAACAATACTCCCAGTAGACGAGTGGCGAACAATAACAGAGTGATCAAAGGTGGAATGGCAAAAACCATAGGCGATCATAACAACACTAAAATGATCAACCTAGACACGAGGAGATTGCTTGAGACCATACAAAACATTTCGCAATCGACAAATAAGATGCTCATGACCAGGAACAACATAGCTAGGGGGCTGATCCATATAGACCTCCTCTTGGAGATCGCCATGAAGAAAGGCATTCTTGATATCAAGTTGATATAAAGGCTAAGACTGACTAACGACAACAGAGAGTAGGATCCAAACTGAGTTAAGACAAGCTACATGAGAGAAATCTCCAAGTAATCAATACCATAGGTTTGTGTGTAGCCTTTGGCTACCAAGCGAGCCTTAAGCCGCTTAACAATCCCATTAGAAAGATACTTCACAGTATAAATCCAACGACAACCCACAATAGATTTGCCAGAAGGTAGAGTGGTAAGTTTCCACATCTGATTCTTATGAAGGGCATGCATTTCCTCATCCATGACATGTTTCCAACCAGAGATGGACATAGCCTACTGATATGAACGGGGAATGGTAATACTAGACGAGTTACAAGCAAAGGAGTGAAGACCGGGAGAGAGGCGAGCATAAGAAACAAAATTAGCAATAGGATGTTGAGTGTAAGTACGTTTTCCTTGGCAAAGGGCAATAGGACGGTCATTAGAGGGCATATCGGCAGATGGAACAGGGGAGTCAGGAACCTTAGATGAAGGAGATGAGTTGGTCGGGCCATAAGACACAATGTGACGAGCTTGAGACCGCTGATAAACCTGCTAAGGAGGTGTAGAGGTGATACTAGAGGGAGAAGATATAGAAGAGGAGGAAGGATCACAAGACGAAAAAGTAGGGGTTAGGGAGGCGGGCTCCCCTTCACAACAAGAAAGAAGATCAGTGGATAACTGTTGCCCAAAGGAGGAGAAAAAATGAGTGGACTCAAAAAAGGTAACATTAGCACTAATAAAGTATCGACGTGATTGCAGGATGATTACACCGATACCTTTTATGAGTACGAAAGTAGCCTAAGAACACACACTTGCGAGCACGAGGAGATAACTTATCCAAATCGGAGCCAAGAACATGGACAAAGGGAACACATCCAAAAACACGAGGTGACAAGGGAAAAAAAGACGATGTGGAATATAACTGATAATATGGAGACGTGTGTACAACACTAGAGGGCATGCGGTTAATAAGAAAACAAGCGGTGAGAATAACATTGCCCTAAAACTATTTGGACATGCATATTAAACATCAATGTGTGAGCAACATCTAACAAATGACGGTGTTTTTGCTCTGCAACACCATTTTGAGGAGATGTATAAGAACAACTAGTCTGATGAATAATACCACGAGCATCACAAAAGGTAGTTACAATAGATTACACATATTCTAAGGTTTTATCAGACCAAAATATCTTAATACGTTTTCTAAATTGAGTAAAGATTTCATTATAAAACTTAGAGATGATAAAAGGCAAATCAAATCTCTGTTTCATTAAAAATAATCAAGTCATCCGAGAGTAATCATCCAAAAAAATAACAAAAAAAAAAAAAAAAACCATTAATAGTAAGAGTTCTAGAAGGACCCTAGATATTTGTATGGACAAGAGCAAAAGACTTAGACACACGACTAACACTACGACTAGGAAAGAACCATGGTGATACTTTCCAAGTTGACAGATTTCACACTCAATCTTAGAAACATGACTCAAATCCGGAACAACTAACTTGAGTTTGGCCAAAGAGGGATGACCCAAGCAAAAATGCCACTGAAGAGGAGATATAGTAGTGCTCAACACAGTAGATGGAGGAGGAGGAGAAATCTCAGTGTCCAAGAAGTATAAGCCATCCTTCTCATGCCCCGAACCAATCACCCTTTTGGTCTGGAGGTCTTGTAAAACATATGAAGTAGGAGAAAAGGTTATGCACCAGTGGAGAACTTAAGTTAATAGGCTAACAGAAAGCAAATTAAATAGAAACTTAGGAACATAAAGACCAAAAGGTAAGGAAAGGGATGGAGTGGGATGAAGAGGACCTTGACCATTGACAGGTCAAGAAAATCCATTAGCAAGTATAATAGTATAATCAACAGGCCTAAGAGTGTCAAAAAGAGAGGAATTACCAAAGATATGGGAACTAGCACCAGAATTTAGAAGCCAAGATTGAGTAGACTTGGCCACACATTCAACATTACCTGAACTAGCCATAGTAGTAGCAGGAGAGGATGAAGGCAGACTAGGCCAAAGAGACTGGACAAGAGCGGTAAGCTCACTAATCTGAGTAGTGAGAGTCTTATGAGAATCAACCGGAGAAGCAACATGACCCGTGGAAAACAAGAATGACTGTGAGGATGGAGCATCCATAACCTGATGCACATGATCAGGTTTGTCATACTTCTGCCAACACCAAGGTTCAGTATGACCTTGGGAACCATAATGAGTACACTTGCCATCATCGCGTGGGTGGGAACCAGGTCCACTACTATTGCCTTCACCAGATCCATTACTACTGCCTCCACGTGAACCACCACCACGACCCCGTGAACCAGAACAAGAACAAGAACCACGAGAACCCCATGAACCAGAACAAGAACCTCGTGAACCAAAAGAGCCATGAAAACCCCTGCGAGTAGACCCTTGATCACCACTACTAGAGGCCAAGGCAGAAGAAGACAATGTAGGGGACCCAGATGGGGGTTGGGACTAGCCCAAGGAAGAATGTAACAGCTGAGAATAGGCATTAGCAGCAAACGGTAAAGTCGCATTGGCAAGAATCTGATCCTTGAACCCCCTCAATTCAAGATCTAAGCCAAAAAGTGAGGAAGCCATCATAAATTCCTCCCAATGTTGCTTATGTTTGTTTACATCAGTAGTAAAGGGCCGATGTTGCAATAACTGATCCCCCAAGGTCTTGAGACTACTATAATAATCGGGAAGTGATTGGCCAGATTGGCGCATAGCAAAAATTTGCTCATATAATTCATAGACCTGAGAGACATTACTCTGATTTGAAAAAGATTCAGCAAGGGAGTCCCAAATTTCCTTAGAGGCATCACAAAATTCCACGGTAGTAGCAACATGTGGTTCTAGACTATGCCAAATCCAACCCGTAACACAGGAATCCTCACACAACCAATCATCATAGCCTTTATCATCCTCGGTAGGTGGAAATTCAATAAGAAACCATGACTTCTTTTTGCCACGTAAGAAAATCTTAATGGTATGAGCCCAAGCTAGATAATTTAAACCATTTAATTTCTAAATGGTAATTGACTTGGGTATTTCATCATCTTTAATTACAAAGGATTGAGAAGCAGGTCTTGGTTCAACCATAATACCAAAGGAAGATGGAAGAAACAACCAAAAACTTCAATAGACCAGAAATCAAGCAAACAACATAGCAACACAGCAACAATCAATCAAGAACTGTAACAATTAAACAGCAACACACAACCAAGCATCACATAGCAACAAAAAGAGCCCAATAAGAGAGTTCCAAGTTACAGGACCAATTCAGAGAAGAAAAACTCCTATCTGCCAAACAGGGAGAAGCCGAAATCCACAAAAACTCCAAGAAAACACCAAATCACAAAACAATACTCAAAAAAAGTGTAGATACTAATTTCGTCTTCCAGAGAAGACAACCCACTAGGTAGAAATCGCAGATAGGTCGCAGAATCACAGATCAAAAAAATGACACCAAATAACTTGAAAATTATTTAAAAATACAAAATTTACATCAGATGGTCCCAAAAAATTCTAGAAAAATCACCATTAACATCAAGGAAGAGGGGCGAGCACAGAGGAAGCATCTTGTCTGTACGGACTGTGACATCATCATTCGAAAGATGACGTCAACGCATCATTTTTGCCTCAGAAGAGCTTCAAGAATCTGATAAACACTATACAAGGATGGATTGTTGCTCTGATACCAAGTTAGAATGTATAATGAAGCAATTTAGGGTTAGGGTTTAGAAGGAAGAAGAAGAGATAAGAGAAGTGAGAGAATTTTTATATATCTGTAATGTATCTATTAATTACATCAGCAAAATATATATATACAAATCCTAACATAGTGATATGACTATCGTATCCTCAACTTAAGTAAATATTAACAGAAGAATAATAAAATAGAAAATATTAACTATTCTAACACAACTCATATAATTACTGCACCTTAAATGGTGAACTGCAATTTAGGAGTAAAGGTTTGTTTTAGTATTGAAAATATGCATTAAATCATAAATGTTAATATCCAATTTTGGCATATCAATTTGCTTAAGCATTGGACAATCCAAAGCTAGAGTATTTGTTAAGTGTCAGCATGAGCATCGAAAACTTTCAAAAATCTGTAGATTTGTATTTCTAGTTGTCTTATTATAATTTATTTTTTTGCCTTGACTTGTGACTTTAGGTGGTTATATTTTGCTTTTCAAAAAATCGCTGTGACAAGTCAGCTGATAATTTGACTGCGATTGACCTCACAAGTAGTTCAGAGAAAAGTGAAATTCGAGTCTTCTGTGACAAAGCATTTTCAAGGCTGAAGGGATCTGACAGGAACCTCCCTCAGGTTTTGTTGCGCAGGGATTTTATTTTTCTTCCATTAATTTAAACAATTTTTGGCATCAGACATATTGTGTTATGAAATTTACAGGTGGTCAGAGTTCAAACCCTTCTCCGTAGAGGGATTGGTGTACATCATGCGGGGTTGCTTCCAATTGTTAAGGAAGTTGTTGAGATGCTTTTTTGCCGTGGTGTGATTAAGGTAAAGTTGTCTTGCCACTTAAATGTTCTCAATTTAGCATGATCATGTTAGGTTTTCCAGAATGAAATGAAAGTTTATGATAGGCCTATAATGTGAAGTGGTGCTCTATGTTATGCGGACTCTTCAATATAAATCAAATAGCCATGTCGGATACCAGATACTCGGACAAGGGTATGAGATTTGTGTCGGATAATTTTCATCGGAAACTTCTTATATAATTGTATTTAGCACTATTATTATATGAACATATTATTGTATAATTGCTGTAAATTACATATAGTACCATTTTATCTCACATACTTGATTAAAATATAAAAATATGACATTTTTTTGCTGAATTCGTATCCTTAAATTTGTCCGATCTCTAGATATATACCCATGCCCGACACTTGTACTCAAGTCCATGCGACATAGGTGGTGCTACAAACAAAATGTTTCTTCAATGCCAATTTTTTTCAGCATGTGGTTCAGTTATTACGGTCACTTTAGGGGCTTTCATTGGTTGACAATCATCCTTTTTATTTTTATGTTTTTATGCAGGTTTTATTTTCAACAGAGACATTTGCAATGGGAGTAAATGCCCCAGCTAGGACGGTGAGTCTTGTTTGATTTCATTTTGTTCTTTTGGGATATGCTAGGGGGTCCCCAACTCATTTTTGAATTGAGACTAACCTGTGTGGATGCCCTTAGTTAGAAATCACATCCACACGGTGAACCCGAACACTTGAACCTGACACTTTGGTTCTTGATATAACAACTTGGCCAACTCACCCTAAAATGAGCGGGTGATTTGCTAAATAGCATTTCTTTTGTTGAATAGATTTAGTGTTATATGCCAAAATGTGTTTAGCTGATTTGTATTTTATAATAATGTATCTTCTGGCTTATTGAGTTCTAATCTTCTGGGTTTGTTTAGTTATTTTGTCTCTCACATTTTGACTTTTAATCAATTCTTGAAAGCATATCTTGTTGTAACCAATGTTTGGCACTAAATCAAGAACAATATTTGGTTATGTGATTGATGCTTGCTCAGTTATCTTTTGTTTGACTTTTCGAGACTATAATGCTTTTATTTAAGGTCTTTGCCCTTTTGCAGTATGTCTTCAAAAGTGGAATGCAATCTTCCCGCAATAATTATTGCTCTATAATTGACAGTTCCTTAATAAGATCAATATACCTGGCTTTCATGTGGTTCTTGTTTGTATAACATAATTTTTATATTTTCAATATTGTTGTCTCGTTTCTCGAGCTTTGCTCCATCAATCTCCCAAAGCTTTATCATATGATAGAGTACTATGGCTGATGTTTTAGTTTTGAATGTCACCTTTGACCTGAGATGCACAAACAATTTTAAGAAGGTGGCATGTCTGTATTCAACACATGTCAGACACCGATACTCATGGATACCCCCGGACACTTGTTGGACACTTCTTGACACACACACTAAACATGTCATATTATTTATTTTTAAATATTTTTAGAGTCGAACACACTTCAAACACTTGGGAAACACACATGTCCACCACTTGGACACACATGAAACACATTACAAGTTTAAACTAAATAACTTAGGATCTAATGATACACGAAAAAACAATGAAGATTTATACCTATTAACCATCATCCTTTTAATTTTAGAAATTTGTGTTATGTTATATATATATATATATATATATATTAAACTTTGAAAGAAATATTCATATATTTGACATACAATAAATGTATAAAACCATATATTTTGCATGTGTCCCAATGCGTCACATCTTGCATCTTTTTGTAAATTGTCCTGTCTGTGTTGTCATGTCATGTGTCCCTGCTTCTTAGCCTTTGATTATCACCTATTGTTGTCAAAATTTTGTTGAATTGACTTGGCCATGCATTCTATTTCTTAACAGATGCTACATAATTTTTTGGGTTTTTTTTTTTTTCGACATCAATTTGCTAATGCTACAATTGGACATTTCATTTTTTGATTTCATTATGCGTGTGGCAGGTGGTTTTTGATACCTTAAGGAAGTTTGATGGCAAGGAATTTAGGCAATTGCTTCCTGGAGAATACACTCAAATGGCTGGTCGTGCTGGCAGGAGAGGACTGGATTTAATTGGTACAGTGATCATAATGTGCCGTGATGAAATTCCAGAAGAGAGTGATTTGAAACGTGTCATAGTTGGCAGTGCAACCAGGCTTGAATCTCAATTTCGACTGACCTACATCATGATCATGCATCTCCTTCGTGTTGAAGAATTAAAGGTGACTGTAGATGCATAAATCTGTGAAAATATAACAATAATGTATATCAACTGTATTTATAATGTTGGCATTGGCCATTCCTTGTCAATTTACATTGCATGTCCTTAAAAGCATTTTTGCAATGCCATAGGTCTCATTTATGGCTGTAGTGTCTTCCATCGTTCTTGCTTTAGAATTAGCAATTTGGCCCACCTCCCTCCCGCTCTCACTCTCTTAGCCTCATGTGGAGCTAAATAGTCAAATGTCTTGGGAGTCAAATCTCATTAGTAACTGTTCCTTTTTTAGCTTGAAAAGAATACAACATTTTAAATGTTGCCATAAATCTATCAATCAAATTCAAAAGCTTGACAAAGTATCAATTTTTCCAATTAACAGGTGAATAATTGTCACTCAATTAATTTGGATGTCTTTTAATATGCTCTTTTTCCTCGTATATTTTTCTAGTTATTGTAATTTAATGATAGCTGATAAGAATTTCAATAAGTTTATTTTTGTCTAAAAAGAATTTATGTCTGCCTATCAACATTGTGTTGTTCATGACATGGATCTTTTTCACTACTATGTGTATATGTATATAATTTAAATTAAGTATCCTTTTCTCTTCTGTTTTTTTTAGCTAATTGAAGCGGGAATATCCTCCACGTAACTAACATGGTTGTCTTGAGCAAAACAGACCCAGTCTTAAATATACATATACCCACTTTCAACTGTACTCTTTCCCAAACCAAACCAAATCAAATTATACCAAGCTAAGCCTTGTGTCCCAATGGGATAGGCTACATGAATCCTTTTTCACCATTCTGCTCTATCTATATACACCAAAAATAATTTCTTGTTCCCCTTGTTCCAAGTACATTCATTTAAGGTTAAAGCTATCTCTCAATAGTTTTCTCGTCCTAAAAGTTAATTTTGCCCATGTTGATTGGGGAATCACTGCAGGTGGAGGACATGTTGAAAAGAAGTTTTGCTGAATTTCATTCTCAGAAGAAACTTCCAGAGAAACAACAACTGCTAATGCGAAAGCTTGCTCTGCCTACAAAAACTATTGAGTATGTATGTTTAGAGGAGAATTGAGATTGCCAACTTGTCTGCTAGAGTTTTTGTGTTCCTCATGATAAACTATATTTTCTCTGGGCATCCTTGTAGCTGGTATTAGTTGCAGTATGTCTTTTTGAATTGAAATTATATATTTGTGTTATAATAGTAACCTTTTGTTCTGTATTAAGCAGTTCCATTTATGTAGTAATATTTATGTGCTTTGTGATGCATTTGGATGCTTCAACTGATGAATGATTGCTTACACAATGATTTGTGAGTAAATAGATGCTTGAGAGAGGGCTTAATGAAGGAAAATAGTTAGGTATAGTTCTTTAGGTGCCTGAGGTCAGGTGGCTTTTAAGGGCAAGCCATGTGACTATCTTGCCCACTCATCACTCATCATGAGTGTTGGCTTTAATATCAGGCTCCATAATTGAATTAGAAATGTGGCACACTCTTCATGGACATCAACATCACCTGCACCAAATGAATTGTATTCTTCTTTAACAAAATATCTTATTCTGGCAAAATTTATTGTTCTCTGGACGTAGCTTGACTAGTTTTCATTTGGCTTTCTAGAGAGAAGACCAGATTCATAAGGAAGTTAAATGCACGAATCTCTAAATTTGGAAGTTACAGTTTTTAAGAGGCTTTACTTATTTTGAGCAACATTGGTTAACTTTATTTATTTATTTATTTCCAAAGATAAATAAAATGTTGTACTTGTAATAGGGGCACAAGGGTCCAACCTACAGTAGGGTTTGAAAAGGCAGTCTTCCCCCACTTTTGTGGTGACCAAAGTTTTAAAAGGTGTTATGGAGGCTCATCTCAAGGTGATGCTAAGACAAAACACATCGAGGCTTTGATTTTTAGACAACATTCCCTAAAGCCTTGCACATCATTGTATGAGGTGTGCACCTCGTACACTTTTTGCGCTTAAGCATATCAGTAGTACAAATGGATGGCTTGTTTTGGATTGTTGTTAAGCCTATTTTAATACGTGGTTTAAACATACAAAAAAAATAATAAATAAAAATCTGTTTTGTAACTATATGCCATGGGGAAATTAAGTAAATGATGAACCAAGAAAAAATATAAAGCTAAGGTTCAAGTGAGAAGCTCCATAATTGAAATTAAGAATGTCGATTCCACATTTTATAAGGCCTTTTTTTTTTTTTTTTTTTTTTGTAGTGAAATTTTTTTTCTTTTTCTTTTTTTGAAAAAAAAAAGTATTTACACATTTACATTTAATTTTAATTTTTTTTACTTTTTAAAAATATTTTTTATTTATTTACTAAATATAAAATTTCAAATTTTGAAATACTTGCACCTCGCTTCATGAGAGGTAAAATGATTCACATTATGCATTTGCCTTGAAAAATTTTGGTGGGGAGGCTAAATAAAAATGTTGTAGTAATCTAAGGCCAAGTTTGGCAAGTTGCCAAAAAGCCAAAAAGCCAAAAAGTTACTCAAAAAGTTAAAAAGTTATCACTATTCATCAAAAGTCAAAAATTACGGCTGCACAACTCCCAATCCTAATTTTCCCCTACACGCTAATTTATACAATTTTTTAATACACATTTTTCCATAAAAAGTCAAAAAGTTAACCCAAACATCCATATTTTTTTCCTCAATTTTTTAGTCCAAAAAGACAAAAAGTGTACTTATTTAGGACACCCCAAACAACCCCTTAGTTGATATGGAGCATATTTGGTTGTAATTGTAATATGGGGTGGATCATGGTGATTGGAGTACAAGGAATGTGAGGGGGTCTCATGGGTGTGGGTTATGGAAAGGTGTTTGGTTGGGGAGGGGGGAGTTTTGGAAACAAGTTCATTTTTGGGTGGATTCTGGTGTGAGGGTTCGATTTTGGAAGGATCGGTGGTGTGGTGTGGAGGTGTTGCAGGATCGATTCTTGCTGATTTTTCGTCTTGTGATAGATCCGGATGCGGTGGCGGCTTCTTATTTTGGGGGTGGGGGTGGGGGCGCTGGGGTTGGAGGTGGGATGGTTTAGGATCTTATTCTTCGTCGACAAGTTCAGGATTGGGAGCTTGGGTAGATTGTAGATTTGTTGGCTTTTCTTTATGGGGTGCCAATTGCAAGTGTGGGGAAAGATGTCTTGATTTGGGGAGGGCCAAGTTCTAAGGGTATTTTCTCGGTTTCTTCTTTTTACTTGGGTTTATGTGGTGCTATAAAGGGGGAGTTTCCTTGGTGTTGGATTTGGGTCACAGGTGTTCTGTCTAAGGTCGCTTTCTTTGTGTGGATAGCGGCTTTTGACAGTATTTTGAGTATCGATAATCTGGGTTGTCGGGGGCATGTTTTGGTTAATTGGTGTTATATGTGTCGTGCTACTTCGGAGTCGGTGGACCATTTGCTTGTTCAGTGTCCGGTGGCTTCTCGCTTGTGGGCTCTTATTTTTTCCACTTTTGGGGTGTAGTGGGTTCAACTGGAAGGAGTGTTGGGGGTTTTGTGGAGTTGGGCAGGGGGTCGGGTTGGGAAGAGGCGTCGAAAGGCTTGGGCTCCTCTATGTTTGATGTGGCTCATTTGGCTGGAGAGGAATTGTCGTATTTTCCGGGAGGTTGTCCATTCGGTGTATTGGTTGGAATCAAGGTTTCTTCATGTTTTGTGCAGTTGGGTGTCTAGGCTAGTGGATCCAGATTTGTTTACCAGTTTGGACTTTTTAGATGACGTGATTGGTTGATTTGTTTAGTTTTGTTTGTTGTGTGGTGCTCCTTTCTTGGGGGTGCCTTTTTGTATTCTTTTGCATCTCTTTGATGTTTTAGTTTCTTAATAATATTCTTATTTATCAACCAAAAAAAAAAATACTTTCATTTTCACACATGCCTTAATTTTTTGTTACATTGAATAAAAATTAAAAATTTGATAGCACAACCAATGTATATGAAGGTATGGAGGTCATAAATCCAAAAAAAAAAAAGGAAGGTATGGAGGTACAATTTATTTGTATTCATTAATATTACATTTATATTTACATCAAAGAGGACGTGGGACCTGTGGTGTGATTGTGGGATATATTATTCTTGTAGCAATCAAAGCCTCTGGTTATCTTTGTTCTCTATGTAGTCCAATGATGTTAAAAGGCAAAATTCATACTTTATACCATCATTTCACCTACTATATGGGCAAACATTATTATACTCGTATTCAAGTTGTAAATCTTATTTGTCTTATAGAGCTACATTATGCCTTCCATTGTATTTGCACAGTTCAATAACCATGGATTTATGCATGTAGATGTATAAAGGGTGAACCCTCAATTGAGGAATACTATGAGATGCACTCAGAAGCTGAGAAACATAGCAACCAGATATCAGAGGCACTCAGGCAGTCCTCCCACTTCCAACAAGCTCTTTCGGTTGGAAGAGTCATAGTTGTGAAGTCGCAGTCAGTGAGTTCTTATTTAATGTTTGTATATTTTAATGATTCCAATTGTTAGTTCATAATCTCAGTATGATTTCTTATTCTTTTTTCTTTTTTATTTTATTTTAATTTTTTAAATAAATTATTTTGGTGTGTGCGCTGTTGGGACTTTCTCCTGCATTGCTAGTTTTGTCTTCTAAGCCTGCACAGGTATCGAAATTGTTTAAGATGTTGGTTCATTGCTGTTCTTTTTCCTTTCTGGTATTTCTCAAGACTTTTTGCATGGATCTGGGGACTAGCTCAGGGACTAATTCTGTGTCATTCCTTTCACTGTTGAGATTCTACATGATTGGATTATACAATGGCTATACATACATACAGAGCTACTTATTTTATTTTAAGCTGACTGGTGCATCATTGTATTGTTCTTTTGTTAGTTAAGAGTATAGCGTGTGTGTTAACTTGTAAGGATTAACAAATGACATTCTGTCTGTTTTTGTGAACTGTAATTTTAGTCACGGAGAAGCAAAACTTTTTCTCTGATGTATGCATCTCTTCAATAGCCTAAGCAAGGGCATATACTTCACCAAGTATGAAAAGAATGAAAATAATTATTTGGCTTACCAATCAATGAGGTAGAGGCCATGTATATATAATATATTCATGATACACTTCAGAAAATAATATACACAAGGTAAGATTCCTATGATTCCTATAAGGAAACAATATACACAAGATAAGATTCCTATAATCAAAATAATTCCTATTCTAATTTTCATATTTAAACATAATATTTTGATTTCTATATTCAACACTCCTCTTCAAGGTGGCGTGAAGATATTCAACCAACACAACTTGTCAATGGAAGACTGGAGCAAAGTTGGTCCCACAGATTTTGTGAATATATCTGCCAATTACTGAGAAGAAGAGATAAAGGATGGACACACAATGCCAGTTTGAACATTTTTTTGAATGAAATGTATGTCAACCTCGATGTGCTTGGTACGCTCATGAAGTACAGAATCAGAGGATAACATAATGGCAAATTTGTTATCACAAAATAAAGAGGAACGAACAGTCTTCTCAAAACCCAACTCTATCAGAATAGAGCGAATCCAAAGAATCTCACATGTCCCATGTGCCATAGCCCGATACTCAGCGTTTGCAAAAGACCTAGAAATCACCGCTTGCTTCTTACTTTTCCATGAGATAAGATGATCACCATGGAAAGTACAAAAGCCAGAAGTGGAACGCCGATTAGTCCTAGATCCTGCATAGTCTGCATCAGTGAAACAGGAGAGCCCAGATTGGAGACCAACAGTAAAGAACAATCTCAAGCCAGGAGAAGTTTTTAAATACCTCAAAATATAAAGAACAACGTCAAGGTGTTTTTTATGAGGTGCATGCATGAACTGACTCACAAAACTAACTGCAAATGTTAAATCAGGTCTAGTGTTGGTCAAATAAATGAGGTGTCCAACAAAACACTGATACATGCCTGGGTCATCTAGCAACTCACCAGACTCTGATGTGAGTTTGACATTAGGATCCATAAGAGTAGAAACAGGTTTATACCCTAACATACCAGTATCCTGAAGCAAGTCAAGAATGTACTTTCTTTAAGATAAGGAGATCCCCTCCCTTGAGCGAGCCACCTCAATTCCCAGAAAATATGGAGACATCCTAGATCCTTAATATCAAAAGTTTGGCTCAAGCCCTTCTTTACTTGACCAATGCCGAGAGAGTCATCACCTACGAGAATAATATCATCCACATAAACTAACAAGAGTATACACTGACCTGTAGAATTCCAGCGAATGAAACAAGTGTGATCGGAGTGGCACTGAACAAAGCCCATAGATATAATAAAAGAACTGAAGCGACCAAACCATGCTCGTGGTGACCATTTCAAACCATATAAGGATTTGCGTAACTGGCACACTTTCCCCGAATACTCCCCTTCAGCCCGAAAACCGGGTAGAGGAGCCATATAAATCGTCTCAAGAAGATCTCCATGGAGAAATGCATTCTTGACATCAAGCTGATGAAGAGGCCAAGAATGAGATGCTGCAAGGGAGATAAGGAGACATACAAAAGTAAGCTTAGCGACAGGGGCAAAAGTGGCACCAAAATCCTTGTTAAGAATCTGTGTGAAACCTTTGGCCACCAAACGGGCTTTGTAACGGTCAACTGAGTCATCAACGAGGTACTTTATGGTGAACACCCATTTGTAACCAACTGTGCTCTCCCCATGAGATAAAGGTACAAGATCCCAAGTGTGATTTTGTTCTAAGGCCGCCATCTCAGTCTACATAGCCGCTACCCATTTAGGATTCTGAAAGGTCTCAGATATAGAACGAGGAATGGACTCCGACTCAAGCTTGAACAGTAAGAAGGGAAAACCCTATCATAGGAAAGATACTGGGAAATAGGATGGTAAGTACTACTCAAATAACTCAAACGATTTGGAGGATGTCGATCCCGAAGTGAGTTACGACGAGGAGGTGGAGGAGAAGCTAAAGAAGGAGAGTTATACCTGACCCAGAAATCGGAGTGGCGGCAGGGGGGGCTGAGTGCGTGGGTGACGGGAGTATACTTGCAATGGAGGAGGAGGCGAAGGTTGAGAAGGAGAAGGGGGACTGCCTCCAAAATGGTCACCGGGCGAACAGTGAAAGTAACAGAAGGAGAAGTCTGCAAAGAAGGGTTAGTAACTTAGTACCAAAAAAAAGAAGATCCTCACAAAACGTAACGTCCAAAGTGTGGTGAACGTGACTAGACACAGGGTCATAACACCTATACTATACCCTTTGGACATGGAAGAGTACCCTAAGGGCGTGTTTGATTCGCGGGATAAGAGGGGTGGACTATCCACTATTTGGATTGTAATCCAAATAGTGTTCCTTATCCGCCGTTTGATTTTTTTTTAGTCCACCGGACTCCATGTCCGGCCGGACTCCTTATCCCCCATATGGGGGACTATTGTGTCCTTGGGGGGGGGGTATAGGATTGTTTTGGGGGGACTAATCACTGTTTGGATTAGATGGTGAAATGACCATTTTAACCCTCTACTATTTAATTATGTATTATATTTAATAAAATTCAATAAAATTTAAATGTCTCAATTTAAAAATAAAATAATTTTATTTAACTTTTTATTGATGTTTTATTTATTTAATTTTTTAAAATAATTTTTTATAGATATTTTATTAATGTTTTATTTTAAAATTTTGTTGATGTTTTATTTAATTTCATTATTTAAATTTAATAGATGTTTTATTTAATTTCATTTTTGGATTATTATTATTTTTAAAAACAAATTTATTTAAAATTTTAATTAAAAAAAATAATATATATTTTTATTGATATTTTATTTTATTTTTTTTTTTTAAAAAAAATAAATTTATTTAATTGTGTAAAAAATAAAATAAAATAAAATAAATTTTTATTTAATCTAGCTAAAAATAATTAAAATATTAAAGATATGTTTAATATTGCTATTACTTAGTAAACAATTAAAAAATGGTAAAATAGTCATTTGTTCATTTATCCTATCCAGTCCGTCCAACCAAACGTTGGATTCACTAAAAATAGTCCTTTCCAGACATCTAATCCCATGAAAAAACAAACACAGGATACATATCCAATCCAACCAAATAGTACGGGAGATTCACAGTCCCAGGACTCAAGTCTGATGGATTCTAATCCCCCCTTATCCAGTCCGTCCAATCAAACACACCCTAAGAAGATACAATGAATAGATTTGTCATCTAAATTTGTACGAGTGAGACTCCGATTTTGAACAAAACCAGTACACCCAGAGATACGAGGTAAGAGTGGAAACAGAGTAGTGGTGGGCATAAGGGTATGAAACGGAGTGAGTTCATGCAACACATGACTAGGGATCTTATTAATGAGGTAAACAACAGTAAGGACAACCAGATGCCAATAAGACTTAGGAACACCCATACCTTAAGGAAGACACCGAACAACATACATAATATTACGGTTTTTGCATTCAGTAACATCATTTTGTTCAGGGGTCCGAAGACAAATAAGTTGTTGAAGAATACCGGTTTGATTAAGATGGGAACAAAATGCATTAGAAATATATTCCTCACCATTATCAGAACAGATAGTCCTAACAACTGCATGAAACTTAGTTTTAACCATCTAAATTGGACAAAAATGAGAAAGACATCAGACTTATGATGAATTAGATAAACCCAAGTGCACCCAATGTTATTAAAAGCAATAAGCGCACCAAGGCGCCAAGGTCTCCTAAGGCCTTAGGCGCAAGGCGCAAAGCAAGGCGCGGGTTCCATCGAAGTAAGGCGCACCATGGCAGGTTAAAATAATATAATTTAATATGAGGCATATAAGCAAATAACTAATTGGTATAACATAGACCAAGCATTTTAAAAAATAAATACCAATAAATATCACTATTTTAACATAGACAAATGAGTAATATTCCAAAGTTCAATATAAAACACGAATATCCATGATCTAAAGGTCAACTAAATCATAAAAGTAGAGAAGAAACGGATCAATTCAAAATAAATATTTAATAAACAAAGCAGTCTAGAGAAGAAAAGCAGAGAAGAGAAGAGAAGAAAATAAAATAAAATAAAATAAAAAGAAGAAGAAAAGCAGAAAATAAAAGCGAAAGAAAAGCAGAGGAGAACACAAAGAAGAAGACATCATAGGTATATTTAAAACCCTAAAAATCTCAGCTCAACCTAACTCTATAGACAAAAACAGAGCATTCCAAAACATAAATGAAAAATAAGAAGAAGGTAGCATGGGGAAGAGAAGAACAGACGAAGAAGACGAAGAAGATAATGACTGGCGAAGAGAAGAACAGATGTACAGAAGGGAAAGAAGAGACAAAGAAACAAAGAGAAAAAGAACATGCCTACACATTCGAAGCTCCAAGACTGGACGACAAGTTCAACTTTTTCGGAGTTTTGGATTAGGGCTTGTTTTTTCATTTGTTGATGTTGATTTGGGCCTAAATCGACAATATTAGTGTGTATATTTGAAGGATATAATCTGCTGCAGCTGACCTATGTAATTTCAGTGGTCCAATTCAAATAATAATAAAAAAACCCCTCAAGGACTACGCCTTGGGCTTAATTGCGCCTTGTTCCAGTCGCACGCTTTAATCGTGCCTTAGTGAAGTCGCCTCGCCTTGACCATTGCAAGGCGCAAGGGATGGGCATGGCTAGGCCTTGCGCCTAGGCACGCTTTTAATAATACTAAGTGCACCTAGTGTGATCATCAATAAAAGTCACATAATATCTATGACTAGAAAAAGCAGTGACAATGGAAGGGCCCTGACATCAGAATGTATAAGATTAAAAGCACTAGGAGCACGAGTCATATAAGGGATATAGCTAGTACGGGTATTCTTAGACAACTCATAAACCACACAATGAAACTTAGAATCTTTGCAAGCTTTATTAAATGAAGGAAAAAGTTGACATAAATACTGAACATTAATATGACCCATATGAGCATGCCATAATTTTAAGGTTTGAATATTAAAAGCACAAGACATAGAAGCAGGCAAAACAGGGGCCTGAAAACTAGCTAAGGAATAAGAGAAAGGCTTGTCCGGTGCATCCCTAAAGTAGTACATATACAACCCATCACGCTCATAGCCCTCGCCAAAAATCCTCTTCGAACTCATGTCTTGTAAAAGGCAAGATGAGGGTAAGAAGATATGACAGCACAATTAAATTGTTTGGCAAGACGACTAACAAATTAAAATTATATGCAAACTTTGGAACATGTAAAACAAATGATAAAGTAATGGTAGGGGATAAAGACATTACACCCTTATGACGAACAGAGGATAACGAACAATCAGCAAGACACATAGATTGGGCAATAGTAGTAGGGACTGGCGAAGAAAGAAATGAAAACTCACCCATTATATGATCATTAGCCCCAGAATCCAGAACCCATGAGGGACTAGCAGACCGAACATGGAAAGTAGTATAAGTACCTGTTGCAAGGGTGGCAGCAGTGGTAGCTGATGGGCTAGGAGAATTGGCAATAAGAGATCCAAGCTGTGCCTGAAGTTGACCAATCTGAGTCTGTAACTCTTGTAAATTAAGGAGATGAGGAGACCCAAGAGCAAGCTTGGTGGGTATATCAACAAAGGATGGATCAGTCATGGTGCAAGAAGAGGGGCTGCAAAACACACAAAGATAGCAACACAGTCCAAGAAAAAATAAGAAGCCGGAAAAAACTCAACGGCATATCTAAATAGATGCTACCGAATAAACCCGGTAGCCCAAAAGAATAAAAGGACAGACAAAGGGGCTTAATACATCAATCCAATCACCCCAAGAAGGGAGGGGGAAAAAAAACAGCCACGAACCACCTAAAGAGGCAGCCGAAGCACGTAAGACCAGAACGAAGTCTAGTCAGTAGCAACCAAAGCCTCGGCAGGGATAAAGAAGGCCTACCGAGGTGAAGACAAGGAAAAAGAGGGGCTGCGAAGGTTGGGTTGAGGCTGGGTTGAGGGAGAAAGGAGTTGGAAAGGGCTATCGGAGGCTAGAGAGAAGAAAAAAGGTAGTTGGTGGTGATGGGTGGTTGAGAGAGAGACGGCTAAGGAGGCTTTGATACCAAAAAGAATGAAAATAATTATTTGGCTTACCAATCAATGAGGTAGAGGCCATGTATATATAATATATTCATGATACACTTTAGGAAACAATATACACAAGGTAAGATTCTTATAATCAAAATAATTCCTATTCTAATTTCCATATTCAAACATAATATTTTGATTTCTATATTCAACAGTATGGATAGTCAACTCACTAGCTTGGCTACTGCCCTAGTAGGCAAGAGTTCCAAAACAAATGAGTCAAAATATGAAGTGTCTGACGTAGTTTGCATCATGTGGCAGAGCCAAGCTATCTTGCTCGGCAGTACATCGCTCACCATGGTCCTTCGTGCCTCACTCTCATAGGGAACGCTCGGGAGTGACCACGTCTGCTCAGTCACCTTCGCTCAGCTGCAACATAGCCTGGCCCTTAGCTCACCTATGTCTCCCTATGCACTAAGTTGGGATCACTTTACTTAAATCGCTTGGTTGCGTAGGCTTTGAGCATGGCCTAGTCATCAGATCATTAGAGGATTGTGGATTAGAGGCTAAGATTATGGGTTCATCAAGGTTGCCCAGTTATCTTTTTTGGAATGGTAGTTCCATGTTGACCAGTATTAGAGAGAGGGAACCTTGATCTTCCACTCACGCTTGCTGCATGCATGATACACTCCCCGAGATATCATATCTACCTTTGCAGTTCCTATGATACACCCTTCCCAAGAGCCTGAATCATAGGACGCAACAATGGGGCTGATATCACCTTCATGTCAAGTTGAGGGGAGCTCGCCAGCTGTCCATAGGTGGCTTGGGCTCCAATACTTTTGGAGTCTATATAACGGTGTCATGAATGCAGCCACAACACAATTATAATCACATCATAATACACAGCAAGATAAGAGCACTAGTCTATCTTGCACACAACATAACTACCTAAGTGTTCAAGGTCCCTCGCTGCTGTCCTCTCTATCTCTAAGGCTGCCTTGGTCTTCTCCAAGGCCTCAAGTGATCTTGAGCCATTGAAGTGCCCGCCATCTTCCTAGAGATCCACAAACGACTCCCTCTAACACTTCTTACTCACAATCCTTAATTAAGCAACAGGTCAAGATTGCAACACCAGATTTGATTTTACATGTTCTTCCCTGTTGAAATCTTCATATGCTCATTTTCTGGATTTTCATGCATTTGTTGAATTCACTCAGTAACTTTTTTTGGGTTAATTTGATAAGGTGTGCTTCTGTTTTTATTATTGACCATGTCATATGTTCAATGCACCCTGTGTTAAAGATTTGAAAACTTTCCTTTGTCCCAATTTGTACATAAGAACTACAGAAGGTACAACAATTTCATATTCAATGAAATTTTTTGTTCATAATTATATTCAATGAAATTATTTGTTCATAATTGGCAGGACCAAGATCACTTGCTTGGAGTCATTGTAAAAGTACCTTCTGCTAATGCTAAACGATACATAGCTTTAGTCCTGACACCAGAATTACCACCAACTTCACAAGCTTCCTTGACTGGTGGTAATTTGCAAGATAAGAAGACTGCTGATTTCCAGATACTGGTACCAAAAGCAAAACGTGGTTTCGATGATGAATATTATTCTTCCTCCACTGCTCGCAAAGGATCAGGTGTTGTCAACATAAAATTACCTCACCATGGTAGTGCTGCTGGTGTGAATTATGAGGTTAGGGAGATTGACAATAAAGAGATCCTATCTATATGCAATTGCAAAGTGAAGATTAGTCAAAGTGGGCTTCTAGAAGATAATAGCAGTGCTGCTTATTCTAAGACTGTGCAAGAGCTATTAGATAAAAAATCTGATGGAAAGTACCCTCAGGCATTGGATCCAGTGAAAGGTATTTTCTTTCAATGCCCCAAAATAATAATTATTGGGGCAGTATTATAGTTACCAACCAAACCAAACTAATATTACATAATCTATGTAATATTTCTGTACCAGATTTGTATACTTGCGTATTTCTTATAAAACTTAACTTTCTCCAAAGTTGAGATTTCTAATGTAAGTTCCATGGCAGATCTGAGGTTGAGTGACTTGGAAGTTGTGAGTGTTTATCACAAATGGAATGGCCTATTGCAGAAGATGGCACAGAATAAGTGTCATGGGTGTGTTAAATTGGGGGAACACATCAAACTAGCAAAAGTGATAAAGGGTCATAGAGAGGAAGTTGATGCTCTTAAGTTTCAAATGTCAGATGAAGCACTTCAGCAGATGCCAGACTTTCAGGGTCGAGTATGTGTTTTTTATATGCTTCTGTATTGCACGGCATTAGATTTTTGGTATAAATTCTCAAAATCAAATCAGAAGAGATCCTTCTTTGACATCTTAGGTGTGCCTCTGCAGATAGATGTTCTGAAGGAAACTGGCTGCATAGATACTGACCTGGTTGTTCAGATCAAAGGGCGTGTTGCTTGTGAGATGAATTCTGGGGAGGAGTTGATGTGCACGGAATGGTTGTTTGAGAACCAACTGGATGATCTGGAACCAGAAGAAGCAGTGGCAATAATGTCTGCCCTTGTGTTTCAGCAGAAGAATACTTCTGAAGCTTCTCTTACTCCCAGGCTGGCCCAGGCTAAACAAAGGTTGTTCTCTTTTTCCTTATATATTTACTTCTTCTTTTTCTTTCTTTTTCCTGTTTGCGTCTTTGAGATATACTGGTTTGGTTTTTGGTTGTTGATGGTGGTGTTTTTTCTACATTTAACGTGTCTAAAATTTGAGCTTCCTGAGCCAGGGGAGGAATAATACTCAGGAAAACTAAATCATGGTTTTTAAACACAACATTAAGGCGGTGTGTGTACAGTTTTACAGTTTCCATAACCTTTTGATCTGTTCTGTATGGGAAACATTATTGTACTTGACATCTTTAGGATGTGTTTGGATCATGGATTTGGATAAAGAATTTGGAAAGGAAAAGGAAAAGGAAATGGTGAGGGAAATGTGAATAAAACATAAATTAAAATTTTTTTTTCCGTTTCCTCGCTTTTTCCTTTCTTTTTCCTAATCCCTACCTAAATTTATGATCCAAACACAATAGTTGTGAGTTTCTGATGTTTCCTTGCAAGCGACTTTGTAAGTATAAGGGTGCTTAGATTTCCAAGTTCTTGTTTTTGAAAACTTACTGTAACTCAAGTTTGAATTGATGTATGCCTTTTTATAGATCATTCTTGATAAACCAAACGTTACAATCAATAAATTGATTATATATATATATACATTGTTGATAAGTTGATTTTTTATGTACATGAATGGGCTTGTATTCTTTCCTGTGTTTCATCTCCTTGCTTTGTACTAATCCCAAATTTCCATGCAAGTACAGATTGTATGAAATCGCCATAAGACTTGGGGAGCTTCAAGCTCACTGCAAAGTACAGATTAACCCTGAGGAGTATGCTCAAGAAAATCTTAAGTTTGGTCTTGTCGAAGTGGTCTACGAATGGGCAAAGGTTCTCTTTTTAACTCTTTGTTCAAAAGCACATGACCAAAACCTATCCCTTGTTTCCGAATGGCTTATTTAAGCTACTTTCTTCTGTTGCAGGGCACTCCATTTGCAGATATATGTGACCTTACCGATGTTCCTGAAGGGTTGATAGTGAGGACCATTGTCAGACTAGACGAGACGTGCCGTGAATTCAAAAACGCGGCATCAATAATGGGTAATTCTGCGTTATACAAGAAGATGGAATCTGCTTCCAATGCAATAAAGCGTGACATTGTTTTTGCAGCTAGCTTGTACATTACGGGTGTGTGAGTGTAATCATGTTATCACCTAAAGGCATTTGTTTGCCTTTCACCTTCTCAAGTATGGTGAGAGGGATTTTGGGGGAAGAAAGAAAGTTTGTTGTATACTAGTCCTGACGTGGCATGCCATGCCTCAGCTATAATTTGGCTGATTTAGGGCTGATTTATGCCATGTCAGTTCATTGTTTCTGAGGATCAGTGAAAATGTACATTTTAACTTCATGTTGGATTCTAACTAACATGTCCCTGTGGTCATGTCAAAACTTTTGTGACTCTCTACAAAAGGATTTGCTTAGGGTTTCTTTTCTTTTTTTTTCTTCTTGGAATTTGGTGTTAGACCGTTTGTTATAGATTCTGTTTACAGTTTATACAATAAAAAATAGTTACACTAAATTGATAAAAACTGATGGTTGATGCTCCTAATAGGAACGGTCACCTTCTAGGTATATTATATCTGTTTTTACTTTAATATGATATCTTACTGTTTATGATGGCGCCAATCAAGAAAGAAATTTCATTAGAGAGAGAATTTCAAAATGGGTACGAGAGCTTTCAAGTTTTGAAATATTCAATATCAAAATATCATAATCATAATCTGAATATTAGAGGGGCCTTCTATTTATAAGAAAAAGACTCAATTAACTCTTAACTGACTCTTATGATGCTAAACATTACAATCATACTAATTCTAACTATATCAGACTTTCCTTCTAAAGAAAACAACTTGTTCTCAAATTAGGACTACAACACAATGACTCAAGACAACAAAATCAATAAAATAACTCAAAATAATGACTTATGAGAATATGATAGACATGCAACGGCAAACAAGACTAAGTAGTTACAAGGATTCATGATCATCCTAGCAAACATCTTTTCATCAAAATGAGTTCTCGTTCATGGACATCAACCGAAGCCATGTTGAGGTGTGAATAGACCACCCATGTAGCATGCCGTTTTGGAAGCAAGATATAATCAAAGTAACGCTTCTCACATGGGTCCAAAATAAACGCATCCTTTCTCCACGAAGCTAGATTGGGTACCAAATCAACACAACGTTACACAAATAACTTTGAAGATAGCATAAAAGGCATTTCTTGGAAGCAAAGTTCAGTCAACACTCATAAAACTTCAATGTCATGACTTTCCACCATAATTTTCTTGGAATCTAAAAAAGGGATTGCCACGACCCAAACCCGCCCCAATGGGTTTAGTACCGTAACTGGCTAGTAATCCGAGATTACCGAAGGCCTGCTTAACAGTAAAACAGTAATACAGAGTGCAAGGGCTGGCGGAAGCCAAAACAGTAATTAAAAGATGTCTAATGAGCTGTGACAGACTGCATGCAAAAAGACTTTTCATAACATGTTCACATCCAGAACAAAAACAGTATATACATACATCATATACAGATATCAGGTTAGTGACCAAATCCCTACCATAACAGTACAGTGCCAGTCTATACAAAACAGAAACAGAAAGGGGGAAATTAAAACACCCCTAAGCTGTCCTAGCTTAAACAGATCTGGGACCTCGCAGTGAGGCACGAAGGTTGGCTTGACAAAACAAAAGCTTGGTTTGACGCTCCTAGCAACGGTCCGGTGCCTGTACACCTACATATATATATATATATATATATAAGCAGTGAGCTAAAGCCCAGTGAATAACATATGCGTAAAAAGGTTAAGAATGAATGTCCTTTCAGTATTGAAAACAGTCATTTATCAGTATATTAGTCATTCAGTTTGTGGCTCAAAATTCATGCCATAACAGTCATATGTGGTACATCCAATAGCAAAACAGTACAGTAGGTCTTAACAGACCGAACAGTCAGTTGATGGCCATCATATCAGTAAACAGTAATGGTTCCAAACATGGGAACCGACAGAGATCTCTGTGACAGTAGCAGTACAGTACAGTAACAGTAAGTTGCTATGGATGCCACGAATACAATTCACAAATAGGACAAACATTCATTCAGTAAGAAATATCATTTCAGAAAGCAGTACAGTGGTTCATTCAGAAAATATTCATGATTGAACATATCTTTACAATATTGTTACTCACAGAACACTGGGTTATAAGCAACTAGAGCGTCTTCGGATGCCAACCCTACACAGTTACAGAACGAACACACACTAAGCTACACAGTTGGGAAAATAATAACTTAATCCCTAAATTGCCTCGGTGTGGTTCTACATCAATATCCTCATTAAGATGTCTTAAACTAAGCCTAAGAATGCCTAGGATGGAATGAGGATGCAAAAATGCACTTAAAAATACTTTTCAAAATTTGTTGAAACAGGAGTCCACGCTCCAGCGTAGATTTCTACGCTCGAGCGGACATGCAGAACAAAGGATCTCCGCTCGAGCGTGTATTTCCCCGCTCGAGCGGACTGTAAAATCATGTAAAAGTACTAGATGCATGCAATTCACACTAGATGGACGCTCGATCCCCGCTCGAGCGTGAGACACAAGTCCTCGCTCGAGCATGCATTCCCTCGCTCGAGCGGACTGTAAGCACATGCAAAGTACTGGATACACGCATTTCACGCTCGAGTGTCACTTTCCTCGCTCGAGCAGACTGCATAAACTCAGTGTGTACGCTCAAGCGTGGAGTTCCCCGCTCGAGCGTGAGTCCAAAATCTGGAATTTCCAGATTTGAACCTCAAGCTCAAAACTCAACTTTAAAACATCAAATTCGATCATTTTGGGCTAATTTTCTGGAAAACACTTGTAAACTCATAATATAACATGTTTCAAAGATTAATTTGAGAAATCAAAGCCCAAAGGTAGTTCAATTAAACACAATTTCAAAGAAGTTTTCATGAACATGAAGAACATATGACATGCATAAATTCTAGTGAATTCTAATGCCTCAAAACATGATCCAAAGCAAGATTAAACTCAAAACCATGATGAACTCATGGACTAGAACAAGAATGTAAACTTGCATACAAGATTTCATGAAAATCAACTTCAAAATGCAAGAATATGTACATGCATGCATGATTAAAGCTTCACTTCAACAATTTAAGCCATAACTTGGCTTTAAACTCCAACAATTCTCTAAACCATGCAAGAACCAACCCAAAATATGAACAAGAAGGTAAATTCTCTACCTTAAGTCTCCAATTTCAAATGTAGAAGCTCAATATGCAAGGAATCCTTCAATTTCCTAAGCCTCCAAGCCAATTTGGTTGAAATCAATCTATCTCCTATCTCTCTCTCTCT
This sequence comes from Camellia japonica, assembly GCA_030407325.1. Lineage (NCBI taxonomy): Eukaryota > Viridiplantae > Streptophyta > Magnoliopsida > Ericales > Theaceae > Camellia > Camellia japonica. The sequence continues at coordinate 55,300,693 of JAPPVO010000003.1, forward strand.
CTAGTCGGTTTGGTCTCTAGAGGAAAAGGGTGAGATGGTGTTTGTAATGCAACAATTAAGTCCGAATCAAAGTTGTAGGAAAAGGCCACTCAATGGCGATTTGGTAAATAAAGCCAACTTATGTAATTTAACATTATTAAACCTAATTTAATCATACCAAATCACATTTCAATTAAATATACCATAAAATCACATAAATTCTAACTAGCATAAAACATTACTCGATTTCAGATTCGGCCGCCGATAAGGCTTTCAATTTACAGTTTAAAGCGCAAAACATGAACAGATTATTCAACAGTTAACAGATAGAAATGCACTTAAGCTATACACTCACTCAATCAGTTCAGGATTTCAGTCAATCAGTCATTTAACATGCTTAATCATAAATTAGCACTAATCAGTGGTGAGGGTTGTCACAGGGATAGAAGGTGAGATTGCAATCACATCCTTCATATGAAGCAATATAATAGCAAAACTTGTTTTATCTACAAAACTTTCATCTTCAAGGACACCTTCTCTCTCTACAAGAGAGTCGTCTTCATCATCATTAAAGATTGGAACTCCTTTATAGTCACAAACACAAACTTTCTTTTCATATTCACAAATATCAACTTCCTCATAAGTCAACGCCTCATTATCATCTTCAAAGATGGCAACATCTTGATCAAGAACAGATCAAGAACATGCCACGATTACTAGAACTCAACTAGGGCTTTGAATAGACTCTGATTTGCAAAATCAAATCTTGACTTGATTCTAGGTAATCTGTAGACGCGACTTCGTAACATGGTGGATTCATTACTCTAAACTTTAACTCGTTGTGAGTCACAACTCAAAGTTGGTAGTCGAAGTCAAATCGCAATTTGGAACTCAAAGATTTAGAATCAAAGTTGTAAATTGGGACTTAGCTTCATTTGCGATCTCCATTTAGAGGTTTGATACGAGTTGAGGCTTCGAGTCAGGTACATAGATTACGGCTCCAGTCAGATTTGTAACTAACTTTAAGCGATCAACAGCCACAAGAATTAGGGAAGAATGACGAATCAACTCATATTTGAGAGACACATATCCATTTCCAAGGCTGTAATACCAAAATGATGAGCCAATCAAGAAAGATATTTCATTAGAGAGAGAAAATTCCAAAAAGGGTACAAAAGTTCTCAAGCTCTGAAATATTCAATATCAAACTATTATAAACTGAATACTAGAGGACCTAACCTCATATTTATAGGATAAAGACCCAACTAACTCTAACTAACTCTTATGGTGCTAAACATAATAACCATACTAATTTTAACTATATCAGTTTGACCCCCTAAATTTTTTTTGATAAAAGCTTATTATTTGAAATTTACGATAAATGAGTTGCTTATGGTGGTGGTGATTGTTGTTGTTGTTGGTTCTTTTTTTTTTTTTTTTTCTTCTTCTTATTCTGGATGTTTTTAAGAGCTTTTAATGATTTTTTTGTTCTTTTATTTTTTTATATGGAAGGGAACCTATTAAGTTACTTGGAAAAGGGATGGGAAATAGAATGTGGCATTATTTGTAATTTTCATTAGGGCTCTTAGCTCATAAATCCAAATTTAGATTTTATTTGGTCATAGGTTCATGCGGAGAGCTTCTATATACACACACCCTTTCCTCTCTATACAAATCTTTCTCAATACACACACTAAAAAAATAAACCCTAATGTATTTGACTCACTACACACACCTCTAATTACAAATATACCCCTAAATGTAAATTTCACACACACACCCCCCTCACACACACACACACACACACCCGTGAAACCCCTCTCTCACACAGAACCCTCTCACACACACACCCATCTCTCCACCGTTCCTCCTCAATCTTCAATCTGAAGGGCAGCGTATTGCAACTTCAATCTGTGGGCATTGAACTCTTCACATTCGGAAGTATTGGCATTGAAGGGCAAAGGGCATTGAAATCTTCACATTTTAGGTTAGTTTACACAGATTTGAATCTTCTCAATCCTATTTTATTTGTAATGTGGGTTAATTTTTACCATTTTCGAATTTTTCCGTCGTGGTTGCTGTGTTTCCTCATTCGGAACTGGTAATCCGAAATTTTGTTCTTATTCGGAAATCTACTTCCGAATTTTATGGTTCTATTCGGCACTATAGTTCCGAAAATATGTATTTGGTTCGGATTTCAACTTCCGAAAATAATGGTTTTGTTCGGTTTTCAACTTCCGAATGGTAGTTTAAATTTTGGACAACAACTTCCGAACAGTATAGATATTTTCGGTTCTGAACTTCCGAACAGGTTTTTTTTTTTTTCTTTTTTTTTTCCTTCTTAATTATAACACTTCATTATAACGCTTAATTATAACACCTAATTATAACACTCATTATAATTTAAAACACTTATTCTTTAGGCACACTTATTCTTTATTTACACACACACTTAGTATTTTTTGCAGCTAATATGGATTCTGAATATCAACAACGTGTCCCACCTACTGCTTCAAATAGACGACGTCGTCAATTGGATGTAGACCATGAACGGGGACGAGGGCGTGGGCGCGGACGAGGTCAAGGTCGTGGTCGAGGTCGTGATCCAGTTGAGGTAGAATATGATATTCCAAGTGGCAGTCAAAGTGGGGGCCGAAGCCAAAGACGATTTGAAGGTTATGATATGCCTGACATTGCTATGGAGGATACCACTTTACCTGATTCTCCTCCTGTCCAGGAAGAGTACCTTACTCATGCTTTTCCAGGTGGACCGACTGATCCGTCAATACTGCGGAGTTTCAATAGTCATGTGGCTGCAGCTATTTGGCACGGGGAGGTAAACATTCCTCAGTAAAACTGAAATTCATTTGTATATGAGTTTTTATTTTTTTTTTGTATTGTATGGTAGTTTGTAATGAGATATCATTTGTGTTGTAGGAACGAGGGCCCCTAAAGTGTCATAATCACTCTTCCAAGATCCTTGCATGGCCATGGTGGTTAGTAGAGAACAACACCAGATTCAAAGCCATTATTGAGCAGTCTGGACTGTCACAGTTAGCTCGTTGCACTTATCGGTTCGTCAACAAGCTTCTAATCTCCAGTTTTGTTGAGAGATGGCAACCTGAGACGAACACATTTCACATGACAGTTGGTGAGATGACCATGACCCTGGATGATGTTGGCACTATTCTTGGGCTTCCCATTGTAGGCAAATCAGTCAGCATACCAGATGTGACAGATCATCATGGAGTTACATTACTCGTTTATGGCTTGGGGATTAGTGAACGTGCAGCATATGAAGAGGTTTCTTCTGCTGGTGGCAATTCAGTCAGGCTTGAATGGTTGCGAAGTCATTTTGCTAGTGTGACAGATTCAGACCCCGAGGAGGCTATACAGTGCGCTGCAAGAGCTTATTTGTTGTTCCTGTTGGGATGTACACTCTTCAGTGACAAGAGTGGCGGCAGGGTTCCCGTTGTTTACCTCGGCTTGTTGATGGATTTGGGATCCATACATACTTATGCCTGGGGTGCTGCTGCATTAGCATTTTTATATAGACAGTTGGGGTTTGCTAGCCGGTCTGGGGTTAGGCAGATGGGTGGTTATATGACTCTTTTGGAGGCGTGGATTTATGAGCACTTCCGAGCATTCCGACCTCATCAGAACATGGGCTACAATGAAGACATGCCACATGTGTACCATTGGGCATGTAGGAGAGAGGCGGGTTCCTCCATTGAGCATTTGAAATCTTTTCGAGCCAACCTTGACAGTTTAGTAGCTACTGATGTAAGTTTACTCATCTTGCGATAATTTTAACACTTCCATTTATCTTACCGTTTATGTACTTTAATGCAAAAACACTTTACGTTTACAGGTTATTTGGGATCCATACCACAGCTGCAGAGATCGACATCCATGTAACCCGGTTACATTCTACCATGGATGCTTAAAGTGCTTAGACGTTGTCGAACCCTATCATCCAGATAGAGTTTTGAGGCAGTTTGGCAGGGTTCAAACCATCCCAGATGCACCGCTAGCTCCCACTCGTGGTGCGCGAGGCAACATATCTGCGCGATATACAGTCATGTACAGATACTTGGATAGGATCTGGGAGGCTTGGGATAACCACGTGTTATCTGAGCAACGGAGGAGCACACCAGTTCGTCAGCCTTGGCAATGTGTACCGGGTTACATGGATTGGTATAAGAATATCACGCACCTCTATGTCGAGCACACTGATGAACCGCGTGTCCATGACCATCAGGATTTCAGCGAACATGCGGATGTAATCTATTATCCTTTCTTATGCATATGTAACTTACTTGTTTTTTTTCTTATATGTTTCCTAAAATGTGATATTCTTTTCAACTGCAGCGTATTGCACATGCACTGCAGATTTCACATCCTATTATTGACGCTGGTTATCAGGAGGGGATTCGCCATCCTTATCGACTTTACCAGGCTATCGAGAGTATGACACATGTTCTTGAAGGTCAGCACATTGACGAAGCTGGACCTAGTTCTGGTGGAGGTCGCTTTCCATCTTCGACATTGACATACAGTCGTAGGCCTAGGCGTAGGCATACATCTGATTCGTGACATGTTCTCTTGTTACATGTTATTTTGTTAGTTGATTGTAGCATTGTTGTAAGATGACATTGTTGTAATGGCCGTGTTTTTTGGTGTTTTTGTAAGATGACATTTTTTTTTTGTGTTTTTTTTATTTGAATGGAATGGGGACAATGGTATTGTAATGACATTTTATTTTTAGAATGGAATGGTAACAATGGTCGTTGATTTTGTAAATGATACTTTCTTATTACAATGGTCGATAACATTCAATCCACATTGCAAAACATAACAAAGCAACATCAAACAAAAACACATCCATTAATTTCTTCCATAATTCTAACATTGTCAAATGCATACATGTGTCATGCGACATCAACAACATCAAAAGTCTCTCGCGTAGCTACATTATCATGAATAATGTCCTTGAAATGTTGAATGCGACGCACATATGCATCATCCCAGTCCACAGCGCAAGGGTGACGGTATTTCCTCCAATTAGTGGCAATAGGAGGAACTGGATGGCCTGGCTGCAACAAAACCTGCACCAAATATCAATTGACTTAGTGGTCATACCTCATAACTTCTTGTACATGCACAAACCGAATTGATAAGTTTCTGTTATACCTGGACGAAATGATTTCCGTTGACAAACCCAATGGCAATCTCACGTCTATCAAGTTGAGGTACTGGCACTGTTCTAAGAGGTAAAAAGGTGAGACATTGCTGTAAAGACAAGTGGTATAACACAAGATTGTAGCACGATGCAACAAGATGCCCCATGTCTGGCATAGTCATCCAATGTGAGTATCCAGGACTGTCTTCAAAGTATGACAATATGCTTGTCAATTCTTCAAACCTTTCATAGGACCCATAAAGTGTAATATATTCCTCTTTGTGTGTGTGCAGCTCACCCAATAGGTCACGCCTAACCTCAGCCCAATCATCTTCTGTATGACCAATTGAAGCAGCTATAGCCCGGAAACCACAATTCCCATCTGCAGCTACATCCTTGACAAACTTAATGTATGGTTTTAACCCAGCAGGGAAAGCATCAACATACGCACCAGGTTTCACTGTTCTAGTAATGTATGCCTTCCCTTTCGGGTTCACCTTCTCCTTTCCCTTAACAGGTCGCTTCTTCTTGGTTTGCAGAGTAGAAGCTAATGTAGTGATTTGAGTGTCCCTAGGTGAGAAGGAATCATGTCCAGATTGCACTAACTCAAATGCACACGGGTCACGACGGGTAGAAACATTGATCTTCTTATGATCCCGAGGACGTGTTTTGGGCTTCACCTCCGGCTCAACAAGAAAACTGCTTCCCGGATATACAATCTCTTTCAACTTCTTCAAAAGCTCCAATCGCATGGTTCTATCACTTTCATTAAACTTGTTCACAAACAACTCTACTTCTGCATGACAAGTCACCTCGGTTTCCTCTTCTTTCTTGCATATGGAGATATGAAGTTGCCTCCACTGTGAGTGTATGGTAGCAAGTGGTATAGGACGATCTTGTCTGATGTAGTCTGCAATCTCATGAGCGCAAGGTAAACCATGAGTGTGGCGAAGGACGCATCCACAAGCTTCAACATCAATACCAATGGAATTGGCTCTCTTACTCTCGACAAGCAAATACTCTAAGGCAGAGATAGACACATTACCCCGTAGCTCCCTGAATTGAGAAGGTTTAAATTGATGTTGCACAACAGTTAGACTTTTCTCAAATGAAGCCTTGATATCAGTGTGTTGCAACTCAAGCAGACTGTGTATTTTCTCAAATGATGCCTGAAATGAGACTTGACATGAACCCAATTGTCTTTTAAGTTTTGCATGTGCACTCTCAGCCCTGTTCAATTCAATGAAAGTCAAGTTAAAATCAAGTACATGGCACTTATTAATAACATATTGAAGAAAAGTAATCTTACCGGTTCGTTGTAACATTGCCACAATGCATACACGTGTCTGTCCATGCCGCCACAAATTTGTCCTTGTAAGGAACCAACCAAGTATCCATGATGTATTTGACTGCATCAGGATAACTACTGAATTCCTTAAGTAATGATTGAAGACGCTCCTCGTATTGAATTTCAGAAGATGAATACACTACAGAGTTCCACTCATGGTTGAACTTCTCCCATTTTTGCTGTGTCTCAAACATTTTCTTGCATTTGGTCAACACATTCTTACTGATATGCCAACGACATAATAAATGTCTGGCACTCGGGAATATCTTCTGTATGGCATTCATCAAGGCTAGCTCTCTATCAGTAACAATAACTGTTGGCACAACAAACCCATCCATGACATCACGCAATGTAGCTAACACCCACGAATAGTTATCGACCCTCTCATACTGTAAGTATGCAAAAGCTACAGAGAATGTCATTTCAGTTGATGTCACTCCCACAATTTCAAGAAGAGGAAGCCGATATCTGTTTGTTTTATATGTGCAATCCATAATTAATATACGTGGGAAAGACCGGAATAAGTCCAAACTGGTAGGATGTGCCCAAAACAAGTCTGTCACAGTCATCGTGGACTCTTCAGACCGATGGCGCTCAATGTAATTATACTTGGCCAATTCACCCAATAAGTATTGCATCTGTGATCTTCCAGCTCTCTGTACCACCCTGCTTCGATGGCGTACATTGTAAATGGTTTTAAGTGTGCTTACATTGAGGGCATCTCGCTGTTTCAAGGTTACTAGGATTTCTTTTGGCCGAACCATGCTCTTTGACATATCTATTAACAATGCTTTCTCATCTTCTGATAGCCTCCCCGCATATGAATGTCCCTCGAGGTGCTCCGCAGGTGGATGATTATGCAATCCGCATACTACAGTCAATGTCCATTCATCATGTGTGGTATACCTGTGAGCCCTCATATCAAAAGGACAACCACACTTCTTCGTACCAGTTACTCTTGATGTATTGTTGCCATCAGGTTTTAACTTCTTTGTTGCTCTATATTGGCCACTCCTCTCACAAGCAAGATACATCCTGGGTCTTTTTTTCCCTCCACCATAGTCTGATGTTTTGATTACAATAACCAAACCATTTCTCTTTCCAACTTCACGTACCCAGTTGAGCAATTCATCCTTACTTTTGAATACCTACAACGTTAAATAAATATTATCAAACATTTACATTTGGTGAGCAATTCGAAAACATAATCGTTATAATTTCGTAAACTGAACCTGTTCAGTTGTGAATTGAGTGGTGTAATCTAACACAAAATCCGCGCAAACCTGACTTCCTTGAGTTGACACATATTCCTGCATGTTTTGTATAACATTACAAATTTTTAATGGTATTATAATGATTAATTTGCAATTTGAAACTGTAAATTTGGTATGCAGTTTGCAAATTTGGAATATAAAATGGAAAAAAAAAAATTTCACTTCATTCGGAAGTAGTTGTCCGAATTTTGTTTAAAATTTCAGAAGTTGATTGTTGTATAAGTCAACTTTGTTCGGAAAACAACTTCCGAATTGAAATAATTTTTTCGGACAACAACCTCCGAAAGTTTTTATTTTATTCGGAAATCAACTTCCGAAAGTAGCTAATTATTTCGGCAGTATACTTCCGAACCAAAGAACACATTTCGGCTCTGGTTATCCGAACGACGCCGGGAAAAAAAAAAAATTAAACTCACATTTCCTTCACTCTGCTTCACATGAACACTTAATGGCTGATTCTCTGAAGGCAAATCCTCCATCAAAATGGAGCAAAACTCGCTTTTGCTTGGGATTTAGTGTGTAAACTATTGAAAAATGAAATGAATGATGGAAGAATGAGGAAGACAGCTTGTGGAAGGAGTCTGGAGCTTGTGCAAGGAGTGTACACTAATGAAGAATGGAGTAACTTTGGAGCTCTGGAGTAACGTCTGTGTGTGTGGCTCATTTAGCAAAATGAAGAAGCAGACAACGTGTGTGTGTATTGAGAGGGTGTCTGTTTCTTTGAATTGTGTGGATGTCTATAATGGTAATTTTATTTAGGGATAAAATTGTAATAAAAATAAAATTCATTAAGTGTGTGCAAAGAGTGCAATTGGTGTGTGTAAATAGAGGCTCCCGTTCATGCGCTGAAATAGTTGACGATAAACTTAAGCAAAATGACCAAACCACCCCCATATACATTCATATCATATGTGTTTCCAAACTCGGCTCTTATTTCTCAAAACACCTCTCTCTCTCTCTTCTTCTCTTATCAGCGAACACCACCGATCGGAGAGACTCCTCTTACTCTCCATTCCCTCTGCACCTCCTCTGCCTCGCTTGTTGTCATCGGCGCCTTCATTGTCTTCAACGGTGGAGGTACCAATATTCTCACGTCGTCGCCTCCTCCTCCACTGCCGCGACCACCACTACCGTCACTTCATCCCCTCCTCTAGTCGTTGTCTTCTTCTCCAATCTCTGTCGCCACCGTCTTCTTCTCTAGTTCACCTTATTCTCTAAAGAAGTCCACCTTATTCTTCGATCAGAACCCTAGATCACCGTCATGAATGACCACCAGACGTTAGATCTCGTCCCCAACCTCCCGAAGTAGCTCACCATCACAAATCTCAGCGCCGATCTAGGTCAGATCTATAATTGACTGTATATTCGGTATCTCTTGGTAGAGTTTGTCGAAAATGTTAGATGTTGTTGCCTTAGACATGACCCTAGACGATCTACAGATCAAAGTTCATCGATGAGAACTTCATCAAGAAGCATATCGAACCTGGAATTCTTTCCATGGCGAATGTTGGACCTGGAACCAACGGATCGCAATTCTTCATTTGCACTACAAATACCGAGTGGCTAGATGGAAAACACGTCGTGTTTGGCCAAGTTGTTGAAGGTATGGATGTTATGAAGGCAATCGAGAAGGTTGGATCGAGTACTGGAAGGACCTCGAAGATCGTGACAATCGCCAATAGTGGTCAGCTCACTGAAACTAGCCATCATCGAATGTATGTGTATTTATATATGCGTATGTGTATGTATATGTGTACAGATCTGAACCTTTTAATAGTACATAACATATGTTAGATTTATTTATTTTGATGATTTATTTAATTATGTTTTAATTTATTTAAAAGAGAAAAATAGAATCCAAAATTTATTTTGATAATTTATTTAATTATATTTTAATTTATTTGAAAAAGAAAAATAAAATTCATAATTTATTTTGATGATTTATTTAATTATGTTTTAATAGAATCCAAAATTTATTTTAATGATTTATTTAATTATGTTTTAATTTATTTGAAAGAGAAAAATAGAATCAAAATCTATTTTGTCCCATTATTTTTTACCTAAACTTTTATCCTAAATATTGTTTGAATGTATTTAATATTTGCTTAAATCAGGAGTTCATTTCAACCAAAAAATAATGCCCAAACCAGAGGTTCAAATAGCCCAAAACAAAAGTTCAAACAGCCCAACACAGCAACAGGTCAAAAGGTTCAAGTGGAAGATATTCAAATTAGTAATGATGAAGTGGAAGATATTCAAATGGATACATCGGCTATAAACAGCTATAAGTTTCATTATATATACTAAAGCCTCTGATGTGAACAAGTGACAGCAACTACAAATAAGTTACAAAAACTAGAAAATATTTTTTGATTTAAAATCACTCTCATCTATTCTCTGAAAAATTTTGTGAGAAGTGTTTGTCAATTTTTGTTTACATCCTCTCTCAGAAATTATATATTAAGTCGTATAGCTTTAAGCCTATCTTTCCTGTGTGAGGATTATAGAAAAATCAGAGTCTCATTTTTATATCTATCTTTGAGAGATAATTCTTGTAACTTTCTGTGAAAACAAAAACACCTTCTTTTCAATCCTGTAAAAGTATAGTACTCTCAGTTTTTTTTTTTTTTTTTGACGTAGAAAGTCTGTGTAAAATCCGTGGAGGATTGCTCCATCTGTAAAAAGGTTGCTAGCACCCTGTGAAGCTAAAGAATAATGGAAAATTTCAAGTGAAGCTTGAGGAGTGGATGTAGGCCGAGTTGAAACCGAACCACTATAAATTTGTTTGTCTCTCTCTCCCTTATCTCTTTATTTTATTTAAATTGCTATGGCTATATTTTATATTTTTATTGTGCTAAAATCATTAATTGACATAGTTGTTAGAACATTTGTTTTAATTATTTTTATTTTATTAATTATATTTATTTATTGTGCTAGTCATAATTTTTATTAGGATATTATTATTTTTATTTGTAAAAACTTAATTCACCTCCCCTCTTAGGTTCAACATAGTTTATGTTCATGACATTTTCTGCTAAAGTGTGCCTCACTTTTACAGTTTGTTATTGTTGATTAGGGTTTAGTTGTTGTTGTTGTTGTTGATGATGATGATGCATCTTTGTTTATGGAATGATTTTAAAAGATAATGGGTGATGAAGAATAAACAGATTACAACAGATAGGAGAGAGAGATAAGAGATTTAAACATATAGAAAAATAATAAAATTTTAAACAGGTAGAATAGATTTGTGTTAAACAGATGTGTTATAATTGATTTTCAATAGATAAGATAATAGATATGTTCAAATATGGTGTAAAATTGAATAAATAGACAAAAAATTGGATAGATAGACTACAAAATAGACATATAGAATTTTATATGTACAAATATTTAAATAGATAAGAGAAATTTGAATTAAAAAGGTTAAAAAAATTAAACAAATAAGGTTAAAATTTTGAATAGATAGGGAAAAAATTTGAACAGATAGTTAACAAAAAATCAAATAAATAAAAAATAGTCAATGGGTAAAATTAGAAATAAAATGTCCTACAAGAATTCTCACCAAATTATTTAACAAAGCGTGAACCTCTCACCAACAAAAAATATTCACTGGACCTAATACCTTAAACACTCTCTAAATTAAATTTATCACCAATTTTCTCTTTTCATTAATTATTAATTATTATTTGTAATATATTATATTATCTCTAGTTTTATTAGTATCTCTATTTTTTAAGTGACAAAATTAACCCACTCTTACATTGCCACCATAACTGTCACCTCTCTCGTTTGTTATGTCACTGATATAATACTATCTATGATATAATACAAAATAGAAGTGTAACATTACAAATCCGTTGCAAACTTGCTTTACCCCTAATCACTTGTACACAGGGATATAAGAAAAATTGAAAAAACCGATTGAACCAGGTCGAATCAATCATATTTGGTCTATTCTTTTTAACAATAATCGGTCTATGCGGTTTTTTAATTTGATTTTTTTCGATTTTCGGTTCAGTATCGTTTTAAGCATCTTGTGTACCGAACTAAATCGAAATCGACTGCTTCAATATATGTTGTATATATAATCCAATAATATAATGATATTAATAAGTATAATAAATTATTAAACTCAATTAATTAATCTTATCATCTCTATAACTTAAGATAGTAAACTTTTATTATATATAACCTTAACTTTAACTTATTATTTTTAAAGCCTTAATATTTATTATTATTTTTTTGTTTGTATTTTTGTTAATAGAAGAATTAAAAAATATGTATTAAATAGATGGATTGAATATGTTTCAAATAGTGGACAAACAACTAATTCAATGTTTTTACAATGATTAGTGGCTATACTAAAAATGGCTAAGATTTGAAAAGTCCTAAACTGATTAAACTGCACCAAATCACACCGTTTAATCGGTTCGATTCAGTGCATTTTGATAGAAGAAGTGGTCTGTATAACGATACTCAAAATAATAAAATCGACATTATCAGTTAAGTAAATTTTTTTACCTAAATACCGATCGTACTAAACCAATTGCATCCCTACTTGTACAGTCATGTATACGACACACAATGCCAAAGACCACCATTAAGAGCCCTTGATGATCTTTTTAACCCAACATAATCATAATTATCGTACTAAAAATAAAAAATGCAAATAATCGGCTTATTTTGAGAAGTAAGTTAAAAATTAATTTTTTAACTTTTTATGAAAAAATATGAAAAAAAATAGAGAGGTAATGTGACCTAAAGAAGCTAAAAAAGTAACTTTTTTGACTTTAATCAAATTACCAAAATAGGTTGTTGTAACAGTTTCAAATAATAATATTAAAAACATTTTACTCTTAATTAAGTTAAAAAATGTTAGATATCCAAAAGATTAATCAAAATATTTACAAAATGTCACATAGTGTGGATGGTCAATCTTTGGGAATCTCTAACATTACTTAATTAATGGGTCTTGTTCTTCTACACTCAACTCAAGCACTGTCTCTCACCCCACACCAAGCACATCTAATCAACTCACCCCATATCACAACATTTTACCTCTCTAAGTGTAGCATCAAATGCCCTTCAAGTTGGATTTGGGAATCTTGCTGTGCCTTAGGGATGTAATAATGGCCTGACCTGACCCAAGCGGGCTTTACGGACTCCCATTTTTTAGCAAGCCGAGCTAAGCTGACCTATGGACCCAAAAGTGGGGACCAAGCCCAAGCCCAAGCCCAAGCCCACTCATAATAGAGCCTAGGGCCTGGGCCGCGAGCCTAAGCTCAGACCACGGCTAATCGGACCTTTTTTTTTATAAAAAAAAATGATAAATACATTATCTATGTAGATTATTTATTATGAATAAAAATAAAAGAAAAATTATGCTAGAGTATTGTAGTTAAAATTAATGAGATGTTTTATTTGGTTATGTTTCATGGTGATATTTAAATTTAATTATGCATGACTTATGTTTTTTTAATTATGAATTTATAACTAAAAAAGTATGCAATTATGTAATTTTTTTCTTTCAAAATGAATAATTTTATATATATAAAAATGAAACTTTCAATATTACAATATTGAATTAATTATATAACATTTATTGAATGAATAATTATTATTTCACGATGAAATAAAATGTTACAAAAATTTATATTATTAAATAAAATAGGCGTAGATTATTGATGACGGTAGAGCAATTACATCATTATAGGTCAAGTACATCCTAATTAGGTTGTCACCTACTAGCCTACAAATCATTTGCATTATACTCCACCTCAATAATCTAGTACCAAAAAAAAAAATGAAATAAAATGAAATAGTAAAAAATAAATTGTTGATCAATCATCGGAGGAGACAGACATTTCAGTCACGTTGTCCGATGATATGTTATCCAAATCTTGAATTCGCTCATTTTCAATATAATTTTATCTTCTTGTAAGCGCATGCATATGATCTTTGGAAATCATCAGTGCCTCAACCATTTGGGATGAAAGCCGGCTCTGGTAATCGCTCAGTACTCGTTCACCTGCATTAAAAGCAGTTTCCGAAGCACTTGTAGAAATAGGAATGGTTAGTAAGTCACGGGTCATTTGTGAAATCACATGCACATAGTTTCATTTTGTTTCTATCATTGCAAAATGTCAAAATCATCGGAATCATTCACTGATAAGCTTTCCAAATAACGTTGTAGTTCAGAACTACTTACGCTTGTATGTTGAAATATTCTTCTACTTTTTATTGCTGAAAAAATACATAATCTCCCGCCTCAAGATGAGACTGCTAGTGAAGTGTGTGTAAGTGTATTTACAGATGCAGCTGCCATGTATTCTTCAAATAATCTATTGCATGCTTGCATAATAGGGGCAAACTGTGTTTGATCAACGAAAATACGTTCTAAAAATTCATGTAAACCAATTTCTTTACACCTAGGATCAATTATTATGGCTAAACCTAAAAGATGAGGCAAATGATCAAAATATTTATCAAATTTTACTTTCATTGAAGTAATAATGGTTACATAATATTCATTATTCATATATTTTATGAAAATTTTAATTATTTCTGCTAGCATATATAAAACAAATGGTGAAGTATGAATATATATATATATATAAGAAAATAATTTTATTGAAATATCAAAAACTTTTAAAAAATCTTTATACAAGACTACTTGGCGCCAATTAAGTTTTGTAGGAGTCAGCACTCCTTCTATTGATGTTGTTGCAAAAAATAAATATATTGCTCTTCTTTGTTTACAATCTATTTTTAACATATTATACGTTGAATTCCATCTACTATCTACATTTAAAATTAATTTTTTAAATGACATATTTTCTTGTTGACAAATTTTTCTATATTCTGAAATTCGATAAGCAGAAGACATAATAGTAACAACTGCATTTTTTATTACAAGTACAGAAGTCTCGTATACAAGTATAGCTTCTTTAACAATCAAATTTTAAAATATGGGCACAATAATGAATATGAAATAAATCACCATCAATAAGTAATTGTAAAATTGATTTTAAATGGGTTACAGTTTGATTATAATATATTGTATTATCTAAACTAATTGTAAATATTTTATTTTGTAAAACTCACTCATATAATACATTTCTTATTCTTACATTGATATTCAAAACCATTATTTGACCACATATCAGATGTTAATCAAACTCTTCCATTCAAATTTTTAAAAATGTCAAATAATTCACTTTTAACATCCTCAAATTTCTTTAAACTCTTGTTTTTAGTAGTTTTTCTTGAAAAACTTTGATATTGCAGTGCAAAACTTTCGTGAATCATTTCGGTAAAATCGGGACATTTACTAGTAGTAAAAGGTTGTTCTTTTTTAATAATATAATCAACTACAAAATTTTGTGCACGTATAGAATTATATGAAAATGTTTACAAATTACCAATTGATGAAGCCCCTAATTGCATTTGACTTCTAATATCATGTTGTTGACTTTGTAAATGTTTGTTAACATGCCCTTTTAGATGACTAGTACCCCCTGCAGATGCAACACTAAGTAAATGGGCACAATATTTATATTTTACTTTAAATGTAATTGTACCATTAGGATTATTTATACATATTTTTTCAAAATGTTTCTAAATAGTACTAGTTGTGCCCCCTAGATGATGATTCAACTGTTAGAAGAGATATATCAGAAGGAGAATCAACAAATTCATATTGTCTAGTATATGTAACAACATCGACATAAATATCGAAAATATTATGATCCATAGTAATGTAAGTAAAACAATATATAATAATTAACAATTAACTTAAATAATGTGTAAATACAATGAGTAAATAATAATAATTAATATATGTACACAAATAATTAATGGAAAAAAATGAGTAGCTAATAAATTTAATTAAACTAATTAATGTTACCAACTGGCGAATGCGATATAGAAATTAGCTTCTTCTGATAAAAGTTTTTTGTTGCACAATTGCAATTGTCACTTAGGGATGACACTTCAAAATTAATTAAGAGATTGAGAGAGATTGAGAGAGTTTGAAAAAGAGAGAGAAATAGAGAGAATTATTTGTCAGATTTATTATTTGATAGTAGTTTGAAAGGGTGAAGTAAATTTATAAAATATATATACACATATTACCGTTGTAGTAAACGGTAATATTTTTTTTTCATTCATATTTATTATTGGTCGGCTGTATAGGTCTTTTGGCCGGTTGTACAGACATATTGGCCGGCTGAACAAGTTTTTGGCTGGGCAGAGAAAGGAAATTTGGCCTGCCGATCGTCTTGTTGGATGACTGGCGGTCCAATTCAGTTCTACCGGCTACAATAGTCAATTTTCAAAGTTTAACTTCACAACGGCTAGCTGATTCACAGCCATCTTCTAACGGGCAAAACTCACATGGGCTAGAGACAACTTCTAAGTAATGAATTTTATAATATTCTCACCCATCACTATTTCATCTCCTTAACGGGAAGAATGAATGGGCCATGTACAGAGCACTGAGCTCTGCTATACATACAGAGCAGCAGAGCTCTTGCTTACACTGTCATATTTATCTAATATTATTTGTGATAATTATATGATTTTCCTACTGTTCTAATTGATGTATTAGTTTGTAATTTTTATTGGGGATTATTTATTTTAATTTGTAGAAACTTAATTTACCCCCCTCTTAGGTTACTTTTTGGGTAACAAGTTAAAATATATACTCCATTCGTTCCAAAATATTAGTCCTTTATTCCATTTTTCATTGTCCCAAAATATTAGTCCTTTTTCAAAAATCAGGTACAAAAATAATATAAATTTCCCATTTTGCCCTTCTTTTAAATTCATTAACAACATAAAAAGTACAATTATGACATTGATATTCCCCAAAAAATGCACTATCAAAGAGTAATTTTGGAAAATTAATTTTTTTAAAGTGCAACAATTTTACTACCAAAAAAAGTTGGATTCTCCAAAATGGACCATTATTTTGGGACGGAAGGAGTATTCTTTTTTATTCATTCATTATAAGGAAATGACATTGACTGTTGTGTTATTTTGTTTTTTTTTTTTTAATTTTTTTAATTTTTGCAAGTTCAATCTTTTATTTATTGTATTTATTTATTTATTTATTTTATATTTTTTTAATTATTTAAACATTACAAGTTGCTTTTTATTTTTGTTTTTTGAAATTTGACCATCGTGTAGGTTGGATCGGACAGCTCCAATTTTTCTGGTTCGGGCCAAGCCGGACCTCTGACTCTCAAATGAAGGGCCCAGGCCTAGGCACAAGGTACTAGGCTGGGCTCCAACCATGGCCTAACTGAGTCGAAACGGGTTGGGCCCACATCTGGCCCTAAGCGGGCTTTGGGCTGTCCACGGGGCTCAGGCCATTTTTACACCCCTATTGTACCTAAAGGCATAGTAGGCTACTGTGCTCTCTTGTGGAGTGTCGTGCTGAGCCTCTTTCGATAATCTGAACCATTCATATTATAGTGTTTGTCGAGTAGATCATTCATGCAAAAATCAAGTTGATTGGATATCTGTAGCCCTATAACCAAAACACATTTGTTTTTATAAAAATTAATGGTTAACATAACTTTCATAAATTTTTAAAAACAATTAGGACCTAATCATAGAGTTATGAATATTCGATTAATTTGATTTTTTATATAGATAATATTATTGATAAATCTTACAATATAAACAGTTCAGATCATTGAAAAACACTCGGGACGACCTCCCACAAAAGGCATAGCAGGCTACTATATCTTGAAAGCACAACAGCACCCCAAGTGCCTTCAAGTTTGGCCAAAGTTGTATTTGTGGACTATTGAAATTTGATTTAAAATTTAACTAGTTTTAAAATATATTTGAATTTAATTTATTTAGTTTTCAATAACGAACCGATGTTATATAAACTTACCAAGTCTCATAATAGGTTGACATAAAAGAAAAATAGAAAAAAAAAGAAAAAGAAAAAAAGATGGAGGTACAATAAATTAGAACTGTAAATGAATTAAGTTGTTCGCGAGTTTGGCTTAGCTCATTAAAGGCTCGGTTTGAGTCAATTCTTTTAGAAAATAAACAAGTTTGAACTAAATTTTTAGACTCGTTTAGTAAATGAATAGAACTTGAGTTCAAATAAACTCGATTTACTTATTTTTATTTAAATTATAGAACAAATGTATTACTTATATATTAATATAAAACTATGTATAAATAATAGCATAAATATATGATTATATTAAATAATATAAATAGTATTTTTATTTAAATAATGTAAATATATATTATTTATATATTTAAATAATATAAATAATTGCAAAAAAAAAAAAAAATCGTTACCAAATTTCAAGTCAAGTTTGAACTTGATTAATATTAACGAGTTAACCCTAGTTTGGACTTGATTAGTTAGGGCATCTCAAACGGTGCATTACTTTTTTCACCAAATTTGAGTAAAAACTCTGTTTGATATCGACTGCTCCAATAGAGGGATTT
The DNA here is from genome assembly GCA_030407325.1 of Camellia japonica. Taxonomy (NCBI): domain Eukaryota; kingdom Viridiplantae; phylum Streptophyta; class Magnoliopsida; order Ericales; family Theaceae; genus Camellia; species Camellia japonica. The sequence continues at coordinate 55,318,958 of JAPPVO010000003.1, forward strand.
GACTTTTCATCAAACCACCGGTCGACCGGGCGGACGAACCGACCGATTGTCTGCCCGGTCGACCTGTTAGTGCAAAAAATAAAAAATAAAACAACAGTTGAATTGTAGGTGCTCTGAAGACACTATACCAATTAGAAGAACAAAGGAGGAAGAAGTGTTGAGAGCAAGCTCAATGAAAAGATATGGAAAGAAGTAACATAGAAGCATCCTTCAGCCCAGGTTTGCAGATCCTGACCTCATCAACCAAAGTGGTCATCAGGTAAATCAATGGAAAGGAACCTAATCCTCACCACCACACACACGAAAAAAACAAAACCAAACAAGTTCAGAGCTGACATTTTTCTTGATTTGGTAATGTTGATTTCTTTGAACTAATATTTTTTGGTTTTTTTTGGTTAATTTGGGGGGTAATCAGCATGCAATAGCTTATGTTGAAGGAGACAAACACTATGGAGCAAAAGCAACCTTAAATGTGTGAGAACCCAAAATACGGCAGCCTAATGAGTTCAGCTTGTCTCAGATTTGGATATTGGATGGTTCTTTTGGTGAAGATCTCAACAACGTTGAAGCTGGTTGGCAGGTGTATTTTTCTAACTCAAATTATGAATTTACTCACCCCCTTAAAATGAAAATACATTCTTCTAATTTGATTGCATTTTTTGTTCCACAATTGAATTGGAGTCTGATTGTAGAGTGAATATGATTTTAGGTCAACCCAGATCTTTATGGTGATAACAACACAAGATTGTTCACTTACTGGACTGTAAGCTTTCAAAAAAACCCTACTCTGGTTTTGGGTTTTTGTCACAAATTCCCTCATCTGTCACTTTTAATTTTAGTGTAAATTCCCTCATCAGCTCTAGGTAATGTGAAATCTTTTATTACAATATATTGTTGTTTCATGTAATTGAATTTCCATTAGAACACTTCGGAGTTTGTAGACAAAACCAAAGACGAATTGAATTTGAATTCGTTCAACTGCTGTGTTGTCGAAGCCTCTTTCAGAGTCAAATTCAAAAAATGTTTAAACAACCAAATATATGAAGTGAATCACCACCCAGCAATGAACGCGTTTCCATCCGGACAGACCTCAATCGGTGTCCGGAGCCCATTTGAATTTAGGCTCAAAGTTAGCCAAAAGTCATGGTTGCACAAACCATTGTGTCACCTATTTTTGTGGAAATTGTTCACGGAAGAGGATGATCGGGGGAGACATCAGCCCGAACGTCCAGTCAGTCCCATCCTCAACGGTCATGCACAATAAAATGGTGAAAGATGGCCCAGATCTTCAGTTTGGTGAAACATTTGCTATATTCTCAATTTGATACATGTTTGATGAAACCATTGGAGTACAAAAACAAAGACTTTTTCACCAAATTTGAATTTGGTGATGGATTTGGATTAGCGTTGGAGATGTCCTTATTGAGTCAAATTTAAATTAAATAATCAAGCTAGATAAATAAACGAACAGACCTCGATTCATCTGGGTTCGTTTGTATCCTTATGTGTAGGTGTTGACTGATGAATATTGCTTTAAGATACAATTCAAAATGATAGAAATCACAAAATGTATCTATGACATTGCACTATCGATGATTTTAAATGAGTTTTTTTAACAAGGATAACATAATTTAAGGGTTTTTTTTTTTTAGAAATAAAAAAAAATTTCAAAGTTTGACTCTCGTAATAAAATAAAATTTGAATTTTTAATTTTGTCAATGTAAATCTTAATTTGTTTTTATCTCTTCTCAATATAAATCATTTGTCTATTTTCGTTAAGTAAAATTGATGAAAAATAAATATTTTAACTATTAAACTTAATATAAGTGTACATAGAATGTTTAAAATATAATTTTTCGTTGATTTAATGAGTACAATACTCTTTTTCCCCTTTAATTTTACTTAACGAAAATAGACATACCATCTAGACTGAAAATAAATTTAAAAATTAAAATTTTAAGATTTACTTTATTACGAAAGTTAATTTTCTTTTTCTTTTTTTTTAAATAAAAATTTCACACCTATTGATGGTAGTTTCTATTTGCAAAAGTCTATAGGATATAACCCGGGGACACGTGTAAGACTCACTCTTTGTGAAAGGATTATATCTTATTCTGTGTTTGGTTTTTATATTCTTAGTATTATTGTTATTTGCACATCACCAAACTCAATACATGTTGGAACAATTCGTCTTGAATTCTTCAGTTTGTGGTCTTCGGGTCTTCAAAACTTGGCGATCATCTTGTCTATGTAGAACAGAAATTTGGTGTTTCAAGTTGCGTTACTTAGTCACTTTCTTAAAGATAATATTTGCACCCACCAAAAAGTGTGCAGGGGGTAACAGCAAATGTGCCTCCAGGATACAATGAAGTCTGATCTAAAAATTAATATAATCAAGAAAACCAAAACACTGATAATCAAGTCTGCAGAATTTGATTATCAGTAAGAAAAGTAGAAACTTGCTTAAGAAACTCTTGATTGAAAACTCTAAATCAAGAGGGAAAGAAAGAGAGAGAATTGTAGGAATGCTTTCTGGATTTTTGGATGGATTGAAATGGCTAATTTTTGCAACCTATTTTATAGGCCTTAATGCATTTGATTGAATGAACATGTCCCTTCATCGCGTCCGATCAGATTTGACGGTTGGATCGACGATCTATGGTGTAGATCATTCTCACACCGAATAGATGCCTTGACTGATCGTACCTAATCATGATCGGATGTCATCTCATCCTTACGATCGCGCTCATCTCCAATCAACGACTATAATTAAATCGCTCCAGATCGGATACGCAACCATTCGATCAATTGGTTGACTCATCGGCAACGGACGCCACATCACTGTTACGCGAAGCTGACTGTATTCCAGGTCTCCCATGCCACGTTGGATCCACGCCATCGCTCCAACCTGTCCGATACAAATAGCAAAATGCCCTAATGATGCCTTGCGCTCGTACTAAGTGCAAAGTGCGCCATCAAACACTACACTGCTTACACCACACTCGCGGGAGTGTGCATGCGCAGATGGTGCGAAGCACCATCCTTGCGGTGTGAGTGCATGTACACTATCATCCATTTCACAATTCCATATTCAAAGGAATATTGCATATAGTACTTTATTAAGTGCTCTATGTTGTCCGCTCTTTTCAATGTGGGACAAAGTCCCCAAGCTTATTTCAAATTTTCCAAAGAAAAATAATAAAGGTTTTGAAAACACCTAAGAACTAAATAGTAAATTTTGAAAACCCATTTTGAAAATTCCCCAATATTTCCCCACCGTTTTCAAAATATCATATGATGATTCTTGGTTCACTTGGCAGCCTTATGCATAGGTAAAGATATCTTACGATTTGAATCATCCATTTAGTGAAGACACCTCAAAGTTAGTCAAGATGGCATAGTGGACTTGTCTTTGAATTAGCGATCTTATACGACTAATCGAACATGTCTTATGCACAGTACAGGTTACCTTAAGTATTCAAACAAACCAACACGTAAATTGGCCTTGTGTCTATATCCTATTTCATGAGCGCTCTAAAGTCAAGCCCTTGGACTCATAGGAAGCGACACCACCTCCTACACTCACAAAGGTAAGCTTACTGAGAATACCCCTGTAATTTACAGTACCCTAACAACCCAGTTGTAAGCTTATTAAGAGTTTGCAAACTCATCTTCTTATTTTCATATTACAGGTACCAAGCACTTCAACCTTGGGATGAAAATGAAATAAAACCAAGTGCTTGCAATCACGACATATGGTGTACTTGGGCTCTTTGAACTCAAGACTTGATGTTTCTTCAAGCGTTGAGTTAAGTTTTCACCATGAGTGATTATGTTAAGTGGGCTTAAGACCTATCCCCTTTGATGTTTTCCACTTTGTTAAGGGGTCAACCAAGTTTTCACTTGACCTTACATAGCTAATGGTAATCGCACCTTCTGTGATTAATTGCTTGACACAGTTATGTCTCAGTCTTATATGCCTGGACTTTCCATTATAAACATGGCTATAGGCCCGTGATAGAGTTGCTTCACTATCATAATGCAAAGATATTGGTGGCATAAGTTTTGGCCATATCTTAATCTCTAACAAGAGATTCTTTAGCCACTCTGCTTCTTTACCACAAGAAGCCAATGCTACAAACTCTGACGCCATGGTTAAGTCTGTTATGCATGTTTGCTTCTTAGAACCCCAAGAGATAACTTCTCCTCTAAGAGTAAAAATCCAACCACTTGTGGACGAGTGATCGTCACAGTCAGTTATCCAACTAGTATCCGTGAATCCTTCCAGCATTATTGGATAGCCATTATAGACTATTCCATAGTCTATTATTTTTCTCAAGTACCTAAGTGTACGGTTAACAGCATGCCAATGCACACTACTGGGATTACTAGTGTATCTACTAAATTTTCCCACTGCAAATTCAATATCAGGTCTAGTACAAGTCATGGCATACATCAGGCTACCTATCACTCTTGAGTATTCTAGTTGATCAACAGCTCTTCCAGTATTAGGATACAATTTCAAATTTGAACCAAAAGATGTAGACATGGGTGTACAATTATATTGATTTTCTTAAGAATATTCTCAATATAGTGCGACTGGGTAAGAATCAAATTATTGTCCTCTCGTTTGATCTTAATACCTAGAATTATATCAGCCAAGCCCATATCTTTCATACTAAAGCTAAATGACAATAAACTTTTAGTACTTTCAACGACATCATTGTCAGTACCAAAAATAAGCATGTCATCTACATATAGGCATATGATTACACCTCTATTGCTAGTAAACTTACTGTATACATACTTATCAGATTCATGTATACTAAAACCATTTGACACTATTACTTTGTCAAATTTCTCATGTCACTATTTTGGAGCTTGTTTCAGTCCATATAGTGACTTCACGAATTTACACACTTTGTATTCTTGACCCTGTACAACAAATCCTTCCGGTTGTTACATGTAAATTTCTTCATCTAACTCTCTATTTAGGAAAGCGGTCTTAACAACCATTTGATGGATCTCAAGCTTGTAAATTGAGGCTAAGGCAATCAACACTCGAATGGTGGCGATTCTGGCCACCGGAGCATATGTATCAAAATAATCGATACCCTCCTTTTGAGTAAAAACCCTTAGCGATTAATTTTGCTTTAAACTTGTCCATTATGCCATCAACTTTCATTTTCCTTTTGAAAATCCATTTACAACCAATTGGTTTGGATCCAGGTGGCAAATCAACAAGTATCCAAGTATTGTTACCCATGATAGAATCTATTTCATCGTTTATTACTTCTTTCCAGAAAGCAACATCTTGAGACTTCATAGCCTCCTCAAAGGTTAATAGATCTGAATCCATATTCAAAGAAATCATTGTTTGCTTACAATAAACTTTCCTAGTTCCTTCTACAAGGTAGACAATGAAATCAGGGCCAAATAACTTCTTAGTCCTACCCTTCTTACTCCTCCTTAGCTCAATAGGCGCATTAGATTCATTAGGCTCAATGGGTTCATGTCGTTCACTTTCCTCTGTAGACATCAAATGAGTCAATTCATTTCCTTGATTAGGATCCAACCTTGGAATGGTTGTCAAATAATTCTCATAAAATACCGCATCACGTGATTCAATGATGTTATTTGTTTCCACTGAACCATTGGGTTTTACTACCAGAAACCTATATGCTTTGCTATGTATAGCATAGGCAAGGAATATGCATTCAATTCATTTTTAACCTAATTTCTTCCTTTTAGGTTCAGGCAATCTGACTATTGTTCTACAGCCCCACGTTTTCAAGTAACCTAGAAGTTTCTTGTTTTTCCAAAGTTTATAAGGAGTAACATTTCTTCCTTTGGAAGGAATTCTATTGAGAATATGACAGGTAGTGAACAAGGCTTCACCCAAAAAATCAGAATTTAAACTGGAGTAAGAAAGCATAGCATTAGTCATTTCTGTTAATATCCTATTCTTTCTTTCAGCTACTCTGTTTTGTTGTGGTGTGTAAGGTGCAGACTTCTCATGAATAATACCAACATTTTCACAATATTTTGAAAAGTTGTATTCACCCTTCTATCAGGCACTTCATCTTAAAAATCTTGAATTTATCAAGCACTTCATCTTTTGAATGCAAAAGATAGATATGACAATACTTAGAAAAATCATCAATGAATGTTACAAAATATTTCTTACCACCTCTAGTAGGGATACTATGCATGGTCACATATATCACTATACATAAATTCAAGCAAAAATATGGTTTTATGTACTTTAAGAAATAGAATGCGAGTAATTTAGATTGCATACAAAATTTGCATTTTTCAAACATATCAATGTCATACTTAGGAATTAAATCTAAATTATCCATATTATATTTTTTCCTAGTATTAATATGACCTAAACGAGCATGCCATAAAGAAAGAGAATCAACAATATAAGCAGAAACAGATGTATTATTAATAACGTTAAGTTTAAACATTCCCTGATACATGTAGCCCTTCCTAACAAAAATTCTACCCTTAGATAGGAAAAATTTGTCCGACACAAATATTAACTTGAAACCATGTTTATTAAGTAGGCTTCCAAATACAAGGTTTTTCCTGAAATCAGGTACATAGTAAACATCATTAAGACTTAAGACTTTTCTAGATGTGAACTCTAGATCCACCGTCCCTTTGTCTTTGATAGCAACAGTTAAAGAGTTACCCATACAGAGAACTGTTCCATCACTCACTTGTTCATAAGTAATAAAACGGCTCTTATCGTTACAGAGATGCCTTGTTGCTCCTGAGTTAATCCACCAGTCACTAGCATCTTCGAGCATGTTCACCTCGGATACAATAACCATGAACATGTTCTTGACATTTGATACTTCTGGCTTCTTCTTGTATAGCCGGCATTCATTTCTGAAGTGCTCTAGCTTGCCAAAGTGTCAGCAAATGCCTTTCGGCTTCTTAGCATCTTTCTCAGGTTGGGGGTCGCACTTACGCTTCCTTTTGTTAAACCTCTTGCCATTATCCACCATGTGAATCTTGGAAGTCTGAGCCGATTATTTATCTTTACTTTCAAGAAGTCTTGACTTTTCCTCAACTTAGAGGTGTTTAGCCAATTTTTTAAAGTTAGATCTTCCTTTTTGTGTTTCAGAGTTTTCTTAAAATCCTTCAAAGAAGATTGCAATTTCTCTATTATAGATAAAACTACAATAGATTCATCCATGTTCATATTCTTTTGTCAAAACTAACTCAGAATATGTTAGATCTCATGGAATTATACCACAATGGGCTTTGTATCTCATGGAATTGTTCCATAATGGGCTTTGTATTAATCATAGTAAAACACATAAAATTACTAATAAGAAATTTCGTATTGGTGACATCCTCGGTGAGGTACTTTGACTGTAATATGTCCTAGAATTGCTTTGCTGTTTCCAAATGTTGATACACATCGAACAGAGAGTCTGATAGCGCATTCAGAATGTGTCCTCGGCAAATGTAGTCGTCATTCTCCCATTTGGTTCTAATACGAGTTTGCTCCATAGTCTCGTCTTCTTACTCCGTCGATAGGGGGTAGTCAGCACATAGACCACTTTGAGAGTGGTGAGTAAAAAGTGTATCTTTTTTTGCCAGCATCAGAAATTTCCTCCATCAAATCGGTCAAGCTTCATGAAATCTTAAGTCATTTTCTGAATAGACATCGCCATATCTAATTATTGTCTTTAGATTGTTGGAACAATTCGTCTTGAATTCTTCAGTTGGTAGTCTTCAGGTCTTTAAAACTTGGCGATGATCTTGTCTATGTAGAATAGAAATTTGGTGCTTCAAGTCGTGTTACTTAGTCGCTTTCCTAAAGACAATATTTGCACCAACCAAAAGGTGTGCATTGAGTTACAGCAAATTCGCCTCCAAGATACAATGAAGCCTGATTTAAAGATCAAGTCTACCGGCGTTTACACTGACGAAAATAGAATAGAATACTCTTGATATAATCAAAAAAATCAAGACACTGATAATTAAGTTTGTAGAATTTGATTACCAGTAAGAAAAGCAGAAATTTGCTTAAGAAACTGTTGATTGAAAACTCTAAATCAAGAGGGAGAGAGAGAGAGAGAGAGAGAATTGCAGGAATGTTTTCTGGATTTTTGGATGGATTGAAATGGTTGATTTCGCAACCTATTTATAGGCCATGATGCATCTGATCAAATGGTCATGTCCCTTGATTGTATCCGATCAGATTGGTCGTTGGATTGACGATCTATGGTGTAGATTAGTCTCACACCGAATAGATGCCTTGACTAATCGTACCGGATCACGATTAAGTGCTATCTCATCCATACTATCGTGCGCATCTCTAATCAACGGCTATGATCAAATCGCTCTAAATCGGACATACAACCGTTCGATTGGTTGATTGACTCATTACCAACGGACGCCACATCACTATCATGCGGAGCTAACTATATTCTACGTCATTCATGCCACGTCATTGCTCTAATTTGTCTAATGCAAATAGCGCCCGTGTTAAGTGCGCCATCAAACGCCACACAGCCCACGCCACTTGCGGGCGTGCGGATGGTGTGAAGCACCATTCTTGCGATGTGAGTACATGCACACTATCATTTATCCCATAATTCTATATTCAATGGAATATTCCATGTAATATTTTATTAAGTGCTCCACATTTTTCTCTCTTTCTTTTGTGGACAAAGTCTCCAAACTTATTTCAAGATTTTCAAAGAAAAATAAGGAAGGTTTTGAAAACACCCAAAAACTAAATAATAAATTTTGAAAACTCCATTTTAAAAATTCTCGAATAGTACGCACCCCAATAAGGTGTTGTTTGAAATAATTTAAATAAATATTTTTTTTTTAACTTTTTATAAAAAGATATATAAAAAAATAGAGAAATAATTAAACAAAAAATAAAAAGATAAAAAAATATACTTTTAGGGGTGGTTTGGAATAATCTAAATAAGTGCACTTTTTGATATTTTATGAAATATAGATTGGGTATAGGTTGGGTTTGAAGTGATATGGTAGAGAAGTAATGTGACTTAAATAAGATGATCTGACTTAAATAAGATGATGACTTTTTGACTTTTTTAAGTTATGACAAACAAAATCTTATAACACACCTCAACCCCTCTTTAAAAAAATAAAATAAAAAGAAAAACTCAATACACACTATTTTTTAATTTTTTTTATTACATTAATGTCCCTTAGTAAAATTATCATTGTGGACAAAATGCCAATGAAAAAAAAATTAGAAATCATAAAAAAAAATTCATAAAAATAATTATAAAAATATTATGATTTTTGAATTAATTAATGTGTGATATTTTTAATGTAATTCAAAATTCACAAAATTTGATGATTAATTTCATGGAAGTTTTTCAGAGGCTTTTCCCAAAATAAGCCTTTTTTGCATTGTATTTCCCAAACTAGGCCAACTTCTGACGGAATTCCAAAACTAAGTTAAAGTGCCATTTCTATTCGCGCTTTTACTGTTAGGAGCACAAAATTAGATGAACAGGAAACTCGCTATTAGAAATAGCGATTTTGATTAAGAATTCGCTATTACAAATAGCGCTTATAGCGTGAATTTTTTTCCAGAAGAAAACACTGTTGAGAACAGCGCTTTTAACACAAAACTTTTTTCCCAGGAAAACGCTATTGCTAATAGCGCTTTTAACAGAAAATTTTTTTCCCCAGGAAAACGTTATTGATAATAGCGCTTTTAACAGAAACATTTTTTGGAAGAAAACGCTATCCCTAGTAGCGCTTTTAACAGATAATTTTTTGGAAGAAAACGCTATCTCTAATAGCATATTTAACAGAAATTTTTTTGGAAATAAACGCTATTTACAATATAAAACAAAAGAAAAAAACATAAATGGGCCACATGTTTACACTCTATAAAATTGAAATTGGCTTTACTAAAGCCATTGTCATGTTAAAATATATATTTTTTTCTTTTGTTTTTGTTTTGATTTAGAATGTGTAATTCATAAATTTTACATAATATGAAAAAAACATCTTTTCATATATTAATTTTACATACTATTTTTCATATATATAATTTTAAAATCATATTGATTTAGATATTATTAAGCCAATCATGTTCATTTATTTTGCTTTACTGAAGCCGTTGTCATGTTAAATTTTTTATTTTTTCTTTTGTCTTTGTTTTGATTTAGAAAATTTAATTCAATTTTTTTTTTCGTCTTTACTGAAGTTGTTTTCATGTAATTTTTTTTTTGTTTATTGTTTTGTGTTTGTTTTGTTTAAAAGGTGATAATGTAATTAATAATTTTTTTTTGGCTTTACTAAAATCATTTTCATGTAATTTTTTTTTTCTTTTGTCTTTGTTTTGGGTTAGAAGGTGTTATTTAGAAAATTATTTTGGCTTTACAAAAGCCGTTTTCATTTAAACATACATATATATTTATCGAATTGTCTTTGTTTTGGGTTAGAAGGTTTTATTTAGAAAATTATTTTGGCTTTACGAAAGCCGTTTTCATTGAAACATACATATATATTTATTCTTTTGTCTTTGTTTTGAGTTAGAAGGTTTTATTTAGAAAATTATTTTGGCTTTACGAAAGCCGTTTTCATTTAAACATACATATATATTTATTCTTTTGTCTTTGTTTTGGGTTAGAAGGTGAGAATGTAATTCAGAAAACCAGTTTAGTAAACCAGTTTAGTAAAAACGTTTTGTACCCGTTTTCATTTAGAAAATTTATTTTTTTGTTTCGTCTTTGTTATGGGTTAGAATGTGATATGCATACTCTACAGTCCGAAGCACACCCGCGAAGTAGGCCAAGAAGACGAAGGCCACAGCGAGAGCTCCTAAAATAAATTTTGTCAACATTTTTGTAATAATACTTAATACATAATATTGCCGAAGTCAGTACTTTACTAAATACTCATATAGGCATGAAAACAACATAACTGAAGTTGCAAATGTAATAGTTTTTAGTTACATAGGTAGTACAGACATAATTCTCCCACAAAAATACATTCTGGACACCATGAACTGAACACACATTACATACATCCTGGACACCCTGAACTGACCACACAATACATAAACATAACAGTTACACAGTCAAACACTTGATTCATGACCTCATATTGCATATTAATAGCCGTAACATTTGACAGACACAATACATAAACATAGACTTAATCGCAATTCTTAATTAAAAAAATTACTTTTAAAACCCTAATTTCCTTTTAATTCCTCTTAACAAGCAAAAAAAAAAAAACTCACAAGCATAATTTCAAAATTCCATTTTCTGATTTCAAATTTCAAAATATAGACATTTCATAATTTGAATTCAACAATTCTCAATTACATGAATTTCATAATATGACATTAACAATTATCAATTATATGAATTTCGGATTTTTTAATCGCAATTCTTAATTTAAAAAAATTACTTTTAAAACCCTAATTTCAAACCCTAATTTCCTTTTAATTCCTCTTAACAAGCAAAAAAAAAAAACAATTTCTAATTCAACAAATGTACGTTGGTTTATTCAATATTCAAAATATAGACATTTTGATTCACAAGCATAATTTCAAAATTCCAATTTCTTATTTCAAATTTCAAAATATAAACATTTCGTAATTTCAATTCTCAATTCTCAATTCTCAATTCTCAATTCTAAATTCTCAATTCTCAATTATATGAATTTCATAATATGACATTATATGAATTACGAATTTCATTATTCCAAATTTCAATTCTCAATTCTCATATTTATGATTTATTTAAAAAATTTAAAAAATTCCAAACCTGATTTATGATTCAAAAGCATTAGAACCGTTAATAACGTGAACAATCTGATAATGTGATCCTAATTTAACAGAGTGAACAATCAAACCATATTCAACAACCATATCCTAATTTAACAGAGTGAACAATCTGATAATGTGATCCTAATTTATATACGTGAACAATCAAACCCTAAAAAGTCATCTTAATTTGAACAATCCTAATAATGTGAACAATCTGATATCGAACCCTAATTTCATAACCAAAACCACACTGATAAAGCATAAACAATCATAACCATATTCATTTCACAAGCAACATCCAAAAATTCAAAAGCAAAAAAAATTCCACAAATTCAAAAGCATTCGCATTTCTGATTTACAAACCCTGATTTCTGATTTCAAAAAATTCCAAACCCTAATTTCATAACCACAATGATAAAACCCTAACACATTTAATAATTCACATGTAAAACCCTAAATACTAAATACATAAAAACACAAAAATTAGGATTAATGTCACATTTTCACAAACACAAAAACTCAATACATAAAATTAGGGTTGATGTCATACCACGGAGAGAGAGAGAGCATAGACAGAGAGTGAAGCAGAGACCGAGAGCCGAGAGCAGAGAGCAGAGACCAGAGAGAGCACAGACCGAGCTGACCTGAGAGCGAGATCGAGTGAGTCTGAGATGGAGGAGAGTGAGAGATGGAGAGTGAGTGATGGAGAGGTTGAGAGATGGAGAGTGAGGCGAGAGCCGAAAAACCTAAGTCTGAAACGTATACAAATGAGGAGGGGGGGCTTCGTATATAAGGCCTGTTAAAAACGCTGATTCAAAAAGCGTTTTCATTTAAGTGAACTCGCTATTAGAAATAGCGTTTTATTCCGAAAAATGTTTCTGTTAAAAACGCTATTAGCAATAGCGTTTTCCTGGGAAAAAATTTTTCTGTTAAAAGCGCTATTAGCAATAGCGTTTTCCTGCGAAAAAAGTTTTGTGTTAAAAGCGCTGTTCTCAACAGCGTTTTCTTTTGGAAAAAAATTCACTCTATAAGCGCTATTTGTAATAGCGAATTCTTAATCAAAATCGCTATTTCTAATAGCGAGTTTCCTGTTCATCTAATTTTGCGCTCCTAACAGTAAAAGCGCGAATAGAAATGACACTTTAACTTAGTTTTGGAATTCCGTAAGAAGTTGGCCTAGTTTGAAAAATACAATGCAAAAAAGGCTTATTTTGGAAAAGCCTCAGTTTTTCATGATACTGGCATTTAAGACGAGTCACCGTTGTTGCTCCTTCTCCGGCTGCTCCCCAACTCCGGTCGTCATCCACCACGACCCTCCTCCCCCACCGTCGCCGCCACAGCCACCACCACCACCACCTCCTCACCCCTCACCCACCCTCCCCTACCTCTGCAACAACCACCGTCCCTTCCCCTTTCCAGCCCAATCACAACGCCGTCATCGCGCGATGCGAGAGTGAAGATTGTGACACAATCGAGATTGCGAGCGAGCGAGAGAGAGAGAGAGAGAAAAAGAAGAAGAAGAAGAAGAAGGCTGGGAAGGGGTGGCAGCCGCCGGTGGTGGTAGTTAGGGTTTATGGTTGGAGAGTTGGGAAGATGAGGGTATTTTGGGTATTTTGAACAATTGTTGGTGTGTCCTGAGCTCCCCTGTTCGATTCCTCCGTGGCTGTTGCCGTACCGGTTGCAGACGAACCGAACCTCTGTAGCGGTTACGAATTTTGAAATGGTGGAGACTGCATTCAACCTTGCTTAGATAAAGAGAGCCCAGAGAGACACCCCAACAAAACAAAGAGCATTCACTTCACTTCCATTTTGCAAATACCATTTAATGGCCCTCTCTCCTCTCATTAAATGCCCTCTCTGTGGTTTTACCCATAAAATTCACTCTTCTCTGGGTCTCTCATCTCTGGTCTCTCTCCACAAGATCTCCGCAACTTATAGAGTTCGAGATAACCAGCCATGGCCAATCCTACAGAATGGAACAATCGAGCCATGTGGGTTTCACCAATTTTGCTCTTTTTGTTGATTTTTTTTTTTTCCCCTTCCCTTTCTCTATATCTCTGTTTTTTTATTGTTGAATTTGGGTTTTTTTTTTTTTTGCAGGCTTGAGCGGTATCTATTTGATTATTTACAAAAAAGAGGCTTGCTTGAAACTGCAGAGCTCTTCTGGCAAGAGGCTAATCTCTCCTTTGATCCGTCATCTCGTCCAGGTAATCTTTACATATATTCATTTCCTAAAATAAAAAATAAAAAATAAAAAATCTTTTTTTAGTGGACTTGAGATTTCATGGATCATGATCAATCAAAATTTGGGGTGATTCTGATTTCTTTTGATTTAGTTTAAGGGTTTATCACATTGATTGCTCTGCTTGTAACCTAAAAATTGTCATGCAGGAGTGGTGAGTATAGATATGAGTTTGGGGTGCATCTTTAATATTTAATCTAAGCAAATTACACGTAGTCCCTATAGTTTGCCTCTTGCGTCAATTTGGTCCTCGTAATTCTAGTTGCATCACCTTTATCCTCCAGTCCAATTGATAACAGTCTTTTAGAAATTAAATTGGACTGAAATTAAAGGGCAAAATATTCTATGCACTCTCCAAAGAGATTGAGGGGTTGGCATCCAATTTGAAATGGTCAATTCCCTTTTAAATAGATTATTTTGCCATTGATTTCTGTCCAATTTCTTAATAATTGACATTAAGGGATAAAATTGATGCTATTAGAACTAAAGAGATCAAATTGACACAGGACAAATTGTAGGGACTCTGGATATAATTTTCCCTTAATTTAATTCGAGGAGTTCTCAGTTTTTAATCAACATGCAAGGATTTATATATTTATTTATGTCCGTTTGTATGTATGCCTAACACCTGAATTTATTTGTTTTTGTATTTTTATCTAATCATGATTAGAGGAAGACTGGATCATAAGTAGTGTGAATTAAGAAAAATCAGAAGTTGATATCAAACGAGATATAAAGAGAATTGATATTTTTGATTAAATCAACGAGCTAGATCTTTTATTCCTTATTTTTTTATTGTGGATTTTATTACGTGTTGATTGGTCTAAAGGATTGTGGCTTTTACTAAGAGGTTTCATTTATTTTCTTTCCCCCTAATTTTTCCAGCACTTGATGTTCCTGATGGTTTTCTACATGAATGGTGGTTGACATTTTATGACATGTTTAAAGCATCGCAATCAAAGAATCCAGTCAATAAAGACGGTCCCTCATATGCGGTGATTTCTAAATCAGTTTCTTTGTTACTGTTGGCCATTATAAATGCTTATTGATGTTGTTTTCTCAATCACACTAATCCCGTTATTATGCTCTATTTTTAGGTTGAAAAAGTGACTTATGTGGGGCAACAAGGTGATCCTTCTCCATTGAGAGAGCAAGAAGTGAACAAGCAACCGATCAGGGAGCTGACTGCTAGTAGTGATTTTGGTACAATGCCTAAAAAATTCTTAAAAATTTTATTACAGCAGTTTGAGATGAATAACCTATATTGTTGAGATGTGGTCATAAATTTGGTAGTATTTTTAACTGTTGACTCTTTGCTTGCTTGGTCAATCTTTCTAAGCCACATTAGTGATGATAACTTGGATGAATGAGTTATGGATTGTCAGGTGGCTGATAAATTGATTTAAATATTAGCAGCCAATTGTTTCCACCAAGCCTCTAGTGTGTATGTCTTACTTATAGAATGTATACGCGTTTATGTATTTAACTCAATATGATAGCTGATAATTTTTCCGTGGTTCGAATAGGACAATATCAATGAATAAGTGACGAATTTTCCAGTTCTCAACAATCAATGTTGAATATGGGATGTTGTCCAGACCATAGACAAATCTTTATTCCAAAATTCTAATGCTTGAATTGTCAACTCAACCTTAGCCAACATTGTAGTGGTTGGTGATTCTCATGCAATTTTGGACCTTAAAGCAAGAATAATATATTTAACTAATTGCACAAAGCCAGGTAGAGTTTTTTGATGTACCATGAGTAAAAAGACAAAGGATTCTATGAAATTGAGGCTTTGGTTCCTACTTTGCTTGTGATACTAATGTATTGCCCCTCATTTTCTTATCTAGAGAAGAAAAGAGCCCTGAAGCAAAAAAAGTTGATATTTACAAATTGTGTACCATTGGTCAACATAGTAGTAGCTTTTAGTGGTGATTTTTTCTTTACGTATGTGCAACAAATGTAAATGGAGTGTGGATGAGCTTACAAGTGCTGCTAAGGAGAGTCAATGATGAGCTGGAAGGATACAACCAATGTGCTTAAAGCGGTTGTAGTAGTTAAATCAGTGGATAGATTAGTGGTTGTGATATGTAAAGTAGATCTGTAACGTCTATGAATAAGATAGGAGAAAAAGGGAAGGGGGGTTGTGTAGTCAAATTATTCAATTCTTTCATTTGAGATAATTAAAGAAACATGAAGCTCTGTTTTATCTTAGTTGAACTTCAGATGGAATCTATGCTTCATAATAGATAAATCATCCACCTTCTAGTTACATTTCATTATTATAATGATGCCACAAAAGTAAAACAATGTGTAATTGTATTATTGCTTTCTTTTTATACATCTATTTTTTATTTTTTATTTTTTTTAGGGCTTTTTTATATAAGTTACCATTCTAGTGTTGGTCTTTGCAGGGTTGTCTACAGGGGGAAACCTAATGCCGTTCATGGGATGCCATTCAATGGTAAGCAAAAATTGTTATTCAAATATATCTCTTTTCTTGGACTTGAATATGCAGCTTTTAACCTAAATCCTAATATATCATGTTGTAGAAAACTGAGCAAAATTTTCAAGGTTTGGCATCATTTGAACCTCAACAAAAATCATCGACACTTTCAAAGGGATTCTATCATCCAAGCAACCTTGGTAATATATTTGCTCAAGGAGTTGGTCCTTCAATTTGTGCAACACTTAAAACAGAAAAGGTTGCACCTAATGAGGTATTATCATAATTACTTTGTGTTACAAGATATTGGTTGTTCTACTTATCTTATTTCCTTATTTAAAGAATGATGAAATGGGTTTTCATGGCAATAAATTTTTTTGGAAATTCTGAAAGAGCATTCTCTTTGCATCATAAGATATTCTTGATTTTTTAAAGAGACCTTTACGTTCCTTTATCAAATAACATGGCCTACTTGTTAATCAAGCAGATGACCATGAGAAATTTCCTTTTCTTGTTTAGGAGTCTTGAATACTATCCTATTCCTCCAAATCACCTTGAATTATTCATATTCTATTGGTTTCCATTTTCTTTTGGTTTCTGTTGGTTTCATCTTGGTTGCCTTGAATAAAAGTAACAGTGGAGTTTGCACAAGTGGTAAAGGTGCATTTGTAGTGACAATAACATGTTCCCATGTTGTGTAATTCCTTTTGATCAGAGTGGAAGAAAAAGAAAGCATTCCACATGCTCTGAAGATGGAAGTAATGGTGTGCCAGGAGGTACTGACTATCCTTCAGAAACCTCGTCACCAATTTGCAAGTCCTTCAATGATACTTTTAAATTATCTTCTTTTCATGTTGATGGCAATAAAGATGAGGGAAAGACTTCTTCTAGCAATTCGCGAACAAATCATACAACAACCGACACCAATAGTTCAATTGGTAAATTTTCTGAACACTTTTGATGCAATACTTCATTTCATACTTTAAAAAAAGATAGTGCCTGGACTTCAAACATTTATGATACTACAGTAAACATTGTTCATTACATTTGTGTTTCTTGCACCACCTTTCATTAAAAAAATTCTTAGCATTGAAGTTCACTAAATTTCTTTCCTTTTTTTCTCTTCAAAATATTTTTCTTCTTTTCTATAATATGTATTTTTTCATTGGCTTTCCTATGTCATGGGAAGTAAATTTTAATCTGAACATAATATGCATAACTCAAATAGCTTCAATATATATTTGCTTTTTTCTTTTTATTGGCTAATGGCCATGCTATTTTGGGGGTTCATTGATTTCATGTAATTTTTGGATGCTTTCGACTTTGATTCTTATGCTTTGTGAGCAAAGAATGTACCTAAATCGCTCTCTCTCTCTCTCTCTCTCTCTCTCTCTCTCTCTCTCTCTCTCCGTGTGTGTGTGTGTGTGTGTTACAAAATATAAAGTAATCTTCTCCTAGGATATAATTGTTAGTTTGAGTGTGATACTTTTATTTCTCTATATATCATTAGAAACATCTTATTCCTTGAAAAAAATATTGTATGCCTTACCTTGAGTAATGAGTTGTATTATGCAATATCCATTTATGTAGGAAGTAAAACACATTCCTTTTACATTTGTCGTTGCATATGAAATAATGAAACATATATATATATATATATATATTTTAAATTGACATCTCAATGAGGAGTAGTGATCGAAATGGGCACAAAAAAATCTAACGTTTTCAAATCTCATATCTAAAATTATATGGTTTCCTATCTTTGTAGATGTACATATGTTGTAACCACTAGTACGTTATATTTAATGCGTTGGTATCTCTTTAGGTTTTAGTTTTCAAGTTTTAATCTATTGTTTTGAATAGAAAAATCCTCCATGTGCCTTTAGGTATCTAAGAAAAGTGAGTCTTAGCATATGTTTTTTCTTTTATTTTTATATATTTGTGGAAGGAAAAGTTCAAACTATTAAAAATACATAGTGATCTTACTTTTATGTAAACATCATTTATCATAAGCTTTAATAACTATACTATGATAATCAATTCACCTAAAGAGTTTCGTAAAATTTACAAGATTAATCATAACCTAATCTTTTGCAAATAACATTTCTTATAACTTGTGATATTTTGTTTATGTATTCGATATTCAACCTTATTGTATTTGGGGATGAATTTATATTGCCATTTGAAATATATGTTTCTTTTGGGTTTTCTATTTAGAAAATCTACTTTTAGACTTATACAAACTTCTAATTCTTTGTTGAGGTCTAATTGTGAAAATGTTTGCTCGCAGACCTACCATTTGTGGAATCCTATAGAGAATGATAGAATAGTTTTGTTTGCAGTACAAGATTATTCATCTTTGAAAAATCCCTCCTATAGGGAAAGATTTTCGTCAGCCAGTCAAGACATGAATCCATGGAAATGATATATTTCGTTTGTGTTGTGTATGGACAAGCGGTTCATCAGTCTTTGATAAACAATGCTCTTCTGTTTCTGTCACACAGAGTGGGGTGTGGTGAGTCCTTTTTTAAGTTATGTATGTCATGTTGAATGATTTTTTGGTTGAGACCTAATAATTGTAATGAAAAGTAAACATAACTTTTGAAAACCGTAAAGACAAGAAGTGAATTTATCTAAAACAAGTATTAAGGGTTGGTTTGGGATGTTCTGAAAAAGTGTACTTTTTGACTTATTGGCTTATATGGGTTGGGTTTGGGTTGGGTTTGATGTGATGTGTTAGAGAGGTGATGTGATTTAAATAAGATGATGTGACTTAAATAAGATAGTGACTTTTTGACTTTTTTAATTATTTAGTAGATACCAAACTTGGCCTAAGTGTTGTATATAGAAGTTGCAGTTGGCACTGGCAGGGATGGACCTACACACAGACCATGGGGGCCATGGCCCCTCTGCTCAGTCCAAAGACCTGTTCAATTTCTAGTCTCTCTTTAGATATCATATATTATTGTTTTTCATTTCTCATACTTCTCTCTTCATTTATAATTTCTATATCATATATGGTTACTTTTCACTTCTCATACCGTCAAACATACTATGATATTCAATTTAAAATCTTAGCGTTGTGTCTCAGATAATGTTACAGTGATGGTTATTGTCAATTGTTATCTCTTATTTAAAATTAGTATTACTATTGAACATGTTATAAGCTAAAAAGCAGCAACACTCCAAGGTGGGTGCTGTGTCCATGTCTGACACAACGAGGATACACATGTCCACGATTTTTTTAATTATTTTTTTAAAGGACACGTTAGGGATATTTCATGGACACACGTGTCCTATGTTTGAACATGCCTCAAGACACCTTTTTTTTTTTTGGTTTTGTTTTAATAATAATGGAAGCTTATTTTGGAGTAAATAAAATATATGGAAAAAAAGAGGGAAAAAGTGGGGGTGGGGGGGGGGGGGGGAATATACCCACATATATATTGATGATATCTATTATATTAATTTATGGCAAATTACATTGATAGTCCCTATGCTGTTATTGTGTCATTTTGGTCTCTGTAATTTCAATTGGCTCGATTTTAATCTTGAATTTGTGACTTTGTCTCAATTTGGTTCAATTGATTATTATTGTTAGCATTTTTTTTTATCGAAGATGCGCACTAGCAACATGTGTCATGCTTTTGGGGGAAAAATTATAAATTTGATAGACTCAATGAGTTAACATCAACCAACTTAGTGATCATTTTTATCAAAAACCCTAACAATGTTATCAATTGGACCAAATTGACACAAAATCTAAAATTAAAGGTTAAAATTGAGCCAATTGAAATTGTGGGGACCAAAATGAAACGGAGCAAAATGTAAGGACTACCGGATTAGTTTGCCCCCTAAATTTATATTCATATCCGTATCCATAGTAAATAATGATATATAAAAACGTATTTTTTTCTCATGTTACTGCCTTTGTCCTAATTTTCTGAAAATTGCTGTGTTCATGTGTCCATACTCATGTTTGTGTTTGTGTCTATGTCCGTGCTTTTTAGGTTGTATGTGTGACTACATTATTATTTTTAGTTGTATAGTGCTCAAGTGGATAGTGCTGAAGTGGAAAAGTCTCATACAATTGATAGATTTTTCAAAAGAAGAAAAAAATATTAGTAAATGAAATCCTGATATTAAAGTTTTGGCCCATCTGAAGAAGAAATCTTGGTTCCATCCCTGGCCATTGGTTAGCGACGACTTTAATTGGGATAATATATCCATAACTAGCCAAACCAATTGATGTTGAAGAATCAGTGAATGAGAGGGGGTTAGAAGCCACTCCAGATCGATGCTTGCTAGTTTTATTTGGAATGCATTAATTTGCAATAATAGACTATACATCTAGGGTAAAGCATTATTTTCAACATGAACACAATTTAGGCAAGGCTTCGAATATTGAATGTCACTTCAAAATAATGAAGTCTAGGTCAACCAGTTAGCTGATGGTGACAAGCTTCACAATCAAGAGCCCATAACTTGCAACTAACACCTTTAGTGACATATCAATCATTTAGGTGGGGGTTTGGTGGCAACTAGAACGTTTGCCTAAAATCATCCACACTGGACAAGGGTAGAAATAGCTCACTGATCATTTGGTTTTTAGCAAAAGATGAATGAGGCAACTAGAAACAAGAAATATAGTAGACTCTTGCAATATTGAAGCCTAAGCAACTTAGAATAATGTGGAAACACTTTCTTGGCGACTAACACAAATTATTATTAGGAACAAAGGTTAAGGCCTCGTTTGACATGTGTCTATTTTAGCCTAAAAGCCAAAAAGTTGTTTAAAAAATCAAAAAGTCTATAACCTATACCAAAAAGTCAAAGATTCCCTTTTCTCTCTACTTTTTGCAATCTTTTCGTAAAAAATCAAAAAGTCATCCCAACATATTAGTTTTTTTTACCTTATATTTTAGCCAAAAAGTCAAAAAGTTACTAAAATAGCATGTTCTCAAACGAGGTATCTCCCTTAGAACAAATAATATTACTTTGGCATTTCCCACATTTAGATGTTAACAAAATAGCACGAGTGTTCCTTTGCTTTGGAGAAGCTAATAAAAGGTATTGTATGTAAACCCTAGAAAGGAAGATAATTACCTTGTCATCTAAACCACCCAGACTAGGACCCAAAAATCTAAAACGGCAAAATTCTCTCTAAATCCAATTAGTAATAGGAATGTAGTCAATGCTAATTTGTATATTACACATTGTTACATCATCTTAGCATTGGTCAAGTACATTGACTTGCGATCATCTGTGGAAAAAATGTGAATGAAACCCATGTTTGAAACCTAACGTTATTATCCCACCTTTTTCTCTGATAAGTTAGTATTCCATATTGCTTGAACCATAAAGAATAAAGCAATTATTTGCTTTGACTGGAAAGGAAATTGAGTTTTCTCTTTGCTCTTGCCTAAATTTGTCTTCTTATACTAGGTTGGCCAAATTTTCTTTTTATCTTAGATTCCTATATTCCATTTAGGATTTAGAAATAGACATAATTGGATAATTCAACTTGAACCAACTAGATGTCTGACTCAGGCCTGCCTTTATGATATGAAAGATCAATATCAATACTCCAAAACCCTATCTTTGTCATATATTCCATATATCACACTTGATAGATATCATATTTACTTCAATAATGTCCAAACTAGTAAGCTTCTTAATTTATTTTTTTCCTTTTCTTTATTGGAGACATTTTTAGGCATGGCAAAACTTAGATTGCATTTGTATGTGTGTGTGCGCACGCTTCTTTTTCAAGATAGGTACATCCTTGTACTTAAACATCTCACATTGGACTATATTTAACCTCGACAACTGCATAAGCTTTAATCATTGTTGAGATGAATCCTTAAGTTTGGTTTTTTATCAGATTTCTTCTCCTCCCCAAATCATCATCTTCTTTACTATTTGTTTTATGTTTTAAAGTGTGATGTGCCCTTCTACTAGTTAGCAATCAATTTCCATAGGGAAAGTAGTGCTTGTGCTGAACTCTTTTTTAAAATACCTATATATTTGGCACACCATGACATGCACCACAATTATCAGGGAAAAAAAATTTACTTTTGAAAATATGGTTGATAGAAAATGAATATAGGTTTTGAAATTCATAATGGACACAAGTTGGATACACACGAACATAAAAACATATACTCACTTCCCATTTTGTTGGTCCTTATAGTGTGTCTTAACTCTTGAATGACCTTAAAAAAAAAGGAAAAGACGTGGAAATAAGTCAATCTTACAAGATGTAGGAAATTAATTTATTGTATTATTGATTGATTGTATTCAATATCTTAATTTTACAAGACCAAATGACACTCCTTATATAGGAGATATTACAACATCATCATAACCCATTAAACCCATTATATACCACTTACATATTATATATTTCCACTATCTACCACTATATATTTCCACTATCTACCACTATATACTAACCTAACACACTCACATAATATACTAACTCACTCACCTACCACACTAAGGTAGAGTAGGTGTGGAGTTTGTATTTTTACATTCAACAGCCCCCCTCAAACTCAAGGGGGTTAAGAACTAACCAACTTGAGTTTGGAGAGAGTAACAAAACAGGAAAAATAAGCTGACAAAGAAAAGTAGATAGGAGACACTGTATGGTCGTGTCAGACCGTTGTAGAAGACAGTTTATGGGGTCATGTTGGACCGTTGTAGAAGATAGTTTATGGGTCATATCAGACCGATGTAGAAAACAGTTTATGGGGTCATGTCAGACCGTTGTAGAAAACGTTTACGGGGTCATGTCGGACCGTTGTAGAAAACAGTTTACTGGGTCATGTCGACCGTTGTAGAAAACAGTTTACTGGGTCATGTCGGACCGTTGTAGAAAACAGTTTACTGGGTCATGTCGGACCGTTGTAGAAAACAGTTTATTGGGTCATGTCGGACCGTTGTAGAAAACAGTTTACTGGGTCATGTCGGACCGTTGTAGAAGACACTATATGGCTGTGTCGAACCGTTGTAGCAGATAACCGAAATCAATGTCGGGACAGTTTTTCCGAGTCTTGTCGGACCCATATAAGAGCTAACCGGAATCAATGTCGGGACAGTTTACAGAGTCTTGTCGGACCCATATAGGAGCTAACCGGAATCAATGTCGGGACAGTTTACAGAGTCTTGTCGAACCCATAAAAGTCGCACCCTCAAAAGGCGTGCCCAATCTTATCAAAAGGCGTGCCATCAAAGGCGTGCCATCAAAATGTGTGCCCGACAGCCATCAAAAGGCGCGCCGATTTGTCGTCTGGCGATGAGAGGCGCGTAAGGCGCGTGTCTGCCTTGCCTATTTAAACCAAGGCGAGGCTGCAGCTGATGCAGAACAAACCAGCTGAAAAAACTCTTAGAAACTCTTCGTTTTCTTGAGAGAGAGATTCTGTAACTCTCTTGCCCAGAAAATGGCCTCTTCTTCTCGCCCCGTTACCCAGAACATAGCCTCTTCGTCCCGGGGTCTTACTCTCTTTCCCGACCTCAACGAGGCCACAACCCAGAATATAGCCCTTGAACCTCAACCAAGCCCCCTGGTTTTGCGCCTTTGAACTATCCGATGGTGGCAGTTGAGCAGATAATGGCTGCTCAATCTGATATTGAGGCCAATTATTATACATTGAGGTCTTGTGTTGAGACAATGACGGCGGTCAACAACCTGTCGCACCGGCTTCAGAGTAGAACAACTGAGGTGCAGCAGGTAAAAGCCCAACTGGCTCTGCTCCAGCGCATGTATACGGATCCCGAGCAGAGATATGTGTGCTGAAGGCAGAAAACAAGGAACTGAAGCGGAAGGCCACCGTGATGCTCAGATTTGGAGGGCCGCCATATGTGACGGTTGAGGAGCAACGGGAAGTTAACGTGCTCGGCGGTGTGGGAAACACCGGAGGCAGCACCGGCAAGGGACGCCCAAGACAAAGGCAAAAAGAAGAGAACAGCTGAAGAGGCGAAGAAGTGAGGCCGGTTGTTTGTGGTGGTTATGGGTTGTGGTTGTTGTTGTTGTTGTTGTTTTTTTTTTTTTTTTTTTTTTTTTTTTTTTTGTGTGTGTGTAAAATGGTGATCGGGTTTGATCCGGCATGAAGAAATGACAAGTTGGTGAAATATTTTTGGTGTTTTGTTTAAGAACAAAAGAAAATAAAATAAAATAGATAAAGAAAATAAATAAAAAAATATGTGTGAATGAGTTATATGAAAAAGATGAAAAAATGATTTGGAAAAAATAAATAATAATAATAATAATAATAATAATATAATAAAAATAATAAAAAAGTTGGGTGGAGTCTTGGATGGGTTGAAACCTCTGCAAAGCAAGAGATAGGATAAAATAAAAAAATGGAGAATGGAGATGTATTAGGCATGTGAGAATGGCTGTCATTGATCCTACTATAGCAGCATCTGTCATCCTCAAGGGAATGGCTGCTCAATTCCTAGTTCGCCGCTGCTTTAAGGTTGAACCTGGACACACTGAACCTGGACACATAATTGGTGAATATGAGGAAGGGTTGGAGAAAGTAGGCAAGTATTTAGCCCGCTACTTGGCAGTTCGACAGTGGAGATTATTGCTTGCAGCAAAGCTCCAGTCAGAGAGCGATCAATGAATGAATTGATGATGATATGGCTGCAGAAACTAGTAGCAGTTGCAGTGGAATGAGTGCATACACCAAAAGGACGAGAAAGGGCTCTGCTGCTTCATCAGCTCAACTACTTCTACCAAGGCAAGGGACACGAGGCGCCAGCGGAATAAAGGGAAAATCCGTGCTGGCAGCCCTGGTGAGGAGATGGCTTTGGTAGAGCATTTGAAGGGGATGTCTCTGACCACTGGAGCAAAGTGGGAGCTTAAAGCTTTGTTGGTTTCCCTTGTGATGCTCGGCAAGGAAGACATTGCAAGGCGATTGCAGCACATTGGAGAAAACTTTCAACTGTCTCAAATGGCAGCAAGAAAGTGGCAGCGGAGTAGGTTGAGGTCCGGCGGGCGGCCAAGGCGAGGTTGCTGCCCGCGGTGAAGCGAAAATTACTAGGTGCTAAACCCGCTCTGATACCATGTAGGAAATTAATTTATTGTATTATTGATTGATTGTATTCAATATCTTAATTTTACAAGACCAATGACACTCCTTATATAGGAGATATTACAAAATCATCATACCCATTAAACCCATTATATACCACTTACATATTATATATTTCCACTATCTATCACTATATATTTCCACTATCTACCACTATATACTAACCTAACACACTCACATAATATACTAACTCACTCACCTACCACACTAAGGTAGAGTAGGTGTGGAGTTTGTATTTTTACATTCAACACAAGATAGAAAGAAGTTTTTCTTGAACCTTGCTATAAGTAGAATTACTATAGAACTAAGTTTTTTTGATATAATATATGTACTTCTAGATATGTTGAATGATATTAAGGGTTCGTTTGTTGTTTTTTTCTTCTTCTTTTAGATTAATAATGTTTTAATAAATATCTTAAATGCTTCATTGAAATTTCGAAATGTAGGAACAATAAACTCTTGTAACTATTTGTTAGTACCTAAGAATACACTGGTTTGTATTCGATCTTTTCATTTATTACTACTCATCTATCTTTGTTGCTTCATTAGTTACCGTAATTATTACATTAAGGCTTATCTTTGACAGAATTGGATAAGTTTAGGCATTTACTATTAATAGGAGAATTAAGTAACTCTTGCTTATTACCATTGTTCATATGAGAAATTTGTTTAAAGACACTTAACTGTTTTTTAATTCAAGAACGTGTTTAGAAGTGTACAAGATCTGTTGGCATATGACTACAGAATCTTAATCCTTTTTTGTTTTTTTCTTGTCCATATGATATATGAATTATTTTGAATTTGTAGATAGTTGCTAACTACTCCGATGACTTTTCCCATATAAAGGTACCACAGGGATGAAAGGAAGGCCTAAATGAAGACATGACTGCCTATGCTGTAATCTCTTAATGCAAAAGACAGTCTCTGAGTTTAACAACCAGGAACTTGCAAATTGATGATGAGGCTTTTGAGGGAAATCTAGTGCTTCCTGGAATACTTCTGCTTCCATCGTCAGAATCTGGTAGATTATTGCTCTTTCTGTTGTTCTTGATCACTTGTGATTAACTTTTCTGGTACTGCATAATCACCCACAATGAATCCATACATGCTCCTCATTATGTGCAATATTTGTTATTTTCAGTTTTGCGTAAACTGAAGAGTTTATTTCCTTGAGCAATTATATCACCAGTGTTGCTTGGAGGACAGAGAGTTTTTGATGTGAGCATTAAGTGGTACTTGTTGACGAAGCTAATGTCAACTTTGAGGGAATTTGCTTCAACTCCAATTCAAGGGCACATCATTGATGGTGCTGCATTTGCACAATGTGGACAACTGGAAGTCTAGTGCCTAATCTTTTGCTTGTTCACCTCTTGCGGTCTTAAACAGAGGAGAATCACTTTGTTGCTCTATGTTGATCACTTGTTTACCCACGACGGAAGAAACATCATTATGCTGGGGATTCATCAACTGTGCTACAATGAGCATGTCCTAAATAACCATTAATGTCTGTTGCAAAATCCATCCAATACAACTGTTGTTGGAGGAGCCATAGGTTCAATTGTGAGATTTTACTCCCTCCTCTCTTCTTCTACAATAATGATAGAGAAATGTTCGAACATTGCTCGATTGCCCCCATCTAGTAGGATAATTTATGACTGCCATTATACTTCTTACTTTGTGATCTCCAAGAATGAAACAGTGATTGAAGAGAGAGGAGTAAGCAGTTGCAAGATTAAATGGAAGGCTTGTGCATGCCAGGCACCTCAGGTGATGTCTTTCTGACGTAGTATATGACTATATTTTTCACTACCCTCAGATCATATCCTTAATGTTTTGAGCTACATTAAGGTGGCACTCATGCTGTGAGACATAGTTGTAACGTTGTTGCTGATTTGTAACTGTCCCGATTGGTGTGTGGTTTAGTCTATTCATAGTTTGCCATGCCATTGTACAATTAATGATTTCAAGAGTTTCAGAGGTTTGTGTGCTTGTGAGTTCTTATGTTATTTGATATTGATTTTATTAAGTAATTACTTGTCAATTTTGCACCTTTTGCTTCATTTATTATTGTTGTTATTATTATTTTCTTTTGCTGCAGGTAGTTGGCAAACTATGCATTACCTCTTAAGCAAGGACTTCATTCCATAGTCTCTCTCTTTGTTTTGATCTCAGTTTAGTGAGAGGAAATTCTGTTACAATGACTTCAAACTAACAGAATACATCAACAATTCGAATTGCACCTGACACCAAAGGTGAAATATTTCTGCAACACAGAACTCATAAATAATTACTTTTACAAAATTTGGTTCATCGGATACAATTGTATTATGTAGGGCCCTAAAGGACCTATTTAACTTGTGAATCAAATTCGAGCTAACTGCCTCTGCCTGACTGCTTTTCTTTCAGGTAACTGCAGTAATTCATAAACAAGATGAGTAGATCCAATTGATAAGCTATTCTCGCAAAATCAGATTACTTGCAATTCCAAAACAAGGTGAGTAGTGCATTTTCTCGTGATCCCAGTGCAAGGTAAATTGGTGCCCCCACTTTTAAATTCACCTACTAATTTTTTATTTTTTATTTTTATTATGTAAGGAAAATGTTTTGCACACACTTTCAATGAGGGAGGTGAAGTTCCCTAATAATTTCAAAATTGTTACATCTACATCATTTTGGGCGTGCATGTTATGAGCTTGAGAGCAAAGGTGCTTAACTAGTAGCCATCCCCTGAATGCAAACTGGGCACAAATGCATATGGTTCATAAGTTTGTCTCAGATGCATATTAAGCTTTTTTGGAATGCTGGTTCATAAGTTTGGAACTGTTTGGTGCAGCTTCCAAAGACTGCTTAGAACTTATTTTATTTTATTTTATTTTGGGAGTCTATGAGTATTTCTTGCGACTTCTACTTATAGGAATAGCTTAAATAAACTCTTTTTGGTTTGGAATGCTGGTTCATAAGTTTGGAGCTGTTTGTGTGCAGCTTCCAAAAGCTGCTTAGAACTTATTTTATTTTATTTTATTTTGGGAGTCTATGAGTATTTCTTGCAACTTCTACTTATAGGAATAGCTTAAATAAACTCTTTTTGGTTTTGGCCGGGGGGGTGGGGTGGGGGGGTTTGTTGGGGTTGGCAAGGATTGCTTTTAACTTCCTGTTCTTTGATTATCAACTTTCAATTTGAAAAAAATTGCACCAAACAGACCCTTGGTCTCAGCTGCATGTGTAAAGTTTTTTTGGAATGCATATGCTTCATAACTTTGTCTCAGCTGCATATGTAAGGTTTCTTGGAAACTTGTTTTCCATTTGAGACATCATATCTACTTGTGTGTCAGCTACCTTATGGAACACCATTTAATGATAGTTTTATTAATCTCTAAACTAGGTTCATTCCTAAACTAGAAAAGTGAACACTAAATAGAAAAAAGATTGGAGCCAGAAGTTTCATTTAAATGAACAAAAACATCTTAAAACACAACCATACTCCATAGGAAAAACACAGATCCCAGATAAAGCCCACAGAAAGGGCATAGAAAATAAACAATACATCTGCTAGTTTTTAGATAACAGCATATCCACCCTCATGTTTCAATTGTCACTCCTTTTTGGCTTGTCAGAGATGGAAGCCACCTGAAACAAAAGCATAAGATGTACTGAGTACTCTTAGATTGAAAGGATTAAGGTTAAATGCCTAATAAATTGAGTGTTTCTGGTTTTACCATATCATTGGGAGCTGGAATCCAGTCATTAGTTGCCGGGTTTGCCTTGCAAGAGGCGTGACAATTGGTAGCAGTATCAGATGCTAGGTTGAAGTTCATGCCATTTGCATTCTCCATTGTTATGAACCCCGTGCCCGTCTGTAATAGAACTCAAATGTTAATCAATCATAGCATGAAAAGAAAATTTGTATTTAATTAATTAATTAATTATTTATTTATTTATTTTAAACATGTAGCAGTAATTTTCCATTTGTATCTGATGAAGTATGCATTTGGGTCTGGTTTGGTGTGGGTTGGGGGTGTTAGATATGCATAACTATCAATAAAATGTTATCACTATTGAGTTATCAACCCAAAAACTGACTGAATTTTTCACCAACAGGTATTAGCCCTGACAGCATCAAGCAGAGCAGAGGTCAGCAGTTGGACCCTACCATCGACATGCCACTCAGGGCATGATGATCCATGGAAGTCATAGTAGGAAAGAAACAACAATAGTATCATTTTAACATATTCCTTTTCCTTTTCTCCATAATTCCAAGATCTAGGTTGAATTACACCAAGTAACTAGTAAATCTTTGTAAAGGAAAGTTTCTGGAGTGGGAAATTACAGTGTGGTGTTGTTTGTCAATGCCATTGAGATCTCTGTAGTATTCTGTTTCCACAAATTCTTCCCTCACTTCGCTTCCATTGTAAACCAGTTTCTGCAACAGAGAGATAAGGGGAAACGATACAGAAGAAATTAGACAAAGATTATATGCAGTTAGAGTCATTATTTTACAATGAAATAACAACTTGTTGTTTCTTTGTCTTTCTTTCTACACTTGATGTGTGGTAAAATGGATAGGATTCTCTATACTAGGAAATTCCTAGACGAGATCATATGTCCCCAAATCCGCATATTCCCTGTCCCAATGCACCACCAACTATTGAATCACACCTTCAAACTCTCACATAATTGAAATTAGAGGATAGAGGATAGAAGGATTTGATGACAGTCCCCATCCCCTATATAACCCGATGCGCGACCATAGAATGCAGTGCTAATGGTCATCATTTGACCCGAATGCCCTAGGCCCAATGGCCTTGGCAGCGATGATAATCTCAAAACGTAGGAATCTCTCAAAACATAGGAATAATGATACAATTTTGTTTTGAACATTGGATAATGATACAATTGAGAATGCAGAAAATGCTATAGATGACTTTCAAAATTTGAAAACGGTGAATTCTACACATTATTATGCTTATTGCATATATCTGCTGCATAAATCGTGAAGAAGAAAAAAAAAAAAAAAGAGATACCTGAGAATCATGATGTTGAAGCTGCTGAAACACAAGTTGTTCTGGAATGACACCGTTGTCGTGACAATTGGAAAGAATTTCGACATAATGAGAAGAGTAGTCGCTGCGCTGAGGCTTAGCGTGGCGTTTCGGCGCTAAGCCATCAAAGTACTCTCTGGTCTCTTCCTCCATCTTTGCCTCTTCTTCCTTGGACAAGTGAATATCACTGCGGTTTGGCCTCCCACAACACTCCATTTCTCTTTCTCTGTTCTTCTCTTCTCGTCTTTTCTTTGCTTGATTATCCTTTTTTGTTGCTATCAATTGCAAATGAGAATTGAAAACTAAGGGCTATATAATACAAAGGAGTAGATATTTTGGATTGGACCTTTTCCAGGTGGAAGAAAAATATCTGTACATCCTTATCCTCAATTGAGAATGGTAGGTTGGGTGTCATAGTCTCATGAACCCTCTTTTTTTTTTTTTTTTTTTTTTGAGAACCATCATGGACTTTAAAAAGGGTGTTGGTAATTCTTTCATAAAATACATGTGGTTAGTTATTCACGTCACATGTGGAGTTGGATATGAATAGACATCGATTGTTGTGTAATACTATTGTAAGTATTGATCCATATATATATATATATATATATTAGTTTTCTACGCCTGCTATGCATAAGATTATGTTTGAAAATCAATTTTACATAAATATAGTATGAATAATTAAATATATTCACGCAAAAAATGTAAAACTATTGTAGGTTTTCATACAGTAAAAATATAGAAGTAAAAAAAAAAAATTATTTTGTATGCAATATTTTACATAGAAGAAAAGTGAAGCTTCTAATTTCTAAAAGAATTGACAAATATCCGTAATTGAGAGAGGAGTATATTAAACGCTCCCAAAAATATATTATTAGATCCCAATATCATTTTGCGTGAATATTTGACTAATCAAATTAAGATTGTTTTCAGTGAATAAAAATAAATAATCAAAATAACACAAAATAATAAATAAATAAATAAACCCAAAAGAAACATTTTTTTATGTCATGTGTATTAAACAATCTTATGATTTTCAATCAATCCAAATAAAAATATATTATTAGATCTCAATATCAATAACATTTGACTAATCAATTTAAGCTTGTTCTCAATAAACAAAAATAAAGAATCAAAATAATACAAAATACAAAATAACAATCCAAAAGAAGCAATTTTTATGTCATATCTATAAACAATCTTATGATTTTCAATTAATCCAAATTTGCAGGTTGCATATCATTTTCACTGAATTTTTCATCTATTATTGTGACTAAGAAATCAAAATTCTATAGAACTACAATATTCAAAACATAAAACATGAGTAAAAAAAGTCATGAATGGTATGTCACAATGCCCAAATTCACAAAATCAATTGGCAACTATCTTCTTCTTTTTATTTTTGGTGCTTCGGAACTGCAATTGGCGACTATCAATTCATCACATCAGTCATCAATTCTTAGTTTAGAAATTTATAGATTGTATGTCAAATTTAATAAAAGCCCAAACAAAGAAAAGGGTTGGATCTTGTGAAATGTTGAAGGAAAAAAAATAGTTCTAGACAAATAACAGAGAAATGGTACTGGAGAAAAAAATATAGACAAAGCATTACCATAGGAGAGGAACATAGAGAATGAAAGATTTTTTAGGATCAGAAACATGAATACAAATATTGTACTCGTGAAGACCAAAGCAACGGAATTACTTGGAATAAGAGAAAACAAAAGGTAATGAAAGTAAAGGTGTTTTAACATAATGGAAGAGGAAGTGGAAAAAACAAAAATAACATTATTCACTAATTTTTCAAAGACACTTGGCACCATATTAACTTGTTTAGGAAGCACATGTGGTAATTTTTTAAGGCTTTTAACTAAAGGGCACAATTTTACCTATACTGGCTTGTTTTTGAAAGTTAGAAGTTGATTTTTTTAGTTTTTTTTTTAAAAATATGTAAAAAAATAAAAAGATGATGTGAGGAAAAAAAATCAAAAAGCTAAAAAAATTATTTTTAACCAAACAAGCCATTGTATATGATATGATATATATATATATATATATATATATATATGTATTAATTTTTTTTAATAATAGTTGAAGCAGCTGTATCAACAATAAAATGGCCTACAGATTGTGAATGGGAATATGAAATAATGAGTTTGACTTTTTTACGAAGTGTTTTCAGCTTGCTTGGTTATGTTTTTTCAAAAACATTTTTTAGAAAATTTTATTTTTTTGTTTTTCATATTTTTTTGTTTTTACTGAATTTTTTTTACTTTTTAAACATAACTAACATAAATATATCTAAAAAGTAAAAAATTTGTGAAAAAACCTTTTAAAAATTCACTAAATATCAAAAATATAAAAAAAAAATACGAGAATTCAATACATTTTTTATATTTTTATGTATTTATTAAAATTTTAAAATATTTTTTCACAAATTTTTACTTTTTAGATATATCTAAGTAAGGTGCATCTAAAAAAGTAAAAAATGTTTAAAATTTTAAAAATATTCACTAAAAATAAAAAAATACAAAAATCAAAAAACTGAATTTTCAAAAAACTCAAACAAAACACAGTGAGAAACTTTGATGTATTTGAAAATACATATATATTTTTTAAATTGTATGACAAAATGGGAAACTTTGATGTACGTGGCTTATTTCTTTTTTTATAATAATCTTTTAAGTCTTTGATTTTTCTAATAACTTTTTTAACTTTTCCTTTTCTTTTTTTCCCCAACAATCAGAGTCTACTTATAAGTCTCCGTTTGTGACACTGGTCCATTCTTGCACTTAATTTTCCAGCACATGGTCCATGAATTATTGAATGGTGAAGATAGATATTGCATCTCAGCAAACTCTACATTTGAAAAGAAAAAAAACGTACTCAAAAAATTATTTAATATTTATAAATTGTGTGAATTAAATTTATTATAATTGTGACTTGGTATTTTATGAGGAAATTTCGAGGTATTATTTTTGTATTACATCTAGCTACAATCAAATTAAAATGCCTAAAATTTAAGGGAAATATTTATAATAAAAACAACGAGTAGGGAAAATAATTAAAAATAAGTATAAAATTAAAAAAAAAAACAAAATTACAATAGCAATAAGAGGTTAAAAAAAAATTACTTACTTTTTACTCTTTGCCTCACAACTTTTCTCTCGCCAACCTTGCAACTACAAGTCCTATCATCACCCTCCCGCCAACCCCTTCCCCACCCTCCTGGCATATATAACATTTCATTTACTTAATAAAATTTTACAAATAATCTTTTTTTAATACATATTCTTGTCCAATAGAACTTTTAATAATGCACCTACTCTGCTAAAAGCAAAATCATCACAACTCTTCAATGAAACTCCTAAAATAAGAGTTGGAGATTAGCTCAACAAAAAATCAGTTTGGTTCGAGTTTTTTGGATTAAATTTTTTCAAAATTGAGTTTTTGATTTTTATGTTTTTTATTTTTAGTGAATATTTTTAAAATTTTAAACATTTTTTTTACTTTTTTAGATGCACCTTACTTAGATGTATCTACAAAAGTAAAAAAATTGTGAAAAAATATTTTAAAAAATTAATAAATACAAAAAAAGGTATTGAATTCTCGTTGGTTTTTTTTTGTATTTTTGGTATTCAGTGAATTTTTAAAAAGTTTTTTCACAAATTTTTTACTTTTTAGGTATATTTAAGTTAGGTATGTATAAAAAAATTTTAAAAAAAGGCTTAAAATATTAAAAATTTAATAAAAATAAAAAAAACACGAAAAATAAAAAAGTAAGATTTTTTGAAAAGTGTTTTTAAAAAAACTCTAATCAAGCAAATGGATAACCTATTTAGAAGAAGTTATGTTGAATGCAGATTGAGTTTGTTATTATCTTTGTTTAAATTTATTTTATCTTTTTTTTTTTTTATAGGTTTAGAAGAAAGATAGTTGGGTTCTTTTTGAAGAGGTTCTGGCCCCAAAACTTTTTATGCATCGGCCGCTTTAGTACTTTTTTGCTACCAATTTTTTGAGTCAGCTATTTGTTGTCATAATTTATTTATTTTTATGTGACTATCCTTGGTGTATTGAGTCTAGATACCTCAGTAGAGGTTAGCTGCAAACTAGTCAGTAAAAAATTCATTAAAACTTGAAGCATATAACTAACTGTGGGGATATATTTTTTGAGTATTAACATGTGGTCAAGGTGGCATCGACATGTCAGTCGACGTGCCACGTGTCCTGGTCATGACGCTGAGGTTATCTCGGCTAGGCCGAGGTTATCTCCGAAGATATCGGAATCCGGGATAAACGGATAAGGGACAAGAGTCCTAAAATGAGGAAGGGACATAGCCTGGATAAGGATAAAGCTCTTAAGGGAGTTTATCTTTATCTACTAAAGAGTCCAGGATAAGCACTCAGCTAAAATCCATTGAAGCTACGCTTCTGTTGGGACAAGGATTGGGTTAATTATAAAAGAGAGGCACCACCATGAGTCTAAGGTACGCAATTTATATTCTGAACAGTGAGTTTAGCACTATTGATTATCTTTGAGAGATATACTGACTTGATCGTCGGAGTGCCCCCGGGTAGACGAACCACCGTCGGAATTTTCTCTTTCTAGTGTAGGTCAACTAGGTGCCATCTATTTTGCCAGTGCTCTCCAGCCGAATGCTGAGGTGGCAGTGTGATCAGAAATTCACTCACACAATTTGGCGCCGTCTGTGGGAAAGAAATGAGGATAGATGACCAGCGACGGACAGAAGGAAAGGGTTGGGAACGATATCCCTACTGGGAACGGTAAACACGTTGACCCAAGCGTGGAGGAGGATGGTTGCAACGAGGAGACTTAGAACCATAATCACAGCAAAAAAAACGACTGCCAAGGTGGGGACGCACCAAAGAAACCAGATCGAAGCGGGTACTACAACGAGAACGACCTCCAGGTATGGAAGGATAGATGCCTACGGAGGGACAAAGAGGTGAAAGAGATGGCGAACAAATTGGCAGACCTACAATCGGTCATCAATTTTATGATGCAAAATAACGTCATGCAGCCACCATTCCCACTGCAGGACACGCCGATTCTAGCAACCAATGCCCAGAAAGGAGGGCAGAAAACAATCCCTGTAGTACCCCAGCACACCAAGAGCGAAAAACACTCTCACCATCCTTCAAGGGAGGTTGGGCGAGGAGAGTCGAGGAGGGAAGAGTCACGAAGGACACGTCGCACTAAAGAAGCAGATCCCAGAGAACATAAGCATGTTTAAAGGCAAGAGCTGTGCTTCGACACAACTCATGAAGAAAGGTCAAAAAGGGCTCACAACGAAGCTGAGAGCAGTGCACCGAAAAGACTAAAGTCAGGAGATAGCCGAGCTCCAGGGCGGACCAAAGAAGACTTGAGAGATTACCTCAAAAGGAAGTAACAAAATGCCGATGCCGAGGTAACTTCCCCTGTTAAGCCGAGAACACCATTCTCAGTGGAGTTGGACAAATTTGAGGCTCCGAAGAGATTCAGTATGCCGAGGTTCCAAATATATGATGGTAAATCAGACCCCAACTTTCACGTTGGATTATACCTGAACTCAATGGCACTGTATAGTGGGAACAAGCCGTTGCTCTGCAAGGTGTTCCCCTCATCCTTCGAGGAGATTGCATCAGATTGGTTTCACAAACTGCCAAAGGGAAGTGTGAAGACCTGGGAAGGTCTAGTCGAGATGTTCGTGGCCAGGTTCGTGACAAACAAGCTACAACCATTAAGGGTGGACGCATTGATGGCTCTAAGAATCAGTAAGGATGAAGGCCTTAGGGCCTACGCAAAAAGGTACTATGAGGTGTTCAACTGAATATCCGAGTGCAACCAAGAAGTGGCGATCGTGTCTTTCAAGAACGGCCTAAAGGACGACTGTCCACTACGAAAGTCTTTGGCAAAAACATTTCCAAAAAGTATGGAAAAGCTCATGGCTAGAATTGAGAAGTATGCCAGAGCTGAAGAAGATACGTCGGGAACTAAGGAGACAAAGCAGAAGAAGGGAAACGGCTCGCCGAAGCGAAGCCGAGGTAACAATGGATCCAACAAGCAAGAAGTAGGACTGAGGGCTGCACAGGCAGTCACAACTGTGTTCCGAATTCCAATCCACAAAGTCCTGGAAAAAATCCGCACCCAACCCTATTTCAGAGCACCAGCAAGGGTGCCAGGAGAGTTTATGGGAAGAAGCCTTCGTAAGCATTGTGCTTACCATAACGAAGATGGGCATATGACTCAGGGTTGCAGAGCCTTGAAAGCACACTTGGAAGACTTGGTAAGGCAAGGCCATCTGAGGGACCTTGTAGATGAGGCCAGGACAAGGGAAGAGCAGGCAAGACTGCCTCAGGCGCCAGCAGCTCCGCCTCCCCCAGCACAGCAACCTCAGGCAGGAGGACCTCGGGTAATTAATGTAATTCACTCGAAGGTCAACGAAAACGAAATTCGGGGGGAGACCCAGAAGGTAAAGCACCTACAGCATGTCTACCAAGTCGAGGAGAAGTGACATCGGGCAGAGGAGTGCCAGAGACCAGTAGTGTCCTTTACTGAAGCCGACCTTGAAATGGTGCAGCACTCGCACAACGATGCCTTAGTAGTATCCCTCCAGGTTGGGGAGTGCCAAGTAAAGCGCATCTTAATTGACCAAGGCAACTCTTGTGACATCATGTACATCAGATGTTACAAGGAGCTTGCACTTTACCTGGACGATATGGAGCAATCCAACGGCCCAATGGTTGGGTTCAATGGAACGTCGACGTGGCCACTGGAAACAACGAACTTGGAGGTGCAGGCAGACACTAGGAAAATCAAGACAGAGTTCACCGTAATCGACACACCCTCCCCTTACAATATTATCTTGGGAAGGCCATAGTTGCATGCAATGGGGGCTGTTCCCTCAACATTACATCAACTATTGCGGTTCCCAACAGAGTATGGAATAGAGGAGGTCAGAGGAGATCAGCTGCAGGCAAAGAATTGCTCCATGGCAGCAATGAAATCCACCTGCAGCATACAAGAGCCAAAGAAGGCAGAGATCGAAGATGAGGACGTGGAAGTCCTAGAGGATGTCGGCAAGGAGCCAGTCGAGAAGAGTGAAGAAGCACTGAAGAAAATCCTAGTCTAGGAGGGGGATGAAGAACGCTTCTTTCTTCTCGACTTGGGCTTAGCCGAAGAAGAGGAAAAAGAGTTGGAAACTTTCTTGAGAGCAAATATTGAGGTGTTTACTTGGACGCCTTACGAAATTCCTGGCAAGTGCATTGACCCCGAGGTCACTTGCCATAAATTGAACGTTGACAGGTCGGCCAAACTTGTAATCCAACGAGTAAGAAGACCGACGTTGATGCACGTCGAAGCAGTGGAAGAGGAAGTAGACAGACTTCTGGAGGCCAAGGCCATTCGAGAGGTAAATTACCCGACATGGCTATCAAATACAGTGGTGGTGAAGAAAAAAAATGGTAAATGGAGGGTCTGCGTAGACTTTACCAGCCTGAACAAGGCCTGTCCCAAAGACAATTTTCCTCTACCCAAGATTGACCAACTGGTAGACGCCACTTCAGGGCATGGAAAGATGAGCTTCCTAGATGCCTGCAGGGGGTACCATCAGATAGCCATGTACCCCCCAGATGAAGAGAAGACTGCGTTTATCACCCCAAAAGGGCTGTATTGCTACAGGGTGATGCCTTTTGGGTTGAAAAACGCAGGAGCAACTTACCAAAGATTAGTAACCAAGATGTTCAAACACCTGATTGGCGGAACGGTAGAAGTTTACATCGATGACATGGTTGTGAAGACCAAGGAACCGAAGGATCATCTGGCCGACCTAAAAGCAGTCTTTGAAATCCTTAAAACATATTGGCTCCGACTCAATGCATCGAAGTGTGCATTTGGAGTTGGATCTGGTAAGTTCTTGGGATACCTGGTGACCAGAAGGGGCATTGAGGCCAGCCCAGATCAGATCAAGGCCATCCTAGAGTTGAAGAGCCTGACGTCGGCAAAACAAGTGCAAATGCTGACTGGAAGGGCCACAGCCCTGAATAGGTTCATAAGCAGAAGTTCAAACAAGTGCAAACATTTCTTCAACTTAGTAAAGAAAGCCACAGACTTCTTATGGACCGAGGAGTGCGAAGCCGCCTTGGCCGACTTGAAGAAGTATCTGACCACTGCTCCAGTCCTTTCAAATCCAGAACCTGGAGAGGAGCTGTTCCTATACTTGGCTGTTTCAGAACATGCGGTAAGTGCAGTGGTAATCCGAAAAGAAAAAGGGGAACAAATAGTTGTTTACTATGTAAGTAAAACCCTGGCTGATGCAGAAACTAGGTATTTACCCCTAGAGAAGTTGGCGCTGGCTTTAGTAATAGCTTCAAAGAAGCTGAACCACTACTTTCAAGCCCATAAAATTGTGGTGCTCACTGAACATCCATTGAAGCCCTTATTGCAGTAGGGAGACCTGACAGGAAGAATAGCCAGATGGGCAGTGGCCTTGGGCCAGTATTGTCACGACCCAAACCCGCCCCTATGGGTTTAGCACCGTAACCGGCCAGTAACCCTAGGTTACCGAAGGCCTGCTTAACAGTAATACAATAATACAGAGTACAGGGGCTTGGCGGAAGCCAATACAGTAAATAAACAATGCCCAATGAGCTGTGACAGTCTATATGCCAAAAGATTTTTTATACATTTATACAGAACAATACAAAACAGTATGCATATCATATACAAACAGTCGGAACAGGGACTTAATCCCCGATAAACAGTACAGTGCAAAACGTTTAGTCTATACAGTGTTACAAAACGGTATAGAGACAGACGGGGAAATAAAAACACCCCTAAGCCATAGCTTGGCAGGTTCGGAACCTCGCAGTGAGGCACATTGCTTGGCTTAACAAAACTGGAGTTTACCCCGACACCTCTAGCTTTGATCTGGTGCCTGTACACCTACATATATATATGAACAGTGAGCTAAAGCCCAGTGAATAACATAATGCGTAAAGAGGTTTAGAATGAATGTCCTTACAGTAATGAAAACAGTTCATTAAATCAGTATTTCAGTCTTTCAGTCAATCAGTCATATGTGGTACATCCATTAGCATAACAGTACAGTAAGCAGTAGGTCTTAAAGACCGAACAGTAATGATGGCCATCAATCGGTAAACAGTAGTGGTTCCACGAGGGAACCGACAGAGATCTCTGTAACAGTAACAGTAAACAGTAGGTACTAAGGATGCCACAGTACAGTTCAGAATATAGGACATACATTCATTCAGTAAACAACATCAGTTCAGTAAACAGTTTAGTTCAGTATTCAGAAGATAATCATTTTGAACATATCTTTACACAGTTGTTACTCACAGAGTTCTGGGCTACAGTGAACTAGAGCGTCTCCTCGGAAAGCCAACCCTAAACAGTTAATAGATTGAACACCACTAAGTTTCACAGTTGGGGAAA
This sequence comes from Camellia japonica, assembly GCA_030407325.1. Classification (NCBI taxonomy): domain Eukaryota; kingdom Viridiplantae; phylum Streptophyta; class Magnoliopsida; order Ericales; family Theaceae; genus Camellia; species Camellia japonica. The sequence continues at coordinate 55,359,040 of JAPPVO010000003.1, forward strand.
GATAATAACTTAATCCCTAAATTTGCCTTGGTGTGTTCTACATCCATATCCTCTTTAAGATGCCTTAAATATGCCCTAGGAATGCCTAGGATGGAAAGAGGATGCAAAGATGCACTTTTGAACACTTTACAAAATTTGCTGAAAACAGAGGTCTCGCTCGAGCGAGGGTTCCTTCGCTCGAGTGGACATGCAGACAAAGGAGCTCCGCTCGAGTGTAAATTCCGTCCCTCGAGCGGACTGTGTGCTACAGTAAAAATGCTGGATGCTCAAAATTTACGCTCGATGCTCGCTCGAGCGTGAGACACAGCTCTTCGCTCGAGCGTAGGTCCCTTCGTTCGAGCGTACGCCTGCGCGCACCAAGATTCTGAGAGCTTGCAATTTACGCTCGAGCCACCATTCCGTCGATCGAGCGTAGCTCAGAGTAAATGGTGGTCGCTCGAGCGTAGAATCCTTCGCTCGAGCGTAGAAGCCAAATTCTGGAATTTTCAGATTTGCCTCCCAAGCTCAAACCAAGCATTCCTAAGCTCAAAACTCAACCTCTTGGGCCTAATTTCTGGAAAACACATCCAAACTCAATATACAACAAGTTTCAAAGCTCAATTTGTGACTTTAAAGCCCAAGGGTGAATCAATTAAATCCAAATTCAAACCCATTTTCATGAACATGAAGAACATGCAAACATGCATGAATTCAAATCATTTCAAAGCTTTAATTTGATACTCTAGTGAGCCAATTGTTCCAAAAACAAGTTGAAAACATGGACCATTGCAAAATTATGAACATGCATGTGAGAAATGATGAATCTACAACCTCAAAACTTGATAATATGCACATGCATGCAACAATTGAGCTCTAATTCAACATTATTAGACTAAAACATGCCTTAGCTCTTTAATCTAGCATGAACCATGCAAGAATGAAGTCAAATGCAAGTTCAAGAAGGTAAGGCTCTACCTCTAGTCTTGAATTAAAGGTCTAGGAGCTTAATCTTGGAACACTCTCTCCAATTCCTTTAATTTCCAACCCAATTCTTATGAACTCAAGATGAAACACTCACTTCTCTCACTCTCTCCCTCTTGGACGGCAAAACAAGAGACTTGGTTGAAGGATTGTTTGTTTGAGTGTATAAGGCTCAAGGATATTATAATAAAGGGCCCACTCACAATGGCAATAATGTAAATAAGTGCACAATGCAATTTAACCTATTTTAATCTAATTTAATCGTACCAAATCACATTTTAATTAAATACACCATAAAATCATATAAATTCTAATGGTTCTAAATCATCAATCAATTTTGGGTTCGGCCGTCGATAAGGCCTTCAATTATCAGTTTAAACAAAACAAACTAAACAGATAATTAAACAGTCAAACAGATAAAATGCAATTCAAACAGATACAGGCAATCAATTCAGTTTCAGATCTCAGTCAGTGAATTACTTTTCATATTCGATCTCAGTTTATCAATAATCGGTAATCAATCAGTCATTAATCGGTAAACAGTATGAGGGTTGTTACAAGTATGACCTGGAGTTCAGACCTAGAACAGCAATCAAAGGCCAAGTTTTGGCCGATTTCGTGGCCGAGTTCACACCAGAATCTATCGCACATCGGGCTCCACTGAGCCAAGGTGAACGATGTCAAAGTAAGCAAGGAGAAGCCCAACCGGGGGCAACGGAACAAAGGAAGAAGGAAAAACTCAGACCCTGCAGCATTTACATCGGTGACTCATTTTGACTATTTGTCGATAGCAGTTCAAACCGACAAGGAGCGGGGGCAAGAGTAGTACTGGTATCTCCAGATGGACAGATATTGAAACAGTCCATTCGTTTGGGGTTCAAGGCCTCAAACAATAAAGCAGAGTATGAAGCATTGATTGCAGGACTGAAACTGGCAGCAGCAGCAGAAGCAGATGAGGTCATAGCCTTCTGTGATTCCCAACTCATAGTCAACCAGACAACGGGCGAGTTTGCAGCCCGAGATAAAAGGATGTCCGCCTACGCAAAGGAAGTCAACAGGTTAGTGGCCTTATTTCAGAATTGCCGACTACATCAGGTTAGCCGAGATGATAACAGTCACGCTGATGCACTGGCCAACTTGGCTAGTGCAATACAACTGGGAAAAGCAAGGACGATAATGGTCGACTACTTGTCGGGCCCGAGCATTGAACCACTGATCACAGAGCGTGAAGCAATGTGTGTGGACATGGGACCAAGCTGGATGGACGCAATAGTAGCATTCCTGAAAGAAGGAAAACTGCCAGATGATCACAAAGAGGCACACAAGATCAGATTGAAGTCGGCAAGATTCAGTCTGACAGCAGAGGGACATCTCTACAGAAAATCCTTCACTGGACCCCTTTTGAGGTGTGTACATCCTTCACAAGTTGAAGATTTCTTTTACAAAATACATGAGGGAATATGTGGAAGCCACGCAGGGGGCAGATCACTTGCCCACAGGGCCATTACCCAAGGGTATTGGTGGCCCTACATGCAGAAAGATACAGAAGCCTATCTCAAGAAGTGTGAAAAGTGCCAAAGGTTTGCGCCACTGATACACTAACCCGCAGCAACCTGAACCCAGTATCCAGTCCTTGGCCGTTTGCCCAATGGGGCATGGATCTTGTTGGAAAACTGTCCCAAGTAACTGGGCAAAGGAAATACATGCTGGTAGTGACAGATTACTTCACCAAATGGATAGAAGCTGAGCCCCTAGCCAAGATCCGAGATGTGGATGTAAAAAACTTCATATGGAAGAACATAATCACAAGATTTGGGATCCCAAGAGCAATAGTTGCCAACAATGGAACACAATTTGACAGTAAGCTAATCAAGAGCTTCTGTGCAAAATTCAAGATCAAGAATTATTTTTCAACCCCAAGCTTTTCTCAAAGCAATGGACAAGCAGAAGCATCCAACAAAGTTATCTTGGATGGGATTAAGAAGAGGCTGCAAGCAGCAAAAGGGAAGTGGGTAGATGAACTACCAAGTGTACTTTGGGCATATCGGACTACGCCGAGAAGATCAACTAGGGAATCACCATTTCCCAGGGCTTATGGCACAGAAGCAGTCATTCCTCTGGAAGTCGGCATCCCAGGGATCAGAACCCAGGGAGTAGAGAACGGAACTAATGATGTACTCTTAACCCGAGATCTGGATCTTCTAGAAGAAAGAAGGGAGAAAGCTGCAATTCAGCTGGCGGCATACCAGCAGCAACTTGCTAGGGCTTATAATAAGAAGGTTAACCCAAGGGAGTTCCAAGTCGGTGACCTGGTCTTGAGAAAAGTCGTCGACAACAAGAAGGATCCCAGGGAGGGCAAGCTTGGCTCAAATTGAAAGGGACCTTATAGAATCATCTCGGTATTGGGCAATGGGGCATATCGGCTCGAAGATAATGAAGGCAAAGAGTTGCCAAGACTCTGGAATACTTGCAATTTGAAATTTTTCTATCATTAGACTTTTTCTTGTTCTTTGTTATTTGCCGAAGTAAATAAATAAAGTTTTAGCTTGACTTCTTACACTTATGACTAATACGATACTTGCCGATGTTTCTGGCATACATGCATAATGAGAACCCAAGTGAAACTTCAGTTCACATTAGGGGGCAAAGAAATGGAAAATGGTTCCTAGAAAGATAGGATCATATTTAACACTTGTTGAAATTTGAGAAAAGTTTACAAGTTGAAGTTAAACCGAGATCATGTTTAACACTTGTTGAAATTTGTGAAAAATTTACAAGTTGAAGTTAAACTGAGGCTATGTTTAACACTTGTTGAAACTTGAGAAAAGTTTACAAGTTGAAGTTAAACCAAGATCATGTTTAACACTTGTTGAAATTTGTGAAAAATTTACAAGTTGAAGTTAAACTGAGGCTATGTTTAGCACTTGTTGAAACTTGAGATTATGTCTAACACTTATTGAAATTTGAGAAAAATTTACAAGTTGAGTTAGGCCAAGATCACGTTTAGCACTTGTTGAAACTTGAGAAAAGTTTACAAGTTGAAGTTAAACTAAGGTTATGTTTGACACTTGTTGAAATTTGTGAAAAATTTACAAGTTAAGGCCAAGACTGTACTAAACTGAGTACTTATAGCCGAGGTATTTCACCTTGAGAAAATTACACAGATAAAGTGTGCATTAAAGATATGCAAAATATTCCAAGTATGGAATCATATAAGAGCAGTAAAGAGAAGACAAAGATACAAGCATTCAGGAAAGGAAGTCGTATTAACATTCAGAAGATGACATATCGGCCAAAGCCTATAATTGTTCCAAATAGAAGAAAAACAAAAGAACAAAATACAAAGGAAAAGGATATCAAAATTAAGACTCCCCAGCAACAACAAATGGTTGGGTTTGAAGTTCAGAAGACTGCTGGGAGGACATCTCGGCAGCCTTCTCAGCTGCGAGCTCGGCATCTATCTCTTGAAGGGTTTGATCAAGGCTCTTGTCGGCGAGAAGCACGTCCGATGATGCCTTCTCAGAGGTAGCATCCTCGGGAACCTCCATACCCTCCTCATCTTGAGTCAAGTCCAGGACTTGCTCATTTTGAGTAGGGGACTTGGCCCCAGCAGCCTCCTTAGACTTCCTCACCAAAGCCTCCTCCTTAGACGCAGAATCGTCGTCGGATTGGCTTGGAGTTGGGGGGAATGGAAGAGGAAGGACGTCGGCGTTCCTGAGGGGGGAGTCCTCGGAGACTTTGAGTTTTTTTAGCAAAGTCATCCAACCAAGGGTGAAACCCTTATTGCATGCCTGCTTCACCTGTTTTTCGTAGTCCGAGGTGACATTGGCCACCCCTCATTGTATCCCTTTGATCGGCGGCCTTGAGCTCGGCGTCTTTTGTAGACAAGGCATCTTGAAGTTCTTTCTGGGCCTGGGCCATCTTTTCCTCGGCCTCTTTCTTTTGGGCCTCAAAAACCTTCTTAATGGCCTCAAAGAATCTGCCTCTCCTCGGCATCATCTTTGGCTTTAACAACAGCCTCGGCCTGGTCTTCCAAAGTCTTCATTTTTTATTGTAAGCTTTTATTGGTCTTTGCATACTGGAGACCTCCTTCCTCTTGTCAGCCAGCTCCTTCCGGTTCATAAAGGCTTGCATTGAGAAGGAATGAGCATGTTGGATGGCCTGAAAATGAACAGAGCAAAGGTTATTTGAAACTTTTAACAGTACAAAAAAGAAAGAAAGATACCAAGTATGGAGACTTACTTGAACAGAACGCTGGAGCATCAGGGCGAAGTTCTCGTGCTCAGTCATCTCGGCGTTTCGGTCAAGATCGCCAGGGAAAAGCAAAGCGGTGCTAAGAGCGACGCCGACATGAATGTCGTTGGCATTATCCTCAACAAAGACTGGTCTGTCCTCCAAAGTAATAGGTGGAGCCTAGGGGGCACCAGCCTTCATGGAGCCTGACGATGTGGCTGACTCTGACCTCGGCCTTTTAGACCGAGTTGATTGAGATGGTTCGGCCTTGGCAGACCTCTTCTCGGGGACGGAGGTAGTCTTCTCGCTCGAAGCCAATTTTGAAATCGGCAAGGTGTCCTCAGTATCAATATGAGTCACCGTTGCCTTTGGTTGAGCCTTTTTTATCCTTTTTTGCTTCGGCTTTGGCTGAGATGGCGCAGGTTGGGCGTCCACGGTAGAGGGAATGTTGGCCAAAAGATCTTTAGCCACTGCTTTCTGGCAGCCCATCTCAGCAGAAAGATCCATGCTGGGATATTGGGATCAAATATGGAGCCGAAGTTGACGGCTGCTTTGCTGGATCAGAAGTCGATCATTGATCTAGCCGAGATGTGGAGGCAGCTTGAAGAGTCGTGGCAGAAGGAGGAGACAGACTCTTTTTCTTCTTTGGAACGTCGGGAAGAACTGACTTGTAGGTGGGAATGAAATTAAGTACCAAAGGGGCTCTCCGCTTGTGGATTGGCAGATCCAATAGTTTCCTCAAGTCTTTGCTGGGAAAGAAAGACTGGCGGAAACCCTTTGGTGGCTGAGGAAGAGCTGCAAGAGAAAATAGACATTAGAATGAATAAAGTATTGAAGACTTTAAAAACAAGTTAGTATGAACACAAGGCTCTTACCATTGCCCTCTACAAAAACTGATTGATGAAGAGGGTAGAGGTGGATGTCCTCGTCTGGAGCGAACTCCCAGTTTCCCGAGGTAATGAAATAATCATCCCCGGCTCCCTTGTTGGAGTCAGGGAGGTCGGCAACGATTTTGTACTCTATGGACCTCGATTTGAGGTAGTAAACATAGCCTGTATCTTTTTTGAGGCTATACATAGTGTAGCAGTATTGGATGTCGGCTAAGGTAATCCTAACATTTTCTTGTTTGGCTAAGGCAATTATACCATTTATGAGTCGGTAGGAATTGATGGCAAGTTGCATCGGGTTCAACTTATAGTAATAAAGTATCTCACGGAAAAGGATATTTAGTGGGAGCCGAAGTCCACACTCGATAAAAGCTACAACAGGAAAGGGCATAGAAACAGTTGTGGGCATGATAGAGTCATCCTCCCCAGCCAACCTCAGATGAACGTCGGCCGGGATGTCAAACTCTCTCCTAAAGTGCTCTAACTTGGTCGGAGTATCTACCCTATGCTTCCACATACCCATGATATCGGCTTAACTGGAAGAGTTGGATTTCAAAAGGGAATGTTTTGAAGGGTTTTAGGGACCTCGGCTAAAGCCTAAAAATATACAGAATCTGTGAGAAATCGTTTCGATTTTTCCTAAAAATCTGTGGGTTCTACAAACAAGTCCCAAACCTATATCTATAGAGATGAAGATTGAAGGCACGAATCTGGAAAAACACGGCAAACAGAAACAGAAAAGCGATTCAGAGTCAAGAACAGAGATGGGTCATCAAGAAACACAAGATAAAAGTCTTCGCAGGTGTGTCAGGCCAAAAACAGTGGCAACAATCAACAAGTGTGTGAACAGTGTGTATTCAGGAAACAGATGGGGCAAAAACAGAATCATGAAACAAACATGCGGTGGAAAATAAGATACAAATCAAAGATATGAACAAGATTGCAGAAACAGAGTGGAAGAGTTCAGTAAAGCAAAATAGAAAACTGAAACAAGAAGTTAAATCGTGAAGAGATAGTAACTCACCGAAGAAAGGAAGCCGATATTGAGTTCGCCGAAGTCAGACGAACTGCAACAGCGGAAAAGATTAGCAAGAGCCTCACCGGAGAAGATGAACGACGGCGGTAACAGAGCTTGAAAGCTTGGAGCAATGGAGGATTTGAGAGTGTAAGAGAGAGAGAAGGGTTGAACAAAAACGATGATAAGTGAAGAGACGAAAGAGAGGGAACGAGTTTTGTCAAAACTTGAAACGGCGGCAAAAAAAAGCAATTAATGTGTTTGAAACGACGTATGCGTCAGACGGGGAAGACGCGTGATTAAAACGATTGAGTTATTGTGCATGACAGCTTATACGCATGAAGGAGCTCTTGGAATTCTTGTTCTTAAAAAGACATGTCGGCCTGTATAATGATATTGGCTAAGAAGTTTTATGCCGACGTACTAGAGGAAGTACTGATATAGGTTCCATCACCTCAGAATGCCGAGGTAATAGAACCTAGGGGGCAGTTGTGGGGATATATTTTCTGAGTACCAACACGTGGCCAAGGTGACGCCGACGTGTCAGCCGACGTGCCACGTGTCCTGGTCATGACGCCGAGGTTATCTCGACTAGGCCGAGGTTATCTCCGAAGATATCGGAATCCGGGATAAACGGATAAGGGACAAGAGTCCTAGAATGAGGAAGGGACATAGCCTGGATAAGGATAAAGCTCTTAAGGGAGTTTATCTTTATCTACTAAAGAGTCCAGGATAAGCACTCAGCTAAAGTCCATTGAAGCTAGGCTTCTGTTGGGACAAAGATTGGGTTAATTATAAAAGAGAGGCACCCCCATGGGTCTAAGGTACGCAATTTATATTCTGAACAGTGAGTTTAGCACTATTGATTATCTTTGAGAGATATACTGACTTGATTGTCAGAGTGCCCCCGGGTGGACGAACCACCGCCGAAATCTTCTCTTTCTGTTGCAGGTCAGCTAGGTGTTATCTATTCTGCCAGTGCTCTCCAGCTGAATACTGAGGTGGCAGTGTGATCAGAAATTCACTCACACACTAACCAATTTGTTTGTGGTAAGTGAAGGATTTGAGACTAATTAAAAGACCAACAATGATTTAGAGCTCTAAATATTAAGTTCTAAATTCACCACTAGTGTGAAAAAAAAAAAAAAAACAAGACACAACACATACTGTGGCAGTGGTTGAGACCCACTGCCACATCACTAGTGACACCTCTAATTAGAGGTCTCAAGCTTTATTCTTAAAAGACATCATCAACCGACTACTTCTCATTTACCACATTTACCTCTTCTGAGGAGGCGATATTTTGTATAACAGGTACATATTCCTACTTGTCTGTCATATTTTAATAACACAAAAAAAAATATTTGATTTGATAATTATAGTTATATAATTTCATTATATTTATTCTCAAAAAAAATATATTATTTATTTTTTAAATTATACTTATAATCTTTTTTTTTCAATTAATTTACACACAAAAAATTCATAAGAAACAATTCAAATTACTAAAGCGAGAACCCTCAAATTGTAGCTATCTCAGAATCTTATCCCTATTTGCTGCCTTTTCTCTTATCTGTATGTTGTGTTTAGTTTGAGGTCCTTAGACAGCTAAAGATTTGGTAGAATTTTCATCATTAAATGAGTGGGGTTGAGAGAATTGTATCTGATTTTATAATCAGATTATATGTATCTAAAAAAATTGATAGTGTATTCATTCATTCATTTTCAAAGCGAGCTTTTCTTCATTTACCAACTAAATTATCAATTATTTTTCTTAAAAAATGAATGATTTATTTTTAAAAATATACTTATCGTCTATTTTTTTGAGATAAATATGATAAAATGAAAATACTAGATTGTCGGATCAATTTTAATTTTTTTATGAATAATATACATTAAAAATTTTACCAAATGAACTGTTTATATTATCCAAATGAGACACATGATAGACTTCACTAGTCCAAGCAATTCTCTAGAGTATAAATTTTTACTTAAGTGAAATCCAATCCATTTTTGAGTAGTCATATACTGTTTAATTTTTTAAATAGTAGTAATATACTATTTAATGATTTCTTTGATAACATAGTAGTAATATACTGTTTATCATTGAAATTTTATTACAAAATATTATTCTGTATATTTTGTGTGTAATTTCTTTTATGTATAAATTTGTGATTGGTGTATTATTATTTCGTCAGAATTATGACAACTGAAATAAACAGTACTGAGACTGTTATTACTCTGACCCCCACACCTATTGTGCCAGTGATAACTCGGCAGTACCGGTAAATCATGGGGAGAAGCCAAAAAAATTCAATGGAAATGATTTTAAAAGATGGCAACAAAAAATTATGTTTTATCTTACAACATTGAATTTGGCTCGCTTCACACGTGAAAAAACTCCGGGACTGAACGAAGGAGAAACTGACCGGCAAGTGGCTGCCGCAGTCAATGCATGGAAACATGGTGATTTTCTGTGTCGGAATTATATCCTCAATGGGTTAGACAATACACTGTACAATGTGTATAGTGTCAAAAGCACTGCTAAAGAACTGTGAGAATCTCTAGATTATAAATATAAGACAGAGGATGCCGGTACAAAGAAATTTGTAGTCAGCCGTTTTTTGAATTTTAAAATGATAGATTCCAAGACAGTTATTAGCCAGGTTCAAGATCTCCAATTAATTCTCCATGACATACATGCAAAAGAGATGGTTCTCATTGAATCTTTCCAAGTAGCGGCAATCATTGAAAAATTGCCACCGTCCTGGAAAGAATTCAAGAATTATCTGAAACATAAGTGCAAGGAGATGAAATTGGAGGAACTGATAGTGCAACTCAAAATTAAGGAGGACAACCATGGTTCCTACAAGAAGTTAGGAAACCATATCATACAGGCTAAAGCAAATGTTGTGGAACATGAACATAGGTCAAAGTTCAACAACAAAAATGCGGAAACATGATGACAATGGTCTCAAACAAGGATCCACTAGTAAGATCAATAAAGGGATCAACAACGGGTTTAACAAGAGGTTCAAAGGCAAGTGTTTTGTGTGCGGCAAAGATGGACATCGCGCTAAGGATTGTCACATTCGCAAGGACGAAGGAAGTTCAAGCAAAAAGCCAACACAAATCAACATACCTAAGGATTTTTATCTTTTTGATGGAGTGGTAGACATCAATCTTGCTAAAAGTGGGGAACAACTTTTTATGAGAAACTCCTCCACTTCAACTGTAGAAGAACAAGGAAAGATCGTGCTGAAAATGACCTCAGGAAAAGAACTCACACTCAACAATGTACTCCATGTGCCAGAGATTCACAAGAATTTGATTTCTGAGTCATTGTTGATCAAAAATGGGTTTAAATTAGTCTTTAAATCTGACAAGGCTGTACTCTTCAAGAGTGGAATGTGTGTGGGGCGAGGTTATATAAGTGATGGGCTTTTTAAGCTCAATGTAAATACTGTTGTACCTAATTTGGCTATTAATAATAAGAACACATCTTCTGTTTATATTGCTAAGTCTTTTTTTTTTTATGGCATGGTAGATTAGGACATGTAAATTTTAATTCTTTGCGTAGACTTGTTGCTTTAGAATGTTTACCAAACTTAGAATTTGATCCTAATCATAAATGTGAAATTTGTGTTGAGGCAAAACTCACTAAGACATCATTTAATAAAGTAGAAATAAGTATTGTACCTCTAAGTTTAATTCACACAGATATCTGTGATTTAAAATTTGTTCAAACTAGAGGAGGTAAGAAGTGCTTTATTACTTTTATTGATGATTGCACTCGATATTGCTATGTTTACTTATTGAGAAGTAAAGATAAAGCCTTAGAAGCTTTTAAGCAATATAAACTTGAGGTTAAAAATCAACTTGGCAAAACTATTAAGATAGTGAGAAGTGATAGAGATGGTGAGTATGATGCACCATTTGAGGAATTTTGTTTTAAACATGGTATTATTCACCAAACCACTGTACCCTATTCTCCTCAGTCAAATGGAGTTGCTGAGAGAAAGAATCGAACTCTTAAAGAGATGTTGAATGTCATGTTAATTAATTTAGGGTCACCTTAGAACTTGTGGAGGGAGGCGATTTTGTCTGCTAATTTTATCCTTAATAGGGTACCCCATAAGAAAATCAATCAAACACCTTATGAAGTATGGCAAGGTTGACGACCTACCTACAATTACCTCAAAGTGTAGGGGTGTTTGGCCAAGGTGGCAGTCCCTAGTCCTAAAACGACTAAGATAGGACCAAAAACCGTTGATTGTGTGTTCATTGGTTATGCAAATAATAGTAGTGCATATAAATTTTTAGTTCATAGATCTGAAAATCCTGATATGCATGTAAATACTATTATTGAGTTAAGAAATGCGTTGTTTTTCGAACACATCTTTCCTTGCAAGGAAACTAAAGAGACAAGTTCAAATAAAAGAACTTTTGATACTGTTATGGGTATCAATGAAGACCACAATGATAATGAAGCAGATGAACCTAGACATAGCAAGAGGGCTAGGATCTCTAAATTATTTGGTCTAGATTTTCTGATATACCTGTTAGAAACTGAGCCTCAAAACTTCAAGGAAACAATGTTAAGTCCTGAAGCTTCATTGTGGAGAGAGGTTGTGAATAGTGAAATTGAATCAATGCTGCAAAATCATACTTGGGAATTGGTGGATCTTCCACCAGGGTGTAAACCTCTTCGATATAAGTGGATATTCAAGAGAAAAATGAAAGCAGATGGTTCAATTGAAAAATGCAAGGTTAGGCTTGTTGTCAAAGGATATAGGTAGAAAGAAGGCCTTTATTATTTTGACATCTATTCACCAGTAACAAGAATAACATCTATTCGCATACTAATTGCGATTGCAACTTTGTATAATTTAGAGATACATCAAATGGATGTTAAAACAGCTTTTTTGAATGGCGAGTTAGATGAGGAAATCTACATGGAACAATCGGAAGGGTTTCAAGTTCCTAATCAAGAGAAAAAGGTTTGTAAACTTGTCAAATCCCTTTATGGATTAAAACAAGCTCTGAAATAATGGCATCAAAAATTTGATCACGTTATGCTTTTGAATGGTTTTAAGATAAACAAATATGACAAATGTGTCCATGTTAAAAGTACAGACAAAAGCTATATCATAGTTTGTCTTTATGTAGATGACATGCTCGTTATTAGAAGCAATAATGATATGATTAAATCCACAAAGAAAACCTTGAACAAAAAGTTTGACATGAAAGATCTAAGAGTAGCAGATGGAATTTTAGGAATAAAAATTACTAAAACATTTAAAGGATATGCTTTATCTCAGTCTCACTATGTTGAGAAGATTCTGGAGAAATTTGGAAAGCATGACGACCGTCCTGCTAAAACACCTATTGACATTAGTCTTCATTTGTCAAAAAATACAGGTGCAGACATATCACAATTAAAGTACTCTCGAATAATCGGAAGTTTGATGTACTTAATGAATTGCACTAGGCCAGATATAGCCTATGCTATAAGCAAATTGAGTAGGTACACAAGTAATCCAGGGTCCGATCCAGTACTTAGGTATCTAAGACATACCCAGAATTATGGCTAACATTATACCAAATATCCAGCAGTACTCGAGGGGTACAGTGATGCAAATTGGATATCGGATACTAAAGACTCAAAATTCACTAGTGGATACGTCTTTACCTAGGGAGGTGATGCAGTCTCTTGGAAATCCTCTAAGCAAACATGCATAACAAAGTCGACAATGGAATCTGAGTTTATCGCATTAAATAAAACATGAGAAAAAGTAGAATGGCTTCGTAATTTCTTAGAAGACATTCCAATGTGGCCTAAACCTGTGCCAGCTATATGTATTCACTGTGATAGTGAAGTAGCAACAGGACGAACACAGAATCATATGTATAACGGTAAGTCTCGACACATTCGTCGAAGACATAACACCGTTATGTATTTGCTCTCACATGGAATAATTTCCATAGAATATGTAAAGTTAAAGGAGAATATTGTGGATCCATTGACTAAAGGGTTAGGCCAAGAGCAAGTGTACCATTTATCGAGGGGAATGGGATTAAAGCTTATTACTTAAAAGTCGCCATAATGGCAACCCAACCTAGTAGACTGGAGATCCCAAGATCTAGGTTCAAAGGGACAATCAAATTATGAATGACTTCACGTATCGTTAAGGAGGTTTACTCCTATCCATTTCTATGATAAGAAGAGTGAAACCTGCAACGTTAGTAGGATAAGCTTTGCTTTTAATGATTCTTATAGCTTAGACATCTAAGTGGGGTATAACAGGATACTTTTAATAAGAAGTCACCTATATGAGTGTGAACTGGGCCAGTTCTATGAGAATTGAAAAGGCTAAATTCTCTAGAGTACTCATGAATTACCAGGTGTTGTTCAGGGTCAAAATGAACATAACCATAAGAACCAAACTGTGTTTGTAGATACACTATGTGTAGTCTATTGTCTTGGCTTACACAAATAGTTAAACAATTCAAGGCATCGCGTCCACTGGTTAACCAGTAAGTTCAATAGGCTTTCAATAGAGAAGGTTCAAAGCCAAAAGCTACATATCTCGATGTGGTGTATCTTCTTAATGTACTCTTTTTTTGTCTGCATCTTGTTGCATGTCTGTTATCGTGAATTCCATTCATATGGGGGATTATTGGAAAATGGCTTTGAAGGCTTTGAAGAATTCTTATTTTTTGCTAACTTTGAGCATTAATTAAGTGGGACCCAAGCGTTATTTTTAACGTTTTTCATTGGGTTTAGGTTTAATGTCGCATAGTAAATAAAACCGTGTATTTGGTTGCTCAAAACTATTTCTAGATGAATGAAAATTCAACGCGCATTTCGGGTTCATAAAAATGGATTTAGGTGGGTTTCCTACACATTTGTGAAATATGCTTGTCCCACATTGGAAAGACTTAAGGTTTTGAATGGATTTATATATCTTAGCTTGGGATACTTGGGATGGGCCCCAAGGGATACCTAAGTTTGTGGAACGGTGAGGTTATGAGTAAAGTGGACTAGACCTATTAGACCCAAAACAAAAACCCCATGCGCGCGCTGCCACTGCCATCGCCGTCCATCCGGTTGGTCGAGCGAGCTGGGTTAGGCTTGGGCACGGGTGCATGGTGTGAGGTTGGGTTGGGCTTGTCCGGCCCAATATTTATCTTTTTGGGCCAAAAACATTTGTAATTTTTTTATTTTTTTATTTTGGTTTCAAAATTCAAAATAAATTGGTCCAGATTTTTCCTTAACCCAAACAGATCCCAAACGGGTTCAGACCCACCCTAATAGGTTCAAAGGGTTCAAAAAGGTTCATTCAAATCGAACAGATCTGTATCTGTCCAAACAGGTTTTTTTCTATTTTGAATCTGTCTGAACAGTTGCCTATCTGTTGGCACATGTTCAAATAGCCACCAATTTCCTATATATACCTTGTCATTCCAGCATTCATGGGCATTGAAAAAAATTCCAAACTTCTTCCCTTTCTTCTTCAGTTCTTCCTCTTGCGCTCCAACATCTGTTTCTGCATTTATTTTTAAGAAAAGAAAGAGAAAGAGTTACAACATAATTTGGTTCGCCAGACTTGATTTTGTAGTGCTGCAAATTCAAGTGTTAGTCGTTGCATCCTAGAAAGTAGACGTCGGTTAAAACTCGAAACACCGGAGCGAGGGCTAAATCTACTTTAAGGAGATTGTGTCCAACACAAGTCTCGACTTTAATTTCTGTAAGCGTTTAATTAGGAATTTAATTTATATAATTATTTTCTGAATTATTTTATTTTGTTATTTATTTTAACTATACATTTAATTTATGTAAGAAATAGTTTTGGAAAAACATATTTTTCCTCAACTTCGGTATATTTTTTAGGTGGGACCCATGCGCCAAAGTTGGCGGGTCTAAATGGTAACACGTTTTATGTCATGTTGTGATTCACGTAATATATTTAGTTACTCAAAATCATTATCGGGTAAATGAAAAATTGAAGCCAAAGTGAGCTCCATGGAAATGGTATATTGGTGAAATTTCCATTAAGGTTTGAGTTAAAGCTTGTCCTACATTGGTTTGGTGGGTAAATTTTTGTGGGTTTATAAAGTTTGGGTTTGTAACTTGAAGAGAGCCCCAAGGGGTACCCAAGTTTTGTGGAAGGGTGAGGTTATGAGCAAAGTAGGCTAGATTTATTGGACCTAAAATAAACACGCATGCGTGCGCCGCCGCCGCCGCCGCCGCCGTCCGTCCGGTCGGGCGTGCGGACTGGGTTGAGCTTGGGCGCAGGTGCGTGGTGTGAGGTTGGGTTGGGCTTGTCCAACCCAATGCTTATCTTTTTAGGCCAAAAACTTTTTGAATTTTATTTTTCTAAAATTAAATTCTTACCGTTTTTTGGAATTTGAATTTCAAAATTAATTCCAAATAATGTCCAGATTATTCCTCCACCCAAACAGGTCCATATATGTCCAATTAAACCAAACAAATTCAGTATCTGTTCAAAATTTAAACCCAACAGGTTCCTTACCTGTTCATTCAAACCGAACAGGTATTATACCTATTCAAACAAGTTTGCACATGTTTAATTCAAACCGAACAGCCACAAATTCCTCTATAAATAGACAGACCCTTATTTGGATTTTGCACTCTAATTTTCGTTCTTGTTGTTGTTATTGCTCTCTGCATATTGTTGCATTTATTTTTCTGTGAGAAAGTATATAAACACAAAGTGTGTTCGGTGTGCAAACAGTTTGTAGTACTACTATTGTTTGTTGTTGATCATCTTATCCTAGGAGATAGACGTCTACAATCTGAAAGCACCTTGAAGAAAACGAATCTGTCTTAAGGACACAATGTTAAATGCTGGACTTGATCAGAATTTTGTTCAATAAATACATAAGGTTAGTAATTAATTGACTTTCTTTATTTATTTATTTTTATCAGATTTTGATTTTGTTTTTGTAACAAAATACGAATCTATTGTTTTAGTTTATTTTCTTTACTGGTTTGATTTTGTAATCAAACAGTATCTCTTCTTCTTTATTTCTTTTGTTTATTGTTAAGTACACAAACATTATTTATTCTTAATACAGTGAAAATTGTCCAACAATCTTAAGACAGATTTTTTTTTTTTTTTTGGTGTCTTCATTGTTTTTATTTTCTATACTTTTTACAAAGTGATATTCTGGTTGAAAAATACAAATAGTAGTAATATACTATTTGATAAATAGTAGTAATATACTGTTTATTTTCTTTGACAACTGGCAATAATATACTGGTGTCATTAATAATTTCAGAATATTAATTTGTGTTGTAGTGTTACAGAAAATTATTGTGTAGTATTTTATTTTTCTGGTTTTAGTAACTAGAAAAATAAAATTATTTTGTGTTGTAATTTATGTTCTGGTTTGAGTAACTAAAAAATTAATTTGTGTTTTGGTTTTTCTGATTTTTGTAATCAGATATTATGGCTATTGCAACTAAAAGTGACACTCCAATCGTTACACCGACTCTGGTCTCTATCCAGAACTATGTTCAAGTTCCAATAAATCATGGAGAAAAATCGAAAAAATTTAATGGCACCGAGTTTAAGAAATGGCAGTAAAAAATGTTGTTCTATCTTATAACTCTAAATCTGGCCTAGTTTATCCGTGAAGAGGCTCCAGTACTGAAAGTGGATGAAAGTGATCGGCAAGTTGTTACCGCTGTAAACACTTGGAAACATTCTGATTTTCTGTGCAGAAACTACATCCTCAATGGCCTTGACAACATGCTCTATAATGTTTACAATCCTCTAAAAACAGCAAAAGAATTATGGGATTCTTTGGAGAAAAAATACAAGGCAAAGGATGCCGGCATAAAGAAATTTGTTGTTGGTAAATTTCTGGACTTCGTTATGGTAGACTCCCAAACGGTAATTTCTCAAGTTCAAAGTTTTCAATTAATTTTGCATGATATTCATTCTGAAGGTATGTCTCTTAGCAAGTCTTTCCAAGTCGCTACTTTAGTGGAAAAGTTACCACCGACTTAGAAAGATTTCAAAAATTATTTAAAACATAAACGCAAAGAGATGACCATGGATGAACTTATTGTAAGACTAAGAATTGAGGAAGATAACCGTATGGCTAAAAAGATGAATGGTAAAAATCCCGTTGAGTCCAAAGCTAATGTGGTTGAACAAGTGCACAAACCACATAATAAAAAGAGGAAATTTGTTGGAGATGGTCCTAAACAAGGCGACAACAATAGCAATAAGAAGTTCAAAGGAAAATGCTATAATTGTGGCAAGACCGAACATCGAGCTTCTGATTGCCGCTGCCCTAAGAAGGATTGCGGAAGTACAAGCAAGAAGACCACCAATCAAGCCAATGTAACAGAATTAGATTACATCTTTGACTGGGAAAATGACATCAATATCTCTACTGTGGTGTCTGAGGCTAATTTGGTTAGAAATCCCAAAGAATGGTGGGTTGACACTGGGGCAACTCATCACATTTGTGCGGACAAAAGATGTTCATTACTTATAATAAGGCTGCAAATGGTGAACAACTTTTCATGGGAAATTCTTCTACTTCTACTATAGTTAGACAAGGGAATGTGATCTTGAAGATGACATCAGGGAAGGAACTTACCCTCAACAACGTACTGCACATACCAGACATCTGAAAGAATTTAGTTTCTGATTCTTTGTTAAGTAAAAATGGTTTTAAGCTTGTATTTGAGTCTGATCAATTTGTATTAATAAAGAGTGGTATGTATGTTGGTAAGGGATACATGAGTGATGGTCTATTCAAGTTCAATGTAATGACTGTTGTACCAAAACTTTCTATTAATAAGAATAACACATCTTTTGCTTATATTCTTGAGTCAAATTTATGGCATGGTAGATTAAGACATGTAAATTTTGATACTTTGTGTAGATTAATTGGTTTGGATTATATACCAAAGTTTGAAATTGATCTTAATCACAAATGTGAGATTTGTGTAGAAGCAAAACTAACTAAGACTCTATTTAAATCGGTTGAAAGACAAACTGAACCTCTAAAATTAATTCATACAGATGTATGTGATCTTAAATTTGTTCAAACTAGAGGAGGCAAAAAGTATTTCATAACATTTATCGATGATTGCACAAGATACTGTTATGTATACTTACTTAGAAGTAAAGATGAAGTCTTGGAAATGTTTAAACTCTGTGAAACTGAAGTTGAAAATCAACTTGGTAAAACCATTAAAATGGTTAGAAGTGATAGGGGTGATGAATATGATGCACCTTTAAATGAGTTTTGTGCACAACATGGCATTATTCACCAAACTACAGCACCCTATTCTCCACAGCAAAATGGAATTGTTGAAAGAAAAATAGAACCCTAAAAGAAATGATGAATGCCATGTTACTAAGTTCAGGCTTACCACAGAACTTGTGGGGGGAAACAATATTATCTGCTAATTATATTCTTAACAGAATAACCCACAAGAAAATTAACAGCACTCCTTATGAATTGTGGAAAGGTCAACCACCTTCCTACAAATACTTAAAAGTGTGGGGGGTGTTTGGCAAAGGTAGAAGTTTATGTTCCTAAAAAGACTAAGATAGGACCAAAAACAGTTGATTGTGTGTTTATTGATTATGCTCAGAATAGTAGTGCATATTGGTTTCTGACTTATAAATCAGAAATACCTGATATAAATGTGAACACTATTATAGAGTCAAAGAATGCTGTGTTTTTTGAACATGTCTTTCCTTACAAGAAAGGACAGGAATTAAGTTCACATAAAAGAACTTATGATTGTACACAAAGTCAAGAGACTAATGACAATCAAACACAAGAGACTAGTAATGGTCTCGACTAACATGATTTAACTGATGAACCAAGACGGAGTAAGAGAGTGAGAACATCAAAATCCTTTGGTCCAGATTTTCTGACATACCTGTTAGAAAATAAACCTCAAAGCTTTAAGGAAGCACTGATAAGTCCTGAAGCACCTTTGTGAAAAGAAGCTGTTAATAATAAAATTGAATCCATTATGTAAAATCATACTTGGAAATTGGTGGATCTTCTACCCGGTTCTAAACCTCTTGGGTATAAATGGATATTCAAGAGAAAAATGAAAGTAGATGGTTCAATAGACAAGGATAAAACAAGACTTGTAGTAAAAAGTTACAGACAAAATGAAGGTCTGGACTATTTTGACACATATTCCCCTATGACAAGAATAACATCCATTTGCATGCTTATTGCTATAGCTGCGTTGTATAATTTAGAAATACATCAAATGAATGTTAAGAAAGCTTTCTTAAACGATGATCTAAATGAAGAGATCTATATGGAGCAACCCAAAGGGGTTGTAGTACCAGGGCAAGAAAAGAAAGTTTGTCAGCTTGTAAAATCTCTTTATGGATTAAAACAAGCGCCTAAGCAATGGCATGAAAAATTTGATCATGCTATGCTTACTAATGGGTTTAAGATAAACGAATATGACAAGTTCGTCTACGTTAAAAACACTAACAAAGGGTTTGTCATCGTTTATCTTTATGTAGATGACATGCTTATTATTGGAAGCAATCAAAACATGATCAAATCAACTAAGTAAATGCTGAACAAAAGATTTGATATGAAAGATATGGGAGTCGCAGATGTTATATTAATAATAAAAATTACTAAAACATTTGATGGATATGCATTATCTTAATCTCATTATATTGAGAAAATTCTTGGTAAATTTATCAAGGATGATATGAATATAGCTAAAACACCTGTAGACATCAGTCTTTATTTATCGAAAAATAAAGGAGTTGCGGTGTCTCAATTAAAATACTTCTAAATCATTGGAAGCCTAATGTACCTAATGAATTGTACTCGTCCTGATATAGTTTATGCTGTCAGTAAATTGGGTAGTTACACTAGTAATCCCGGAGAAGACTATTGGAAAGTGATCATTCGGGTTCTTAGATATTTAAGATCTACCCATGATCATGGTTGAACTTTACTCGATATCCTGCAGTACTAGAATGTAATTGTGATGCCAATTGGATATCGGATACTAAAGATTCAAAATCCACTAGTGGATATGTTTTTACTCTAGGAGGCGCTGCTGTTTTTAGGAAATCCACAAAACAAACATGCATCACACGATCCACAATGAAATCTGAGTTCATCACTTTAGACAATGCAGGTGAAGAAATAGAATGGCTTCGCCACTTCTTAGAAGATATTCCAATGTGGCCAAAACCTGTGCTAGCTATTTGCATTCATTGTGATAGCCAATCTGCAATAGGCAGGGCACAAAATCATATGTATAATGGTAAGTCACGACATATTCGTCGTCGACAAAAAACCGTAAGGCAATTGCTCTCAAATGGAAAAATCTCAATAGATTATATAAAATCTAAAGAAAATATTGCAGATTCGTTAACAAAAGGTTTGACAAAAGAGCAAGTGTATAGTTCATCGAAGGGGATGTGATTAAAGCCTATTACATAAGAGTCATCATAATGGTAATCCTACTTAAATTACAAAAGATCCCAATAATTAAGTTCAAAGGGACAACTAAGTTATGTGTGGCTTGCTAGAAATCACCAAAGAATTAAAATTCCTTACCCATTCCTATGGTGAGAGTGATATCTGCAACATGTGTTATATGAAGGGGTTTAAGGATAAGCTTTGCTTTTAATGATTACTTATATCTTGATTTAGGCATAAAAATCAAGACGAGTATAAGAGATACTCACAATAAGAATCACTTATATGAGTGTCGAACTAGGGTCGGTTCTATGAGAATGAAGAGGCTAAATTCTCTAGAAGCACTCATGAACAACCAGGAGCGTTCAAGGCCAAAATGAACACAACCGTGAAAAACACGATGTGTCAGAAGATATTTTGTGTAAAATCTATTGTATTTGCTTACACAAACAGCTAAACAATTCAAGGCATTGCGTCCATTGGTTAGCTAGTAAATCCGATAGGTTATCACTAAGAAAGGTTAAAGGCCGAAAGCTACCTATCATGATGCAAGATATTTTTGATTTATACTCTTTCGACAAATTCTACATATTGTTGCATTTTCCGTTATCATCATGTGGCACCCTAATTGTTTAATTAATTTTTTAAAAAAAAGTAAGTAAATAAATAAATAAATAGAAAGTTAAATAAAATAAAATATATGATTTTATAATTATACTGGCAAAAATATTACAAACATAGTATAGTAAGGTGATTAAAATATTTTCCTAGACCAAACTAAACCTAACCATAAAATTAATAAATTATGTGGGCTAGGGTAGAAATAGACTAAAGTTTTGATGTGTTGGCTGCACAGGAAGTTAAGTTGTCATTAGGCATGGAATGGCTTTGGTTAAAGCAAGCCACGTGGGAGGCTAAAAAGGCCAAGTAATGGAGCCTATAGGGGATGAATAGCTTCATAGGGTGGTGAATCAGCTTCTATGGGCCGGTATATAAGGAGAAGAGGCCTTGGCAAGACAAAACGGGAGAGAAGAGAAGTGAAATAGTAAATAAAAGTAAGGAGCGCGGAAGGAATATATAGTAGGAGCTAATATTAAGGTGAGTTGTATTATATCTTGAGTTATCATAATATGTTTTCTATATGTCTTGAGTTATCATAATATATTTTACGAATGTTTTGAGTTATCACAATTTATTTTATATAATTTATGTTTTATGGATATGTTAATATTTCAATTACGTAGATTATTTTCTGAACTTTATTTGCTTAAATTGAAACCCATTGATATGTTTGTTTAAATTTTAAAAATTATTTGACAAAGATTTTATAAACAATTATGTTCTGTAAGTACCACTAAGGGAGTCTCACGCCTTGAAGGACTTAAATAAACCATTGGCCTCTGTTTGGCCACCTTGTGGTCCTCTATTTGTCATGGCTCCATTGATCCCTGTTCAGATTGTCACTCCAGTGACCCATGTTCTGTTATGTTCTATTTTGTACCGTGGTGATAGCTATTTACGTAATTTTTATTTCAGTTTCTGTCACTTAAATAATTTATTTATGCAACTTAAATTATGTTAATGTTTTAGCTTAAATAACTATCCATGGTTGTTTTGTGCCCCTATACTCACAATATAATATTTCTCACTCTGCTATGTGTTTATAGTTGTTACCCTTTTCAGGTGATGAGACTTAGTAGGATCAAGATGGGAGATAAACCACAGTATTTTGTTTTTTTGTACTATCTGTATTTCTAATTGGACACTTGGAATAAAATAAAAGCCCAAATAATTATGTTTGTTTCCTTTTAATAAACATTTGGTATCAAATTATTTTATTTTATTTTATTTATTTAATTTATCCGCTTGCGCTACGACTACAAAATTATTAGAATTATTTTACTCTTATCTTGTTGTGACGCCGGGCCTTTGGGCACCGGGTTTGGGTCGTGACAAAAGTGGTATCAGAGCTTTTACAAAAAAAACAAAAAAAAACAAAACAAAACCCTGAGTGTTTCTTAATAAAAATATATAGATGTATATATCGTCATAAAATAAAAATAAATAAATACTATATTTTGTCCAACATCATAATTGTTTAATTATATATATATATATATATTGTCATAATATAAAATAAATAAATAAAATATTGTGTCCAAGATGATTTAAATAAATATCGAGTATGCTAAGTTTTCCTGTGTTGTAGGACATGGCACACTAGGAAAAATTGATTTGGTTCGAGCCCCAAGGAACGCATCTGGCCCCTAACTTATTAAAGGGATGGGGGACTCAGAAAGCACTATCGAATAGACCCACCCCAACCTTGACTGACTCATGGGGAGGCCAGTATATTTGCAGGTCGACCTTGACGAGGACTACCTGTTTTGAAGACTTAGCCGGGCTAGCACCCGAGAGAGATACATTGGGCCGACACACATCGTCAGATTGGCACATTCACATTTCTTGGTTGCTCCCTTACCCCTAGGCTTTGCCAAAAGGAGAGAGAATATATACCCTAGCAGTCACATTCGCACTACTACACCTCCTCCACAGCACATTGTCTAGTGTGGACTACACTAACAGTACCACATACTTAGAGATACCTGTACAGCTCACTAGGCGGCAGTTTTGGGGATATGACCACGGTGTACCAGCCTACATGGTCCAAGTAATTTGGCGCTGTTTTGGGATTGAGCTCAATGGATGAGAGTTTGAGTCCCTTGTGTAGTAGGAGTTCCCATAGCTGTTCCCCGGCCCAGTCTTCCAGAGCCAGTTTTTGTGGGGGCTCAGTGACCTATTCTAGGAGCATGATCGAGAGATGTCGCCGATCTTCTTTTTTTTTAGGAGCTCACAATGACTAGTCTAATCCTTCTGTTTTTGTATTAATAAGATTAGACACTAATTCCTGATTGTATTTTAATTACGTTATACTAATATGTTTTCTTTTGCATAAGTAAAAATGATATATGAACTGTTATAGTATCTTGTGAATTATAGATAATTAGATGTATACTAAGTGGTTCAAAAGAAAAGAATGGGAGTTCACTAACCGTTCTCACCTTGTAGTAATGGCTAATGATGGAAATGGAACCGAATCATTGGTCAGTGGTACTGATCCAATGGAGCAAATCATGAAAAGAGCAGTTACTAGTTTTCTGCGAGCCCTTCAAACCAATATTAATAGCGGATTGCCTGAACGATGAGAAAAACCAATTACAATAAAACAGTTCCAGGACTTGAAACCTACCATATTCACTGGCAGTACAAACCCACTAGTGGCAAAAGCTTGGGTCAGAGATATAAAGAAAATTTTCCGCGCACTACCTTGCACAGAAAGACAGAAGGTGACTTTTGCCACATTCACCTTCAAAGACGATGCACAAAAATGGTGGCTACTTACCATGGAGAAAAAAGATATTGTGACTTGGGCCAGATTTTTGGAGGTATTCTATGAAAAATACTTTCCAGATTTGCTGCGGGAATAAAAAGCATCAAAATTCATACATCTAAGGCAAAGAACCATGATAGTGGCCGAATACGAGAGCAAGTTCACACAACTGGCTCGATTTGCGACATACGTCATCCCCACCGAAACTCGAAAATCCAGGAAATTTTAAATAGGATTGGATGCTAAAATCAAGGACAGGCTGGAGGTTTTGAAACTGCCAACTTATGCGGCGGTGGTAGATCAAGCATACATTGCGGAAAAAGGGATTAAAGCCGTGCACTTCGGGGAACCAAGCCAAAGGAAGTGATTTTGGGAAAGAGATAACAGAAGACCCGGTGTCGCGCCTCCCAAAAGGGTAAATACGGGCACAACCAGTTCAAGCAATCAAGGTCCTACAAATCCCAGAGGTGGCGCCATTCCAACTTGCTTTACCTGTGGAAGGACTCATTGGGAACAATGCTGTCGAGACACGGAAGCATGCTTTAGATGCGGCCATTGCCAAGTTGGCCACTTGCTAAGAGATTGTCCCAAGCTTGCCAGTCCTACAGCCAGCCCCTCTAAACCAGTCTGAAAACCCACGGTACCTGGAGGAGTGAGGAAGGACCAAAAACGCTAAGAAGAGACTTTGCCCTTTTACCTGGAAACCCTGAAGTTACTGAGAATGTTGTGTCAGGTACACTTTCTGTTTGTGGTCACTTAGCCCATGTTATCTTTGACTCTGGTTCAACTCATTCTTTTGTTATACCACACTTTGTTACCAAGTTGGCATCAACACCCGAACCCTTAGGATACATACTATATGTGTGTTTTCCTTCTGGAAACTCCGCCCTTAGTACTGATGTGTACAAATATTGTACTGTATTCTTAAAAGGAGAAACTTTACACGTAGACTTGATTCCCCTCTGCATTAGTACCTTTGATGTGATCTTAGAAATGAATTGGTTAGCTACAAACCATGCCTCTATTGATTGTGAAGCCAAAAAGGTCTTCCTCCGGTCACCAAACCAACTCGAGCTTGTCTTCGAAGGAACTGGAGTCTCTCCCCCTCCATGTGTTATATCCTTCATGACAACTCAACGGCTTCTAAGAAAAGGTTGTTGTAGGTATATCTGTTATGTGATCAATACTCAACAAGAGGCCCCCACACTTGATGCAATCCCTGTGGTTCGAGAATTCCTAGATGTATTTCCTAAAGACCTACCTAGCACCCCAGTTGACTGAGAAATTGAATTCACCATTGAAACTCAACCTGGTACACAACCAATCTCAAAAGCCCCTTACCGCATGTCCATGACAGAATTAAAAGAGCTGAAGACTCAAATCCAGGAATTATTGGACAAAGGTTTCATTCGACCACATAACTCACCATTGGGAGCTCTAGTATTATTCGTAAAGAAAAAGGATGGCACGATGAGGTTATGCATCGATTACCGTGAACTAAACAAAGTCACCATTAAAAATTGATACCATTTGCTACGAATTGACGACTTGTTCGATCAACTGCAAGGCACTCAAGTATTCTCGAAAATTGACTTACGTTCTAGCTACCATCAACTAAAAGTCAAAACAGAAAACATTGAAAAGACTGCCTTCAGAACTCGTTACAGGCACTACGAGTTTCTCGTCATGCCATTTAGCATGACAAATGCTCCAACGGCCTTCATGGACCTCATGAATTGAGTATTCAAACCCTATCTTGACGAGTTTGTCATTGTCTTCATTGACGACATTCTCATATAATCCAAATCGCCAGAAGATCATGAACACCACTTGCGAAGAGTTCTACAGACACTATGTGATCACAAACTCTATGCCAAGTTGAAGAAATACGAATTTTGGATCACCAGTGTACACTTTCTCGGTCACGTCATTAACAAAGATGGCATCTCAGTTGATCCCCAAAAGGTTACAATAATCGTGGATTGGCCACGACCCACTAACGTGTTCGAGATTCAAAGCTTCTTGGGTCTAGCCGGCTATTACCGTTTCGTGCAAGATTTCTCGAAGATAGTATCACCCTTGACCTAGCTAACTCAGAAGAACACACCCTTTGAATGGACCGACAAGCAGGAACATGGCTTCTAAGAATTGAAAAACAGACTCGTGACGGTTTCTATACTAGCACTTCCCGTTGAAACAGAAGGGTTCGTAATCTATAGTGATGCCTCATACAATGGTTTAGGTTGCGTTCTTATGCAAAATGGGAAGGTCATTGTAATAACCCAACCCTCGTACATGTTTCCTAATATACTCTCGATCCCTTATTCTGTGCATCTAAATACTTATTGTAAAATTGTATGTGAAAATAAGTTTAATGAAGTGAATCTTATGCTTATGGATGTGTATCTGTTTAATATGAGAAATATCTGTTACAATCCTAGTGTTTGAATCAGAAATTGAAGGCCTTAGAAGCTTAATAATCTGAAATGGATTTTACATTTGAGATCAGCATAATTTTTAAGTCATAATAAGCATTTTTATAAAAATTCGATTTGGAATGATTAAACTGATTGATTTTTGTTTTATTCACTTTATATATATATATATATTTGTCCCTTAAACATTTGACTTGGGAATTCATTTCACAAATATCTCCTGGGTGCAAATTGGAAGAGGAAAGTTAGAGAGGTAGAAGGAAAGTCTAGCAAGAGAGGAAGATTGGGTAAATTAGGAGGGTCTATAGAGAGATTTTAAGCTCAAGGTATATATTCCTTACTTGTGTTAAGCCCTCTTGAAGATTGATTGAGAAATTCTCTACAATATTAAGTTGAGGTTGTAATTGAAATCAAGAGTGTGTGTGTGTTCTTGTTCAATTGTATTTGTGGTTGTTGTGGTAATCTCAAGCTTGTGTTAGGAATCTTATCTTTCCCTCTTGATTTTACTTGTTGTGTGAAGTTTATTTACTTACCTAGATGATATATATATATATATATATATATATATATATATATGTATATCTATGTATATATATAGTTGGAACCAAACATGATTTAATCATGAAAAGAGTAGGTGTGCATGTGTAAAGGAAGGTGATGACCTTAATTGCATTTATAATGCATGTTATAGTGATATTAAACTATCATATGGCATTAAATTTACTTACTTTGAGCCTTGCCTTAAGTGTACCAAGTGAGGGTTTTGTTGAATTTCGGACTGAAATTGTGCAGAATCGTCGCACGTGCGGGGGTCATGGCCGCACGTGCGGGAGCTCTGCTACACATGCAGGAGTCATGGCCGCACGTGCGGGAAATGAAGAATTTTTGGGCTTTTGGCTGCTGCTAAAAAAGCACGTGCGGGCTTCACTGCCGCATGTGCAGGACCAACCGCTGCACGTGCAGGGCTCACAGCCGCACGTGCGGCCCATGCTGCAAAACTTTGTTCGCTCTATTTTACGTGCTTGGTCCTCTAGTATTTTTGAAATCTATATTTGATGTTCTTAAGATATCTATAAATTCATGCGAAGTGAAATGAGTCAGAAAATGAATTAAGAAGGAAAAAGAATTAATGTATAAGTTGTGCCTGTATGTAGGTCATAACCCGGGAGGAGCAAGCATTTCGTTACAGCAATGTGAGTAGTAGTACTGTCGTAGTATGCTTTACTTACAGCTAACAATTACCATTAGCACTCTGTTAATTGCAGGTGTCACGCCCTCAAAATAATACATAAAACCCATCACTTTTATCATGCATTGATATATAAAAGACCCTCATTCTTCTATTCATCAGAGTATTCCATTACAAAATGTATTACATGTTAACAATAAACAAATGCCCTACGGGCTTACAACTTTCCAAGTTAACACTTGGTTACAAAAAGAGAGTACTAACTCAATTACACATTAAGCCCTTGGCTTGAATCCACATGTAATACATCAAAAGAAAGAAAGACAATAAAGTCTGCCCACCTTAAGCCTCCCAAGCTATATCCTTGGAGGTGGCATGCTACCTGTACCTGAAAATGATATTCCCGTATAGGATAAGCTAACAGCCCAGTAGAAATACACTAAACCAGCTATGAACAATGACTAAAAGATTAACAGTTTGATAGATGGTTAACACTTTTACATTCTTTCATAACACATTACAGTTTCATTTTTCATTCCTTTACAATTCTCAATTCATAACCATGGTTCAGAACCTAACCAAATAACCGATATGAGACAGTAACTCATATTAAACATTTTCCCATTTCACAATAGATAAGCATACTAGCTATATCAACATATCAACAGATAAGCATATAAGCTATATCAACACATCAACAGATAAGTATAAGAACTATATCACACCACCAAAGATAAGCATATGAGCTGTATCTACACTTCTCAAAGATAAGCATATGAGCTGTATCTACGGAGTCCATCCCCTATCTCCTCCCAAACAATATCCGGTTTAGAGGTCCATCCCCTATCTTCCCCTAAACCGCGGAGTACATCCCCTATCTCCTCCAACACAATACAATGCATATAAATAATTATTATACACATCATCACTCTATACATAAAGTTAATGTATTCTTTCAATCGTCATACTCAATGACACATTCTAGTGATTAGTTTTAGTTTGCCTAATCATCATGCATTGTCTACAACAATCAAGACTATCCTCCACCGATAGCCCAAAACAGTTATTTCTAAACAGAAAATAAATGCACAAAATGAATATAAAATCAACATTTCAACTAGGTAAGCAGTAAATTGCCCCACTACATCCTTTAACCCCATACATTCCCAATTCCAACATTTCTCTATGCTAAACATGCATATAGGTTTATTATAAATAAAACCTCAACTTTTGTAAAATTGCACAAAAGCCCCAAACTTTTCTAAAATTACACAACAACCCCCAACATATCAAAATGCTAAAATTTAAAGACAAAGCTCATAAAGAGGAGTAGGTTATCCCTACCTCAAATTCGAAGCTCAAACGGAGAAGATGAAAAGAGTTGAAACTCGATCTCCACCACACACCACAAAGCCCTCGAGAAATAACACAACTTTGGCGAAGGAACTATGGCCAAAATCCCAATGGAACTATGGCCAAAATCCAGCTCGGCGCAACTAAAATTTATAACTCAAGCTCGGTTCGTAATGGCTCATTAAACCAAGAAAGAACCATAGAAGTTGATAAGCTAACCCTATGCACTTGCACCTATATATAGAAGTTTGTCCACCTTAAAATGTGTCTTGTAACCGATGTGGGACTTCCAACAAACACACCAAAGGTTCCCAAAATAGAATGAAGGGTCCAAATACATTTACCAAAAGCCTTAAAAGGCACAAGTGCTACAGCAGGTTAACTATGTTAACGTATATGAACGATTAAACAAATGTGTATACCTCTGTATGATTCTGATTAATAGTTAATATTAACATTCTATTCTCCGTAAGTAAATTACGTCGTTTCTTAATGAATAAAGGGAACTTATGTTCATTCTTGAATATGAGAGCATATCGTTTTGCTACTAATGGGCCTGAGGCCGTTCAGTTATAAGTCATCGAGTATGGATATCTCTGAAGAATCAGAATAATTGGAAAAGCTATGTGTATCCGTATGAATCTGAAATAATTATGTTGTGTTACATATGGACCCGAGGTCGTTCAAAACCTACGATATGAATGCAAAAGTTTAACATTATTATGTGCTCTCTGTAATAGTTACTATTCTTATTCTGTTATACGCGAGACAACTGTGTTAATCTGTAACTAAACCATGAGAAACTTATGTGCACTATTATATAATGGTATTCTTAGGAAACTGAGATTATTCTGTTTCTGTTTATCCGTTCCAGTTATGCTATGTTGTGACATGATATGGATTGTTCGGTCTTTAAGACCTAATGATTTCTGGTATAGAACAAAGTGTTGTACGGAACTAAGTGCTGCAATGCGAGTCACCTCTAGAATCCGTGCGAGACACCTCTTAAGTTCATACATACATGAACTGGGCTTAAAGCCAATCTGGGCCTATGGCCCTTCTGTATGATCTGTTAGGCTAGAGGTCATTCTGTGTGATCTGTTAGGCCTGAGGCCAATCTGTATTTTTTGGTATGAAACAAAGTGTTGTACGGAACTAAGTGCTACAGTGTGAGTCACCTCTAGAATCCGTACGAGACACCTCTTGGGTTCATACATGCATGAACAGGGCTGAGGTCGTTCTGCATTCTGGGCTTAATGCCACTCTGTTTAAGGGCTCAATGTCACTCTATTCAAGGGGTTAAAGCCATTCTGTTTAAAAACTGGGCCTATGGTCGTTCTGAAAACAATTACGGGATAAGTTTAACTATAAGTTCTCTGTCTTTACATATCTTGTGATTCAAGTTAACCATTGGATTATTTACGTACTATTACTCACTGTGCTTGGCTCACTTTATGTTATGTCTGTTTCTGTAGGCACTCAACCTGGAGGTCAGTCTTACCCCGTGGCATTCGTTCCTCTTTTGTCAACCTCAGAGTGTCCAGGCACCTAGACGGAGGCCGCTTATTTTGTGGAGTTTTGTTAAGCTCTCGGTTTTGGTATCCTAAATGTCGGTCTAAGGTTGAAGTGTATACAATCCTTTACTTCCCAATGTGTTATACGCCCACGTATGAGGCTAGGTCTATAAATGTATATGTGCATAACTAAATTCTCAGATGCATGTCACTGTATGTTCATCTACCTTATGCAATGTTTGTGATCCTGGCATAGTAGTGATAGCTCAATGGATATTGTTTTATGTTCATTTTTTATATTAATGCTTCCGTTCAGGCCCCATATCTTATGTACATCGAGTTAAGTGCCTGTTTTGAGGTGGTCATGCCTAAATTTCTAGGTGCGGGTTTGGGGGCGTGACAGTCATTGCATATGCCTCACGTCAACTAAAGACCCACGAGAAGAACTATCTAACCCACGATCTGGAATTAGCCGCAGTAATCTTTGCCCTCAAAATCTGTCTCATTATCTCTATGGAGTAACCTCCGAAATTTACACAAATCACAAGAGTCTCAAATATCTGTTTACACAGAAGAAATTGAATATGAGGCAACTATGATAGCTAGAATTTATGAAGGACTATGATATAAAAATCCATCACAACCCCAGCAAAGCTAATGCAGTAGCAAACGCATTGAGTCGAAAGACGACCAAAAGTTTGGCATGTACCCTCGTTCCCTGCAAGATCAATGGGCTGCTCGCCAGCATAATTATGGAACCCAAGTTGATTGAAGAAATTAGAGTCCGCCAATGTGAAGACAAACTTTTGAAGAAAAAGTATGAGGAGCAAAAAAGCATGCCCGATCCTGACTTTACGATGAGCAATGAGATGCTAAAATTTCATAATCGAATTTATGTACCCGACCTTCCAGAACTCAAGAAAAAGATATTGGTAGAAGCTCATTGCTCAAGGTTTGTGATTCACCCTAGCAATACGGAAATGTATCACGATCTGAAGGAACGCTTTTGGTGGACAGGAATGAAGAAAGACATAGCAAGCCACGTCTCCAAATTCCTGCTTTGTCAACGGGTTAAAGCAGAACACCAGAGACCTACAGGAATGTTGCAACCACTCCCTATTCCTGAATGGAAATGGGAGCACATTATTATGGACTTCGTGGTCGAGCTACCGCAATCAATCTTGAAGAATGATGTAATATGGGTTATCGTAGATCGATTGACGAAGTTGGCGCATTTTCTACCAATCAAAATTATGTACTCCCTCTCTAAATTCGCCACTCTATACATTAAGGAAATCATTCGTTTGCATGGTACCCTAGTTTTAATTGTATCCGGTAGAAACCCCCGCTGCGTGTCTCACTTCTAGAACAAATTATAAGAAGCTTTGGGAACCACTCTGAAGTTTAGCATGACTTATCACCCGCAAACTGATGGGCAATCCGAAAGAACAATCCAGACTTTGGAAGATATGTTACATGTATGTGTACTAGACCTCAAAGGTAATTGTGATGATCACCTACCTTTGGTGGAGTTCGCTTATAATAATAGCTATCATACAAGCATCAGAATGGCACCATACGAGGCACTGTATGGAAGACGATGCCGATCACCTCTGTGTTGGACGGAAGTCGGAGACAGGAAACTGCTAGGACCTGAAATCGTGCAAATTACAAGTGATAAAATTCAACTCATCCAATAGTGAATTCACACTACTCAGAGCCACCAGAAAAGCTATGCTAATACATGAAGACGGGACTCTTAGAATTTCAAATAGGAGATCATGTGTCCCTAAAGATCTCACCAACAAAAGGGGTTATCCGATTTGGAAAGCAAGGAAAGTTAAACCCACGTTACATAGACCCATTCGAGATACTCGAAAGGATTAGCCCTGTGGCACATCGCCTTGCGCTTCCACCCGAACTGTCCAATGTCCACAATGTGTTTCACGTTTCGATGCTTCGTCGATACCTTCAAGATCCAGGGCATGTTGTCGATTATGAGAACTTGGAGGTTCAAGAAGACCTCTCTTATGAAGAACAGCCTGTGTAGATTCTCGATCGTCGTGATCAAGTCCTTCGAAACAAGACTATACCTCTTGTAAAAGTCTTATGGAGAAACCATCGTGTCGAAGAAGCAATATGGGAAACTGAAAGTCAAATGCGAGCCAAATACCCACACCTCTTCGAAAACCAAGGTACATCAAGTTTGGGGACAAACTTCTTTTAAGGAGAGGAGAAATGTGGCGCCCTAATTGTTTAATTAATTTTAAAAAAAAAAGTAAGTAAATAAATAAATAAATAGAAAGTTAAATAAAATAAAAATATATGATTTTGTAATTATACTTGCAAAAATATTACAAGCATGGTATAGTAAGGTGATTAAAATATTTTCTTAGACTAAACTAAACCTAACCATAAAATTAATAGATTATGTGGGCTAAGGTAGAAATAGACTAAAGTTTAGATGTGTTGGCTACACAAGAAGTTAAGTTGTCATTAGGCATGGAATGGCTTTGGTTAAAGCAAGCCACGTGGGAGGCTAAAAAGGCCAAGTAATAGAGCCTATACGAGATGAATAGCTTCATAGGGTGGTGAATCAGCTTTTATGGGCCAGTAAAACGGGAGAGAAGAAAAGTGAAATAGTAAATAAAAGTAATGTTGAATGTAAAAACCTATAACTTACTCCACCTACTACCACCTACTACCACCTACCTACTCCACTCCATTACCTACTCCACTCCATTAGTGCTCCACAAGAAGCAAGTGCTCCATTTACCCTAATGCTCCATTAAGTTGTTTAGTGCTCCATTTTAGGTTAATTTAATTCCTCCATTTGTAACTCATTCTCCCTATAAAAGAGAGATCATTCTCTCCATTGTAAATATACAATACACACAAAAGTGTATATTGAAATCAATACATTAATTTCCTACATGGTATCAGAGCGAGTTTAGCACCTAGTATTTTTCGCTTCACCGGCGGGCGGCAACCTCGCCTTGGCCGCCCGCCGGACCTCAACCTACTTCACTTGGTTTCTTTTCTTCAAACACCGGTTCCTCAGCCGGTACAGCAATCCTTGCTTCGACCGCCACCTGGGCTATCAATGCCTCCTTCCATGCAGCAGCCAATGCAGTATCCTGGATTCAATGCCTCTCTGCCAACTGGAGCATCTAAATTACCAGTGTATCATAACTTTGATAGTAACAAGTTCACTGGTGCCTTGCAGTCAATGCCAATTGGACTTGACGGATTAGCAGATCTGATTGTTTATGCATTTCTTGCTGGTGAAAACAATCTAACAGGGCCATTTCCTGGAGATCTATTTGAGAAGTGCAATGTATTGAATTCAGTGATTATTAATGTCAGCAACAACAAAATTTCTGGTCAAATTCCAGCTCAGAGTGGTTCAATTTGCAAATCTCTCAAACTTTTGGATGCCTCTGGGAATCAAATCACTGGGACTATTCCTCCCAGTTTTGGGGGTTTGTCGTCTCTAGTTGCCCATAATTTGAGTTGGAACATGTTGGAAGGTCCAATTCCAAGCAGCCTGGGCCAGATAAGTGGTCTCAAGTTTCTTTCTTTGGCTGGTAATAACCTCACCGGATCCATCCCTACAAGCTTGGGCCGGTTGAATTCTCTACAAGTGCTTGAACTTTCATCAAATTCTCTCTCTGGCGGGATTCCAAAAGATCTTGTGAATTTGAAGAACCTGACTGTTCTTCTACTCAACAACAATAAGCTCTCGGGGCGGATTCCCTCAAGTTTGGCAAATGTGACTACACTCTCAACGTTCAATGTGTCCTTCAATAACTTATCTGGGCCACTGCCATTGAATAGCAACTTGATGAAATGCAGTAGTGTTCTTGGAAACCCTTATCTGGGATCTTGCCATATGAACTCCTCAACGGCCCCATCTTCAGATCCACAAGGTTATTCACAAAATTATGCTGCTGCTCCATCTTCAAGCCCACCCCAGAAAAATATTAGTTTCAATTCAATTGAGATTGCTTCCATAACCTTAGCAGCAGCCATTTTGTCTGTCCTTCTTGCTCTTCTTGTCCTCTTCTTTTACACTCGAAAGTGGAACCCAAGGTCCAGAGTTGGTGGGTCTTCAGTCAGAAAAGAAGTTACCATCTTCACTGATATTATTGGAGTTCCATTGACTTTCGAGGATGTTGTGCGGGCCACTGGGAGTTTCAATGCAAGCAACTGCATTGGGAGTGGAGATTTTGGGGCAACCTACAAGGCTGAGATTTCTCCAAGAGTTCTGGTGGCAATAAAACGGCTTGCAGTGGGACGGTTCCAAGGGGTTCAACCATTTGATGCAGAAATCAAAACCCTCGGGAGGCTTCGCCATCACAATCTTGTGACCTTAATAGGTTACCATGCCAGTGAAACAGAGATGTTCCTAATATATAATTATTTGCCTGGTGGTAATTTGGAAAAGTTCATCCATCATTTTCATCATTTGGCTTTGATTTCTTCTCCAAGAATTGGAATACTCAGAAAAAGAAATCTGGGTCATCCAAAAAGAGAAAGCAATTGCAGTAATGTCACCAACTTTATTTTATTCACGCCGGGGATCAAAACCGATCACCATTTTACACACACACACACACACAAAAAAAAAAAAAAGGATCAACCACAACCCACAACACTACAACAAAATCCAGCCTTATTTTTTCGTCTCTTCAGCTGTTCTCTTCTTCTTGCCTTTGTCTTGGGCGGCCCTTGCCGGTGCTGCCTCCGTGTTTCCATCGCCGCCGAGCACGTTCACTTCCCGTTGCTCCTCAACCGTCACATATGGCGGCCCTCCAAATCTGAGCATCACGGTGGCCTTCCGCTTCAGTTCCTTGTTTTCTGCCTTCAGCATACATATCTCTGCTCGGGTATCTGTATACATGCGCTGGAGCAGAGCCAGTTGGGCTTTTACCTGCTGCACCTCATTTGTTCTACTCTGAAGCCGGTGCGACAGGTTGTTGACCGCCGTCATGGTCTCAACGCATGACCTTAATGTATAATAATTGGCCTCAATATCAGATTGAGCAGCCATTATCTGCTCAACTGCCACCATCGGATAGTTCAGCGGTGCAAAACCAGGGGGGCTTGGTCCAAGGGCACTTGGTTGCGGTTCCAGGGCAACTGCCCCGGTTATCTCTCTTGTGCACTCATTGAGGTCGGGAAAGAGAGTAAGACCCCGGGAAGAAGAGGCTATGTTCTGGGTAGCGGAACGGGAAGAAGAAGCCATTTTCTGGGCAGAAGTGTTACAGAGTATATCTCTCAGCAAAATGAAGAGGTTTTTCAGAGTTTTCAGCAGATGTTTTGTTCTGCATAAGCGGCTGCCTCGCCTTGGTTTAAATAGGCACGGCAGACACGCGTATCACGCGCCTCTCCACGCCAGACGACAAATCGGCGCGCCTTTTGATGGCTCGACTTTTGATGGCTGTCGGGCACACCTTTTGATGGCACACCTTTTGATGGCACGTCTTTTGATGGCACGCCTTTTGATAAGAGTGGGCACGCCTTTTGAGGGTGCGACTTATAAGGGTCCGACAAGACTCTGTAAACTGTCCCGACATTGATTCCGGTTAGCTCTTATATGGGTCCGACAAGACTCTATAAACTGTCCCGACATTGATTCCGGTTAGCTCTTATATGGGTCCGACAAGACTCTGTAAACTGTCCCGACATTGATTCCGGTTAGCTCCTATATGGGTCCGACAAGACTCTGTAAACTGTCCCGACTTTGATTTCGGTTAGCTTCTATATGGGTCCGACAAGACTCTGTAAACTGTCACGACTTTGATTCCGGTTAGCTCCTATATGGGTCCGACAAGACTCTGTAAACTGTTCCGACATTGTTTTTCGGTTCTCTTCTACAACGGTCCGACATGACCCAGTAAACTGTTTTCTACAACAGTCCGACATGACCCAGTAAACTGTTTTCTACAACGGTCCGACATGACCCCGTAAACTGTTTTCTACAACGGTCCGACATGACCCAGTAAACTGTTTTCTACATCGGTCCGATATGACCCCATAAACTATCTTCTACAACGGTCCGACATGACCCCATAAACTGTCTTCTACAACGGTCTGACACGACCATACAGTGTCTCTATCCTCTTTTTCATTTTATTTTTCCTGTTTTGTTACTCTCTCCAAACTCAAGTTGGTTAGTTCCTAACCCCCTTGAGTTTGAGGGGGGCTGTTGAATGTAAAAACCTATAACTTACTCCACCTACCACTACCACCTACTACCACCTACCTACTCCACTCCATTACCTACTCCACTCCATTAGTGCTCCACAAGAAGCAAGTGCTCAATTTACCCTAATGCTCCATTAAGTTGTTTAGTGCTCCATTTTAGGTTAATTTAATTCCTCCATTTGTAACTCATTCTCCCTATAAAAGAGAGATCATTCTCTCCATTGTAAATATACAATACACACAAAAGTGTATATTGAAATCAATACATTAATTTCCTACAAGTAAGGAGTGCGGAAGGAATATATAGTAGGAACTAATATTAAGGTGAGTTGTATTATATCTTGAATTATTATAATATGTTTTTTATATGTCTTGAGTTATCATAATATATTTTACGAATGTTTTGAGTTATCACAATTTATTTTATATAATTTATGTTTTATGGATATGTTAATGTTTCAATTACGTAAATTATTTTTTAAACTTTATTTGCTTAAATTGAAACTTATGGATATGTTTGTTTAAATTTTAGAAATTATTTGACAAAAATTTTATAAACAATTATGTTCTGTAAATACCACCACGGGAGTCCCACACCTTAGGGGACTTTAATAAACCATTGGTCTCTGTTTGGCCACTTTGTGGTCCTCTGTTTGTCATAGATCCATTGACCCCTATTTTGATTGTCACTCCAATGACCCATGTTCTGTTCTGTTCTGTTCTGTACCGTAGTTATAGCTATTTACGTAATTTTTATTTCAATTTCTGCCACTTAAATAATTTATTTATGCAACTTAAATTATGTTAATATTTTAGCTTAAATAACTATCCATGGCTATTTTGTGCCCATATACTCACAGTATAATATTTCTCACTCTGTTATGTGTTTATAGTTGTTACCCCTTTTAAGTGACGAGACTTAGCAGGATCAAGATGGGGGATAAACCATAGCATTTTCTTTTTTTGTACTATCTATATTTCTAATTGGACATCTGAAATAAAATAAAAGCCCAAATGACTATGTTTGTTTCCTTTTAATAAGCATTTGGCACCCAATTATTTTATTTTAATTTATTTAATTTATCCGCTTGTGCTATGACTACAAAATTATTAGAATTATTTTATTCTTATCTTGTTGCGACACCGAGCCTTTGGATACCGGGTTTGAGTCGTGACACTTCAAATTCCATTCATGTAGGGGATTGTAAGAAATAGTTTTGGAAATACAGATTTTTCCTCAACTTTGGTCTATTTTTTAGGTGGGACCCATGCGCCATAGTTGGCGAGTCTAAATGGTAACGCGTTCTATGTCGCGTTGTGATTCACGTAATATATTTGGTTGCTCAAAACCATTATCGGGTAAGTGAAAAATTGAAGCCAAAGTGAGCTCCATGGAAATGGTGTATTGGTGAAATTTCCATTAACATTTGAGTTAAAACTTATCCCACATTGGTTTGGTGGACAAACTTTTGTGAGTTTATAAAGCTTGGATTTGCAACTTGGGGAGGGCCCCAAGGAGTACCCAAGTTTTGTGAAATGGTGAGGTTATGGGCAAAGTGGGCTAGACCTATTGGATCCAAAATAAACACGCGCGCGCCGCCGCCCGTCTGGTCGGGCTGGGTTGGTCGCGGGTGTGTGGTGTGAGGTTGGGTTGGGCTTATCCAGCCCAATACAGGTCCATATCAAACAGATTCAGTATCTATTCGAAATTTAAACCCAACAGGTTCCTTACCAGTTCATTCAAACTGAACAGGTATTATACCTGTTCAAACAGGTTTCCACCTATTTAATTCAAACCGAACAATTACAAATTCTCCTATAAATAGACAGACCCCCATTTGGATTTTGCACTCTAATTTTCGTTTTTGTTGCTGTCATTGCTCTCTGTATATTGCTGCATTTATTTTTTTGTGAGAAAGTGTATAAACACAAAGTGTGTTCAGTGTGCAAATAGTTTGTAGTGCTGCTACTATTTGTTGTTGATCATTTTATCCTGGGAGATAGACGTCCACAATTTGAAAGGACCGTGGAGAGGATAAATCTGTCTTAAGGACACAGTGTTAAACACTAGACTTAATCAGAATTTTGTTCAATAAATATATAAGATTAGTAATTAATTTACTTTATGTTTTTATTTATTTTTATCAGATTCTGATTTTGTTTTTGTAACAAAATAAGAATCTATTGTTTTATTTTATTTTCTTTATTGGTTTGATTTTGTAATCAAACAGTCTCTCTTCTTCTTTATTTCTTCTGTTTATTGTTAAATATACAAATATTATTTATTTTTAATACAGTAAAAATTGTCTAATAATTTACGCACACCACTGGCGGTATAACAATTTGATATTGTTGGCTACATATTTTGTAAAACCAAATCATAGTTTGACACGTGGCAGGATAAGGGTATTATGGGAAGATAATTCAAGTCTTCGATCCTGATCGAACACGTGGCATTGAACATTGGTACTTACATGATCTGAGTAGCACTGGATCAGTAAAGAGATACAAAGTGACGTGGCTCCAACAGTTACTCAATATTCAAATTCAAATACAGGAGGGAAGCTCAACTGCAAGAGATGGCGTAGTGGGGCTACTTCTAAGGCAGCATGATCATCGATCATGGAGGAGTAGTTCGACGGTTCGAAGTGAAGTTCGAAGGTCATCTTTGACAAGTATAAATAGCAGGGAAGCCCTCAGAAAAGACCCCCAGACTCAGATCATACAAACCAGTCTTCACTTTATATTTTTCCTTTCCAGTCTTACATTTTCTGCACTTTAAATACCTGCACTTTAATACCAGCACTGCACTTCGATTCATAGGAGTAGTTTCAAGTAGATTCAAGTAGACTGTTGCTGTAAACCTCTTCGAGGCTGAGTTTGAATTATTGTAAGTGTTCATTTTAATGAAATACTTCGATTGTTCTTCACATTAACTGTTATTTCTCTTAAATTCTCCTAAGTCAAGCCACCAGTAAAAGTCCTCTTCATTGAGACTGAAAGAACTAAAACACAATCGTCTGATAATTGGTTGGCAATTATAATTTCTGTAAGGACTGATTGATCCTTGCTGGCACGTTCGCATTTACAAAATTACCCTTCGAAAAGCCAAAAAGCCAACAGATATCTTAGCTTATAATGCATAGACTCATGTCTGGCAAAAAAAACAAGAGGTACATGCAAGCTTCAAATGCATCTGCCAAATAAGTACGGAAATGATGTCAATTGCAATGGTGCATAAACGAACACCACTCACCCTCCACATGAACAACCCAAACTGTTCTTCATGTCTTTTTAACTATGGGGAATTAATAAGTTATAGTGTATATTTGTAAAAATAATAAATAAATAAATAATCGTTATCTCTATCGCAAGAATAATTATTCAATAGTCTAAAACTACTATGTGATATTATTTATATGATATTCCAAATCAAAGTAAGAAATTTTACGAATAAATTATGCTGACTAACTTTTGTTAAGTGATTTAGAGATGAAAAATAACTCACTTGAGAGGTGTGTTATTGTTACTTGCTGATCAAAGATATCACGGAAATAATATACGTTATATTTTGAAAATATCTAATAATTTTTCATACTGTGACTAGTTAGATTCTAAAAGCAAGCCATGCATGAAATCCCAATGATAATGTGAAAAAAAGAAAGTACATATACATGACACTCCCGTGATCTCCACTAAACATTTTCAACTACATAAAAAACAAATGAGTACTTGTGTTTATGTATGAATTGTTGGGTGATTATGTACTTTTCATCAAATTCAAACCTATGTCAATTCTTAAACATTGCCACTGTGAAGTGTTGGATGTTATGTTATTTTTCTTTTCTTTTAATGGGTTTTTGGAGGAGGATTCTGTAACCAAAAAAAATAAAAAATCATTTTAAATGTTATTTTTTATTTTTTATTTTTTGCCAACAAACAAGTTTTAGTCACATTACAAAATTTAGAATCATGGTTTGTAATTAAATGAGTGAGTTTTATGTATTTTGACACCTTGCTTTTGTCTTCTTCAGATATGCTGATTTTACCAACTCCAACTATCAGCAGCTTTGCAAATCTAGTTGTTGGTGTTTGTAGAGCACTATTATTCAAATCTAGTTCAGATTTCATTCTCTTTCCCTCCCACCTTGCTTTGTTTCAAAGATCATCCTAAAAACCATGTTGCCCAGTCTGTTTTTTTGGCCAGACAATTGAAGGTAAATGCTATAAATTTAGTGTTTTTTTCTTCTTATTTTGCGTGTTTTCTTTTTTTTATTTTTTATTTTCTTTAGTGTACCATATAGGCCAAAATCCTAAAAAAAAAAACTATGCACATTTGACAATTTCTTTTTAAGCTGATAAAAAAAATCTAAATATACAACTTTAAAATTGATGATAAAATAATACTTATTCAATAATAATTAAGGAATTAACAGTGTAATTAGCTTTTCTTTTAGCTTTTTGTATGCAATTTGCTACATTAGAAAATAACCTCAAATTTTCATGATATTGATATTAATTTTCTACTTTAGAACAGTATGTGATTTTTTTACTTTTGACTAAGGGTTGGGAAGTAGAAGTTATTCGGTAATCTTAGAGTACTGTCACGTGAATTTTTAATAAAGTTGTGATTGATAGGGGGAGTGAGATCTGTAAATTTGTATTATGTAATTGGAGAACATACAAATACATGATGAATTATGATTGATAAAAAATATACTCACGTGATGTACCAAAAACAACCAACCAGTGTGTTTGGTTTGAATTTTATGAATTAAGTTTTTTGAAAATTGAGTTTTTTGGTTTTCGTTTTTTTTTTTTTTAGTGAATATTTTTAAAATTTTAAATATTTTTTTTACTTTTTTAGATGCACTTTACTTAGATGTATGTAAAAAGTAAAAAAAATTGTGAAAAAAATATTTTAAAAAATTAATAAATACATAAAAATATTAAAAAATGTATTAAATTCTTATATTTTTTTTGTATTTTTTGTATTTAGTGAATTTTTAAAAAAAAAAATTATAATTTTTTTACTTTTTAAATATATTTATGTTAGATGTGTCTAAAAAGTAAAAAATTACTTAAAATATTAAAAAATTTAATAAAAATATGAAAAATAAGCAAATAAAATTTTGTGAAAAATATTTTTAAAAAAATGAAACCAACCAAGCTAATTTTTCGGTGGGAGAGACTGTAGAAATCTGAAAAGAACCAAATTTAAAGCTAAAATAAATAAAGGGGGTCATGAAGTGACCTCAAAGCAGCTGATGTTAAAGATGATTCTGAAATGACAAAATTGTTGTCGTCTCCTCACCAAAAAAGTTATACAAAAAATAAAATAAAATAAAAAAAGTGATTTAACTTTTCAGTTTTCATCAATGATACAATCAAAGTACATAGAAAAATATACTAGGAAAAATTACCATGTAATTTGAAAAAGTTATTATAAATTTATGAAAAAATTTGTAATTTTATTTTATTAATATTTATAATATTTATTATTTTTTTATACTTACACTTATCTGAAATTTTCCCAAATATATATCTATTGGCACCATTTTAACTCACTCACAATTTAATTTTGATTTTTTAAGTGAGATGTTAAAAATGAATTATGAAATGTGAAAATAATATTCACACTAATTTTTAGCATTTAAACTCTTTTCTATGAGATGTAGGAAATTTTATTCGAAATAATGTGACGGTAATATTTTTAAAATAATGAATTATAAAAATAAATGTTTTAATTTGAAATAAAATACATAAGTGCACAAAATTCACCCACAAAAATATACATAGAAAAATAATTTGTGATTGAAGTAAAACCTTTCTATGATGGAATACACATCTCAAATCAATTTAAAATATAATACACCAAACAAGTGACCAATCTAACTACTCACTCAACCACTATATTTATTTATTTATTAATTTCGAATTTTGCAAGAAAAAGAAAAACTAAATCAACGTATAAACAAAATGAAAAAATCAGCAACACCTCCAATCCTCTGTTCCCTTCAACTGAGATTGAGGCGTCAGGATCCTCTGGAGTGGTAACCCTGCAGTGATCTCCTAAAGTGAGGAGATCCAACGGCTAAAATTAAAACTAACCAAAACGACGTCGTTTTGGTTAGTAAATTGAAAAAAAAAATATTTCAAAATTCCGTCCATTTAGAACAGGTATAGCAGCAGGAGGAGGGAAGACAGAAGGAAAGGAAAACAGAGTGCGAGAGAGAGAAGAAAAAAGAGAGAGGCTGGTCCTCCCTGCCTCCCGTCGCCCCGGCGTCGCCGCCGGCGTGCCGTCGCACTGCTTCAAAATCAGATTGCTGCACACACTCCTTCAAATGAATTTGGATGGTGAGATTTGTTCTATTAAATACTTGGTCAAGATTGAGCTGTTGAACACTGAGGTCTATGAAGATGGAAACCATACCTGAATATTAGGATGAATGAAAATATGATGGACAAATAAGGCAGGAAAGAGAACAGAGATTGTGAAAAGAAGGCAAAGCCTCCGGAATCCTAAAATAAAACGTAGATTTTAATCAGAAATTCTACACATGAGAGAGAGAGAGAGAGAAAGACTTGAAGTCATTTTCAAAGGAAAAAAGAGATATATATGAAAGCAACTTCATTCCCATTCACCTGTAAAATTTAACATCATAAATTTGAGATTCATATTGTACACAAAGCCATAAACGAGCATAAATATTACAAAATGAGAAAATATAGCAAGAAGGTCAAGTGATACAAATTCAACTCCTACATAAATATTCTAGAGAGAGAGAATGTAAATGAAGTGGAAATTTTTTCAAAAATTATAATTAGTTGCTGATTGCTAGAACTTAAAAATTCTTGTGGATAGATATTTACTTTTCTGCAATTGAGTTCTGTTAGAATAAGATGGTCCATGAATTTTATTGTAACACGATAACCCAAACTTTTCGAGGATGTCCATTTGGAACCTCCTCCCAAAATAATTATGAACTTCGCCTTTATCCCTAAAATCACCATGTCCTTGGTAACCCCCTGTTGTTGAAACCTTCAATCTGAGCCACACCAACTCCAACATCTTATTTGATAGACCAATTTTAGCACCTTTCAGAATTCGCAATTCAGAATCTTGGCCAGTACCGAGATAGATTGCCTTACATCAGAGAGCATCTATTGCATAGTTTTATAGTGATATAGAAGATTCAAGCAAAAACTACATGCCTCATATTAGCCAGGAAATGTATGTAATGAACTTCTGGATCATAGTG
Source organism: Camellia japonica (assembly GCA_030407325.1). Classification (NCBI taxonomy): domain Eukaryota; kingdom Viridiplantae; phylum Streptophyta; class Magnoliopsida; order Ericales; family Theaceae; genus Camellia; species Camellia japonica. The sequence goes on from JAPPVO010000003.1 coordinate 55,402,962, forward strand.
TACTGCTTATTTTCACTTCACTGTTCTAAAGTATTTTTCCTCATTGCTATGCTTACTGATTTTTCTTTATTTTTTTTCTTTTTTTTTTTCTTTTTTTTCATGCATCCATTATGTTTATCATTGTGTTGCAGCTAATAGTGAATCATGCCCCCTTTTTCCCAATTTGTATCAGTCAAGAGTAACTAATACCTGATTGCAACAAGCTTTGAAAATTATTTTGGTTATTATTTTCACAATCTCTGTTCTCTTTCCTGCCTTATTTGTTCATCATATTTTTCATTCATCCTAATATCCAGGTCTGGTTTCCATCTTTAACAGCTCAATCCAGACCAAGTATTTAATAGAACAAATCTCACCATCCAAATTCATCTGAAGCAGTGCGTGTAGCAATCTGATTCTGAAGCAATGCGACGACACGCCGGCGGCGATGGCGGGGCGACGGGAGGAGGGAGGAGCGGCCACTCTCTCTCTTCTTCTCTCTCTCACACTCTATTTTCGTTTCATTCTGTCTTCCCTCCTACTGCTATACCTGTTCTAAATGGAGGGAATTATGAAATAATTATTTTTTTTCAATTTACTAACCAAAACGACGTCGTTTTGGTTAGTTTTAATTTCAGCCGTCATATCTCCTCCCTTTAGGATATCACTGCAGGGTTACCACTCCAGAGGATCCTGACGCGAGATTGAGTGCCTCTATAACAAATCAAATCCAATCAATTTTCTTTCTCCAAATTCAATAATTTTCAATTTTTATGAAGTTTTGTTAACGAACTTGAGAGTATTGATTATTAATAAAATTATACATTTTTTATAAGCATATATTTTTATGAAAAATAAATAAGGGAAATGATTTGGAGCCCTAAAATCCCCACCCCTAATCCACCTAATTTCCTTTTTAGGAAACTGTTTTTTTTTTTTTCTTTTTTTTTTTCTTTTTTTAACTTGAAATGGCATTTCGGGGGATTCGGGGGCCCCCATTTCGGGGGATGAATCACTGCCCAATAAATAATCACCATCAACAAAATTTATTTTTTATTCATAAGAACATAATTTTAAGTGCTGTTTTGCAAAGTTGGTAAAAAATTAAAGTAGCGCTTGGTAGATCTTTCTAAATATGATTTGAAAATATGAGTTGTATTTTGAGTTTGTGAGTTTTAGAATTATTATTCGAGTGTGAAAAATTTGTTGGTGAATGAGTTTTGAAAAGAGTTTTGAATTGAGTGAGGAATTTTTGATGTGATATATGATATTTGATACAAAAATTTACAACTCATAATCAAATCCAAAACTCAAAATTCTATTAAAACTCATAAAAAAATTTAAAAATTCAGAAAATATTTTTTGTTGAATATATAAAAATTAACATGTGTCAATTATAAATAATAAATAAATAAAAATTTACACTGTTCTAGTCAACCGGCCGAATGATCGGTTAGTCCAAATTTTTCTTTTTCGACTAAGTTTTCAAAAGTAAACGTGAAATTAATTTTTAAAAGTTACAAACAAATACCACGTAAAAACATTACACTGAAACTAAAGTTCCAAAATTCAAACAAATAAAGCGTAAGTTTTTTGAATTTTTTATACTTTTTAACCTTTTTATATAAAAAAAATAAAGAAATAATTATTTCTAGCATTAGCAATAATAACGTAGAGTAAATATATACAAGCCTCACATTGACTCCATTTTCGCTTTGTTTTGGTTCATTACTTGTTCATTTACTGCTCATTCATTCAGCTCAAAGTTTCAGAAACGGGAGGAGATCAAGCCGAAGAAGAAGATGGCGAGCAAGGTCTCCAATTTCTCCGATCTGATCCAACGCGTCACCGCCTCTTGCTTACTCCACCCTCTCGCCGCCGGCCGTCACGATCCCGACGAAATCTCCGACCACCGCACCGGAGACGAGTCCGAAGACGATCATCGTTACAAGACCGAAGATGAGGAAGAAGATGATGAAGTTGAAGATGGAGAGAGAGACGGATTTAGGGTTTTGGATGGGGCGAGATCGGAGAGGGTGATAGAGATGGAGATGATGATGGGGCAAGTGTTCGATGCGGTTTCTGCGATGAAGAGGGCGTACGTTAGCCTTCAGGAGTCGCACTGTCCTTGGGATCCGGATAAGATGAGGGTGGCTGATGTGGCGGTGGTGGCGGAGCTCAGGCGGCTTGGGGTTTTGAGGGAGAGGTTTCGGAGGAGTGTTGGGAGGGAATGTGGAGGGAGAGAGAGGAGGTTGGGGACGGCGGGGGTTACGCTGAGGGAGGTGGTGGCGCCATATGAGGCGGCGGTGGAGGAGCTGAAGAGGGAGGTGAAGGTCAAGGAAGCTGAGGTTCAGAACTTGACGGAAAAGCTCAAAACCGCCACCAGACTCGGCGGGGGCGGCGGTGGAAAGAAGGGGCGGTCTCATCAGTCTAAGAGAAAAGTCAGCTGCAGTCAAGCTCAAGGTACTCTCTCACTCTCAGGGTTATTTTCGTAAATGAGAAGAAAAAACACAAATAAAATCCTATGTAGGCACTGATTTCTCGCCTCGTCAGTGACACAATTAATGTTAAACCCCGGATAATTAGAAACTTTGTGATTGATTGATTGATTGGGATCTACGGTAATTTCGCAATGCATATCTGACCACCGTTTTGTTCTGTACCAGCTGCGGCGGTGCCGGTGCCGGAGATATTCGAAGCCGCCATGAGTTCGGTAAACGAAGCATCGAAGTCCTTCACTTCGCTTCTCCTCTCACTCATGCGCTCTGCCCACTGGGACATCAGCGCCGCCGTAAGATCCATCGAATCCGCTACCTCCACCACCGCTGAATCCGCCGTCGGAGCCCACCACGCCAGGTACGCACTCGAGTCCTACGTCAACCGCAAAATCTTCCAAGGATTCGACCACGAGACCTTCTACATGGACGGTAGCCTCTCCTCTCTCCTCCACCCGGACCAGTTCCGCCGCGAGTGCTTCACCCAGTACCGAGACATGAAAGCCATGGACCCCATCGAGCTCCTCGGGATCTTACCCACTTGCCACTTCGGCAAGTTCTGCTCCAAGAAATTCCTCTCCATCGTCCACCCCAAGATGGAGGAATCTCTGTTCGGAGACTTGGAGCAGCGCCGCCAGGTCCTCGCCGGAAACCACCCGAGGAGTCAGTTCTATGGCGAGTTTTTGGGTCTGGCTAAGGCGGTGTGGTTGCTTCATTTGTTAGCTTTTTCTCTGGATCCGCCGCCGAGTCATTTTGAGGCGAGTAGAGGAGCCGAGTTTCATCCGCAGTATATGGAAAGTGTTGTCAGACTTTCCGGTGGGCGGGGGGTTGTGGGTCAGGTCGTTGGGTTTGCAGTGAGTCCCGGGTTCAAGCTTGTCAACGGGTCGGTCATCAAGGCTAGGGTTTACCTTGTACCCCGGACATGAAACATCCGGGTCGGATTGTTTGTTTGTGTGTTTTTTTTTCTAAATGGTGTTGTTTCGGGTCATGTGAGTGTATGTGTTGTAGATGTGGGTCATGATGCTATAGACGAACTAACTAGGTTAGTAACGTCTTATGAGTAGAGTATTAAGCATACAACTTAAATAATGCCATTTGATTTTTATTTTTGGCTCATCTAGTCAATAAGGTCTTTTAAATTCTAAAAGAGCAATGCTAAAAAACCTTTATAATTTTAAATTTATAAATTTACTCACAATAATGTAATAAAGAGTTGAATCTTTTATCATTAGATGTTTAATTAATTAAAAATTAACACTTATTATACCATAATATTGTGGGTCAAATTATAAAATAAATAAAAAAATATGAATCCAACATTTTCCATTCTAAAATTGGTACCCAATCCTTTTTGTTTCATCTTGAGCTACCAATAAACTCTCTCCATGGGCAGCATCTTTTAGGTTGATTTTTTTTTGTAATTTTTTTTGGGCAAAGGTACAATATTTTTGTAAGAATAAATCATTAAAACAAAAATTTTGAAAGTCAACTTGAAAATCGTTGTCAAACTTGAATATATAAATGATATGATTGCAAAAAATAATTGTTAATAAAGCATGTCAACTAATTACCGAAAATGAAGTAAAATAAAGCTAGCTTTGCATTTCTTTTTATTGGGAATAAAGTCAATACATTAAAGCCATGATCCAAACACTATGTTGAATGTAAAAACTTATAACTTACTCCACCTACCACTACCACCTACTACCTACTCCACTCCATTACCTACTCCACTCCATTAGTGCTCCACAAGAAGCAAGTGCTCTATTTACCCTAATGCTCCATTAAGTTGTTTAGTGCTCCATTTTAGGTTAATTTAATTCCTCCATTTGTAACTCATTCTCCCTATAAAAGAGAGATCATTCTCTCCATTGTAAATATACAATACACACAAAAATGTATATTGATATCAATCAAATATCAATCAATATTATCAATACATAAATTTCCTACATGGTATCAGAGCTGGTTTAGAACCTATTATTTTTCGTTTCACCGGCGGGCGGCAATCTCGCCTTGGCCGCCCGCCGGACCTCAAGCCCCTCCCCATGTATTGATATAGATGCATGACCAGGCTGCTGCAACTGCTGGGCTTGAAGCAGCCAGAGAAGAGCTCTCAGAACTGGCGATCAAGGTTTCAAATGACTGTCATGGGATGGTACCGGTTGAGACCCTAAAAATGTCTTCTCTCTCCGAACTTCCCGTGTCTCTAGAAGACAAGATTGCTTCTAATCTGCCTGCTAGGTTCGGCAACTGCTCTGTTGACAGTTGCTTGACCTCAAATGGCAGTCCCGTTTCTCCAATGGGTAGTGTGGTTTCTCAGGCAGTGGCTGCACTGAAAAAGAGACCACGGCCCTTGTTTAGCAATGGTGATTCCATTCCTTTGGAGTGGATGAACTGCTGAGAAATAAATTTTTTGATTTTCTCTTCTTTATTGGAGCTGTGAGCATGGCTGCAGCACCAAACCCAGCTCTTCTCATCGTTGGACGAGTTTTTCGTAGGCTTTGGTGTTGGAATGGCGGTGGATGCTTGGAGTTGCTGGACTTCCAGCTCTGTTGCAGTTCATATTGATGCTGCTACTTCCCGAATCACCACGTTGGCTTTACCGCAAGGGGAGAGAAGAAGAAGCCAAAAATATACTAAGGAAGCTATACCCAGAAGAAGATGTGGAAGCAGAGATTCAAGCCCTTAAAGAGTCAGTGGAAGCAGAAATTCAGGAACAGGGGTCTTCTGAGAAGATTACCCTTGTCAGACTGTTGAAAACAAAAACAGTAAGAAGAGGACTCATAGCCGGTGTTGGGCTTCAAGTCTTCCAGCAGTTTGTGGGCATAAACACAGTTATGTATTACAGCCCCACAATAGTACAGTTGGCTGGTTTTGCATAGTGAAAGAAGTAGAGCAGTTTGGTTAGATGTTGTTATATCACTTGGACCTTTATCAGCAGTGTTTCATGAGACTACAACACACTCACCGGCTGTTAGTGCTGCTGAGCCGTCTCATTTTACTGCATATACTTGCCCAGATTACACTTCTGCTGGAACTTCTGCTGCCAAGTGGGACTGTATGAAGTACTTGAAGGTCTCATCCCACATTGAAGTCATGAGATCTATTACACATTTGCTGCTAGAAAAAGACAAATCCCCGCAGTCATCAAGTCAACCATGGAGGTACATAAGCATGTATTTGCTTCTCATAATTGCTTGGACCAAAACATAAGCAATTCCATCCAAGTTCATGATTACATTCTATGATTCACAAACAAGCAAGCTGGTTTTCAAATCAAATTCATACCATTCAGATTTGCACACCAACTTTATTTTATTCATGCCAGGGATCAAACTCGATCACCATTTTACATAAAAAAAAAAAAAAAAAAAAAATCTCCAACCACAACCTACTACCACCACATCAACCAGCCTTACTTCTTCGCCTCTTCAGCTGTTCTCTTCTTCTTGCCTTTGTCTTGGGCGGCCCTTGCCGGTGCTGCCTCCGTGTTTCCCACGCCACCGAGCAAGTTGTCTTCCCGTTGCTCCTCAACCGTCACATATGGCGGTCCTCCAAATCTGAGCATCACGGTGGCCTTCCGCTTCAGTTCCTTGTTTTCTGCCTTCAGCACACATATCTCTGCTCGGGCATCCGTATACATGCGCTGGAGCAGAGCCAGTTGGGCTTTTACCTGCTGCACCTCATTTGTTCTACTCTGAAGCCGGTGCGACAGGTTGTTGACCGCAGTCATGGTCTCAACACATGACCTTAATGTATAATAATTGGCCTCAATATCAGATTGAGCAGCCATTATCTGCTCAACTGCCACCATCGGATAGTTCAACGGTGCAAAACCAGGGGGGCTTGGTCCAAGGGCACTTGGTTGCGGTTCCAGGGCAACTGCCCCGGTTATCTCTCTTGTGCACTCATTGAGGTCGGGAAAGAGAGTAAGACCCCGGGAAGAAGAGGCTATGTTGTGGGTAGCGGAACGGGAAGAAGAAGCCATTTTCTGGGCAGAAGTGTTATAGAGTATCTCTCTCAGCAAAACGAAGAGATTTTCAGAGGTTTTCAGCAAGTGTTTTTTGTTCTGTCTAAGCCTCAGCCTCCGTCTTCGTTAAATAGCCACAACAGCCACGCGTATCGCGCGCCGCTCGGCGCGAGACGACAAATTGGCACGCCTTTTGATGGCTCGACTTTTGATGGCTGTCGGGCACGTCTTTTGATGGCACGCCTTTTGATGGCACGCCTTTTGATGGCACGCTTTTTGATAAGATTGGGCACGCCTTTTGAGGGTGCGACTTATATGGGTCCGACAAGACTCTGTAAACTGTCCCGACATTGATTCCGGTTAGCTCCTATATGGGTCCGACAAGACTCTGTAAACTGTCCCGACTTTGATTCCGGTTAGCTTCTATATGGGTCCGACAAGACTCTGTAAACTGTCCCGACATTGATTCCGGTTAGCTCCTATGTGGGTCCGACAAGACTCGATAAACTGTTCCGACATTGATTTCGGTTCTCAGCTACAACGGTCCGACATGACCCAGTAAACTGTTTTCTACATCGGTCCGACATGACCCAGTAAACTGTTTTCTACAACGGTCCGACATGACCCAGTAAACTGTTTTCTACAACGGTCCGACATGACCCCGTAAACTGTTTTCTACAACGGTCCGACATGACCCAGTAAACTGTTTTCTACATCGGTCCGATATGACCCCATAAACTATCTTCTACAACGGTCCGACATGACCCCATAAACTGTCTTCTACAACGGTCTGACACGACCATACAGTGTCTCCTATCCTCTTTTATTTTATTTGTCATTTTATTTTTCCTGTTTTGTTACTCTCTCCAAACTCAAGTTGGTTAGTTCCTAACCCCCTTGAGTTTGAGGGGGGCTGTTGAATGTAAAAACCTATAACTTACTCCACCTACCACTACCACCTACTACCTACTCCACTCCATTACCTACTCCACTCCATTAGTGCTCCACAAGAAGCAAGTGCTCCATTTACCCTAATGCTCCATTAAGTTGTTTAGTGCTCCATTTTAGGTTAATTTAATTCCTCCATTTGTAACTCATTCTCCCTATAAAAGAGAGATCATTCTCTCCATTGTAAATATACAATACACACAAAAATGTATATTGATATCAATCAAATATCAATCAATATTATCAATACATAAATTTCCTACACACTACGTCTTGAAAAAAAAATGTGTCCGTCACCCCTTTCAAAAGAACCTTCTGTTTATTGTTATGATTTTGAATTTTTCTGCTTGGAATATTGTTTTAAATGTTACAAGCAATTGAATAACATAATATGAGTATGAATTGAAATACAAGTGGAATCAAGAACTAGGATGATCAAGCAATGTGAAGATGAATTGTTTTTGTGCTTGCCAACTTCCAAGCAATATGAATATAATTTAATATGAATATGAATTATAATGATCATATTACAAGAAAAAGTTGTTTTTGTGCAAGCAATATAAATATAATTTAATATGAATGTGAATTATAATGATCATATACATTGGCCGAGGCAAAGAAGGATGGGGGGTCACGTGCCCCGCCCCCTCCCCCCCTCCTCAGTTTTGAAATTTTAGTTATTTATTTTTATTTTTTTTTGGTCTTTTGTTATGTATAACATGTTTTTTTTTTTTTTTCTTAACATGTTTTTTGGTTAAGGATTTATTATATTGTTCATAACAAGTAATTATTTGATACTTTAAGAGTACTGTGTGATATTATTTATATAATAATTTAAACTAATAGTATAGCAAAAAATCTTATAGATTGGATATAATGAACTCATTATTTTCAAGCAGTTGACAGACTGCTTTGTGTGATTTGTGATTTCTCATACTTTGAGTATCACTTAGGCAATGTTATATGGTATTGTAAGACTGTTTAATAATTTTCATTCAAAACACATCATTTATAAGCAATGTCATCTCTTTAATATTTTTCTATCAAATAAAAATTAAATAGATTTTATAATAATTTGTGCTATAAACGATGTGTTTTTATTTTCTAAAATTAAGAAATTTGATCAATAATTTTTTGTGCTAAAATTATAAATTTACATCACCATCTCACACGGAGCTATTCTACACTATTATAGAATTTTAATTTGTTCATATTAATAATAAATATGTAATTTTTTATATTTAAATTTAGCTCATAAAATTATTATTATCTTAATGTTCATCATGATTTTTTTTAATAAAAAATTATAATTAATAGTGCTCTTCTAACTTAATTTTCTGGCTCCGTCACTGAATCATATATATTATAAGAAAAAGTAGTTTTTGTGCTTGCCAACTTTTATAATTTTGGTGATAATCATGTTTGATATATCTAGACTGGACAAACCGATCAGCTTCTTCTTTTTTTTTTATTTTTTTTTTTTTGGTTACAGGAAAATTCTCCCACTCTCCCACAGATCCAAGGCAGCGTCCCTTGAGGAGATCACCAAGGTGTCCTAGGTGTCCTGTTGTTCGTTCCGAGCAAGAGACTATAACTTGGAAGCTTGTCCCGACCTCCCAAGTCAGGACTCGCACAGCGGGGGAGAATTAAACCCACACCAAGTAGCTGATAAAACATCCTTGAGGTTAACCTCCTAACCAACTGTGCTACGTCCAAAAGATTAGTCCAAAGAAGAATTGAACCCTGGACCTAGGGACGTAAACTCCAAGCCCTTACCAAGTTGCCATCCACCCCCTGGGTTAACCGATCAGCTTTGAATAGGCAAGATCAGCTTGGAAGAATATAAGGCCAGCTTGAGAAAAATACTTGATCAACTCACTCAAATTTGAGTTGACACCCTAACTAGACGTGCACAGAAAGTTGATCTGCTTTAAGAATTTATAAGAAAATCTCTTCTAAAAAATATATACAATCTAAAAATATTAGTCTCTGTTTTAAAATATTAGTCTCTTAATTTATTTTTTATTATTTTAAAATATTAGTCTATTTTTAAAATTTAAGAAATAAAATAATATAAATTTACTATTTTGCTTTTTTCTAAATTCATTAATAATATAAAAAGTACAATTATGACAATTGATATTCTTAAAAAAATTATACTATCAAAGGGCAATTTTGAAAAACTAATCAGTGTGTTTGGTTTCAGTTTTTTGAATTCAGTTTTTTTTAAATTGACTTTTTTATTTTTAGTGAATATTTTTAAAATTGTAAGTATTTTTTTTTTGCTTTTTTAGATGTACTTTACTTAGATGTATCTAAAAAGTAAAATATTTGTGAAAAAAATATTTTAAAAAATCAATAAATATACAAAAATATGAAAAATATATTAAATTTTTATATTTTTTTATATTTTTAGTATTTAGTGAATTTTTTAAAGATTTTTTTACGAAAATTATACTTTTTAAGTGTATTTATGTTAAGTGTGTCTACAAATTAAAAAAATTGCTTAAAATATTAAAAAAATAAGTAAAAACAAAAAATACAAAAAACAATTTAGTAGAATTTTTTAAAAATATTTTAAAAAAATTGAAAACAAATATATTTTTAAAATGTAATAATTGTAGTATAAAAAAAAAATTAAATTTCCCAAAATAAACTATTATTCTGGAACGAATGGTGTACAAATTTTTTTTTTTTTTTTTTTTTGTTACAGGAAAATCCTCCCTACCCTCCCGCAGGTCCAAGGCAGCGCCCCTTGCAGAGATCACCAAGGTGTCCTGTTAGCCGTTCCGAGCGAGGAGACTATAACTTGGGAACTTACCCCGACCTCCCAAGACAAGCTCCGCTTAAGTCAGGACTCGCACAGCGGGGGAGCATTGAACCCACACCAAGTGCTGACTAGACAACTTGAGGTCCAACCTCCTAACCAACAGTGCTTCGCCCAGGAGATTGGCCCAAGAAGAAAATTGAACTTGTGACCTTGGGGCTTAAACCCAAAGGCCTTACCACAATGCCACAACTCCAAGGCCTTAACCAAAATTTTAGTTTTGAACAAATTGCACAACGGGTTGTTCTACGAGGAAGTTATTGCATTAATTCTCTAAAATGAAGAACCATGTGGGAAAGTTGTTTGAGGATGTTTTTAAAAATTAAGCTCTCTAAAATGGCCAAAAATTATGTGCCGTTTTAGGAACCAAAATAAAAAGTTACGTTTTTGTCAAAAAGTCCAAAAATGTAAGTGGCAAAAACGCAATAAAATTGATTTGGAAAGTTATAAAAATGCAAGTGTTAAATTATAAATTGGGGCCTATGACAAAAAAATAAAATTCTTATGTTGGGTAAGGATATTTTGATCATTTTAATTTGATTTGATATCATAAACAAATATTAAACTAAAAAGCCAAAAGTTAACTTTTTACCAACTTTACAAATCACTTTTCAAAAAATTAAAAAACTTGATAAAAAACCAAAAATTAATTTTTTATCAACTTCTTAAAACACCCCTATATTTAGATGTTCTAACAAAAAAGAGGTGCACGTCCATTCTCTCTCTCTCTCTTTCATTTGCTTCATAATTCTTTTAATTTTATCTAATGAAACTTGACTATCTTTTTTCAATAAACTATATAAAATGAAAATTTTGAGTCATTTAAAATAAATCTCATAAGTTCACCTAGCCAAACAAGGTCTCTCCAGTTAGTGGATGGATTTTATTTGCATCTAAAAAATCATCAAGGACGCTCAATTTCTCAATACTTTCTATTAAATTATTTAAGATTATAATTTATTCTCAATACACCCTATATTTTTTTTTCAAATTACCCTTTAAAGTACACCCAAATAATAAATAAATCAAAAGCTCCAAATTACACCATTTTAAAAAACCCTTACAAAAGATTTCTTATTACATCTATTCTTGAATTTCAAAAGGCACCCAAATCTTCAAATTTCAAGTACATTTTGGGGCGAAATTTAGGCTCTGCTTGATAGAGCTTCCAAACTTTAGTTCCACCTTTTGTTTTTAACGTGGTGTTTGTTTACCGTCTTCAAAAATTAATTTCACACTTACTTTTAAAAACTCTAGCCAAAGCGGGAAAATATAGGCTAGTCGGTCATCCAACCGGTCATCTGGCCGGTTGACCGAAACAGTGCATATTTTTTTATTTTTTTTACAATTGACCCATGTTAATTTTTATATATTCAATAAAAAAAATATTTTCTGAATTTTTAAAAAAAAATTATGAGTTTTGAATAGAATTTTGAGTTATGTGTTTGGTTATGAGTTGTAAGTTTTTGTATCAAATATCATATGTCACATCAAAAATTCTCCACTCAATTCAAAACTCTTTGCAAAACTCATTTACCAAACAAATTTTTTATATTCAAATTATAATTCTAAAACTCACAAACTCAAAATACAACTTTATTTTCAAATCATATTTAAAAAACTCTTCCAAACGTAACTTTAAGATTTTTTTTTGGGCAAATTACACAAATAGTCCCTATAGTTTGGGGCTTGTGTCACTTTGGTCCCTGACTTTTCAATTGTGATACATTTGACCCTGAATTTTGAATTTTGTTCCAATTAAGGACAATTGAACATATAATTAGATTTTTCAAGGATAAAATTGTCAATTTGATAAAATATAAACTAATTTGACAAAAATAAATGTCAAACAAATATTTTTGAATTTTTAAAAATTATTTCTACCTACTAAAAATAAAATTATGTAAAATTGATAACTCTTTTAGACATTTATTTTTTTTTTACCAAATTAATTTTTATTATGTGTTTGGATGATGATCATGTAAAATTAATTTTAAAAAAATTAATCATGTAATTTTTATTAATTTTACATGATTTTATCATTGGTGGATAAAAATAATTTTAAAAAAATTAAAAATATTTTTTTGACATTTATTTTTGTCAAATTAGTTTATATTTTATCAAATTAACGATTTTACCCTTGAAAAATCTAATAATATTTTTAATTGTCCTTATTTGGAACAAGATTCAAAATTCAGGGTCAAATGTGTCACAATTAAAAGGCAGGGACCAAAGTGACACAAGTTCCAAACTATAGGGACTATTAGTGTAATTAACCTTTTTTTTTTTTATCTTTATAGTCTAATATATCTATGTGTATACATACATATGATATATCTGGAACATATACGTATATGTTTATGCAGATACTCTTCGTAACTATTTTACTTTCAACTTTTTGAAACACAAAGATTTGAGTACTCATATTCAAATTCGAAACAATTTCAGCTATTTTAACCTGGGGCTAAAAAGTTTGATTTGGGAATAATTTTGGCCACAGCTTCTCTCCAGTCCAAATCTGGACTGGACGGTGCTGTCCGGCCCTTTGGGGCCCACTACGGGTCGTTTTCGATAATCTAAACCGTTCAATGTGTAGAACTCGTTGAGTACTATATGCCTGTAAAAAATCACATTGATTGGATATCGATAGCTATATGATCAAATCAGTTTTTTATGAAAAAAAATGGACGGCGAAAAATAAACGGCTTACAAAAAACTGATTTGATCATATAGCTATTGATATCCAATCAACGTGATTTTTTACAGGCATATAGTACTTGACGAGTTCTACACATTGAACGGTTTAGATTATTGAAACACGACCCGTAGTGGGCCCCAAAGGGCCGGACAGCACCGTCCAGTCCAGATTTGGACTGGAGAGAAGCTGGGCCCAATAATTTTTTAGTTTTTTTGACTTTTTGGTGAGGTGTCTTTATGGTGAATGACCAAACTGCCCTTGAAGTTATTTTTTATATTTTTACTCCTTGCCATACATACTCCACGTCAGCGTCATTGGTGCGGATTTTTTTTTTATGGGATTAGGCGTATTTTTATGGTTTTTTTTTTTTTTTTAATTTATGTTTTTGTCATTTTTCTTTTTGTATACATTAATTTGTTATTTTTCTTTAATTTACGTTTTTGTCTTATTTATTTTTATTGGTATACAATAATTTGTTTTTATTTTTTAAAAATGGGTTTTCATGTGTTTTATTTATTTGTAAATTACGTGGCAAATGGTAATTTATGTTTTTAAATTTTTTTTTTTTGGATGAGGCTTATTTTTCTGGTTCTTTTTTTTTTAATTTACGTTTTTGTCATTTTTATTTTTATTTATATACATTAATTTGTTTTTATTTTTCAAAAATAATTTTTCATGTGTTTTATTTATTTTTAAATTACGGGGCAAATGCTAATTTCTGTTTTTTTTTTTTTTTTTTTTATGAGGCGTATTTTTGATGTTCTTTTTTTTTTGTTAATGTACGTTTTTCTCATTTTTATTTTTATTTGTATACATTAATTTGTTTTTATTTTTCAAAAATGGTTTTTTATGTGTTTTATTTATTTTAAAATTACGTGGCAACTGCTAATTTTTGTTTTTAAATTTATTTATTTATTTATTTTGGTTGGATGAGGCGTATTTTTGTGGTTTTTTTTTTTCATTTACGTTTTTGTCATTTTTTTTTTTATTGTTTTCAATTTGCTTTTTTTTTTTGGGGGTTTGGAAAAAGCTTTCTTATGTTTTGTTTTTTTTAACATGACTTTGAAAATGTAAATTTGGGTGTTATGTTGTTGTCTTCTTTTTATATATATATATATACATATATTAATTTGTTTTTTTTATTTTGAAAAAGGCTTTTTCATGTTTTTTTTTTGAAATGACGTGGAAACTGCTAATTTCGGTTTCATTTTATTGACTTTTTTTTTTTTTTTTTTGAAAAGGTTTTTTCTTGTTTTTTTATTTTAAATGACGTTGACAATACCGTTTGGGGACTGACTAAATTAGTCAATTAGCCAAAAAGTTACTAAGCCAACCACTCATACCAAAAAGTCAAAGATTCTCTTTTCTCTCTACTTTTTGCACATCTTTTCGTAATTAGTCAAAAAGTCATCCCAAACATACAAGTTTTTTTTACCTACCTTTTTAGCCAAATAGCCAAAAAGTTACTAAATTAGCCTGTTCCCAAACGAGGCTTATGTGTTTTTTTGTTGTTGTTGTGTGTTTTTTTTTATTTTATTTTTTTTGTTGGAAAAGTTTTATTATGTTTTTTTTTTTTTCAAATGACCTGAAAAATGATAATTTTGGTTTTTTTTTGTTTTTTTGTTTTAATTTGTTTTTTGTTTTTGGAAAAGGATTTTTTATGTTTTTTTAAAATGACGTGGAAAATGCTAATTTTTGGATGAGGCGTATTTTTGTGGTTCTTTTTTTTTCATTTACGTTTTTGTCATTTTTTTTTATTTGTATACATTAATTTGTTTTTATTTTTCAAAAATGAGTTTTCATGTGTTTTATTTTTTAAAAAAATTACATGGCAAATGCTAATTTCTGTTTTTATTATTTATTTATTTTTTTTTTTTGTGGATGAGGCGTATTTTTGTGGTTCTTTTTTTTTTTAATTTACGTTTTTGTCATTTTTTTTTATTTGTATACATTAATTTGTTTTTATTTTTCAAAAATGAGTTTTCATGTGTTTTATTTTTTAAAAAAATTACATGGCAAATGCTAATTTCTGTTTTTATTTATTTATTTATTTTTTTTTTTTGTGGATGAGGCGTATTTTTGTGGTTCTTTTTTTTTTTAATTTACGTTTTTGTCATTTTTATTTTTATTTGTATACATTAATTTGTTTTTATTTGTGGTTTTTCATGTGGGGGTAGTTTGGTAAATTTACCTTGAAGTGGGTTGTTGCCAGTCAATTGCAGTGGCTTTTGTCTCCATTTGGCTACTTTAGCCTCTTTTGTCCCGTAGTGGCTATTTTAGCCCCAATTTGCGTTGCCAAAACGGAGGCTCAATCATCTTGTTCTATGGTTTTCAAACCCGGACCGGTGAGCGAACCAGAAAAGTGACCCAGGGGTGGACGGATCACCGGTTCAACCGTCGGATCAAAGCGGTCGAACCGTGACGTCATAATTACGTCATAAATATATTAAATATATATATATATATTAAAAATATAAATATAAAAATGAAAAAAAAAAATTAAATTCAACAAAATAATAGAATTTTCAAATATCACTCACAATGAAATTGTAATTTGCAATAATAATGTGACATACCTTATTTTTATTTGTTGAAGACCTTTCTCTAAATGGGTTGCGCAACCTTTTCACAAGCAAAAATCACTACACAATCTAAACATATATCAAAATTAGAAAATAGAACATATTCTAAATACAATCATAATAATGAAAGTAATAAAAGCATTATACTAAAAGCAATTAAGATTACCTATTTGTCAAATAAAACACAAACATAATCAAATAAAAACACTTTAGTTTTACTACGTCAATTAAGAGTCAAATTTCAAACACAAACATAAACCAAACAAGCATAGAGATAAGATCTATAATTCCAAATCTTAAAACACAATAATGGAAAAAGTTCAAAACCAATCCACTACAAACACATCATGCCACAAAAACATTTCTTTTTTTTCCTAATTCCTTGGCAAGCCCTCCATTAGCCAAGCATCGTCATCCTCATTTTCATTGTTGCTTGTGCCAACTCCACCACTTTGAGCATTAGATCTATCATCCATGTTGACATCACCAAATGATCCAAGGTCAATACCATCTCCAACCTCTAAGACCACATCATCCTCATCATCTTCTACAATAGTTACGACAAAATCAATAAGTAATCAATTTAATAATGACAAAAACATTGTTATATAATAATGAAATAATTAATTACTAACCATCACGTAGACCATGACATTGCCTCTTATTTTGTGGAGCCGAATTTTCTTGATAAAATATTTGTTCCAACTCATCAAAATCAAGAAGAGGAGGCTCTTCTTCATCTTCAACAATCCAAAACTCGGTTTTGTCAATACTTTCAATGTCAACCGGATCATAGTTCTTCATGTTGTTGAAATGCCTATAATTTTCACTTAGAAGTAAGATTACTTGAATAAATATTCTATTACTAAATGTATGACAAGGTAAATGGTTCATTTACCTATTCTTCAATCGCAAATTATAATGAATGTATACAAGATCATTAAGCCTTTGATGTTCCAATCTATTTCTCTTCTTTGTATGAATACGTTCAAAAACACTCCAGTTCCTTTCACATCCAGAAGAGCTACTAGTTTGGCAGGGTTGGTTTGGGATATTCTAAAAAAGTGCACTTTTTGACTTATTGGCTTATATGGGTTGATGTGTTAGAGAGGTGATGTGATTTAAATAAGATGATGTGACTTAAATAGGATAGTGACTTTTTGACTTTTTGTATTATTTAGGTTATGCCAAACTTGGCCTAAGAATTCGAATAGCCAACTTTTGCAAATTTGGAGCACTATGGCCAAATAACCTCCACTATTCATCTTATTATTAAAAGAAAAGAAAAGAAGAAATAAATAAATTAGATCTAATATTACACTTAAAGAATTATTAAGTAATCACAATGAAAAAAAATTAAATGTAATAAATAATTTTACCTGGTTGTGTTGTTTTGGATGTAATAGTAGCAAGCTCTCTTCCAAAACTTTCTAATTGATCTCAAAACAATCTTGCTTCATCCAAGATTTTTGTCTTGCTACATGTAGCTTTTGTTTTTACCACATCAAGCACACTTGCCATAACCTCTGGTTTTTTGCAAAATGATGATTGATCATATTGAAAAGCCGGATTCAACCAATACGCCGCAGCGTGGATATTTTTGCGTAATGTTCTATCCCAACGATCTTTGACAATACTTGTATAAGGCTTGTACAATCTTTTTTTCTTCATGAAAACATTCTTAATTGCTATTCTTGCCCTATACATGCCCTCATATACATATCCCATTAAAGGTTTTTTATCTCCATCAACAATACGCAACAATCTCATGAGTGGCTCAACAATCTTAACAATGATCAAGCAATCATTTGAAAACTTACTATCTAAAATGATAGCAACAACTTCTTTTGCTTTCTTATCTTTTGCATGCCTTGAATCGACAAAATCCTTACTTGTCACTAAGGCTTTCAAATCATGCATATGTTTTTGAATACTATGCAATGCAATGAAAGTAGTGGCAAAACGAGTTGCTCCTAGGCGCACAATTTCAGTCCATCCTTTCCTTTTCCTTAACCAAGCTATCAACCATGGGCGATTGTAAATAAATCTTGTCACACTTGATGCTCTAGACGCAAGCTCTTTCACATGATTCAACTTGGCAATATCACTTAACACTAAGTTCAAACAATGTGCTGCACAAGGAGACCAATTAATATTCTTGTAAGTTTCACTAACAAGCCTTCCAGCAGCAACATAATTTGCCCCATTATCTGTCACCATGTGCACAATATTGCTTGGTCCCACCCACTCAATAATTTCTTCAAACAATTTAAAAAGAAGAGGAGCATCTTTTACAACATCAGAGGCATCAACAGATTTAACAAAAGTGATTCCTCTAGGACAATAGACAAGAAAATTAATGAGAGTTCTATGTCTACCATCAGTCCAACCATTACCCATAATTGTACACCCAGAATCTGCCCAAGTACTCTTTACAGAGTCAATAAACAATTGAAGCTCTTTCTTTGAGTCACTCAATAAAGAAACTCGAACTTCATGGTAGGTAGGAACTTTAAATCATGGACCAATGGCGATTGCAGCATCAAACATGGGCTGAAAGTATATGGAATTGACAACATTCATTGAAACACATGTATCATACAAAAATTTTGCCACAATCATATGTGCCCTATATACAGCTTCTTTAGTTGCAATGGCACTTTTGATAGTTGGTTGAGAGCCTGGAGTGGTCCTTGGTGCAAAAAAACTATCAATTTTTGCAGGGTCCTTTCCTTTTCCTCTTTGTGTCATTGTTGCCTTACTTTTATTCCTACTACCACCACCTTCATTAATTAAGATGCCCTTATTGTGTTGTGGAATTATTTCTTCAATTTCAGCATCATCCTCAAATTCGAAAACAGCCCGACCAAAGGGATTAGATTCCTCACTTCGTTTATTTTTCTCAATAATTGCTTTCAAAGCCTCTTCCATTCGATACCTAACATCACCTGGCACTTTCTTACATGGCCCAACCTCACCAGACTTTCCTGCAAGATGTTGCTTCATTCTATTAATCCCTCCACCTTTGATAGTTTTCCCACAATATAAACATGTTAAAGTTTTCTTCCCATCGGGAGCTCGCCCCTCAGTTACATGGTCCCATGCTGGATCAGATTTACCCTTGTTGATGACGGGGTATTAGAATGTGCAGTTGAATTATGGCCAGATGAAGCCATTTCACCTAAAACAGCCATATATAATATTTGAAATACAATAATTACTATGTTTAATGGATCCAAATGTTTAATACAATAATTACTTTTCATGAATCCATTTCGCATAATTAAATTCAAATTCACAAATCCAAGTGCAACCTTCAAGAATTATTGAAATTAATACAGATGCCTAGCAAGAATAACAATGTTTAATAGAAGCAAATTCAACGACAACTTACAGAATTCACATAACAATGTTTACTTTTCCTCTGTTAATCATTTTCAGGAAGAATAGTTAAATTTAATGACAACTTCAAATTCAATGACAACTTACAGAATTCAATGACAACTTCAACTTCCTTTATTAGGCAACTACAACTTAAAGACTAGTTAAATTGTTGCATTTGAGCTTAACAGACCCCAAATTTGATTTTCTTTTTAATTGCAGCAAAGCATGTTGGCAATTCTTCATCATGATCTTAATTAAAATTCAAACCCCAAATTCTTTTTAAAGTCAAGACAGAGATAGGCACAAATAGTCAAATACAAGTATATAAACATGGCAAGGCAAGGCAATAACTCAGAAAGAAAATTCATTTGCAATGTAATTTTCTATCATGGTTTAAAATGTAACCTGTTAAACTGTCGTAACCCATGTTTTTTATATTCTTTCAATTTTTTTGTTATTATGTATTATTATTACAATTAAATTAGGGAAAGAAAGAGGGAAAAAAATGTAACTACCGTTCAGAGAAAAAAAAAACCAAATAAACAGGGTCGGTCACCACCCTTGAAGAGAAAAAGGGAAAAAGCAAAGAAACAGGGGTTGTCTCTCTAATCTAAATCTGATATATATATATATATAAACCAGCAGGAAGGAACAGAGAAAAAGGGAAGAGCAGAGTAGAGCAGCAAAAGAGGAAGAGAAGGGGGAAAGAAAGAGAATACTTACCAAAGGAAGAGTAGAGCAGAAAAATGGAAGAGCAGATTGCAGAGGTCGTCGCCGTCGGTCACCAGAATTTCGCAGAGAGAGAGTGAGATTTCATCAGGCCAAAACCAACGAGAACCCTTTTTGAGAGAGAGATGAGGCGAAGAAAATATGATGCAGCCCTAGAATTAGGGTTTTTTCAGTGTTATATATAACTTCAATCAACCCGTCCGGTTCCTCAAAACTCGTCCGGGTCACTGGGTTTTCCGGTTGAACCGGTGGGTTTTCCGGTTCTCTCGTATAAGAGCGGTTTTGAGCCTCCTCCGGGTTTGCTGGGCAGTCCGGACCGGAATCAGGCCCGGTTCCCGGTTCGACCGGTCCGACCGGCCGGTCCGGTCCGGGTTTGAAAACCATCCGAAGACTCTCTAATTCCGCTAGAATTCTATTTGATGCCAACCCTAAGCTTTTGTTCAAACTTGGAAATTCTATAGGCTATTCTAAAGGATCTCATAGAAGTATGGTAGCAGTGACTTTGAAAATCCTTTCAAAAAATTTTAAATAGATTTATCATTACAGCTATTTTGGAATGACAGAACTTGAGAAAGAAGATGAAGAAGAGAATTCAATATAAATAACATGTATAAGTGATTTGGGTATATTATAAAAATAATAATATTTTATTTTAAAATTTAATGTGTATTATCTCTACTAGTACATTTGCATTAGGATATAATAGAAACAAAAATTTTAAAATTTTTACTAGATATACTGAGTTGGTATTTGGGTGCAATTCAAAGGAAATTCAAAGAAATAGAAGTACAGAGATATAAACAACTAAAAGAAAAGAAAAAACAACAGGTAGATGAAGAACTAATCCTTCAACACACTAACTCCAGTCATGTCATCTATGGCCAGAGCCTTCACTTCTTTAGGAGGTTCTTCAAGCACCACTACATGTTCATCTTGTGCAACTCCCATGTTTGCAAGTAGATCAGCGCATTTGTTGCCCTCCCTTGGGGTATGTTGTAGGGAGCAGTCGCACCTTTTCAACAGGAATTTTCATCCTCTATGAGAGCTTTATATGGTGAGTTGAGGCATGGATCATTCTGTATTTGGTTGATAGCTAGTTCCGAATAAGATTTAATATCCACTCTCTTAGTTCCTTTCTGGAATAGAATTGTAAGTCCTCTGTAGATAGCCCACAGTTCAGCTTTGAGACTTGAGCAATGTCCCAGTTTTCCATAAAATCCCCAGATCCATACTCCTGTTTTATTTCGCAGCAGCCCTTCATATCCAACTTGGCCTGGGTCACCTTTTGAACAGCCATCAACATTGAGCTTGAGTTTTCCTACAGATGGACAAAACCAGTAAATTAGTCTGGGTTGATAAGGCCTGGGATGAAGGACAGAATAACAGGCCTATCAATCTCTTGAACATAATTTCTTATGTTCTTGAGATTGACTTGAATGGAATGAATAAGATTATCGAACACAAGTTTGTTGCGATCTTTCCAAATTTGCTAAAGTGTAGTTATAAAAACAATTTGTCATTTTTTCCAAAAACAACTCACTTTTATCTTTTTAATTGGAGGTAATCTATTCAAGTAAAGGCCTATCACAACCTTCATTCCACCTGTTACCATCTTTGATTTTAGTCCAGATGTTTTTGGATATGGTGCATTTCCTGAGGAGATGGTTCATATCTTCACTAGCCAAACCACATCTAGGGCATAAGTCAAATGTGGTCATATTCCTCACAAGTCTCATGTGATTAGTTAGCAGCCTTCTTTTTAGAATAAACGAGATGAAGCATTTCAGTTTCTAGGGACTTTTAGTTTCTAGAACCATTTCCAATCCCTGCAATCCCCTTTCTGCCCTACAATGAGCTTATAAGTTAATGATGTAGTAAAGTTGTCACAGGTAGATCCAACCCAAACAGGGGTATTTGCATAGGTGACAAATTTGGGCCTGTGAATTTTGAGGATTTCCTTGGGAGTTTAAAATATTTCCCAAAGCATCTATGTCCCAATAGCCCTCTTCATTGAGTATTGAGCTAACTTTTTTAAGATTATTATCTTGCTGAGAGGTGTAAGTTGTAGATAATGGTTGTTTCCTACACCACCGGTTACACCACAAAGATATGTTCTCACAATTTCCCATATTCCATTTGATTTATTTCTTCAAATTATCTCTGTTTTTGCATATGCTTTTCTAGGTATGTGAAGAACTCCTCTCGAGGGGCCAATTAAAGATGGAATGCCTTTTCAAATACTTGGAATGTAGCATTTTACACCATAATTTGTCCTTGTCAATCAGTATTTTCCACCCAAGTTTAGTCAATAAAGCTGCATTATGGTCCCTTGTTTTTTTAAGTCCCAGTCCACCTTCTGTCTTGCTTTTACAAACATTGTCCCAGTTAACCAAGTGTACTTTCTTTTTAGAATTAGTTTCACTCCATAAGAAATTTCCATTGAGCCGTCTATCAATTTTATCACAAACCCTCATAGGAATTTCCATGGTCTGCATGTTATAACTTGGTATAGCAGATGTGACAGGCTAAATAAGTGTGGTTCTACTAGCTAGGAAGAGGTTTCTAGCCTTCCAACTTGACAGCCTATTTTGTAATTTCTCCAAAGTGTCCCGGAACATGTTTCTATTGGCTCTACCATAGATCATAAGAGAACCCAGATATTTACCAAGGTTTTGGATTAAAGGGATGCCACTATGAAAGCTTAGGGATAAGACTTTGTTACGAGCTAAGTTGGGTGAAACAAAAAGTTTGGACTTAGAATGATTAATTTTTTGCCAAAAAACTGCACAAAATTCAGAAAAGCACTTTCAGTATAATGCCACAGTTGGCGAGGTCTGCTTTGGCAAATAAAGTAAGATCATCAACAAAGAATAAATGAGAGATGAGTGGGCTATTGCAAGCTGCTTTAATACTTTTTCACTGACTACATTCAACCTTGAAATTAATCATATTAGAAATGCATAGTACGAAGAGGTAAGGGAAGAGGAGCTAAACATGGGCCAAGCCCGGCTTACATGAGAAGGCCCAAAACCACGAAATTTATGGCGGGAATACATGAATTTTTATAATCGCGCCAAACGCTTCCCAAATACTCTTTATCGACCCAAGTATAAAAACCCCCCCTTTTCCTTCTTCTCTTTCCCACACTTTTTTTTCTCGTCTCTTCCCACAAACCCTAGCTCTGAACTTTCCCGGAAAATCAAACAACTCCGAGAAAGAAAAATGTTGGAGCTGAGGCTTGTTCAGGGCAGTCTGCTGAAGAAGGTCATGGAGGCGATCAAGGATCTGGTCAACGACGCCAACTTCGACTGCTCCGCCACTGGATTCTCTCTCCAGGCCATGGATTCGAGCCACGTGGCCCTGGTGGCGCTACTCCTCAGATCCGAGGGTTTCGAGCACTACCGGTGTGATCGGAACATGTCCATGGGGATGAATCTCGGAAACATGTCGAAGATGCTCAAGTGTGCTGGGAACGACGATATCATCACCATCAAGGCTGATGATGGAAGTGATACTGTCACTTTTATGTTTGAAAGCCCCAGTAAGCCTCTCTTAGTTCTTGCTTAGGGTTTTGAAGTTTAATTTGGATTGTTTTGTTTGGAATTTAGGGTTTTAGCTGTCAATTTCACTTTGAACTAGGGTTTTACTGTCGTATGTACACATATACATATATGCATATATTTGTCATCTCGGTGTGATTCATGGAAAGTTGTAATTATGATGTGTGTTCGTGTATGTCTGTTTGGAGAAAATGATTTGTTTGCTAGGCTGGTGAGAAAACCTAAGAAAATTGAGGCAAATTAAGCACTGAAATGGAAGAATCACATCATAATTGCCCAGCATACACAGTTCTCTCTCTTAAACAAAATAGAGGTTGAAGTTTCATTTTGTTAGTGTTGTTTTGGTTTTGGGGGTGCGGCGGGAGGCCACTATGTTGTTTTGGTTTTGAACTAGGGTTGAAAGTTACAATTTTTTGTTGTGTTATGTCACTTTGTTATAAAATTATTAATGACAAATTTATGGTGTGCACCTGAAGTTACAAATGATGAATTATAATTTTTGTGATAAGAAAACTAATTTTGGTGGGTACTCATTTAGGACTGTCTGATATTACCCTCTTGGGGAATGTGGGATATCATGTTCTTATTATTGTTTTCATTATCTGGTCTTTGTTGATGTGAGTTTCGTTCTTTTGTTTCTTGTATTGTTTTATTGGCACTGTATTACAGCTCAAGATAAGATTGCTGATTTTGAGATGAAGCTGATGGACATTGATAGTGAGCACCTTGGAATTCCAGAAGCAGAGTACCATGCTATTGTCCGGATGCCGTCAGCTGAATTTGCTAGGATTTGTAAAGATCTTAGCAGTATTGGCGATACTGGTATTGTATTATTCATTTTCATGGTCAATGAGTTTTTGTATTTTGTGCATTAATTTAATTTAATAATCTTGAGAATTCGATTGATGTGTGCAGTTGTCATCTCTGTGACAAAGGAAGGTGTTAAGTTCTCAACAAGAGGTGATATTGGAACTGCAAATGTTGTCTGCCGGCAAAATACCACAGTAGACAAGGTAATATCTTCTAGCTTGTAAGCATGGTTATCAAAATTGATCTAAATTGTTGAATCGTACAATCCTAGATTTTCCAAATGATCCAAATGGTGTAAAATCAGGCCTCGTTTGAGAACAAGCTAATTTAGTAATTTTTTGGCTATTTGGCTAAAATATGAGCTAAAAAAAACTAGTATGTTTGGGATGATTTTTTGGTTTTTTACGAAAAGATGTGCAAAAAGTAGAGAGAAGAGAATCTTTGATTTTTTGGTATGGGTTGTTGGCTTTTTGGCTAATTTAGTAACTTTTTGACTTTTTAACTAAAAAAGAGAGTTCCCAAATAGAATCACAAGTAAGATTGGTAGGATTATGTGGAATTTTGTAGAATTGTATAGGATTGCAAGCAGGATTGCTGATTGATGATCTTCATTATTGGTATTTTTACCCTAATTTTTATGAGAAGTAAAGTTTCATGATTCTTTATCTGATTGTATGATTTATTTTCAATACACTCACCAATCACATAGGATCATGATTTTGACAACCATGCTTACAAAGGTGGAACCTTTTTTACCCCAAAATTTTTATAGCAAATTGCATAGTCATGGAGTTCCATGTATGGATTTGTTATTTCTTGTGCACAATATAGTTGGTTGACATGGGATATAATTTGTTAATTTGCAGCCAGAGGAATCTACAATTATAGAAATGAATGAGCCCGTGTCATTAACATTTGCTCTGAGGTACATGAACTCCTTCACAAAGGCAACTCCATTGTCAAACACAGTTACAATAAGCTTGTCTTCAGAGCTACCTGTTGTGGTCGAGTACAAGATCGCTGAAATGGGTTATATCAGGTTCTACTTGGCTCCAAAGATCGAAGAGGACGAAGATGAGACTAAGGCTTAAGCTTAAATTTTCCAAATTTTGATCTTCAGCCTTTAACATTGTATGAATTATTTTAAGATCAGTCTATATGCTGATAACCTTGTGTTTCATTGGTTTGGTTATTTTAGTTCATAACTTAGCCTTCCAATATTCCGTTTTGCTTTGTGTTCTTGGGTATCTTGTATTTGTATGTTTTTTACTACATAAATTTGGTTAGACTTTTAGGGTGTTTTAGATGGTGTTGAAATATTTGATTTAGCCCCAAATTTTTATTTAGTGGAGATTTGGGCAACTCGCATTGGCTCTGTACTTTTTATTGGATTTGTATTTTCAAGAGTTTTAGAATTTCTTAAGGAGAAGCTTGCCATCACGAACCTGAATATACATGGACATGGTTCACCTTGCTGGAAGGTTGCCCTGTTTACGTGGTTCACTTTTTGGAATTTATGGTTTGTATCCAATTTGAATTTAAACCTTCCCAAAGCCAACACATTAATGCTGAGCAACAATAGAGATTATTGATTGGTATCAGCAACCTTAAAATTATCAGTCTATTGGATTACAAGTAAATATGATGTTGTCAGAGGTTTGGACCAGTTAATCTTGAAATGCACATTTACAAAAAATAACAAACTCAAATATACTGGAAATAGCACATTTCCAGTGATCTGTAGGCAAATCAATGGAACAAGCAGGAGAGGTATACACCACTTTCAAGTCTCATCACCAGTTGCTGTATATTACCACAGAAATATTTCAATCTAGTAGATTTGTACAAAATAATTTCTAGGAAGAAAAAAAGTTTATTTCATTTTCATAATTCTTTTGTTCAAAGGATGCATTTGAATTTTGAGTGAAACATCCTACTACAATCCTTAATCTCAACTACAACAGTTCCACACTCTCAAACTTGCAAAAAATTGTATACATTCCCGGTACTTAAAAAGAAACAAAATTTAATCACACAAACCAGAAAAATTGCCACTGTTATCACCAAAAATTGACTCTTGCAATGCAAATTTGAAGTTCTACGGATAATCAGATGAAAGACTTCTTTACTAGGTTGATATGAAGAATCACTCTGACAAGAGCTACTGTGCAGAGCAACACAAGCATCATCATGACCCAGTATCTGAATGTGAGGAGACACACAGGCTTCATATGCCAGGAAGTGATTAAAGAGAAGACGAGAGGGACAAAAGAACCATAGAGAGTTCGATCAGGTCATCCTCCAGTCATCACCAGCATAGACTGCTTGATCACCGAGCTCTTCTTCAATTCGAAGCAACTGCAATAAACTTTAGCCATTAGTTTCATGCCTACCTTTCAATTTTAATAATACACTGCTGGCTTGCTAAGACAAATTCAATAAACATGGCTTCATTTTTATTTTTATTTTTTAGGGGTTAATATCTGTATTTTTGTTTTGTTACTGAGCAATTATCGCTGATCTAAATTATTTTATAGCAACACATCAGCCAAGACGAAGAAGCTAATATGAACATACATTTAACAAAAGATTAAACAATTGGCAAGGGAAAAATTACTAAGTTGATTGAAAGGGTCATTTTGGTAGCTTAATTGCACAAAGTTGCCACCTTGTCATAGGTAGAAAGTAAACGGAGGTCCACAAGGAGGGTATAACAAGAAAGATTAAATTCATCTATTAAAAAAAAAAAAAACCAGAGCATGAAGCTCCCACTAATCATATGGGCATTATAGAAGTAAACATTTATTTGTGGAAATGTTCCTGGCATAACAGCTAACTATGCTACAACACTATATTGATGGTGCCTCACAGGTTAATACCCTAAGCCTGCAACTAATTTTAGTATAATTCAAGTGGGAAAACTGCAAGAGACAAAAAGAAGCAGCTGAAATTGCATGGGAAAAGCTACTTATTGTATAATTCATGCCTTTTATTGCCTAAATTTAACTTGAATCAAGTTGGAAAACTGCATGTGAGAGAGATCAAGTCAATTGCATGAAAGAGAAGTAAACCTGGTTGTACTTTGCTAGCCGTTCTCCTCGGCAAGGCGCCCCTGCTTTGATCTGACCAGTTGAAAGGCCAACAGCCAAGTCGGCAATGAAAGAATCTTCAGTTTCCCCACATCTATGAGAGATCACCACTCCCCAGTGATCATCTTTTGCCAGCTTCACTACTTCAATGGCCTCAGTCACAGTCCCTATTTGATTCAACTGAATTTCATAAAAATACAATCAGAATTCACAGTCCAGTTGGCGATTTTGCACCATCAATTTTAGGTAATATCATAGGATTGGTTACAGCTTACAGCTTACAATGTTTATGTTATAAGCCATGAGTTATTCTTGATGATAACAGCAACAAAGCTAGATACTGTTAGATAAATATTTTTAACTTAACAAACAGATATAAATATATATATATATTATAATTCTAGACACAAATAATTTTAATTAAAAAATTGAATGCTAAATCTGTTTGCCTCTCTAAGGTAGGAATTACCAAGACAAGCAAATGCAAGAGTACAGCATCATATAGTGACGACAAAGGCAATAGCACTGCCTGCCAACTCATGCACAGTAGTTCTGGAAAAAATTAAGTTTTAACACGAGTCATAGAAGAAAAAACAAAAGATTGGAAAGAGGTTCAAATGATCCAATTATTTCTTCTTTTTTTCATTGATGGACACTGGTCCATTTATTTGGACGTAAAAAACACATTACAGCTAAAAATGATGCTCATCTGAAAACTCCTTATATTTTAAAGAAAGATGAAACCACAGTAAAATAAGGAAATTGCATGGTCAAGACTGCCATTATCGCATTTAGTAAAACAAGGTTTGAAAGTGTAAAATAGTCCTCAAACCAAAAAAAAAAAAATTCTTGAAAAGGAGGAAAGTCCTTCTCCAGTTGGCTTACTTCTTTTAAAAAATATATATATTTAAAATGAAGACAAAAAACAATTGGTCAAAATTAGTGCTTGCCCATCAGAATCACTTTGACAAGATAGCCACAGAAGTTCCTTTATGAATTGGCAGGATACCTTGAGAAGAAGAACATTGCAAGCAGACTCCTGAATGGCTTTCTCAATACGCTTTGGATTAGACATCAATAAATCATCCCCCACAACCTGGAACAGAAAATTTTCTCTTAAATTAAATCTGGAGGAAGACAAAGAAACATGAAAAGAAAATAGCATACACAATAAAAAGAAAGAACTGGGGCAGGAACCAACAGAAATATTGAATATGAATGCGGTCAGATCTTAGGTTGAAGCTCGGCTTACATAAAAGGCAATTTAATAAAATGAATATAATCAGCTACACCTCCAACTTATACTTCGGGAGCTTATTAAATACAATTTGAACAATTAAAAGGGTGTAGGATCTTTACAGGCCACAAAATGGTGGGACATGGCACAGAATTGTGTGACAACAACAGCTTCATATAAACAAGAAGTTAAAAAACTCGTTAACAAGGAATATGGACAAACCTGGCAAATTCCAAGACTGGAAAAATTTTGACATGTTCCCAGTCCTCCTTGTCAAATGGATCTTCGATTGATACAATTGGGTATTCTAGGAGCCCCAAAAAGTTCAAAAATGGAAAAAGAAAGAGGCATTATCACCAAGGCCATATTTTATATTGAGCAAGTGTTCAAATAAAATGTTAGGAGAAACATTCAGTGATACATACCTGCACAGAGTTCTTTGTATAAATCAATCATCTCTTCTCCTGACCTGAAGTTTTGCTCTGACTTATTTGGTGTTTTATAATCTAAATCGTACTTTGTACCTAAATCAGGAAGGGAAAATAAAAAGAGAGAATATAATTCAATTTTATAGGCAAGGAAAATACAAACTGATAACATAGCAAGACCAAAAGACCCCAAGTGTACACGCAATTATTGGCAGCCTATGTGAATAGAGTGAGGAAAACAGCTTCAATTTCCATTCCACTGTTAAACTCTATTGCCATACAGATTATATTCAAATATCATCTCATGCTAGTTCCTACATAATGACGTTACATTATTGCACAACGATTCTCAATTAATACTAGTGTAGAAGGAACTCTTTTATTTTCCAATTTTACCATTACTGGAGGACAATTATCGATGACATACAACAATACCTATGCAGAAATCAGTAGCAGATACATCAATCGCTATCTTTATTTTCTCACTATACCCTGTTCTGCTGATGGCTTCCTTTACAAGATCCAATCCTTCTCTAAAGCTGCAAATGCAGAGGACCAAGATCACTAAATGAACAGAGAAAAATAAAGATCAATGTGAAGGAAAAAGCTTGCCTGGAGATGTTTGGAGCAAAACCACCATCTTCACCAACATTGCATCCATGTGCACCATGTTTTTCTGTAATAACAGCCTGCCCTTTTTGCCAAAGAAAAATGAAATAATGAATGAGCCAAAAGCACAGGCATGGGCACAAGTTGCAGACATCTAATTAAAAAAAAAAAATCACAAAAAAAAAGGTGAATAGAGCATTAAAATCATGAATGTATCAACAACGCTGAGATGAAGCTAGACAGCATTTTATAAACAATGTGCAACTATTTAATGTGTTACAAAGAAAAAGTTGACCATTCGAAATTAAAGCTTGGCAGTCTATAACCATCAATAGTGCCTAAATTCGTAAATGCATTAAACACAAGGGAATGTTAAAAAATAAGAAATTGACCAGTGGAAATTAATGACTGGCAGTCTACAACAATCAATAGTGGCTATAATTCATCAATATGCTGCAAGAGAAGGGAAGGTAGCAAACACGTTGCATTTGCTTCTTAGATCATGCATATGTGCACATGCATGTAGAACCCAAGTATGCAATAAAGCAGACTTAATAGTTCAGAACTGAGGCAACAGTATTTCAATGAACATGCACGTGAACCAAGCCTTCTCCACAATCCTCTCCTCAATCACCCAATAAATTATGCCTTCTCAGTCAACCAAAACCACAAATAAACCAATACATACACTCATGGATATATGGTATCTATATATTTCAAAATTAACCACACTAAATTTATCAAATAAATCAAAGAGGCTTAGCTAACTAATGGGGGAAAAATTATCAAGAAAAAAATTCATGCAATTAATGGGGAAAATTTTACTGAACTGAAGCATTCATCTAACTGCATTAAACCCATCTCTTTCAGCAGTGCATTAAGTTAATCAAGAACTCACCAAGTATTTTTGGAATGAAAGAGACAGATTTAGGAGACATAATTTTGGGGTTAGATGCCTCTGCTATTAGTGTATTTAGAGTGAGAGAGGTAAAGATTTTGGAGAGGGAGAGAAATAGTGGTGTTGAATGGAGGGGATCAGTTTGGTGATGGGTGGCTCGTAGAGGGAGAGGGAGGGGGCGGGGGGGGGGGGGGGGGAGTGGTGCTTGGTGGCGGGTGCACAAGGGGCTGGGGGGTGGTGTGCTTGATAAATGTAGAAGATGAAGGTCATGATTTGATAAGAGACTTAACTTGGAATGAGTGAACTCAGTGGATTCTTGGTAGAGAGGGTAAACAATCAGTTTTCCCCTTAAAAATGGTCACATGACCTACAAGTTAGAGCTACTGGCAAGGATGCAGTTACATCTAATTGTTCATGTTTCACAGCACATAGAGGTAACCAGGTATTGGTTAATAATTGTCCCCTTTTTGAAAACACAAAATTATTTTTGTAGCCACGGCTTCCGTTGGATTGCTGTTGGACTTGTAAAGGAGGCATTAGCTTGATGAAATGGGCTGCCACGTGAGGATGAAACCTAGGAAGGATGTGATGACTTGGCAATGATTTGCACATATCAATCTTGTAGACAAGGTTGCTTCCGAAGAGGGAGGGGATAATACTTTCCAGCCATTGTTCACATAAACAACAGAAGAAATAGATGGAAGAGTCCATATTGGTGTCCAAAGTCCAGTCCAAGTGATTTACCCGTGGGAACATATGCAAGTCATTCTATTTGGATTTTCTTTTACAGTTTTACCCCCAAAAAGGGGAAACTTTTACTTGCACGATGATTAGTTTGTAGGCAGGTGTCTTGGAAAGTTCAAGTTTCGGTCATAGTAGTACTAGTCTTGGGCAGTGAGAGTTTGAGCCTTGGATGTCAGTTCTTGTGTACTACATATCTTTGTTTTGATCATGAATGTATGAAAGGAGAGTCAACCCTAAAAAAGTAGCATTGGAGGTGGGAACTCCTTCTAATGAGTTCTAGACTGATAGGCTATACCTATCACTTTCCTATGAAACTGTTTTACTGTTTGAAAAATGAACAGTACCATAAATTATCAAGCTGCAAAAACAGAAAATGAACAATTGAGAATGGTTTTCCCCTTTTCAATAAAAGAGCAATTTAGATGTTTCACGCTAAAGAAATAAAAACCAAGCAGCAACTTTAAAAGATAAGAACCATTAAGCTAAGATCAAAATCCAAAAGATGTTATTTTCCAATTGAAGGAAGTTACCTTTAAATGATGGTACGTTTCAGAGCCCATTTGCATTGCCTCCTCAAATTTTTTCGCTCCAATAGGAAGAATCATAATATCCTGATAATATTTCAACCATCAAAGCAATTTGAGAATCATGGCAAAAAAACAATGTCAATATGTTTAATTGTTTGTAAGAAGCAAAGTCACCAATGATACAACTGGAGTAGTAAAAAATCCATAGGCATAGATAGGAGAAGATGAAAAAGAAGCACAAAAAAATGACTATAACAAAGCAACTGAAGACAGGAGCCTAACATCATTTTACATGTGATGTTGTAGTTTCCTTAAATTCATAATACATGTCATTGGTATAACGTGATGAAGTAGAATCCTTGTTCATTGCACAACATACTTGTCATCGACTCATTGTTAAAAAGTCACACAACAGAAGAAAAATCAGAATAATAGAGACACAGGGCCGAGAATAAATAAAAATATTTGGCATGTCACAATATTCATTTTTGTGCAGAAGACAATAATAGAACTTTGTGCAAAAGGTTATCAGGTAACCTTGAGAAAAAATCACTTAACATAGTAACATAAACAGACATTCAAGTAGGTTAATTACAACCTGAAGAACCAGATTGTTTCCAGCATGTTTTCCACCACTTATCAGACAGAAGGCAGGGACAGGAAGAATCAGGTGGCTTCTTCCAGAGAGTTCGGCTATGTGCTTGTAAAGTGGAAGCTGAAAATAATATGTCACAACAAATTTAAAGGAAACTTAAAACAAATTTTGTAACAAAATAAAATTTATAAAACAAAAAATATGGAAAAGGAAATAGAATTCAAAATCAACTTCAAAATAAGGAAAGCAAAAGTCAGCAAAAAGTTAATATCACAAATATCCATGCCTCCTTTTCAGCAGCTCCAGCTTTGCAAGCAGCAATTGAAACGGCTAAAATTGCATTTGCACCAAGTTCACCCTGCAAAATAACATGAAGTTAGAAAGTTAATGCTAAAAAAAATATATATATAATATAAACAATTACAAAAGCTTCTGCTCTGGAAGGAAAGTAACAAAAATCTCTTCCAAATGCAACCAGTCATCTGAGAGGAATGTTGACGAGTGGATTTTTGGATGACAACTAATGAAAGACAACAAAGGCACCAAGCCACATTTTCCTAAGTGCTTTTAACCAAGCAAAAGAACAGCAGGTTTGAAAGGATGATGCACTTAAAAGTTAGACATATAGAAGCCACTGTTAGCTAGCCTGAGATGAATGGGAGGGGCTTGAAAAGATTTATTACATGAACAAACCAACTCGAGGAAAAAAAAGTCCAAAACTTGTAATATCTAGGACTTATATGATCCATAGAAGTTAGAGGTCGTCAATGGCCACAATAATGGTTCTACATTCTAAACTTGAGTTACCAAAAATATTCTTCAATATGTACATAAATCTCTTCCAATATATTTTCCATCTGGAACTGGAACTACAATGGATATTTTTGTTTTGTTTTGTTTTGTTTTTGGATAAATGGAACTACAATGGATATTAAGAACAAGTAAAAGAACACACACGTTTGTAAAAGTAATAACATAAAATCTACATCTCCAACTCAACCTAGATTCCAAGATCAGCACAATCTACACTAATGAGAACTCCATCATTGAGAATCAAATGACTGATCTCAGTAAAAGCATCACTACTTGCCAAAAAGTTCAGATAGCAATTTGTGAAAATATCAATGTTAAAGGTTTCTAGTGCCTAATATGTTGTTACACTAGTCAGTGGGAACTTTCAGATACTATTATACATTGCAATGAGTAAAGAACCCAACTCATTACATTCATTCTTTCAGTAATACGATACATATTCCAAAATTTTCCAAATTGTGAAATGTAAAAATGGCATTGCATATGAAACCATCTAATAATACCAAATTATTTAGAGAAAAGAGAGAGAAAAAAAGACACCTTCTTCTCTGTCTTGTCCAAGTCTATCATTGCCTGATCAATTTGTGACTGAAGAGTTGGATCCATACCGATCAAAGCCTCAGATATTTTCTCATTAATATTCTTAACAGCTCTTTGCACACTTTTTCCAAGATACGTTCCCTTGTCTCCATCACGTAATTCAATAGCTTCATACCTGGAGTCAATTAATATAAATTTGTGGCATGATTCTTCTTATGATTGAAACCAAAATTAAATAAGAGACAAAACATCGTGATAACAATTACTTAAATATTTGTGTAGGACAGCTCATGAAAATGCCAAAGGATACAATTCATAGAGCATGGCCTGCTATAAATGGCATACCCCTAGATACTCTAGAAACAAAGTAATGCGAGATTGCCTTAACTAGAATTACAACGGACATAAACATCTAAATATTTACACAAATAGGCACCGAATAGACATCCAAAATTCTTCTAGCAGTATTGCGATAGACAAGATCATTCAAAGTTTCAAACCATTGATAACCGAAGGTAAAAAAAGGCAGTCCGAGTGCACAACCCCATGTGCGGAGAGGTTGTTTCTGTGGTTTGAATCCATGATGCATACGTCACAATGAAGCAATCTTACCACTGCCCCAAGGCCCACGGTAAAAATTCAACCAAGTGAGACAATGCCATTTATCATAATTAGATACAGATGGAATTCTAAGGAATCAATTATATTGAATAGTTATACTCTCCTAGCCTCTTTTTTATTTTATTTTGTCCTAGCAGGGACAACAATGTGGTGATTTACTGATTACAATTACAAACTTGTACAAAAATCTCAACAGTCAGCGCTGATTTTATACAGGAAAGTCCAAATTTCAGGAAATACGATGCTCCCTTTCTAGGTTTATCCTCAAAATCACACAAATTTTGAAGTTGACATTGAGAGAGGAGGAGATTGAGAAAGCATACATTCCAGAAGAAGCGCCGCTAGGAGCAGAAGCACGGAACATGCCCTTATTGGTGTAAAGATCAACTTCAACTGTAGGAATTCCTCTGCTATCCAGGATTTGCCTGGCTTTAACCTTGGTGATCACCGAAGGTACAGCTTTCCTCATATGATTAGACTGTTTATACACACACACACACACACACACACAAAAGCATTCAAAACCACTGAACTTGTTTGTTTGGAAGCAAAGAAAATTGACATGAGAAAGAGGCAGGTTACAATGAAGAGAACGGGATCGGGAGTCTTGGCCCTAACGGCGGCATTGACGGCGTCCTCGATTTTCCGAGAAAGCATGTACTTGTCCAGATATTCTTGCACCGACATTTCCTTCTCTGTTGGTGGAGTTTTCGGGAAGCTGATTAGACCTTGAAAATCTTCGGCTCTGCAATTGCAAGTTTTATTTTTATTTCTTTTTTTTGGTTTCGTTTGGCTGCTGAGAAAGTGGTTTAGGAAGATGGATTTGAAGAAAGTGGATTTTGAAGAAGTGTTTGTGGTTGTTGCTGTGATGATCTTGTTGGTGTTTGCGTTGGAGTGGTAAGGAAAGAGTGTCTTATACGCTGTTGTTGTGGTGAATACTTGGAATCGGGGTTTGGGTTGGGGTGGATCTAGGCAGTAGAGGCGACAAGGGCAGTTTCACGAGGGGAGAGTAAAGACGCGACGTCGTTTTGTACGTGGCCCAAAACAAAAATTAAAAGGTGAAGTTCCAATAAATCCAAAATTTAGATTTTGTGAACTGATTAGTCTCTAAATTTTTCTTATGGACCCAAAAGTCCTGTTATAAGTGAAATTACATGAAGGGATAGGGGCAAAACACACGTGTGTGGAAAACAAAGGGTGAATGTGGGATTTTGCAATAGGCTGAAATTACACATTTGCACCAAGCTCACTATAGATTTTTTGTGTTTTCCCTCCTTTGCAATCGAATCTCACACTATCAGGGTAGGAAAGATTCTGTATTCCCAATGTTGAATTGTTGCGTAGTTAATATGACATTGGGTTCCAATGTTCTTCGTTGCAACTTCCAGAAGTCGTGAGATTGAGGCACATTAGGATACAGAAACCCTACATTGTGTGAACGAGGGATTGGGTGTTAGAGCCAGCAGACGTTGAATTTGTATTGTTGAATGGGTGTTGCGGAGATGACGACGCCACGACCAAGTTAGTGATGTTTATTTGAAAAGGAGTCGGGAATGGGAGGCCTATTGATAGGGTTTGCTAGCGTAGAGTTAGGGGTTGTAACGTTGGGGTTTAATACTGATGTTGTATGCCTTTTTTGTGGTATGTGCTTGGTATTTGGTCCACCACTGTTAGATTTTTGAATTTTGTTGGGTTTAGATTGTTTGGCAACGTCGTCTGGTATTCAATCTTGTGTTGATGTGTGTTTTTTTTTTTTTTTTTTTTTGTAGGATCAACCATTCTGTGTTTCTCTTTCACTTTTAGGTTGGGGTATTATTCGGATGGCACATTTTGCAATTGGATTGTGACGTTAATGGGTGATATATGAGAATTCCACATACACATTAAACCATATAACCAAAATGTCGTCCTGGTTATGTGATCCTAATGTCTATGTGCTTTGGCATTACATGTTGGCCAACCTAGGTGTAGTGTCCTGTGTTGTGGAACTGTAGATGTGTTGAATCTGCTTATATAACACGGCATTAACGCCGTACTCAACTGTGTCGTTGAACGATATGAAAATGGGGAGTAATGGTTATATTGTCAATGTGTATGGAAATTGTTATGTTGAGGTTTTCTAGCATTTTTTGTCGTTTTAATGTGTTCTTGTTTTTACACCAGTATGGGTCAGAATGGGTGGCTGATGTGTTATTGCAGGTGTTGTTTGTATGTGATTCGAAAATTTGTGATAGTTGTTTAGGTCTTTGATGGGAAATGTTATATTGGTTATTATGTGTTCTGTCACACTTCTTTGAAAATGTATTATTGGGTCTTCCATAAGCTTGTGAGGTTGTATTAATTGTTTCCGTATGTAAGGAATCGTTAAGGCATACATGTTTACATTGGAAGTGTGTTTATGGAGAGTGATAACAATTATTGAGTCCTTGAATGGAACAATGTTTTGTACGTTTGATGAGCGAGTCATGTACAGTCATAACCTGAGTACACTACAATGCACATGACAAGGAATTGTTATTCAACTCGTTGTCAACATGATACAAACATATATGTTTTACACATTAGTATACAGTCGTTATATGGAAATGATGAATTCAAACATCGATCCACCTTGAACTTATTGTAACCGGATATGTCGAACAACATGTATACCAAACCCGACACCAACCCATCAAACTTCCCACAAATAACGTCAACGATTCTCTCGAACGTCGATGCGTAATGCAACCGAATAGCAGCATTGGTTTTGTCGTACGTGCACAACAACAAAATCCCAGCATCCATACCTGCGCATAACAAACACATGGCCATCACACATTCCATACATTACACATTATGGTGATGTATAATTTTTTTGAATTAGACACCATTACAGTTAACTTCTTGATTGAAAAAAAAAAATGAAACCCAGATTGAAACAAAACCACCATGATGACCAAACATGCTAACGTGCATCAGTAAACCAACATAGACACATCGAGACCACCAAATGCGAAAAAAATTGCCAACCCGTGTAGAAAACCACATCGATCAACCACCAAACAAACCCACATTACACATAAACACCCACCATTAACACAACACACGACAAACATGAAAAATGACCCCCAACCAATAACAATACCCACCCCCTATCCAACTAAAAAATCACATCACACCCCTGTACATAAAGAACAATCGACCAAAATGTACATACCTTGTGTCATTCTGCTAGACCCGAGCAAATGCAACACCACCGTCTCTAGAAAAACACACTAGTAAAAAAGACTCCTGTTCACTCCCCGAAATGCCAAAATCCACATCCATCGTGATACACTCCACCAAATCTCACACACAGAATAATATCAATCATGTCTTACCCACATACCTAGCAATTTGTTCTCAAAATAAATCATTAAAAAGGGTATTCTAGTCAAGAGATACACCTTTCCAAAAAAAAAACTAGGACCGATCAGTCCATAAGAAAATTCTTAGGACTAAATGGATCAACACTCCTCGATATAGGATTTATGGGTAAATTCTTGGAACTAAAAATTTGCTAAAAAAGTAGGTTTTATCTTGGGTGATTCTACTTACACCACTCTTTTACCTTCTTACACCTTCCATCTCATTACACCACTAAAAAAAAAATATAACTCTCATTATACCCCCATTATTATACCAATATTAACCCTAAATTAACCCTTTCATCTCTTTACACCACTTGACTTTTGAAGGGAAAAGAGAGAAGCAGCAGTAAGGAAGACGACAAGTCCGACGCAGAGAAGACGAGTGTTTTGGATGGCGGGAGGGATTTGAACGACATTGTGGCCTGTGTTACCGGCGTGGAAGATTGAACTCATTCTTCTCATTCACTCAAGGTAAGTGAAAAACTCTTCTTTCTCTCTCTATATTAACAGACATATATATGTATCTATATATGTATCTCTATCATCTATATCATATTTTTTTTTGAATAAACAAAGAATAACACATTCCCAACACAGTTTTGGTGGTTTTGATATTCTAATTTAATTGGGTTTGTAATTTTTGGTGCTAATTTTGAATGTTAAAGTTCAAATTTTGGTCCTCTGTTTTATCAAATTTTTGTCCTCTGTTTTGATGTTCTAATTTTGAATTTTGAAGTTCAATTTTGAATGTTGAAGTTGAAATTTTGGTCCTCTGTTTTGATCTTCTATGTTGTAATTTAGCAACTTCAGTTAGTTCTTGGCTCTTACTTGAATAAAGTATTTCTACTCTTGCTGAGAAACTGTGGCTTAGAAAAAGAAACATGAAAACTTTTCCTTTATTTTATTAAAAATTTAATGCTGAAACAAGTATTGAAACAAATCAAGTGTACATTTATTTTATTATATACATAAATATATATGACATGCACACAGGAGAGAAGGAAGCACCAACAGATTAGTTCGTGATTTTGTCATATTCTTTTCCCTATACATTCCTTTATATCCCCTAGTCAATTATTTTTCAGTTACCTTTCATTTGAACTAGATGTGAGCACCATATGCATGTTCCTCATCTCATAGTATTTCTTATCATCTATTTGTTTCCAATTTGATCTCTTGCGCCGATCATGCTTTGAAATAAATACTTTTATTCTCTTTTTGTATATTGGCACATTAAAACGATTTAAGAAGAGAAATTAAAATTGTTCCGTAACAAAATAGTTATGAAACAAACCTGGGTATTTGCTTAACAGAATAGATTTCTCTCATATTGCCAAGTGGGTATTTGCTTAACAAAATATATTTCTCATATTGCCAAGTCAAAACTATATAAAGAAAAGAAACACAAATAGGTTTTTGGTTATAATACAACATAATAGATGTATGAATATGACATACCACATTATTTGGCACATTGAACTCGATTTTTCTCTTCTTATTATTCTTTTATTCGTTCCATTATTTCTCTAAGTGGGCTCCAAGGCCAACAATGCAGCAAGGTTTGGGAAATCAGTTAAATCCATAAGCATTTTGTAATCATCTGCTTTTGATACATGTCCATTACTTACTTTGTGATCTGCAGATTGAATACCAATATTATCACCTTTCACCTCTTCTTCGTTGTTGCTGTTGTTTTGCTTCTTCCCCTCTCTCAGTTCTGTTGTGTCCTCCTGATTTATTTCACAGCTCTGACCATTTTTAATGCCCCTATTCTCTTTACTATCTGGTAAAGTCACAAGCTGTTGAAGATTTGGTGCCTCAGTTGTCGCCACTTGCTTAGGTTTTTTATGGTGTTTCTCTTATTACAACATTCAATAAATTAACCATAAGATCCATACTAGGCTCGAGCACCACATATATAAGTATACAATTGTGTGTGTCAATTTTCAATACACTGCCAACTAAGCACTCAGTTGGAGAACACTGGCAGAATAGATTAAGCCCGAACGACCTGCAACAGAAAGAATAGATTCCGGCGGTGGTTCGTCCACCCGGGGGCACTCCGACGATCAAGTCAGTTATCTCTCAAAGATAGCAAAAGTGATTAACTCACTATTCAGAATAAAAAGCATACCTTAGACCCATGAGGGTGCCTCTCTTTTATAGCCAACACAAACCTAGTCCTAACAGAAGCCTAACTTCAATGGACTTAGGATTACTGCTAATCTTGGTCTTCCAGTAGGATTGGGATAAACTCTCTAAGAGTCTTATCTTTATCCAAACTGAAGTCCTCTTCCATTCTAAGACTCTTGTCCCTTATCTGCTTATCCCGAATTCCGGTATTCTCGTAGATAACCTCGGCCTAGTCGAGATCACCTCGGTGTCATGACCAAGACACATGGCACCCCGGCTGGCACTTCGGTGACACCTCGGCCACGTGTTGTCATTCAAAAATTATGTCCCCACAACTGCCTCCTAGGTTCTATTACTTCGGCATCCTGAGGTGATGGAACCTATATCATTCTTTTCATTTAGCACATCGGCTAAGTTCGCTTTATCCTTCATTACCGAGATCATCATTCGTTAGCTCAAATATGACCAAGACTTAGTTTGTTTTCATCAATGCTTTAGAATAATTTGCATGTCTTCAATGTACACCTTAACTGTGCAACCTCATCGGGGTGGAATACTTCGGTTAAACCACTATCGGTTTATTTCGGCAAGTACGTAGGTATTTCTCTCAACATAACATTGGCTTAACTTGTAAATTTTTCATAAAGTTTCAACAAGTTTTAAACACAACCTCAGTTTAACTTCAACTTGTAAATTTTTCATAAATTTCAACAAGTTTTAAACACGACCTCGGTTTAACTTCAACTTGTAATTTTTTCTTAAAATTTCAACAAGTGTTAAACATGACATCGGTTTCACTTCAACTTGTAAATTTTTCTTAAAAATTTCAACAAGTGTTAAACATGACCTCAGTTTAACTTTAACTTGTAAATTTTTCTTAAATTTTAACAAGTGTTAAATATGACCTCAGTTTAACTTCAACTTATAAATTTTTCTTAAAATTTCAACAAGTGTTAAACATGACCTCAGTTTAACTTCAACTTTAAATTTTTCATAAATTTCAACAAGTGTTAAACCGATCTTGGCTTGAAAATTCCAACTCTCAAGCATCATTCTCCAACCCTCTACATGGCTTCCACCTGCTCCTTTGTGGACCTTATATAAAAAGTCTTTAACTTAGGCTGAGCTTTTCTCTTCTCAGACTTAATCATCTAGGCCAAGATCTTGTCTTCTAGAATCTAGGATCTGCTCATTTTAGGCTAAGCTCTTTTTTTCTCGGACCTAATCATCTAGGCTGAGATCGTGTCTTCTGGGATTCTCCATGCCCGACCTCCCGCGAAGGCCGGTGAGAATGTCTCTTGGTCCCACCATGCTGAGGGATTGCAGGAACCATTTTTTGCCCCTCTTTCTGGGCACCTTTCTTGGCCGCTGGAATCGGCGTATCTTGTAGCGGGAACGGTGGCTGCATGACGTTGTTCTGCATCAGGAAATTGACGACTGTTTGCAGGTCCGCCAATTTGTTCGACATTCCCTTCATCTCGTCGTCCCTCCGCAGGCATCTATCTTTCCATACCTGGAGGTCGTCCTCGTTATAATACCCGCTCCGGTCCGATTTCTTTGGTACGCCGCCCTCTTGGCCGATGTTCCTTCCTCCGTGATTCTTATCACGAGTCTCTTCGTTGCAGTTGTCTTCTTCGACGTCAAGGTCAATATGTTTCCCACTCTCAGTAAGGGTGTCGTCCCTAACCTTCTCTTTTTGTCCGTCGTTGGCTATCTATTCTCCTTTCGTTCCCACAGACAGCGCCAAATTGTGTGTGTCAATTTTCGACCACACTGCCAACTAAGCACTCAACTGGAGAACACTGGCAGAATAGATTAAGCCCGAACGACCTGCAACAGAAAGAATAGATTCCGGCGGTGGTTCGTCCACCCGGGGGCACTCCGACGATCAAGTCAGTTATCTCTCAAAGATAGCAAAAGTGCTTAATTCACTATTCAGAATAAAAAGCATACCTTAGACTCATGAGGGTGCCTCTCTTTTATAGCCAACACAAACCTAGTCCCAATAAAAGCCTAACTTCAATGGACTTAGGATTACTGCTAATTTTGGACTCCTAGTAGGATTGAGATAAACTCTCTAAGAGTCTTATCTTTATCCAAACTGAAGTCCTCTCCCAGTCTAGGACTCCTGTCCCTTATCCGCTTATCCCAGATTCCGGTATTCTCGCAGATAACCTCGGCTTAGCCGAGATCACCTCGGCATCATGACCAAGACATATG
The DNA here is from genome assembly GCA_030407325.1 of Camellia japonica. Taxonomy (NCBI): domain Eukaryota; kingdom Viridiplantae; phylum Streptophyta; class Magnoliopsida; order Ericales; family Theaceae; genus Camellia; species Camellia japonica. The sequence continues at coordinate 55,444,790 of JAPPVO010000003.1, forward strand.
GCACCCCAACTGGCACTTCGGTGACACCTCGGCCACGTGTTGTTATTCAAAAATTATGTCCCCACAACAATTATATGCATCTTTTATGAATAGAAGAAGTATGGATAAGGTAAATCCTATTTAATAAGAATTTTCTTCTTTGTATTTGATATCAACCTATTGGGAGCAATGATCTTCTTGTCCCCATTTGATGACTGTCATCTTTGTTTGCCAATTAATGAATGAAAGAAAGATCATTAGGTACTCAAAATGAAGGCCTCAACATCAAATAAAATGCAAAGATCTAACAATTGGTTTTATATAACTTGAACCATGAAGAAGTTATCTTGTTAATAACAATCAAGCATGAAGAGACCCCCAAGAGAGCAAGTCATATGGAAAATCACGTCCACAAAATCAGCTACAGTCACCAAATCATGGAAAACCATAAAAAATAAAAGTCATTGTATAAATAAACCTAGAGCCAGAATATAATTCTACAGATATTGATGCAGGATAAGTGAAAGGATTACTCTCCTACTAGTAGTGAGCCCAAAACTAATATATTGTGGTAGAAAACAAGCTCATTCTTTTCTTCATATTTTTTTTCCTTTTATATAATCTCAACCAAAAAGTAGACACAACTTTCAAATCAGCTAAAGAGAGTTGAGCGTAAAGGAACAATAAATAATATATTGGATTTAAAATTTAAAAATTGAACCAAATCTAAGCAAAAGTAGTTTGAGAAAACAAAATTCAAAAAATTGGAAAAGAATCATTATAACTTTAGTTTATTTCTAAGAAGCAACAAAATAATTTTTCATCACAAACATCTGGAACATATCAATATTTTTTGGAGCCTTAATTCTTGATAGTAATAAACTTAAAGCAAATCAACAAATGAATACCTTTTATTATATCAGTTCAATCCACATAGTCATATATATATATATATATATATATATGTACATATACATGCATCACATGTAGTCTAGTATAATACACTAGACCATGTGTAACGTTCCAGTCTATGTGGTGTCTCATGTAGTGTAGTACTAGTTATCTTTGGATATCAACTTTCTCTTATAATAATATCATCCAAAGGTAAGGTATCCCAAGAAGATTAGATTGTGAGCTTTAAGACAGAATACAATGTTAACATTTAAAAATTAAAAATAAACAGAAAAAACTGGAAACTTGAAATAGAACAATGTAGGCACATTAAAATTGTCAAATGCATACTTGCATTATATTTTGAATTTTTCCCCTTTTTTATACATTTGTACATTCAAATTTTTTTCTTTAAATTGAATGTTATCTATGAAATTATGGTTTCTTTGCTGATATTGTTTACATCAGTCGTTTAATATGTTCGAGTTTTTGCTGATATTGGGTTTAATGTTTTTTTTTTACACAGAAATGGTTAGTGGTGTCTCACGTAAGAGGCCAATGGCATCCAACAAAAGACGTGCTAGGCAAACAGAACCTGAACCAGTGGAAGTGAATGTCCCTGTGGAGGATGATGACCATGTGGATGCGAATAATGATTATATTGACGACAATATTGGTGTGGAGGATAACGATGTCAATAATGATATTAGTGTAGAGGCTGACCTCATGGATGACGATGTTGGTGTGGATGATGACAACACAGAACCAGTTCTGGGTGCTCCAGAGGATCCTTCATTGCTAATTAGCTTCCGTAACTATGTTGCTGTTGTTGTTTGGAAGAAAAAGGTATTTTGAGAATTTCTCAACAATAAACTAATCATATGTACTATATGCTTCAAATTATTTATATGTTTTATGTAAAATGCAGGAACGAGGACCTCTTAAATGTTTGAATCATTCTCGAAAGCTTGCCGAGTGGCCATGGATGTCACCAACAGTCCAAAATGGTAGGTGGAGACATTTGGTTGAGCAGTCTGGTCTTAGTGTCCTTATTGATCACACATATCAGCATGGCAATAGAGTGACAATATCTGCTTTCGTTGAAAGGTGGCATTTAGAGACATGTACATTTCACATACCAGATAGTGAGATGACTGTCACATTGGATGATGTGCAGACCATACTTGGCATTCCAGTCACTGGCATGGCTTTGTCATGTCCTAAGTTAATGTACGGGGAGCAAATATTCAGGCGAGCCCGTACTCCTTTCTTCCAAACTCCTGTCTGTCCGATCGACCTGCGAGCACAACGGCGGTGAGCTACCCGGCGGTGTGTGGCCGGAAAACCCCTCCGACGATCAAGTTAGAACACACACACACAGGCGTTAGATAGAGAGAAGGGAGAGTGTAGAGTGCTTATCTTACCAAATGTTCCTCTGTCTCAGCATGGGGGGCGCAGACATGCTTATATACGTTCTGCGCCCCAAATCTACTCTCATTAGTCTCTCGACACGTGGTGCTGCCATCCCATCCGTCAGCACAAATCCCGCTGAACATCACCTACTTAAACTGCCAGCCCACTCTACTGGGAGCTCGGCAGCCGGGGTGCAGTATCTCGGCTTCCTACGGCCATGCTGCACTTTACACTAAAATGCTCTAATAACCGAGCTCCGTAAAAGCCGAGCTCGGGTGTATTCCGGCAAAGCCGAGCTTGAAGTAGGACATGTCGGTTAACCAAAGGCCTTCATGCCGAGCCACGGGTGCGCGCCTTCCAACTGAGCAACGCACGAACCGTGGAACCCTGTGAGGCTGCGGAAGTCTCAGCCGAACCCTCACTTGACCAGCTTCCGTACCAACAAGTCCGAGTAGCTCGGTTCCACATGCCCTTTTCCATTACCGAGCAAAAATCCCTTCTGGATAGGCCCAGGCTACCACGGCCCAAAGGTGTTCGGCCCACAATTTGTCCGGCATTACCACGGCCCAATCCAGATCATAAATCTCCCTCTCAATTGCCCCTTAATTCCGTCCGCGCAAGCGTGACCGGGATTACCTGTTTTGACCGGGGTAACACTTCCTCGGTTCTCAGTTTGCAAGACAGTGACCGGGTTAGTTGACATACCTGTCTTCAAAACTTGCCCGGTCGACGCCTCAATTCACCATTATGTCTCTTTAGTACTGACGCCGCCGTCAATAGGGACACGTGTCGTGCGTTGATTGGCCTCGAGCAACCAACCCTGACGTCCCTTCGTATTCAAAATTTTTGGCAGTTCCTTGGCCTATATACACGCCCAGTCTGTCTTCATCTCATTCTTACTGACTCTCTTCCATTCTAAGCGTCTTGAAGCTGCAGTGCCCTCGCCAAGCCTCCATTCTTGCCTTCCTCTGTGTTTGTGCTCGAAGGAACTGCATCTGCCTTTACTCTGGTAAGTCCTTCGAGCTCTTTGTTGCTATTTCATTTGTTATTCCACACTTTAGGGCACATAATCCATAGATTTTAGGGTATAGGCCCCCAAAACCCTCTCATGCCCCTTGCACTCGTTGTTGTTCTTCAATCCCAGTGATGAACACATGAATACATGAAGAACTGGAGCGGACCGGGCTCCAGGTCACTTTTTGATCCCAAAATTCAATAAGACCGAGCAATTTGCTAGTTTATCAAAACCTTAGCAGAAACGGGGTAGGCAGAGAACTGGCCGCTCGATCGGGCTAACATTTGGTCCGCTTGAGCGACCGAGCTCCTCGGTTTACCTTCACGACCGAGGTGGTTGGCACTCTTCACGACCGAGCTAAAGTCAAGCTCATTTTGCGCGACTGCGCTCACACTTACAATTGTCATCCTTTTCCTGCAGAGTCCAAAGGGACCATTGACCAAATATTGAGGCTCTCAAAGACCGAGTAGCCATAAAAACACTAGTCTGTGCCAAACCACCTCAGCCGAGCTAATCCAGCCGGCTACACATGGGGCGCTTTCGTTTCCTTGTTGACACTCCGGCTGGCTTGGCCGCGTTCCGGGAATAGTACGGTATCCCGGCTGATGTTCACTTAGAGCTTGCCGAGATTGAGACAACCCCTTAGGGCAGATTAGACCAGTGCCCCTTCACCGTGCTGTCCATAATTGAAGGAGGCCTCCGCTTCCCGGTCAACCCACTGATGACCGAATTCCTGCACCGCACCGGGCTAGTACCCACCCAAAGTCTCAACTAACACTTACCGAATAATCAACGGGGTCCACGAGTTGAACAACCGGCTAGGAACCAACTTAGGTTTAGTCGAGATACTCCGTCAGTACACCCTTGGGCACACGGGCGACGGCCTCGCCTATTACTTAAAAATTTGATCGGGCAAAGAAAAGATAGTGACCGGCACCCCAGATAAGGACTTACACGATGACGACTTTTTCTGGGTGTCTGGCAACTATGAAACAGCCGACGTACCGGGCTGGTTCGTTAGCAAGAATTTCGGTGAAACATGTAAGCCGTGCTAACTTGCTCGGTCAATTGCTTTTCTTCAATATTCTGTACTTAACACTTCTTCTTTCCTTTGCAGCGATCCAAGCCTTGCAAGCCAACTACCAATATCCCAATGAAGCAGCAATCAGGATCGTGCTCCGTTACCACAACCGGGATTGCAACGAGCTCCTCAGTTACGTTTCTACATACAGATACTCAGCTCCACGCTAGAGTAAGGTCACAGACTTTCTCCGTGCTCCGTCGCCTCTTCCAGACCCAACACTACCGGACGTGCCTCTAATCCGGTTAACCGAGGCAAAAGAGATGGCCAAGAGAAGCCGTATCAAGAACCTCCTCACAGCAACTTCCACCGAGATACCAACCATCCTAACCCGCTCTCTTGCTGCCGGTCAATCCAGCGAGGCCGTAGTTGCGCTGACATCTCCAGCTGTTGGGCAAGCAAGCCAAGACACTCGCCGGGCTGGCAAAAGACCTCGTGCAGATCCTTCTGTCGAGCTGGTTGCCGAGCTCAACACCGAGCAGCTTGCCGCTACCGTTGACCCAACACCGACATGGAGGCCTCAGCTCAAACACCGGGGCAAGGAGATCCCGGCGACAGCTTCCGTGAAAGGAGACAAAGAGCACCTTCTTGCCTTTGACCTCTCCAAGGCCCTTTTCCTACCGAGCGACGTGGTCGGCAGCGACCATGTTCCAGACACCCGGTTGGTGAAGTCGTCGGTCAAGTCCATGACCAGGGTAAGAGTCTCAAACTAGTGCTCAAAATTTCACCAAGTGTGTGTTCGGTTTCCTTTCTAATCAGTCTCTTCTTGCAGGCCATCCAAAAACAACACTTGGTCATGGAGCGCATTCACCGACTGCGGCAAAAGGCGAATGATTCTGCAAGTCAGGTTACCAGCCTCCAAACCGAGCTTGGGCGGGCCAAGTCTTCACTTCAAATTGCTAATGCTGACAACACCAAGTTGCTTGGTCAGCTTGGCGCCGCCGAGCAGGAAAGAGATGCGCTAAAGGTCGAGCTGGAGACCTTGAAACAGTCCAAGGAGAAGGAGCTGGAAGACGCCAATAATGCCAGCTTCAAGGAGGCCGAGGTGAGCTACACAAAGCAGGTTCACGCCACCCAAGATATCTACTTCAAGGCGGGTTGGAAGGCTGCTTGTGAACAGCTTGGCCAAGGAGGTGGGACCGACATATTTGCCTCTCCTCCAGCTGTCTTCCTGCCAACTTATCTTGTGCCGTACACCAACGATGTCTTCAGTGCACTGCAGGTTGAGGCTGAAGCCAAGGCAGAAGGCGAAGAAGAGGCCGAGGAAAATGCTGAGGGGGGAAACCGCCTAGAGCAGCCTGGTCTAACTAAGTCCGGCGCTCAAGACAACGCAGCAACAATCAACCAAGAACGAACCAGTCGGGGATGAATTCACCGATCTATCTCCCTTGGAGTAGTTTTCTTTGTCTTCTTTCTTTTTTGTTTGAACATGTAACCGGGCTAAGTGCCCCACCTTTTGTACTTACTTTCCATATCAGTGAAAAAACTCAATTTCCTTCAAGTGTTTGCACGGTCTTCAATCAAAATAACTTCAACCGAACAAAATACCCCGGCAAGGCTAACCATCTTGCTTAACTTAATTAACCGGAAAAGACATCTCGGTTTCAAGCCTATAGTTGAGTAAATCGTCAACTGTTTTAACCGGAACAATACATTTCGGCTTAAATACAAAAGTTGTGCAAATCATTAACAGAGTCAACCGGAATGAAACATCTCGGTTGTTAAACTCAAAGTTTGAACAAAACATCAACTCATTCAACCGGCTTAAACATCTCGGTTGAGAATCTCAGAGTTGAGCAAATCATCAACTCGTTCAACTGGAGTAAATCATCTCGGTTGCAATCTCAGAGTTGAGCAAATCATCAACTCATTCAACCGGAGTAAATCATCTCGGTTGCAATCTCAGAGTTGAGCAAATCATCAACTCACTCAACCGGCTTAAACATCTCGGTTGCAATATCAGAGTTGAGCAAATCATCAACTCGTTCAACCGGAGTAAATCATCTCGGTTGCAATCTCAGAGTTGAGCAAATCATCAACTCGTTCAACCGGAATAAATCATCTCGTTTGCAATCTCAGAGTTGAGCAAATCATCAACTCGTTCAACCGGAATAATCATCTCGGTTGCAAGACCCAACTTAAAAGCAACAATCAAAAGAATCATCTCGGCAAAGATGAGACACTTCTATATATTGACAAAAAGAATGTTACATTCTGAAGTATAAGGCAAAAAATTCCTTTGCACTAAAACAAAAGCTAGAAATAATACAGTTTCAGGTTGGCCGCATTCCATGGCCGGGGTATTCCCCGGCCCTCCAAGTCTTCCAAGTGGTATGCCCCTTGCCCCGCCAGACCGGTGATCTTGTAAGGTCCTTCCTAGTTTGCCTCTAGTTTGCCTTCACCTGGCACCAAGGTATTGCCCATGACCTTCCTCAAGACCCAGTCACCTACTTTGAAAGGTTTGGGGTGCATCGTTTTGTTGTATTTTCTTGAAAGCTCTTGTTGGTAGGCGGCTACATGGATGTGAGCCTTTTCCTAGCGTTCTTCCACTAGGTCCAATTCCAGGGCAATGGCTTCGACGTTCAGCTCGGGCTCAAAACTTTCACTTCTGAGGGTGGGCATACCAACTTCCAAAGGGATGACCGCCTCCATGCCATATGCCAAGGCAAAAGGAGTCTCCCCGGTAGAGCAACGCGGGGTTGTCCGGTATGCCCAAAGGACACTTGGAAGTTCCTCTGCCCACTTTCCCTTGGCTTTCTCAAGCCTTTTCTTAACCCATCCAGAATGGTCTTGTTTGATACTTCGACTTGACCATTAGACTGCGGGTAAGCCGGGGTAGAATTGTAGAATTCAATCTTCAAGTCTTCACAAAATCCCCTGAATAGGCGGCCGTCAAATTGGGTGTCGTTATCCGAGATCAGAATTTTGGGGATGCCAAACCGTGTTACCACATTTTGCCAGACAAACCGCTTGATGTCTTTCTCCTTGATTGTCGCCAAAGGCTCAGCTTCAACCCACTTGGTGAAGTAGCCTGTAGCCGCGATAAAAAACTTCCGGTTGCCTGGTGCCGTTGGGAGTGGTCCCATTATATCCAGCCCCCACATCGCAAAGGGCCATGGGCTGGTGAGAGGGAGAAGTTTTCTGGCCGGTTGGTGGATTTGGTGGGCAAACTTTTGGCACTTCTCACATTTGTGAACATACTTCTGCGCGTCAGCTTGCATGCACGGCCACCAGTAGCCTTGCGATATAGCCCAGAAGGCCAGAGATCGGCCCCCTATGTGACTACCACAGATGCCTTCGTGGATTTCATACAGGAAGGCTTCAACGCTGCTTGGGTGCACACACTTTAAATAGGGACCGGTGAAAGACTTCTTGTATAAAGCGCCTGACGGAGAGAGCCAAAACCGCTGACTTCACCCGGATTTTATGTGCTTCCTTCTTTTTGACCGAAAGGTCCGTTCTCTGAGAAAGAGGATAATAGGGTCCATCGAAGAAGGACCTAGCTCGGCGCAGAGTACTTCTGTCTGCCCGGCTTCCTCAATACTGGGCCTCGGAAGGAACTCAACCAAGAGAGGGTTGGGAGAAGGGGTCGACCATGGAAGCAAGGCCGGCTAATTCAACTGCTCGGCCATTTTCTTCTCGGCCGATCTGTTGGACCCTTATCGCCTGGAATCGCTTGATGTGGTCTTGACCAGAGCTTGATACTTTGTCATTCTATCATCCTTAGCTTTGTAAACCCCGGAAACCTGGTTAACCACAAGCTGGGAATCACTATAAACCATTAGCTCGGATGCTTGCATCTGGACCGCGCTCTTGAGCCCGGCCAAAAGCGCCTCGTATTCAGCCTCATTGTTTGATGCAGAATCCAAGAGTGATAGAATGCTCGATGGTCAGTCCGTCTGGTGAAATCAACACTACACCCAGCCCGGCACCGTGGCGGTTAGAAGCCCCATCAACAAAAAGTTTCCACATTTCCCCACAAAGAGCTTCTAACATTCTGATGGGTCCTAGGGGTCCTGACGGTTGATGTTACCACGGTGGCTCGGCTGTTCGGCTTCAAGTTCTATGATGAGCGGTTCCACTTCAGCCCCCCTCGGCGATTCGGCGCCGAACTCAGCAAGTTGATCCGTAATGCTTAAGTCCGTAGGCGAATCGCCGGGTTGTAGTATTATGCCGGCTACAAGCTCTGTGCTGAGCGGTTCCACTTCTTCCCTCATTGGTGATACGGCACCGGACGGAGCTGGTTGGTCGGTGATACCCAACTCCGTCATCGCATCACCGGGCTGTGGTATTGTACTAATAACGAAGGTTCTTCGGCGGGGCGCGCAAGTTCAGTGTCGCCGTCATCGCCTAGCTGTGTTATTACGGTTTGGCCTGCTTCCACCTCCTCATCTGCCGCGGCAATATCCACTGGGCATACCGGATGAGTTCCAGGTGAGAATTCAGCAACGAAGTCGGCCAATGTCTGAGCTTTTATGGCAGTTCGTAGCCGGAATTTGACGTCAAACTATCCCAATTCGACCGCCCACTTGAGAATTCGACCAGAGAAGTCCGCCCGTTCGAACAAGGCTATGAGGGGGAATTCGGTCAAAACGATAATAGTATGAGCATGGAAATAGTGCGCTAACTTCCTTGAGGCCATCATCAATGCCAGTGCAAGTTTTTTCAGCGACAAGTATCTTGATTCTGCCGGTAGCAAGGTTTTACTGACGTAGAAGATGGGGAGGTGCTTGATTCCTTCTGACCGGACAAGCACCGCACTGACTGCATGCTGGGAAACGGCCAGATAAAGGAAAAGTTCTTCGCCGAGCAATGGTGTAACCAATAGTGGCGCTGAAGAAAGATACTCCTTCAGCTCAGCCAAAGCCCGGTCACATTCTGCATCCCATGAGAACTTGGATTTCAAAGCTTGAAAGAACGGGCGGCAGCGATCTGATGACCGGCTTATGAATCGGTTAAGCGCGTCGGCCATTCCGGCCAGATGCTGCACGTCCTTAGCCGAGCTAGGCTGTTTTAACTCTTGTACGGCTCGGATTTGTGTGGGGTCTGCCTCGATACCTCGGTTTATGATTAGGAAGCCCAAGAATTTTCCGGATCCCACGCCAAAGGCACACTTAGACGCATTCAAGCGTAGCTTGTGTTTTTTGAGAATGGCGAACATCTTGGCCAAGTCGGACAAGTGGTCTGCTTGATGCCGGCTCTTAACCACCATATCATCAATATAAGCTTCCATTGTCCGACCTAGCAGAGGAGCGAACATCTTGGTCACCATTCTTTGGAAAGTTGCCCCAGCGTTCTTCAAACCAAAAGGCATAACTCGGTAGCAGAAGAGTCCCCTCGGCGTAGTGAAGGAGGTGATCTCGCGGTCGGGGCCATGCATGGCAATCTGATGATAACCGCGGTAGGCATCCAAGAAACTGAGTCTGTTATGTCCAGCTGTTAAGTCCACGAACTGGTCTATTCTGGGCAGTGGAAAGCTGTCTTAGGGCAAGCACGGTTGACGGTCTTATAGTCGACACAAACTCGCCACTTCCCATTCTTCTTTGGTACAACAACTGTGTTTGAAATCCACCGAGAGTAGTGCACTTCCTGAATAGCTCGTGCCTCAAGCAAGTTCTTCACTTCCTCTGCAACTACCTCGGCGTGATGCAGCACCGATCTCCTTGTTCGCTGAATGACCGGCTTGGCTCCGGGGAAGACGTTCAGGTGATGGCAAATAAAACTCGGATCGAGTCCGGGCATGTCATAAGGCGACCATGCGAAGACTTCGCCAATTGTACGGGGAGCAAATATTCAGGCGAGCCCATACTCCTTTCTTCCAAACTCCTGTCTGTCCGATCGACCTGCGAGCACAACGGTGGTGAGCTACCCAGCGGTGTGTGGCTGGAAAACCCCTCCGACGATCAAGTTAGAACACACACACAGGCGTTAGATAGAGAGAAGGAAGAGTGTAGAGTGCTTATCTTACCAAATGTTCCTCTGTCTCAGCATGGGGGGCGCAGACATGCTTATATACGTTCTGCGCCCCAAATCTATTTCCATTAGTCTCTCGACACGTGGTGCTGCCATCCCATCCGTCAGTACAAATCCCGCTGAACATCACCTACCTAAACTGCCAGCCCACTCTACTGGGAGCTCGGTAGCCGGGATGCAGCATCTCGGCTTCCTACGGCCATGCTGCACTTCACACTCAAATGCTCTATAACCGAGCTCCGTAAAAGCCGAGCTCGGGTGCATTCTGGCAAAGCGGAGCTTGAAGTAGGGCATGCCGGTTAACCAAAGCCTTCATGCCGAGCCACGGGTACGCGCCTTCCAACCGAGCAACGCACGAACTGTGAAACCCTGTGAGGCTGCGGAAGTCTCAGCCGAACCCTCACTTGACCGGCTTCCGTACCAAACAAGTCCGAGTAGCTCGGTTCCACACGCCCTTTGCCATTACCGAGCAAAAATCCCTTCTGGATAGGCCTAGGCTACCACGGCCCAAAGGTGTTCGGCCCATAATTTGTCCGGCATTACCACGGCCCAATCCAAATCATAAATCTCCCTCTCAGTTAACAAGATACGAGGCTGCTGAACTGGTGAATGCTACTTTGGGAGTGCCAATGAATGATACATTTGCAGAATTAGTTCAATCTCGTGGGCAATTCGTGAAGCTAGAGTGGTTGCGAATTAGATTTCATGAAGTTAACGATACAGATGATACAAATTTCATAGAGTACGCAGCGAGAGCTTACTTGCTATATTTATTAGGTTGTACCCTCTTCGTTGACAAAAGTGGGACTCGAGTACCTTATAGATTACCTGCACATGTTGACTGACATTGATGTTGTTAGCTCATATGCATGGGGTGTTGCAGCTTTGGCATTCCTGTATAGACAATTAGGACTTGCTAATAGGGCTGGTGTTAAGCAGATTGCTGGTTACTTGAAGCTATTGGAAGCATGGATTTATGAACATTTTCGTTTAGGAAGGCCTCATCCAAATTTGTCCTATTCTGATGAACAACCTCGTATATGTCGTTGGAGTCCGCGGAGAGATGGAGGTTTTATAGAAGACCACTTGCAGACATTACGAGAGCAACTTGACATGTTACGTGCTAATGAGGTTAAACATTTTATAATAATGTGATATTGTAAAAAAATAAATAAATAAGATTTCATAACTAACATTATGCATTTCTTATTTGTAGATCGAGTGGGATCCATACCGTTTATGTAGGACACACCATCCACTTCATGAGGTTGCATATTATACTGGATGTTTGAAATGCTTTGATATTGTTGAACCCTATCACCCCAATAGGGTTTTGCGACAGTTTGGTAGGGTTCAAACCATCCCACCAGCACCATTATCTCATGTTCTAGCTACACGAGGCAGTAAACCAGGACAGTACAGAATCATGTATCAATACCATGACACGATATGGGCGCAATGGGAGAATCATGTGTTGTCCATTAATGCTCGTAGTGTGCCTGTACAGCAGCGCCCATCTGAATGTGTACGGGGATACCGTGAGTGGTATGCTCGTGTTTCGCACCGGGTTGTTCAAAATCCTACGCATCACTCTCAGTTTGATCCACGCGTTCAACGTCCCGAGAATGATGTTACTATGGATCCTGAGTGGGTAAGCAAATTGTGAATTAACTTTTTTCACTTTTAAGTGGATCACCATAAATCAAACACTAAGTACAATTTTTATCAATTTTTTTTGCAGTGTAATGATGCTGCTTTCAATGTTGGTGCTTGCAGTCCATAGGCTCGGTCGTGATGAGTGTGTCTTGCACCCTGACATGCTGTATGAAACCATTGGTCGCATGCTACAAGTTCTTGATGGACAGAGTTTGGGATCTACTTCAACACGTACAGAGCATCAAGTCTACTATCGTAAACGTCGTAGGATGGTCCGTACATGAGGATTGAGATCTACTTTTTGTTTGATGACATAATTTTGCATAATGTCTAGCCCGTATACATTTTGGGATATAGTTTTGTGTTAACCGTACATGATATTTGGAATGTAGTTTTTTTTTATGGCATAGTTTTTGTGAAAGCCTAGCCTGTACAGAATTTGGGATCTAGTTTTTTTTTTTGATGACATAGTTTTTGTGAATGCCTAAGCCGTACAAAATTTGGATATACTTTTCCCTAATGGCATAGTTTTTGTAGATGCCTTGGATCTTTTGTAAATTGAATGCTTGGTTGGACAAGTAATGAATTGTCATACTTTTGTAAGAATTTTAAACAGTTTCACATTTATTTTGTATTTAATATTTATGTCAATGGATACTTATTTTGGCGAACATATAGATTTGTTATTATTTGTAATGCATTGTAATGGTATTAAAGTGTTTTGGAGGGATATGGTACCATTTGCTGGAAGTAACATTGTTTTTTCAGTGCTATGGGCCAGTTCAGCGTCATACTGCTAAACAATTTCTATTATTCCGGTGTTTAGTTGCCGGAAACAATAAATCCCTGCAGCATTTAGTTGCTATATATTTCCAGAGCCACTTTATCATAAACAATGTTTTTTTTTTATTTGTGTTGGGCCTGTTTGATAATACAATGCTAAACAATTTGAATTACTCTAGTTCTATGTCACCGGATAAAATTTTGTTTCCCAGCATTATGTTACCGTTCAATTGGATAATTTATGTTCGCTTCCCAACAAAGCTAGTAGAGTCCACATTGAAGTGTCTGTTCGGTCACACAATGCGAAACAATTTACAAAAATTCAGTGCTATAACGCCAGAATAAATGGTTTTGTCCAGCCTTTTGTGGCTATACATTTACAGAGCCACTTCCTCCCAAATGATGTGGTAATAATTTGTGCTGGGGCTGTTCGATAATAAAATGCCAGTGAATTTTAATTACTCCAGTGCCGTGTTACCAGACAAACTAGTTTTTCCCAACATTATGTTGCCATACAATTGAAGAATTTCAATTTGCTTCATAACAAAGTCAGTGGAGCCCACTGTGAAGTGTCTGTTCAGTCACACAATAGTAGACAAATTACATTTGTCCGGTGTTATGTTGTTGGAAAAAATATATTTGTCTAGCGTTCTGTTGCTATACATTTACAGAGCCACTTTGTTCTAAATAATAATTTGGGGCTGTTCGGTAATAGAATGTTAACGAATTTGAATTAATCTAGTTCGATAAAAAACATCCATAAATCAAACACGCATCTATAAAATCAAACATAAAATGTTTCCATAAAATATTTCATAACAAAATCAAGTGTACGAATATCCATAAAAGCATCCATAAAATCTGTCATTATTTGCATCCATCAATCAAACATGTTATCACAATTCTTCTATATCAATTGTTTCGGTAGTTATTACGTCAGGGCTGATAAGAGTACGGAATTGCTGAATACGGATAGTATATGCTTTCTCCCATCCAATAGCACACGGGTGATGAAAACGAATCCAATTATTTGCTATCGGAGGTACTGGATGACCAGGTTGCAGATAAACCTATAACAAAGAAATCAATAAATATAATTACAAAATAAGACATGGTAATGATGTAAAGGCTTGAGTTACCTGCACAAATGGTTTCCATTTACAAATCCTATGCAGATATCTCTTCGATCAGGTGTGGTACTGATTTAAGTGGTAAAACGTCAAGCATTGTTGCATGGATAAATGGGTAAATGGTAAAGAACGACTCAATAGTATGATGCTATCAAATGGCCCATGTCGGGCATAGTCATCCAATGATTAAATCCAGGACTAGGTTCGAAGTAGGATAAGATAGAGTTAAGTTCATCAACCCTTTCTTGTGAACCAAATAGTTGCACGTAGTGCACTACATTCGAATGCAACTCAGTCAACAAGTTGCGCCTAACTTGTTACCAATCATCTTCACCTAAACCAATCAATCCAGCTATTGCCCTGAAGCCACAATTGTCATATGCTTGTACATCTTTTATGTGACGGATATATGGTCTCAACTTCTCCGGAAATTGTTCGAAGTAAGAGATACGATTTGTTGACTGCGTCATACAAACCTACATCACAAATATACAACAATGGATATATGAAATAATTAAAATAAGGCTGAAATAATTATTACGTACATTATCTTTTTTTGCCTTTTTTCGTTGCACTTGCTTACGAACTGGTGCAGTTGAGATGGTAACACCCTGTGAATAACTATCTTCCCCAGATAGTACAAACTCAAACGCAGATGGCTCGCGTTTAGTAGACATATCGATTTTGAATTGACCACGGTCGTGACTTCGGCTCCTCTCTTGCGTGTCAGTCTTGAGTTCAGTTCCATAAAAAATGTACTGTCTGGACTAATTAACTCCCTCAACTTCTTCAGAAGGATCATTTGTTGCGTCTCGTCAATCGTTTGGAATTTCTCAATAAAAAAATCAGTCTTTGTTTTGCAATCCAACTTCACAAAAGCATTTTCTGAAACTGGAAGCATATCTAACTTTCTACAATGAGGATTTACGCACGAGAGGGGAATCGGTCGACCTTAGTTGAAAATACTCAGCTATTTCATGTGCACATGGCAACCCATGTGTACGTCGCAAAATGCAGCTACATGCAACAACATCTATTCCCACACTATTCGATCTCTTTGACTCTACTAATATTTGTCCAAACTACAAATTGAAATAAAACCACGTAACTTAGTGAACTCAGTAGGTGTGTAGTTATGTTGGACTACAATCAAACTCTGCTGAAATGAGGCTTTAATGTCTGCATGCTGCAACTCTAACAAATTGTGTATTTTGGTCCAAGATGTCTCAAAACTGTCTTGACTTAATCCAAGTTGCCTCTTCAATTTAGCATGAGACCTCTTCGCCCCACAAGTTTGTATAATTTGGTATTTAATATAAAAATCAAAGAATTATAGCAACTCATAAATGCAATGATCATAATTTACTTGTCTGTAGTAGTATTTTCGAAATGCATATTACTATCTGTCCAAGCTGCAACAAATTTTTCCTTGTATGGCTCTAACCAATTGGTAGTAACATACTTAATAGCTTCAGCATATGTACTAAATTCAGTCTTCTGAGTGGAAAATTGTTCATTGAATTCTGTTTCTGTTCTAACCAATACCAAAGCACTCCAATTATGCATGAACTTATCCCATTTATCTTTCGTCTCAAAACCCTTCTTGCACTTCATCAGAATATTCTTGCTAATATGCCATCTACATAAAAGATTAGTGGCCATAGGTAGAATTTTTGATATGCCTTTCATCAAAGCCAACTCCCTATCTGTAATAATGACTTTTGGAAAAGCAGTATTCTCCATAACAGTACGCAATATGCCTAAAGCCCATGTATAGTTATCATCCCATTCATGACCAAGATAAGCAAAAGCAACTGAAAAAGTCAAGTCCATTGATGTTACCCCAACAATCTCTAAGAGAGGGAGTCGATACCTATTAGTCTTATATGTGCAATCCATAATCAACACATGTGGAAATGCACGTAACAACTCCAAACTAACTGGGTGCATCTGTGATCTTCCCGCTCCATCTCTCTATCATCACATCCATGCCACTCAACATAATTTTGAATCGACAATTGCCCCAATAGTTGTTACATCTGTGATCTTCCCGCTCTCTGTACTACTCGATGTCGATGACGTGCGTTGTAGATTGTCTTCATTGTTGTCGCATTAAAGGCATCGCTTTGTTTCAATGTAACCAATATCTCTTTTGGTCACACCATACTCTTCGACATGTCAACTAATAAGGATGTTTCCTCCTTAGATAATCTGCCAGCAAATGAGTGCCCTTCAAGATGTTCAGCAGACGGATGATTGTGCACTCCACGTAAGACATGCAACATCTGCACTCATCATTTGTAGGTAATTTTTCCCCCCTTAATAGAAATGGACATCCATACTTTTTAGAACCTGTCAACCTCAATCGTTCCCCCTTTATCTTCTTGTTGTCTCTATAATAACCACTTCTTTCACAAGCAAGGGTGAGTCTTGGTTTTTTGCCATTATCTCCTGCATCTGATATCTTTATAATAATGACAAATCCAGTCTTCCTTCCAATGTTAGAAGCCCATTTAATTAATACTTGACGACTACTAAAAATCTAAACATAATAAATACATTTGTACGCCAAATTATTAATAAAACTCAATACAAATTAGAAATAAGAAAAAATTGCATTCATAAAAAAACTTAACAAACCTCGTCTGTAATGAATTCATGACTGGAGTCCACTAATAATGTAGTACTTGCGTTGTTGCAATGAGTATAAGCATAATCCTTCCAAGCAACAAAAAAAAAAAATTATACTAAAAATACATGGCAATGAGTAGCCGAACAAATTTAAAAAATCCAGCTTTATATTACCAGAAATTTATATTTTATTCGGCAATTTGATACCAGACTTATATTTTTTTTTCGGCACTGTGATGCCGAACTATGTTATTTTGTTCAATTTCGAAACGCCGAACAAAAGTCGCAGACTAGCCCAGAAAATCGAAACAAAAACCTACCAACCTAACAAAAAAACTCACAATTTCACGTTTTTGATGGTGTTTCACCACCGTTTATTCATCCATTACTTTTTTTGATGATCAAAACACTATGATTATCAGTTTTTCAAAAGAGATGTAGAAGAGAAAAAAAAAGTTGAGAAAGGAAAAAGAGAAGTAGAGATTGAAAGCTCAAGGGGTGTAAGGAGATAATCAAATAAATTTAATTTTAGTGTTTTGTTCCTTTAAGTAATTTCACATATGGATAAAATTGGAAGAAAAAAACAATCTTATATGGAGGGTGTAAGGAGATAAAAGAGTGGTTTAAGTAGAATCACCCTTTTATCTTTCTCAATGTATAATTTTAATTTTATTTTTTTAAAAATAGTGTTTATTTTTATGGTTTGACAACCAACTAAAAAACAATCAGAAAGTTATTATAAATTATCACATTACTTTTTTTATTTTTCTTCATATCTTTTTGTTAAAAAAATCAATTAAAATAGTCAATTCTTAAACTATCATTTTTGTTAAAAAAATCAATTAAAATAGTCAATTCTCAAACTAATCCTGAAGTTTTGAAAATCCTACCAAATATATATGCTTTTCCATTTTGGGTTTTTGAATATATAAGATTTTAAAATACAGTTGCTTCCTCCACGTACTGTTTTCTTTCTTCCTTTTTTTTTTTTTTATATAAATTTTTGCGATTGAATTTAAAATTATAGAATGGACTATATTCATGAAATAAAAAAGATACACAAATGTAATTTATGTACAATATTTTATCAAAATAATGTAATAGTGAGAATTTTAAATTTATAGACCTTATGTCATTTATGTCCCATAATTCTGTAGACAATTTTTTCATAAAATATGTTTTTTCTATACAACTTTGACAGTTGATCACTTTAGAAGGCTAAGCATAATTTGTCCTGAAATTCTTTCTTAATACACTTTCAATAATTAAATTAAGTAATTAAATTTATCTGTCATTTCTCTCTCAATACACTCTTAGATTAAATTATGTGTAAATCTCAAAGTACGTTAATCTCAAATCATTATTTAATGATTGAGAATGTATTGAGATAAAAAATAGAGAATGTCGTGCCAATCAGAAAATCATGTCCAGATAGAAGTTGGCATGTTTAGGTTCATGGCCAACTGCAAACCTGTCAACCATTTACGCAAATCCAAAACTAAAGTGGGAAAAGAAAAGTAAACCGTTCATTATAAATACTCCCAACTATGGAACTGTCTATAACTTACATGGAAATGGCTCAGAATACAGAGAAATATCAAAGTCTTTCTTATGCAACAACAAATGCACTAGATGAACCTGTAAAATGGTGAATTGAGCTCATAAGACCCTTGGATGCACCAAAATGCCTTATTCTGTACACTCCCGGAGCGGCGTACTCCGGGATTCTCCATTCTATAGTTGCTTGACTTTGTGGGCTGAGTTTAGCCGGTCTGGCCCACTTGAACCGGAGGCAGAAATCATCATCATCGTAAGCTGGAATCCAAGAGTCTTTTCCATGGAGAATCTCCACCAGAGCAAATGTCCCTTCCGTCATGAGGTCATTTCTGGGGCAACCTGACCAGAAAACAATTGTCACCATGTCACCTCTCTTGAAGGTGGAGTTTTGAGGGACATCAGAGCTGACATCCCCAAATTTCACACCGGGAGGGGTCGAATCCATGACAACTGGAGTTAGTAAGCTAATTTGCTTGTTTAAGAGATCGGGGGGTTGTGGGCCCGATTCAATGGACTGACCACTGACTAGAGCTGTCGCAAGCTTCTGGAACTCCTGAATGTATGCACTAAGAGTGTGGGGACCAAATAGCGTGGAGGCACCCTGAGAAGTATGAAAGGTATGTATGATAACAGTCACCAAAAGTAACATAAATGTGGGTATGTACGATAACAGTCACCAAAAGTAACATAAAAGTAAGGATCTTGTTAACATGTGCTTTTAGGATATAGTTTAGAAAACTTGAAAGATTCTACATTATTGATTGCACGTACTTTCTTGCAGAATGTATAATCGTTTTAAGCTTCTTAACATGTGGCCTAAGGACATACGTTAATCAAATTGTAAATAAATAAGCCTTTTATTTATTTATTTATTTTTTCAAGTGGTGGTGGGGGTGGTTGTACATGAACAGATAATAACCCCCAATATTGAGAAGGTTGTCTATTTACTGACCTCATATCTTTGGACTTCATACTCCTCAATGGTAGTCACATATTGTGAATATGTGTTAGTCAACCCAGCTATCACAACATGAACATTGCCATTGAATTCTCCACCTCCACTAGTAAGCACTGTCCTCACAGCATCTCGAAGACGTCTTCCAGCCATTGTAGTGAATTCTGTCAAAAACAAAAAGAAAGAAATCTCGTGAGCCATAGAAAACATGTCAACCATGAAATGCCTTTAGCTCCCCTAGCAAATCAAAACTCGACTTGTTGTCCATGTTAGCAGGCTGCCCTCAGCCATATCCGAGGCAGCCCAATTCGAACCTGGCAATCAGATACAATGCCACTAATCACCTTATTGGTTGAAAACCTGCACCATCTAGGCATGTTCCGCAGCCGACATACAGTGAGAAAGCATTTATAGCTTCCTCATGTTAATCAACTTAAAAGAACATTCAAATGAAATTTTTATTTTTATTTTTTGCTGAACCTTCTAAAATATGAGTATCTTAAACATCTATCAACCTCAATGGAAAAGGGGAGGAAAAATAAGGCAAGCTGCATACATACCTCCAGGTACAGTGAGAATGACTAGCTGCCCTATCCGGAGGATTTGAATTGGAAGTACCGAAGGCTGCAGAAAATTAGACAAACCAAATGTATCAGTATGTAAAACCATCCATATGCTGTACACAATAATTAGTAGACTGATGACGACAAGCATCAGCACAACATGTTTCACAGTATGTATGAACAATGCACAGCATATGTACTTGGGCACCACATGGGATGTTGTGTTGGTTTGGGGGAGGGGAGAGCTCAGGGGTATTTGTCTCTGCTTCTTTAGTAGCAGCACAAGATATACATGATTACACATAGAAGGTAGACTGCAATTTGACCCCATTTGCCAAGAATCGAGCAAAGTAGATCAATGTGATATAACAGTGTTTAGATTTCAGAAGAAGAGTTAATTATATCAAATAATTATAATCTTTCAGCTGTTCCTATTCTCTAGGAAGTCCCCAACAATGTGTTTTTTTTCTTTTTTCTTTTTTGGCTTGTGCACCACATTGTGGGTATATTAGTCAGCTTTATTCTGCCCAGTGGTGAAGTGTCTTTCCATAACAATATTGGAAAATGAAATAAGAAATTGTGCCAAATCTTTTTTATTAAGACAGTTAGAAAGTTACTTGCATTAAAAATTAAAAATTGGATAGTTTGACAGGGATATTTATTAGCTCAACACTCACCATCAGAAATCTCTAGATTTTATCTAAAAATGGCTGAATGCATAAACATCCAAATCCCAGGGCACACATTTAAGAACCCTTGTTAATAGCATTATTTTAAAGTTGAAGTGGCAAAACTATAAATATAGTTGTCATGTTGAAGCCTTAGCTATCATAAAACACTATAAAAAAATTAACTATATTGTAACTCACCGCCCAAGCATATGGCAACTGCATTTCACCAGTGTCAAGCAAAATAGGCTTTGGATATTGACAATTTTTTTGCTCCTTGCCTGGTGTTTTAATTAAGTTGCGAACCAACTTCCAAAAAGGATTTCCCTGTAGCAGAATAAACAAACATTATAACCACATATAAACAGGCAGGTGTTACACCACATGAGAACCTAAAATTATGGGGAAAAGTTGAGTACTGAAATTCCTTGCTACCTTATCATCTCCTTGCTTAAAATCAAAAGCTCCAGGTCCATCAGTTGTACCCGCTGCAAACGCAAAACCCATAGCAGCAGGGCATGTTTTAACCACTTCACTACCTCCTCCCTGTTTAGGAAGTGTCACCTCAAGCTTGGAGAAGTCCACGTAAGTGTGACGATAGTCAACCTTCCCTTTCAGCTGTTCAGATGCTGTGTTGAAAAGATGTATAGCTTTTTGGAGTTGCCTATCTCCAATTATACGTGTACTCTCGAATTCATCTGGGTAACTGCAATTTAAGAGAATAGTTTAATATTATGTAAAGTAAGCTTCAGCAAATTACAGCATGCTAGGCAACCCATACCCTGGTCCTCGGCCATAGCACAACTCATTCTTTCCACCACAAGTGCTGTGGTTAAAATCACAAGGTAGCCCAGTATCATTGCAGAATGCACCAAGCACATTTGGACTAACATCACCACAGTTTGACTGACAAAATGCAGATACAAATCCAGGCTTATCAGCCCGCCTGAGAGCACTTCTGACACGTCTAGCAATACTCAGAAACTTGGTCGCTCGTTTACCAGAAGGCGATTGGAAAGAGGCAGCAAGCTCCAGCAACTCATGGTCTGCATTAAAAAATCTCGAGTATTTTAAATCAAGTAGAGGAAGCTATTTCCTTTCTTCTCATTTAACAGATGATAACGTGTTGGTTCTTGCAATTACTTCATTGATTGGATGCTCCAAATTTATCTCTATTCGCTACCTGTGTCATCTCAAACACAAAGGAAATGAGGTATAAAATCCAGTCCAGATCATCCTTCTACATTGCTCTTTCTAGCTCTGTGGCATTTTCGCAATAATTTGTCTTTGTCATCACATTGCAAGGTTAAAGTGCTAGTCCTCATGGTTAATCATTATACTTGCACGATATTGACAAACGATTACAGCAGAGCCTCTAATAATTAATAATCCTGGGAGCATTGAAATTTATTAAATAATAGAATAATCAAATATTAGGATTCCCTATGATTTTCTATGATAAAAGAAAAAGGTTTGCTCATAGTTATGCAATTTTCATATTAAAACAAGACATGCATGCATACTTTTGAAGGCAATGAACTCCTTTCTTGAAAAATATCAATTATATAAAACCTTGTTGCTACAAAACTCATCCCGTTGTTTATTACAAATAAATTAATATTACCAATATACATTCCTATATTCATGTTGTATTATCTACTACAATAATTAATATTATAAAAGGATTTTCTCAAAAAACTATTAATTAATGTAGATTACTAAGTTATATGATATTAATTATAATAGGGTTAACTGTAAAGACAGAGTTTGGTCTGATAAGAATCATACATTTATTAATAAATTACATGACCAGATGCACCTATCAGAAACAGGTGATGACACATACATGCAATCCATAATCATCCACAATTTCAATCATTTTTTGATTTTCTGATATTAATGTAACCATACTAAGCAGGGAAGAGCCAGTAACTTACGATTTTTGGGAGCAACAGGAATTATGTTTGGGACTCTTAGAGAGATTTCATCAGCTTCAGAGTTATCAGAATATAAAATTTCACTGGCATTCTTATTAAACCAGTCTTCCATAAATCGTGCAGCAGCTCCTTTGTTGTCCCCACTTATCAATGAGTTTGTGCGACTCATAGAAGTTCCATGAGTTGCAAACCAATTAAAGCTACCAACTGGGCCCCATTCATCATCCACAAACTTTAGAAGGGTCATTTCCTTGTCAACATCAAACTTGTATTTACTACGTTCTGCTGCAGGATTATTTAGATAAGCACTAGGGCTGCGGTTTATACCAGCATCTTGAAGTTCTCCTGCCAAAGGAAAGCCCAAAAATTATGATGAGTAACAATTAAAATTGAAAAATATATGATGTAACACCAACTTCAAGATCATAAAAACACTACTGCAATATAACCCACAGCATGATAACACCAGTGTATTATATCTTGACCTCCCTTCATATTGGATGCCTCATTAAGAACAAATTATTCATATATTAAGATGATTTTTCCATCTTATGCTATAGCTAGGGAGGCAAAGCATTATTGTTCAGAAAAATCCTGAACTGCAATTTAAACGGTAGCAAGGAATTTGTGGAAATCATGTGGACAAACAAACGGCATCAAATCCCCACAACACCACCAAGTGAGTCCTTAATGTAAAGGTTTGAAAAGGATTCAAATCAAAAGATATTTTAGTTGAAAAGGGGAAAGGGACAAAAGTTTAAAAGAATTAATTTCCTTTCATGAGCTCCTCAAAAAAGTTATTTAGGCCATAATTTCTGACTAATGTCTCTAGCGCATTCCTCTACACAAGGCAATACCAAACACAACCACATATAATCACAATTTGAAACATAGAATGCATGGTCAAACCTTTTGGGGCATTTTGAGACTATCTTATGGAGGGGAGCCTTGGTTCAAGCATATGCATTCATTTTCACTGTAAAAATTTCTACTGTATAATGGGGTCCATATGCCAAGGCATAAATCCCCAGTCATTTTGGTGTGAGGAATATCTGGAAAAGCAGAAACTCAAAACTCCTAAAAGAGAACTTCCATAAAATGCAAATAATATATTGGATGAGAGAGACACACACGCACACACATAGTATAAGTTATTGAAATTCATTCTGATCATCAAGATGATTAAATTCCATTAAGCAAAAACAAAAACCAAGCAGCCTTTTACTTCTTGATCATTTCATTATACATGAATTTGCAAATACTCTACATGTCCTGATCATGTGCTTTGACCTCAGACATGAAGAAATACTTGGTGATGTTAACATCCAGCTAACAAATTAGTGAGAGCAAAGCGTCCATTTCATTACCTTTATTCACCATAATTGATCCCGGCCGGAGATTTTCATGAGCTTGTATGATGCTTTCCTCAATGCCATTAACAATAACATCAAATGACTGGCGAACAAACCCAAGAGATGTTACGATGTACACAACATATTGTAGATAACCCCCAGGGCCAGCGTGGGTGTGAATACCACTAATAGCAACATTGTTTTCAGTATATAGGTTCCCATATCTGCAAAAGTAACATCATATTATTCCAGTTAGTAGATAAAAAAATAGAGAACATTCTGACAAAATCATACCACATGTTATGGAAATAAAATACCCAAATTCATTCAATTTAAAGGTCCTTGGTACTAAATTGCTAGGAATATTGCAAGCAATAAAAGATTTTTGACAATGGACGCATGAAAACACTGTTCTTCTACAATCTATAGTATGATTGACTATACAGTAGGTATGACTTAATCAGGCAATAACTACCTTGTTTTCAACCTCTCAAGCACTTTAATTGTCACAAGTTGAGAAGCCATGCAAGCATCAAGGTTTACAAATACTACACGGTTACCCTGCGGCTCTGCCACAATAAATGCCCGAGCTCGCAACCTGAAGTGAACACCTGATGCAGTCTGGTCAGAGTTAGCATATCCCATCATATTGACATCAGCTGCAGGTCCTGTAATGTCATAGCTTCCAAGCCCAACCAAGTAATTTGAAGCAGAGAGTATCCCTCTGCTATTTTGTAGCAAGAGTAGCAGCAAAATCCAAAACCACATGATAGCACATGGTTTCTGGAAAGTGAGCTTCCAAGCCGAAAAGATCTCCATCACTTCTCCACCAATGAGCTCTTATTTTCCTTCATCAAAGAGAAAAATTATGTCAAATATCCATTTCAACAGTACACATAAATAAAAGAAATGTCAGTGTCTTGTAACACTTCTTATATGGGACATGTAACTTGAAACTAGCTGTTTCAAGTTTGCAACAAACGGGGATTGAAAAATCCTAATGTCTTACTTTCATAATTCCCCAACACTTACAATCACAAATAAATTGAAAGTTGAATGTTTTAGGGTGTTAGAAATTAAAGAGCTCCATTAATGGAGACTAAACTATTGTACTTTTTATATATAAAGAGCTCAAAGTAGGGATTAATATGTACAAAACCATACTATTTTCTTTTTCTTTTTTTCCATTTATCCCCATTATAATTTTTTAATACTTGTGCCAAGACCCAATATATAGCTTGTGTGTGTCCAAGTTATAGGCAATTGTGTCTTGGGTGTGTTTGAAGCATCTCCAGTTTAAAATAAATTTAAAATATATATAGGACACTATGACAAGTGTTTAACACATATTGGTGCGTAATCTGCCAGAGGGTTGTGGATTTAGCCTTTCCCGTTATGCTATGTTTAGATCTTGTATATCTCAGGGAAAATGAAATTACTTATACATAGTCATGTTTCATGGACAATCAAACAAAACAATGAATTGTTTTGACAAATACCTATTAATTTTTTCTCATTGTCCTAACCCAACCAATAAGTAAATAAATTTAGCTTCTTTCACTCCATTTTTTCTTCCTTTCCCTCCACAAATCACAAAATTGTTCCTCATATGTGATTTCTTACCAAAATCAGATAAACAATCCAAGTACGCACAATTTTTTTTATAAAAAGCAGCTTCAAATGATCCACCAATCTCTAAAAAATTCAAAACTATATTTAACACTACAGTCAACAGCAGTTCACTTATTTTAAAAATGACGGAAGAATGAACATATTTGTTCCTTAAGTTGCATATAATTTGTGAACGATATTGACCAAACAAACAAAAGAAATAATCACAATAAACAATATTCCAAACCATAAACTGAACATTTAAATCAGTTAGATACATATGTACACATGTTCAACTTGCATTTTCAATAGAATGTGTAATATATATTTCTCAGTGTACATTGTTTTCTTATGTGAATATACTCTTCTCTTTCCAACAAGCTAGGCACACATGAAAAAAAATTAGCAATTCCTATCAACAGAAAACATTTTAATGGACCTGTTTGGTACAGCATATTGCAAGTTGAAAACTGATATTTAAAAGCAATCTAGACTCATCCCTTCTCAAATTCTCAATAATCAATTTTTTTTCAGCTTATTTATTTATTTATCCCTAAGCAACTGCATCAAACAGTCTAATACTATTCAAAATAAATAATATATATATATATATAAGGGATGGGCTTTCCTCTAGTCCGACTAGAGGGTACTGTTGGGCCCATGGGGGCCACCACAGATCCCGTTTCGATAATTTGAACCGTCAAATGTGTAAAACTCGTCAAGTACTATATGTTTGTAAAAAATCACGTTGATCGGATATCAATAGCTACGTGATCAAATCAGTTTTGTATAAATAAAAAAAAAGACGGTGAAAAAATAAATGATTGACAAAGTGTACATTGTTTTCTTATGTGAATATACTCTTCTCTTTCCAACAAGCTAGGCACACATGAAAAAAAATTAGCAATTCCTATCAACAGAAAACATTTTAATGGACCTGTTTGGTACAGCTTATTGCAAGTTGAAAACTGATATTTAAAAGCAATCTAGACTCATCCCTTCTCAAATTCTCAATAATCAATTTTTTTTCAGCTTATTTATTTATTTATCCCTAAGCAACTGCATCAAACAGTCTAATACTATTAAAAATAAATAATATATATATATAAGGGATGGGCCTCCCTCTAGTCCGACTAGAGGGTACTGTTAAGCCCATGGGGGCCACCACGGATCCCGTTTCGATAATTTGAACCGTCAAATATGTAAAACTCATCGAGTACTATATATTCGTAAAAAATCACGTTGATCGGATATCAATAGCTACATGATCAAATCAGTTTTGTATAAAAAAATAGACGATGAAAAAATAAATAGTTGACAAAAAACTGATCCAATGATATAACTATTGATATCCAATCAACATAATTTTTTACAAGCATATAGTACTCTAACGAGTTCTATACATTGAACGGTTCAGATTATCGAAATGAGTTCTGTGATGGCCCCATGGCCCAACAGTACACTCCAGTCCATGATCGGACCGGAGGGAAGCCAGCCCCTGTATGTAATTATGTTCCGTTGCATCCAATTCGGATAACAGAGTTTTATTAGAGCTATTCCAGTAATCACATCACATGTATCTACTGAAAAATTCTACAACGAAGGATCAAAACAAAGTTGAAACCAAAAAGAATATGCATATATGTACGTAATTATACACAAAGCGAATACATAGAGAGAATTTTTAGAAAAAACATTTTTTTTTTTTTAAAAAACGCAAATAAGATTAACAAATGAGAAATTTATCGGAGATCTTGTACCTTTAACACTGTAATACTGATACAAATGAACGCAAAATATATTGAATCCGATCGCTATTGCCTCTGCTAAATCAATTCATTTTCTGAAGAAGTGATGAGAGAGAAAATGTGTGCGTGTGTGTGAGAGAGAGAGAGAGTGGGGGAGACCTCAACGACGCTTCTCAGGGGATGGAGTCAGGTAGAAGAATAACAATTTGGAAGACTGTGTTTGTTTGCACCTTGTCTTTCCATGGGCTTCGAGGCTTATATACTATTTTTTAATCTCACTGTATCGGTCTCGATGAGTGCATGAAATTTCTATGCAACAATTATCCTGAACCGGTCAAAATGATCCGGATTTGAGTGATGGTGATTTTTTTTTGACTCTTTTTAGGGGATGTCAAACCTAATTTTAATGGGATTGGACTATTTTATTATTTGGTTCAATTTTTTTATTTTTTAATAGTTGTTCTGGATTATTAGTCCCTCATAAAAGGGATTATTGTATCTTAGGGGAGGGTGAGACTAATTCCATGGGATTGGTATCCCATGGGACTAATGTGTGAAATGTCTATTTTATCCTCATGCTATTACTTAATAAATAATTAGAAAATGATAAAATAATATTTTGAGCATTTATAAATTATTTTTTTTTAGTATTGTTAATTTAAAATTATATATTAAATAAAAAATATAAATTATAAATTATAAATTTAATTTAATTAAAAATAATAAATTAAAAATATGGCCTTATAATTTTTTTAGTGTTATTAATTTAAAATTATATATTAAATATAAATTATAAATTTAATTTAATTGAAAATAATAAATTAAAAATTATGGCCTTATAAATAAAAAAATTTAGTGTTGTTAAATTACAAATTTAAAATATATTAAATAAAAATTATAAATTACAAGGGAAAAATAGTCTTTTGAATCAAAAAACAATGGGGTGGTGGGGGTCATCCCCACTAGGAGTCCAAGGCATTTCTCTTTATTCTTATACAGTCCGTCCAACCAAACATTGAATTCACTAAAAATAGTCCAATTCAGACATTTAATCCCATGACTAAACAAACATAGGATAAAAATTCAGTCCAATCAAATAGTCTGGAGACAATATATCGCAGGACTAATAGTCCGATAGATTACAATCCTCCCTTATCCAGTCCGTCTAAACAAGCACACCCATTGGGTACTTGTGGAAAATTACTCTTTTATGCAACTTTGTCTCATATTAATATTTAAATAATTATTTTTTGTTAAAATTAAATAAATTGAAAAAGAAATGGTAAACTATCAAATAGATCCTAATAGTTTGATTTAATTCTCATTAAATCCTATTGAAAATAAGTCGAAGTAAAATCGTCGCTAAAAATAATTTTTTTTAAAGATTTTTTTGCATGTCATTAAAAATTGACAATTAGTAATTTTTGTCACGATTTTATAAATTGTCGCTAAAATTTACCTTTAGTGACATTTTTCTATGATGAAATTTTCAAATTATCACTGAAAATTAAAAATTAGTGACATTTTTTGTAATAAATTTTTTAAACTATCGTTGAAAATTAAGGATTAGTGACGTTTTTTTTAATAGTGTTTAATAAAAAATAACATTAATTATTATAAAAGTTATTAGACAATAAATTCACTTATTAGAACATATACGTAAATTCAAAAAAAAATAAGGGTGATGTATAATAGAATCTTCCATCGCATGAGAGCTGGTTATAGCGATCCCGATTTTCCTTTTCTGTATTTGTTGTACTCCGGACTTTAGTTCCGTGGAGTTGGTAGTTGTGTGTCTTGTTGTCATCCTTTAATTCCCTATATTTGAATTTTAAGATGTGTTGGGCGTGTTTCGAACAGGTAGGTTGAGTTTTGGTCTCAAGTGTTGTTGCCCAGAGTTTTGGTGTTACGCTCGAGCGGGTCATTCTGCGCTCGAGCGGACTTTGCTTTTTGGTTGTCCGCTCGAGCGGGTCTTCTTATGCTCGAGCGGAAGTTTACACACTCCCAGTATTTCGTGCCTCTGCAAAACTTCTGCAGGTGCGTTTTTCACGCTCGAGCGAGTAGTGCTTGGTCTGTGAAAGTTCTGGGAGGGGGAAATCTACGCTCGAGCGGACTGGTTTTCGCGCTCGAGCGGATGTGCTTTATCTTTGTGTCTTGGCGCTCAAGCGGGCCTTATTGCGCTCGAGCGGACCATGCTTTTTGTTCTTGACGCTCGAGCGTTGTGTTTTCTGCTCGAGCGGACCTGTCGTATATCAGATAGCAGTTAGGCATTCTGAATCACTTTTCACTTTTCTTCTCTCTCTCTTACTTTCCCAAAATCGATTTTGAGAGCTTCTCTCTCTAGGAACTCCCTTCTCTCTAGGGTTTGATCTAGTTAGAGTGTTCTTCTTTCCTTCGGCCTTTTGTAAAAGTTGTGTTGATCGTCGAGGGCTTCGTTTTGATCCGAAAAGTTTGGAGTTTTGAGCGCTTTGGCTTTGGCCTTCTTCTCCGTTTGAGCTCTAACTTCGAGGTAGGGATATCCTACTCCATCTTATGAGCTTTGTCTTTAAATTTTGGTATTTCGATATGTTGGGGATTGTCGAGTAATTTCGAGAAAGTTTGGGTCATTGTGTAATTTTCAAAAGAGGGGTTTTCAAAGTTTAAAACCTTTATGTATGTAATACATTGGAAATTGGACTTGGTGTGGGATTATTGAGGAAAATGGAACCTTAGGGTTGATACTGTAATTATGGGAAAAAGCCCTAATTATTGATAAATTAATTTGTATAATTAATTTTGGAAATGAGAAATTCAATAAGAAATATTCAAATTGGAAAGGTTTGGGATTAAAGGGTGTAGTTTGATTAATTTATCACTCACCTAGATGAATGTTGATATGTTATCCATTTGGTGCATTTATTGTCTGTTTAGAAATAACTGCTTTGGGCTATCGGTGGAAGATAATCTTGATTGTTGTAGACAATGCATGATGAGTAGGCAAACTAAAACTAATCAATGGAACGTGTCATCGAATATGACGGTTGAAAAATACTTTAATATTATGTATTGATTGATTATGTATATGATCTGTGTTTATATACATTGTGTGGTGTGGGAGGAGATAGGGGATGTACTCCACGGCTTAGGGGAAGATAGGGGATGAACCTCTAAACCGGAATTTGTGTGATATTGATACAGCACTACAATGTGTATCATGGTGGAGTATGGAAATGTATGTTTGATTTGATATAGCACTAAAATGTATATCATTATCAATTGTGAAGTATAGAAGTGTTTCTATGTTATATTGATACAACACCAAAATGTGTATCACTTGTAAAGTAAGGAAGTGGATTATGTGTTATTGATACAACACCAAAATGTGTATCCGTCATGAATTTCGAAAGTGTTTTGGTAATGAGTTATAGTCTCATTAAATTATTTGGCCAGGTTCTGAGCCTTGTTTTTCAAACTCAAAGTTGAATAAGAAATGGAAAGTGAAATGTAACATGGTTATAGTTGCCATGAAACGGTAATATGGCATGAGTTGGAATATAAGTATGGACCATCTGTTGAATGCTATTATTTTAGTCATTGTTTATAGTTGGTTTAGCATATTCCTACTGAGCTGTGGCTCACCCTATATGGGACATCATTTTCAGGTACAGGTAGCATGCCACCTCCAAGGACGTAGTTTGAGAGGCTTGGGACTGTTGGACCGTTTTTTGTTATTGGTTGTATTACATGTATATCAAGCCAAGGGCTTTCTTTGTATAGAGTTAGCACTCTTTTTTTGTAACCAAGTGTTGACTTGGAAAGTTGTAAGCCCTTAGGGCATTTACTCTTGATGTCAACATGTGATACATTTTGTAAAGATTACTTTGATGGAATACAATTATACTTTATTTTCTTATGTCTGAGCATGCTATCGTTGGTTGATTTATGAGTTTATTTTGAGGGCGTTACAGGTTACATATTTAAAAAAAAAAAAATTATATAATACAAAATTTATAATCATGCATATAATAAGTATCAGAAAATATTAAATGAGCTTAATCCTATCTAATAACAATTTTATCTGATCTTATCCTCAAAGGGACTTTTAATGCAATCTCGTTAATTATTATTATTATTATTTAGGGTAAATTACACTGACCCTGAGGTTTGGTCCAATTATATTCCACCCCTTGACGTTGTGGAAATTACGTTCTCACCCCTATGCTTAATAGTCTCATTTCACAAACCCCCATACTTATATAAAAGGCAACAATTCTTAGTAGAAAAATAGAGAAAATTTCATTAAAAAAAAAAGTAAAGCAAAGGAAAAGGAGGAAAAAAAAATAGAGGAAGTAAAGTAAAGTATGAAAAAAGAGAGTGTATGAGTTCAACGTCTTCATTCCGTCTAAATAATTACAATGACAGGGGAGTTAGTGTAATTTTCCAAACGTCGGGAAGTGATATATATTAAACTCAAACCTCAGGGGGTGTAAGTGTAATTTATCCTATTTTTAAAATACAACTGACTTGTCTATGTAAAAGCAATGCAAAATTTTCATTCACAACCATTATGTGGTGGTGCAAATCTTATATTTTTTGATTAAAGTCAAGTTGGTAGGTCTTCTAAATTTAAAAATTCCACCACACTGATCAACTAAAATTCTATTATTAGATAGGGATGTGTTTTGAAACGAAATAAATGATAGAAAGAGAAGGCACCGTGTGGGTTTATAATTTTAAAGGCATGAATTTTTGTCTCAACAAATTATTATGTATATTTTTGTAGGAGAAGGATAATTATGTGAGAATAATATAGACTTGATTCACAAAGAAACATAATCTAAATAGAATTTAAAAAGTAGATGAAAGTATCCTTAAAATTGTAGTGAGAATTTGTTATTGGACTTTTGTGGGCTCACTATGGGATCTATATCGATAATTTAAACTATTCATTTTGTAAAATTCTTTGAATAGATCATTCGTGTAAAATAATAAATCGATTAAGCAATTGTAAATATGAACATTTCGAAAATAAGCCCACATAAATCTCACAATACCTCCAATTGAGCATAATCTTCAGTGCTAACCAAATTGAGATCGTTTTGTTTCGCTATGTTACATTTGCACTCACCTCTTCTTTTTCTTTATTGATGTAATATCCTCTTATTTTGATGATTTTTCATCAATAAAATTTTTATTTGCCATAAAAAAAAAAAAAAAATCCAACAGCACATCCAGTTAGATTTACCAACTGGAGACAAACTTGTGTCGGTAAAAATATATACACTTTTGTATTCAAGACCCTTTGTAATTTGTTAATACCTATAAGAAGTTGTTTCAAAACGAAAGCTCTGCAAATTTTAACAATTTTGAAATGGAGTTGTTTGCCCGAACAGCTCATTCTGTTAGGCACCATGCTAAGTGTGCGTTTGTTTGAGTTTAGTATTTTTATAAATTTTTTATGCGAATTTTTAGCTTTGTACGGAAAAAACTAAAAACTTAAAAAACAACAAGGCAATTTTGTCTTTAATTTAAACAAGAAGGCTATTTTGTCTTTAAAAAGATGGCTATTTTGTCTCAGGAAAAAAAAAAGAAAAAGAAAAAGCTAAATGAGAAAACTTCTCCAAATAGGAATCTAACACGTCATTCAAATCAAAGGATATTGTCTTAAATTTTTTGTTTTCATATCCTAATGCATTTGCAATAATTGGATTATTTGATTTATTTGATA
The DNA here is from genome assembly GCA_030407325.1 of Camellia japonica. Lineage (NCBI taxonomy): Eukaryota > Viridiplantae > Streptophyta > Magnoliopsida > Ericales > Theaceae > Camellia > Camellia japonica. Next base: position 55,477,440 of record JAPPVO010000003.1, read on the forward strand.
AATCGTTGAATTATGTAAGAATTTAAAGACATAAATCTCAATACATAATACAATAATTCAAATGCGTTAAGACAAAAGAACATAGGAAATGATCACGTGCCTTCATTTGGCCTCTAAAAATTTTACGTAGAACTTAATTTGTCTTCCGTCTAAAAATTAGACTATAGGGTCCAATTTTAATGTTGTGGACTCATCTTGATAATTCAAATGGTTTAACTTGTAATATTCATCAAGCAAATCATCCATGTAAAAGACTAAATTAATTGGTCATTAAGATAACCGACACAATTGACTTATATTGTATGAAAAAAATATATATACTCCCTCCATTAATATTATTCTCTTATTCAATTTTTCGTTATTCCAAAATATTAGTCCATTTTACCAATAAATCCTACTTTACAAACTGTTATACTAAATAGTCCCACTTTTATTCTATTATACCAATTAGTCCTGTTGGTGGGTTGATTTGATCCTTTTTGTTTTTTTTTTCCATTTTTGTTTAACTTCATGGACGAGAATGTCCTTGGCATAATGTGGGACTGTGTGTAACAGTGTGTGTGTGCGTAACATTGTGTGTGTATGTGTGTTGAAGCCAGCACTGTATGTGTAACAGTGTGTATGTGCGTAACACTGTGTGTGTGTGTGTTTCGAAGCCAGCACAGTATGTGTAACTGTGCCCCTCTCTCTCTCTCTCTCTCCCAACACACACACACGCACACACATACACACCCCACAACCCAAGAATCAATCAACAGTAGTCTAGTCTCTCAATTTCACTAATAAACCCTTTTCTTTACCTTTTACTTGGTCTTCAAACTCAAAGCCCACAATCCAATTCTTCTCTCTCTCTCTCTCTCTCTCTCTCACACACACACACACACGTTCTATTGCTTCTCCTCTGTTTCTAACTTCCATGGTTCTCTTTGACTGGATCCGCCCTGTATGATTGCTTACTCGGAATCCCTGTTTGGACCCACCAATTTGTTCCCTAAACCCATCTCGAATCCCCACTTTTCTGGTTATATCCTCTGTTTTAATCTAGGGTTTGGAAAGAAACAGGGGTTGGAACAGAGTAAGAAGCTGTGGCTGTTGGATCACAAGGTTGAGAAGAAGATGGAACTGATTCGGAAATTGACTAGAGGGTGCTTTATGGATCGGAGGAGGATGGGTCTGAAGGTGAAGGTTGAGTCTGTCAATGGTGGTGAAGATGTTTTCGATGCCGTGTCCGCCGATGCCAAGGTTCAACCAGAGCACCTTGTAATCATGGTTAATGGAATTGTTGGGAGGTAATTGGCTTAGATACAGTGTGTGTGTGCGTAACACTGTGTGTGTGTGTGTGTGTGTCGAAGCCAGCACAGTATGTGTAACAGTGTGTGTGCGTGTAACAGTGTGTGTCGAAAATGGCGGAGAGGAGGTGTGTCGAAAATGGAGAGACACGAAGATCTTCCAATCCTAATCTACGAAACACTCGAACCAGTCTACGGAGTCGAATCTCAGATCCAAGAAGCTCTGCTTTGATTCGAAAACTTGAAATCCAAGTTCATCCAAGTCTTCGGCCACTCTCCCCAAATCTTCGCCCGATCTCCAGGTCCCCTCATCTCTCTCTCTCTTTCTCTCTCTCACACACACACACACACACACACACACACATATGTATGTTTACATGTATGAGTTTGATTTGAATTGATTGTTTCAGGGCGAGTGAATTTGATTGGGGAACACATTGATTACGAAGGGTACTCGGTGCTTCCAATGGCGATTCGGCAAGACACGATCGTCGCAATCCGAAAGTGCGATGCTGTTAGCCACCCAGGTCACGGCGGCAGAGAGATTGGAGACGGCGGGGATGTCAGTGTTTGGCGACAGTCATGGTTTACTCTGTCGATGTTGGTGTGGTATTGACTATGTGTTGTGAATGTCTGTGTGTCTGGCTGTGTGAACCCCCAAACACACCAATCCAGTCCAAAACAAAAACCCCTTATAGCGCTTTGCCATTGTGTGACACCCTCACAATGTATCACATGTAACACACCACACATCTATTTACTAATTATGTACGAGGGTAATTACGTCCCTCACAATTGAATGAAACTAAACGGTTTAGTAGAATAAAAATGGGATCAATTGGTTCATAAGTTCAAAATTTAGGATTTATTGGTAAATCTCCCTTTTTAGAAATCAAAAACTAAAATAACTTGAATTTCTTATTTTACCTTTCTTTTAAATTCATTAATTATGACAATTGATGTTCCCAATAAAAAAGAGGTGTTTGGTGGGACTTTTTTTAGCAAACTTATGGCTTCTGGCTTTTAAAAAGTTATTGTGAACTGTTTGGTTAAACTTATTTCAAATAGTTTCTGATTCTAACAACTTATTTTAAGTCAAAAAAGTTGATTCTAAGAAACTTCTCACCCATTGCTTCTGATTATCAGTTTCTGCTGTGGACATGTTAATTCACAGTTATACTCTTAGATTTATTTATTTATTTATTTTTTTAAAACAGAAAAAGACCAAAATGGACTCTAAAATATTATTATTATTTTTTATGAGAAATGTAGACAAATAGTAAATAATAAAAAATAAAAGTTAATTGAAAAAGTTATTTCACAACTTATTTAACAAATTCTACTCAGCAACTTAAATCTATAATTCAACAGATATATCAAACAGATTAACAGCTTCTGATTAAAGTCATAATCTGTTAAGCTAACAGCTACACCAAACAGGACCAAAGTCAAGGACAGTTTTGAAAATTTAATACTTTTGAAATATAGTAATTATACTATCAAAAAAAAGTCAAATTTTCTAAAAATATTTTTGGGATGAATAAAGTATAAAGTATATATTTTTTTAAATTATACTTGTTATCTATTTTTTTTAATAATCAAATCAAGTTTTGAATTAATAATAAGTGAATCCACAAGTATAAAAGCAGTACCTTTCAACCAATTGAATAGGAGACGAGGTGGATTCATTTACGTACCCCAAAAGGTTAATTCACCCACCCACCACTGATGTATCCGAATTTTGGAGTTCACTCAAGCGGAGCAGGTGAAACATCATTTTTTGAAGGGAAATTTTTTCGGAAATCACAATTCATAGACGTATGTATTGAAAAATCTTATGAATTTTGTTTGTACACAATTAAATCTTATTTGAAGCTTCATTTAGTTTTAGATTTTTGGTTAAAAAAGTACAAAAAAATAAAATTAGCTACGTAAGTCAATAAGATAAAATATCACATTCAAATTATAATCATTACATTTTTTCTCTCACAAAAGTAAAAAAAAACCAAACCAAACCAAACGAGGTTAAAAAAATCCTAACACAAAAAAACCAGCTAAAAAAGTCAATGCCAAACGAAGACTGGATTTGAAAATGTAACCTATCACATACTTTCAATATATGTTCTCAAGATTTTTGGATATGTTTGGTTTCCAAATGTGGATATATTTTATTGGGAAGATTTTAATGTAAGATTGTTCACATTATTCTAATGTGTGAACTATTATCTTATTAAACTTTTGTCAAATGTGTCATCCTTAAAATGTGACAATAAAACATTATTTTAAGGGATTTTTACTAGCCGGTCCTGCTTTTTATAGTTATTCCCATCTTAGCCCTGAAGATTGGTTTTATGCACCAATAAGTCTTGGAGTTCTATTTTTTGTACTGTTTTACCCCTGTTTTATTTTCCCCTGTATTTGTTGCAATTTGTCACTGTAAACTTACCAGTGTATGAACTTTTCATTTCTAATAATTGAGCATGCATGGAATTGATGAATAATGATTATTTTCGCCATTACGAAAGTTGTTCATGTATAATTGCAGGAGCATGGAATTCATCAATGCTAAATTCATCATTATACAAATTTTGTGTGGATAATTGAGCATGAATGCATATTCATGGACTTGATGTACATATATATATACAAGGCAATCTTTGCATTTACAGCCTAAATGCGCTGAATTATAGATCATCCAAGAGAGATATTACTCTGTGTATCTAGAAAATATATTAGACTATACATGAAATTTGCAAGCATTATCCAAAAAATATATCAAAATAGATAATTTATCATGTGCATGCTTGCACAAAGTGTCAACACCAACTCATCATTGTCACAAATCAATACAAGATTCAAAGACATATTCAGTGATAAATTTATCACTGACTATTTGTTAAAAAATTACAAAAAGAAAATTTTGTCATCATTGTCACAAATCAACACAAGATTCAAAGATATATTCAATGTTAAATTTATCACTGATAAATTTTTCACTGATTGTTTGTTAAAAAATTATAAAAAGAAAATCTCGTCATCATTATCACAAATCAACACAAAGATTCAAAAACATTTTCAGTGATAAATTTATCACTGATAGACACATTCACATAAATTTCTCACTGATTGTTTGTTAAAAAATTATAAAAAGAACGTCACAAATCAACACAAAGATTCGAAGACACATTCATTGATAAATTTCTCACTAATTGTTTGTTAAAAAATTATAAAAAGAAAATCTCATTATCATCGTAACAAATCAACACAAGATTCAAAGACATATATCAGTAATAAATTTATCACTGATATATTAAACCTTTGTTTGCAACAGATTTGGTTTGAGAGAAATAAAGAGAGAGAGAGAGAGAGAGAGAGAGAGAGAGGGGGAGGGTGGGAGAGAGAGACGAGATTTGGAGAATTAATGTTGCTTGTAGTCATTTGAAGTTGATTTCACAATAGAAACAACTAGATTGATGTAGATCTAGGACAAAATAAATTTCTTCGGATGTTGTTCCAAATCGCCAGAGATCTCTTTGTTTATAGGAAATCCGCTGAGAAGTCGCCTAAGAAATTGCATTTCCAATCACGTGGTTTCTTCACACGTTTGTGAAAGAGAGATTGTGGAATTGTGTTTACACATGTGGTGGTCAAGAATAGGGGTAAACTGGGAATACAAAAAAGTAATTATCAGGCCAGGAGTTTGTGGGTATTAACTCTAGTCCAAGGGACCGGCTGGTAACTCTCCCTTATTTTAATGTGTGCAATATTATATTATTAAATTTTTGTCAAATGTGTCATTTGAGAGATTTTAATGTGAGATTGTTGACATCATTCTAATGTGTCTAATATTGTGTTATTAAACTTTTGTTAAATGTGTCATTCTTAAAATATAAAATAAGATCTAATATGACAACTACATTTTTCTATCATATTCACACTCATTTTACGTTTTCAAATATTGTTATGTTAATTTTTCAATATGAGACAAGATTTTTGGAATTACAAGAATATCTATAAAACTAAGTGGATCATAAGTTGGGTATATAGGATTTACTAGTTAATGCATTTTTTTAATCGAAACAAAATACTATAATTGAAGCATAAAATGCTGACAACAAAGCACAGCATAATAATAGCGTATGCACTCTCTAGCGTAGCGTGACAGTTAAAATGCTTATTTCATCATCTCCAGCATAATAAGCATACCGTTGAGGCAACACCGCCTCGAGTCTTGACACACACACATATATATAGAAGATATCAACTTCACAACAACAATGATATGGGCATAAAAGATGTCATTATATTTCTCATTTAAAATATTTTAATGTGTCTATCATATCATATCCTGCACTTCTTTCTCACAACTTTCCAATTAGTTAATGTCCTTTCTTAAATGCAAAAAATAATCACTTCCAGCACCAGATTGCCTGATTCAAATGATAACCTTGTTTAGTCCTAATCAACTTCCAGCTAGAACATATACTTTGATTAAAGTTTAATCCAATAATAGTTAAATCTCACAACCCGGATTGGGATATCTTATACTGTAAATAATTGGTACTAAACTCAATTTATCAAACCTATAGTCCCACTCAAAGACCAACTTGTTTACGGCCAGTACAGAGCAACAATTTAAACCTAGTTATAGTCATGTGAAGTGAAAATTCAGCAAATCTCCAGCATAATTTCAGCACTGTGATTGTGTACCACCCAACTTCATCACTTCATCAATAGCTTTAAGTCAATATTACACAATAAAAATGCAGGCTGATATATACACAACAAGATAAATAACAGAAAAGAAATTCTCACCACCACACAAGGATATTGAACACAAGAGGCACATAAACACGCACGTATTACATTTACAAAGATATATATACAAACAACGATACACACATTGCATTTACGAAAAACTTCCTAAACTTTTAGCATTACCTCTGGATGTGGCTCCCTCTGGTTAAAGACATCACTCAGAACTGTTTTTGAGATTAAAGAAGCATTTAGCAGATTCAGGGCCTGCAACATAGAATGGGGGTCTTTACAAATCAATTTGTAAATCAGAGCCACAACCATCTTTCAGGTAATAATTTACAAAGCAAGTACATTGGTCATTGCTTCTATCGGCTTGTGGCTTTTACCAGTTCAAAGGCTAGTTAATATTGTAGGCAATTTAGCCACTTACAATGATCTCAACACATTGTGAAGCTATAGTAGACCACATCAGCAAAAGGAACATGCTAGGGAGCCCAAAAAACCAAAAGGTTGTTAGAAAATGAAGTGTATGGTGTACATTTAAATTTAGTGTTCCGTGGGGGACGCCCCAACTGAATCTAATCCATTGTATTGTCTTGCTACTTTTTGGGGAAATTTTCTGGGCTTTGTAGCATTGCTGAGAAATGCCATGAAGGGGTGGCATAATTAAGTGTGTAGCTCCAAGGAGGGGTCCAAGCATCATTTGAATGGTGATTTCAACCAGAAACTTCTATCCACATTTGGTAAAGTCCTATAGAATATAGTAGGAGTATTTAAGTACATTTTATGAAGGTGACTCAAAGCTGATGCAAGTAGAATCTAGAAGGACCTGTCCCCTAGCTTCAGAATTATTATTTTTTTTCAGCTTATTTAAGCTATTTTTATAGCATAAGTTGTAAGTAGAAGCAAGTACAACAATGGTCTGGCATAGAATCCCAAAATTTATATAAAAATAAATAGTTTTTTTTGAAAAAAAAGGGCACAAGCAGTCAATTTAAGCTACAGCAATCAGACTTAAAATGATATTCAAACTTTTCCTTTGAGATTATTGGTGGAAATGTCTCCAGACACCTAGGTGCCCCATGGAAACAATATATTGTGTCATTAGAATTAAAGATAAATCATCACCAAGGTCAATGAATCAGTGATGATGAGTTGTATTCACTTCAATGTAATGTATTTGTACTTTCATGCTTTCCTGAATACAGAGGGCCTTCAATTTCATAGGACACCAAATTGTGCACTGATGAATCATATAGGCATCTCTATGATCAAATTAAAGAACTTTGACAAATTTAGAATTTCATTTAAAACCATAAATCTTACCTCGTCAATGCCCATGGTCACCACACGCTCCACAACATCGTTGATTGGCACATTCAATTGGTTGAGAAGTGCTACACTCATGATAGGGGAAAGTGGTGTCACATACAAGTTATCTGTAATCATGAATGTTGCAGGCCCCTTCATGTATCCTTTCCCAGCATTGATTTCTCCAGTGGGAGCCATAACGACAGGAAAACGACCTCCCTCTTCCAAAGGTTCTGCGGGAGAGCTCTTTGATTCAGCTTTTGCATCGGTCTCTGACCATGACCCACTGTCAAAATTAAACTTGTACTGTGGATAAAAGGCTTCTTCTATCTGAAGTAGCTGCTTCTCAAACTTGGAACATAGAACTAACTTTGGACAGACAATTTTCTTGCACTCTTCTGACTTAATGTAACTTCCAGCACTCAAAACTTCAGCACTCTTGTACAAGTTATCCATGCACCCAAAGCCAGAATTCTTGCTGAGAAGCTTTATTACAGACCCAATAGGAAAAGTGAGGAAGCTGAATAAAAATTCCACCACATCCACTCCTGCTTCCGCATACAAAATTGTTTTCTTAGATTTGCTGACTAGAAGTTTCAAGTTCATATTATTTGAGTTAGCAGCTCTAGACTTTTTGTCCGATTGAGCTCTTTTCTTCTGCTGGAATGTTACAGTATCTTTTATGCTGCTGCCTTGGTTTGGCAGTATCACTGCTGTCAAGGGTGACTTGGAGAGCAATGCAAACTTCAGCAGAGGCAGTACCTAACCCAGGCCATCAAATTTAGGAGTGAAATGAGAAAAAGAAAAAAAAAATATTCAACAGTGACATGAGCTAGGCAACGAACAAAACAACATACATATAACATATTTCTAATAAAAAATTTGCCCTCCCTAGACCCCCTGCTTTAGCAGGAGCCTCATGCACTAGGTCATCCTTTTTAGTATATTGTTGGTCCATGAATTGGTAAGGAACCACCATAGAAATGATTCTCCTACCAGGAGTGCTATTAAGGTGAATTTGATGAAAGCTTATGATTCAGTATGTGAACCACCATAACCATTCATGTTCTACATGCCAAGGCTAGTCATGTTCTGTGTTTTGTTCCCCCTGCGCTGTAGCCTTTTATCATTGTTATTGATAAAATATATATATATATATTGCAAGAAAGGGTGAATTATATTTGCTAAATTCATTTACAAAAGTTTGACATTCTGAGTTAGCTAAAAAACAGAGGCATTTCCCCATTTCAGTAACTTGCTTAAGTGTTATCTTGTGTGGTTTGGAAGAAAAATAAATTGATGACATGAAACCACTAACCAACAGAAGAGATGTAGCTAATGTAACACTGCAATAACTCATTACAATTATGTTCTTCTACGCACGCTTACACTCACACCTAATGTGAGAGGGGGCTGCACTCCCCCTCTCTCACATTTGCTGTAAGTGTTAATGTCAGTATCTTTCTTTTCAATTCAATATATCAAGTGAAGGCCTTAAATTCCAGAATGCGATGATTCAAAGGAAAATTGTTGAACTAAATTCAGTTTTCCAACCTTTGAGCTCAAAAACAAGACAAAAAAACACAAAACAAAAAACACTTTAAACTTAATCTTATTATTCATAAACTTTCATAGATCATGTTTGTGTATAATTTAATTGGCCAAAATAACACCACACCTTACTGGGAAGTCAAGGGTTGAGTCTTGCAACCAATAACACTACCCCTCTCCATGCAACGGCCTCATATGCAATCGATATATATCTATTCTATTATATATAGAAACATCTCAGTTGGTGTTGACATTTGTTGTCTCCTAATTTCTATTCCCAAAATAACCCACAAGCATTGCATAATTTTCACGTACATTTTTTTTTTTCTTTCTAGCCATTACAAAAAGGTTACGGTTGTAAATATACCAAGGCACATAGTTATCAATTACCTCACTACACATATTTATCAAAGAATAAAAAAAATTACCCCACTACACATTTTTTCTCTCCTCTTTCTCTCTCTCTCTCTCTCTCTCTCTCCTCAAGATTTCACTTTTTTCGTTTCTAATGTCACTCTTTTTTCTCCAACCATTGTTGAAGTAAAAATACAAAGACAAGCATTGTCAGGTTTTTCTCCCTTATAAATTATACTATATTTCATCTTTTTCCAACTCATAACCTCCTCTATTTGTTTGGGTAAAAATTTTTTTTCAATGTTTGGTGATGGTGGTGGTAGAACGAAGGTGGAGATGGAGGTGGAGGTAGAGGTGGAGACATGGTGATGGGACAACCGCAGATGGCGATAGTGATGTTGCCTGTGGCCGTGGTGATGGTGGTATGGTGGTGGAGGTGAGAGTAATGGTGGTGGTGTGGTGACATTAGTAAAAATTTAGTCCAAAAATGGTTTTCTGCTTTTTAAAAATACAAAATATTTTTTGCCTCAATATGAAAAATATTTTCGGTCGAATTTTGTTTTTCATTGTAACAAACACCAAAAAAAAAATATGAAAAAAATATTTTCTAAAAAATATTAGAAAATATTTTCTGCCCAAACAAATAAAGAGAGCGTAAAAAAAGGGGGAAATTATCTGAAAGTCCTATGTACCAAACTGTTACTCTTTATGGTCCTAAATTGAATCTTTCGGATTGGAAAGTCCTATTTTACACGTTTGGTAGACAACAAAGTCCCATTTCAAATTTTGTGAGATGTGGGGAGACTGATTTGCCCTTTTTTGTTATAGCATGTACGTGTATTATGGGATTCATTCAATATTTTGTGGGATACCTTGCTCTGTCACGTTGGTAAGTTGGATCCTATGTTTTGGGGTGTCTCTCTCTTCCCCCCTCTCTCTCTCTCTGCAACTCCAAAACCTCCACCGCGCCGCCGTAGATCAGAGTAATGAAAACAAGGTTTTTTTCAATGAGGAAGGAGAAGAGAAGAGAGAGAAGAAAGAGAGGGGTGGGTGGGTTGGTTGCTATATCGGGAAAGAGAGTGAAAGTGGATTGTTGAGTTACTAAAAACAAGTGTTTTGCCAATTTGATGAAAGAGTCTTTGGGCTCTCTGTTTATTTTTACTGATAGACACTCATAACGTGTCAATGTCCACCCATTTTGATCTTTGACAGGACATAACCATAGAACGAGGACGATGGCCAGTTTTCATGCTGTCATTCTCATGCAAAGTAAAGGGTATTGTGGATGAATTAGCCGGGCCACCGTAGTGTAGATCAATTGTGAAGGTTATTCATGGATCTAGAGGGGTTTAGATTCGGTGTGTATGTTGTAGAATGTGGGATATTTTTCGGTGTAGAATGTTGTAGAAACGTGACACGACTCACCTCCAAAAAAAAAAAAAAGTGTCAAATTATTTGTGTTCACGTCACAACCCACATCACAAAAAACAGAAAAACAAAAAAAAAGGGTCAAATTACTTGTGCTCACGTCACAACCCTCGTCACAAAAAAAAAAATGTGTCAAATTTCTTATGTTCACGTCACAACCCACGTCTCATATTTTCAGTGTGACACACTTACTAAATTAAAAAAAAGTATTAGTGTTTTTTTTCAATCAGCGTGACATACAAACACCCATTCATCTTATACCACATCACTTGCACAACACTCAACACACTCACTCCACGTCACTCGCACAACACTCAACACACTCACCCCACGTCCCACGCCAAGATGCCAGCAATACACACCAACTCAAAAAAGCACTAGTACATTTTTAATTGTTACGTGACATACAATCACACCCCCATTACCACAAAAACCACGTGCGCCCAAAAAACCCGCCCCTCAAATAATGCCCCAATGGCAAATTGGTAAACAAACACTCAACGGGACTAAACGGTTACAAAAAAAACAATTAGGATCATATGGTCTATAAGATGGGAATATGGGATTTACTGGTTAATTCCCCTAAAAAAAGTCATATATTCATATCAAAATTTGTAAACTATAATAGCACACTCATCACCTATCGTGCACACACCGCTAGTATATATATGTACACTTCAAATGTGCAATCTATATGACAAATTGACACCTACTGAGATGAATTTGATTTCGTAATAATTGTCTAAAAACACAGAGTGTGATATAATGATAAATAATTGCAAGAACAATACCTCCTTTGCTCCAATTTCAACAGTCCTCTCCTCAACCTCATTTCCATCCTTGATCCCAAGCTTACGGAAAAGCGAAATGCAAGCAGCAGTAGAACCAGGAATCACCTGCAAATCATCAGTAATCATAAACCTAGCAGCTCCTCCCTTCAAAAACACTCCACCGTCTTCTTCGCCCGTGTACCAAATTCCACGCCCCAGAGAGCAGGCATGGAGCTTCAATCGATTGCATTCGGATTCCGATGCGTTTTTCGGATTAAGCAACAAATCCTTATATTGATCATTTCGCAGATTGCGAGCTTCAAGAGACGACACGCTGCCGTAGATTCGGGTTACAGAGCCGATCGCGGCCGATTCGGAGCTGAGCAATCGAACCACTTTCCCTAGTGGTAGTGTCAAGAACGAGAGGAGCGAGTCGATGAACTCGCAGTCGGACTCGGCGAAGATGACTCGGTTTCTGGTCTTGTCTACCAGAATCTTCAAGGTGATTACCTTCAAGGGTTGTTCATGGCGGTTTCAGAGTGAATTGAAGTAACAGAAATGTGAAAAAAGAACATACAGTTTTTGATTTGTGTGCCTGGCGATCACTGGAAGTGTTGCGACCTCCATACATGTTGGAGAGAGAAATTTCAGAGCAAAGTTGGGGGAGAGAGTCTCTGGGCAATGGATTTTGGAGCGAATTGGGGAGAGAGAAGACGATGATCAGTGCTGAAGGAAGACTTGGAGGAGACTACACCAATCTCTTCGTACATACAGGGGGTCCGCCCGCGTGGTGTCATCTCGTTCCCGTGCATGTCTGTTTGGGATGTTCTTCAAAATATATATATGTGTTTTTGATTAAAATATTTTTTTTAAAAAAATTTCTTGCCATAAGTTTAGAAATATATAAAAAAAAACAATAAATAAATACTACTCAACTTTTTCGCTTAAAAAAAAAAAAAACGAATTACACTAACCCGTTCTTATAGTTTAGGACTTATGTCACTTTAATTCTTGATTTTTCAATTATGACACATTTGATCATAAATTTAAAATCTTGTTTTAAATAAGAACAATTGAAGATATTATTGTTCAATTTCAATGGCAAAGTCGTCAATTTTATAAAATATAAACTAATTTGATAAAAATAAATGTAAAAAAAATATTTTGAATTTTTAAAAATTATTTCTACTCACAAAAAATAATTGCTATGTAAAATTGATAAATTTTCTACATATTTATGTATTTATTTATTTTTATCAAATTAACTTTTATTATATGTTTGGATGATGATCGTGTAATGGTTGGGTTTTTTTTTAATGCTTTTTGATAGTCATTATGTAATAGATGATTGTATTTGTTGTTAACAGATATTTTTTAATGATTATCATGTAATTGATGATTATTAGGCTTTTAATGTGCAATCGATATATTGAACCTATGAAATGTTTTTAGTTTTGGATTTTTTAATTTAATGAATTAGTTTAATAATGATATCAAAGTTGTCGCCATATTTAACTTTTAAAAAAATATAAACTAATTTAATGAAAATAAAAACAAACATTCATTACATGATCATTATCCAAACATATATTCAAAATTAATTTGTTAAAAATAAATATGTAAAAGATTTATCAATTTGATATAATTTTATCTTTGGTGGGTATAAATAATTTTTAAAAATTTAAAAATAATTTGTTGATATTTATTTTTGTCAAACTAGTTTATATTTTATCAAATTGACCACTTTACCTTTGAAATTGAGCAATAGATTTTCAATTGTGTTTATTTGAAACAAGATTTAAAATTAAGAGTCAAATGTGTTACAATTAAAAAGTCAGACACAAAAATGATACAAGTCCCAAACTATAGGAACCGTTAGTGTAATTCGCCAAAAAAAAATCAAAAGCTGCCAAACTTCTTAAATGCATTTTACAAAATAATCAAAAATAAATAAATAAATAAAATAACCCAAATGACCTTTTTGGATATGGGGAAAACATTATCATAATCTTAAAAATCATTTTCTAATTTTATCTATGATGATATTTGATCTTATATGGCTCTAGGGATGGCAATATAAACCTGGCTTGACGAGGACCTGGACCGCCCCGTTCCAATAAATAGGGTTTTTCCTAGAAATTATTCCTCATAGGGCCGGGGCTGGTATTAAAAAATACATCCCTGATAATTTTCGGGCTAGGGACGGTGATAGGTCCTCCGGCCCCAGCCTCGACCCTGCCCTGCCCCATTCGAAATTCCCCGAAAAATCCCCGCATTGTGTGTTTAGTTGTATTATATATATATATATATATATATATATATATATATATATATCTCGCTCATTCTTTGGCTCTTTCAACTCTTTCACTGGCTCACTCTCTCACTCTCTCGTTCTTCTCTCTCTCACTCTTCCCGACACGGCAACACAGTCACCGACTCTTCTCTCTTTCTCTGTCTCTCTCTCTCACACCTCATTTGCTCTCTCATCTCTTTCCTTCAGCCGCTGATCGCACACCAGTCATCGACACCACCACCACCGCTGGTCTAGACTCCGATCTACAAATGACGACATCGACTTAGGACAAAAACCTCGGATCTCATTTTCTTCATCATCGATTTCAAGTCTCTCCATCGCCGATCTCATTTTTCTAGATCTGTGTTGTTTAAATCTGTTTGTGTGTGTGTGATGATGACGACGACGACGACTCAGATCTGCAGATGTGTGTGTGTGTGTGTGTGTCTTTGTGTGTGTGTGTGTGTGTGTGTGTGTATGTCTCTGCAAGTGTGTGTGTGTGTGTGTGTGTGTGTGTGTTTGTGTGTGTATGTCTCACCGTCAGGGGTTTTTCGGGGTTGGGGAAACCCGATCCCCGTTGGGGGCGGGGGTGGGGGGAGTGATGGGTTCCCTGCCGGAGATCGGGGACAGAGAGGGCAATCCCCGGCCCCGCCCCGTTGTCATTCCTATATGGCTCAACTCCTTTATTATTTTTAAGAAGGTGAATTGTGAAAGAAATATCATTTTGTCTCTCAAATTATTATTTGAAAATCAATTTAACTCTTATACTTTCAATTATATTAATTTTATACCTAAATTATTCAATTTTGGATTAACTTCACCTATGCCGTGAGCTATTATCTATAATTAGACGACACATGTTGCCGTATTCATTTTAGATTTCATTTTATCCCTTAAAGTATCCCAAGATATCAATTAAACCCCTAAACAATATGAAGTTTGGGATCTAATTGATATTTTTTAAATTGTTTGGATGCAATTTCAAACGAAATTTCGGTATCACGTCAGCAACTTCCATTTAATTATAAATGGCAGCTAACTGTAAGGGTAAAATTTATCGAAAATCAAATAATTTAAGTGTAACATTGATATTATTAAAATAATATGAATTTAGTTGATTTTTGAGTAATAATTTATTGGGCAGAATGATATTTCGTCATGAATTGTGGGTCTTTTAACATTCATTTTTTGAGTTCATGTACTTATTTCAATACTAATCAACCAGTATATTTTTGACAAATTGTATATTAGTGGGATTGTTAAAAAAATTGCACTACGTGTGATAATCATTTTGTGCAAATTTGATACAGTACACACACACAAAAAAAAAAAAATATATATATATATATATTTTTTTTTTGAACTATAAAAAAAAGGGCTCTGTGGTGTCATCACAGCCCCGTTGGTCCCTAGTCCTGGGGTAACCGGTTGCCAGCTAGGAATTAACTCCCATCAAGTGGGGGACCCACCACCAGGGCACCAATGGAGGGTAATCCCACGCCGCAGCAGAGGCCAGGGACCGAGGGGAGTAAAGACATTGCTCACAGGGAGTGATCTCAAATGCCCCTTCCAGGAATCGACCCTGGTTCCTCGGCTTGGGAATGGGCCACGTCCTCCACCAGGCCACCAACCCTGGTGGTTATATATATATATTATACCACTAACATATTTTTTTAAACCTTAAAATAATTTATTTAAGACTATATTTTTTTAATCTTAAATCTTACATATTATTTTATTTAGTTCGATTGGGCAATATATGGGGATATTAATCTTATTTCAAAATAGAGGAAAAATCATTTTGTCCCCCAAACTATCACGTGTTTTTCACGTTGACTCTCATACTTCGATTTATTTCAATTTAGTACTTAAAATTTTTACAAATTGATCAATTAGACCCCTGTCGTCACTTTCCGTCTACAATTGGACGGAATGTGCTAACATGACATTTAAAATTTCATTTTACTTTCCAAATTATACTTTAAAAATCAATTTACACTCCAAATTAAAAATCAATTTACCTCGCAAACTGTACTTTGAAAATCAATTTGCCTCCCACATCAGCACATTCCGTCTAATTATAGACAGAAGGTAACGGCAGGGATCTAATTGATCAATTTGTGAAAAGTTCAGGTACTAAATTGAAATAAATCGAAGTATAAGGGTCAACATGAAAAATGCATGATAGTTTAAGGGAAAATGATATTTCCTCTTTAAAATATTGTAATAAATATTTAAGTTTATAATATAAATTTACAAAAATATTATTATTATGTTATTGCTAATTACGGAAATAAAATTTCAATGTCGTAACTAATGGGTGTTGCTTTGTTCCCAAATCAATTTTCTTCACCATTGAATGAGAATATGCACGTCGCTGGCAGGGACTTGCGACAGTTGCGACAGTGTCTTTATTTGTTAATATGATAAATTCCACATACACCTCTTGAGATTTAGATTTAATATATATTATTTTTGACGTTTAAAAAATTATACTAATCTCTCTGTCATTGTAATTATTTAGATGGAATGAACACATTGAACTTATGCACTCTCTCTTTTTTTACTTTGCTTTACTTTCTCTCTTTTTTTCCTTTCCTTTACTTTTTTTTTTCAATATAATTTCCTCTATTTTTTTATTAAGAGTTGTTACCTTTCATATAAATAGGAGGGTTTGTGAAATGAGACTATTAACTACAATGATGAAAATATAATTTTTAAAACATTATCGAATAAATAGTAATTAGAGGGTTGGTTTAGCATAACCTATATAATCCATCTTTTTATCTTTTTTTCATCACATCACCTCTCTACTTTTCTGTATATTTTTTCATAAAAAGACAAAAAATATATTTTTTTAAGACATCCCAAACTAACCCTAAATCTCAATGGGTGTCAATGTAAATTACCCTAGTTAATAATTTGAGAATATTTGTGAATATGTATGTCGCTGGCGGGTGAATTGCGGCGGTGTCTTTATTTGTTAATAATTTGAGGTATTTTGCGAATATGCATGTCACTGGCGGAGAATTGCGACGGTTTCTTTATTTGTTAATAATTTTGAGATTATTTGCGAACATGCATGTCGCTAGTGGGGAATTGCAGCAGTGTCTTTGTTTGTTAATAATATGAGGAAATATTTGATTGGGTGAATTAGAGTATGAGATTGAGATTATTAATCTGTGGGCTCAATTATTCTATATTTATTTTAATATTTTGGTTTAGGATTATTAATCCAATGAATAATTAATCCAACAAATTTGTAAGATTATTAGTAATGGGATAGGGGTGGGATTATTAATCCAATGAATATTAATTCAATTGGATAGTGAATATCACACTAATTTAATAAGATTATTAATACTTTACTATTAATCTTATGAATTAAATATGACCTGAGGTTATTTGTGCTTGTTGTATTGAGAATGTCCGAAAATGTTTCGTAGCTCGAAACTCATTTGCCCCGAATGGCTCGATTTCGGAAACGACGTCGTTTTTTTCCTTTTTTTCCTTCCATTTTCGACTCAAATGCAGAAGAGGGAGAGGGAGAGAAAGAGAAGCAGAGGGAGAGGGAAGGAAAGAGAGAAGCAGAGGGGAAGAGAGAGAGAGAGAAGACGATCGTCGCCCAGCCGCCGATCGTCGCCCCGCCCAGCCACCGATCCGTCGATCGTCGCCCAGCCCAGCCCCGCCGCAGCCTCCGACCGCCGTCGCCCCGCCTCCGCTTCCTCCTCCTCCTCCTCCCTCCTTCCTCCTCTTCCTCCTCCTTTCTTCCTTCTTCTTCCTGGTCTTCGTTCTTCTTCTGCAAAAAAAAAAAAAAAATGTTGAGGAGGAGGACTGAAGAAGAGAAAGAATGAAGAAGTAAAAAGAATAAAAAAAAAAAAAATCGAGCCATTCGGGCTCCCATTTTCGAGCTACGTAGCGCGATCGGAGAATGTCTTACTCGGTTATATTGATTTGGTTTCACCTTGGAGCTTATCTTTCATTTCAATTACACCATGTTTGTTTCACTCTTTGAAAAAAAGGGATTAAACTAATAATACGTGGGACTTATTTAAAGTGTATTTAGTTGAAGATATGAGTAAGAAGATTAACTATTCTCTTGGATTAGTAATCCACCCTTGTGGTAAGGCTAACAAAGTTATAGGAGGATTGAAATTAGGGCAAATTACGTTAATAGTCCCTATAGTTTGGAGCTCGTGTCACTTTAATCCCTGACTTTTCAATTGAGACACTTTGACCTTGAATTTTGAATCTTGTTTCAAATAAGGACAATTGAACATATCATTACTTAATTTTAAGGGCAAAATCGTCAATTTGATAAAATATAAACTAATTTGATAAAAATAAATGTGAAAAAATATTTTAAAAATTATTTCTACCCACCAAAGATAAAATTATGTAAAATTGATAAAAATTAATCAAAATTACATGATTAATTTTTAAAAATTAATTTTACATGATCATCATCCAAATATATAATAAAAATTAATTGGTAAAAAAAATAAATGTCTAAAAGATTTATTAATTTTATATAATTTTATCTCTAGTAGGTAGAAATAATTTTAAAAAATTCAAAAATAATTTTTTGACATTTATTTTTGTTAAATTAATTTATATTTTTATCAAATTGATGAATTTACCCTTGAAAAATCCAATAGCATCTTCAATTATCCTTATTTGGAACAAGATTCAAAATTTAAGGTCAAATGTGTCTCAATTGAAAAGTCAAGAATCAAAGTGATAAAAATTCCAAACTATAGGAACTATTGGTGTAATTCACCCTTGATATTATAAAGTAAGTGAGGGGATTGGTGAATTTTTAAATGATTTTTAAGCAAAAATTATATTTTTTATAACAAAAAAAAAATTATAACATTAAAAAAATACTAAAAATTAAAATATATTAATTGTATATATTAATACTATCTATAATATTATTAATCTGGTCGTGTACAAACAAACACTCTTCATCTTACCTCTCAAACTTAATACCACCACACTAATAATCTTCTCATTTAATCCCATTGTACTCTTAAGCTCTTTCATTCTATGAAACCAAACAAACGTGGCTTTAGGGAGAGTAAGCGTAGATTTTATTTTTTATTTTTTTGTTTATCAAGAGTATGAGGGTGTTTGATAACTTATTCAGCACTTAAAATTGAATGTATTAAGTGATAATCAATTAATTTCATTTGATAATCTTAATTGATATTACTTAAAAATTTAAATGCCTATTAAAATGTAGACTAAAACTAAAGAAAATTTTAAATTATATGAAACTTATACTACAACAAAACTGAGTTTTTATGGCTTCACATCAACGACATGCAGTAAATGCAAGTCGTGGTTTCTCACTTTTATGACTTGTTTTTTTTGCATATTGTAAATAATTTTCCAATCACGACGTATCTATTGCCTAGGTCGTGAATGCTAATAACAATGATTTTTTTACGGCTTGCAATGTTAGTCGTAAATGATAAAACTTTTTATGACGTGCATATAGTATGCCGTTAATATATCAACTATATACGACACGCCTACACGAGCTGTTAAAAATATTGAACATTTCACGACGCACAAAAAGCTAGCCGTTAAAAATTTCATTTTCCACGACGTACAAAAAGTTAGCCATTAAAAATATTGTACTTTCTACGACATGCAATCGTTGTCGTGAAAGGCACGACAGAAAAAAAAAAAATAACGCCAAAATAAAAATTTCGAGCGCCAAACACTAAAAAAAATAATAATAAAATAATCAAAAGGCTTGACTCTCAACATCAATCTATACCTAATGGCTTTAATCATAAGGGAAGAACAAAGAACACCAGCGTTAGTGAGAGAAGCTTTTCCATCTCTCTGGAATTCCTAAAATTCTAGGGTTTCAATAGCTCATCGATGTTGATAGAGTCTCCACAGTTTACTAAAGGGGTTTTGTCTAGGGCTAAGGATGTAGTTAGGGATTCGAAATCACCAGCGTTATTGGGTTTAGGGCAAACGGAATCGGGTTGAGCTTAGAGCAAGGGGAATCGGTAAGTTCCTCTGAGGAGGTTCCTTCGATTAGTATTAACAGATTGGCGATTGGGGGGGTGAAGGGAGTCTTAGCCCTAGTTCTAGGTTGTTTGCTGCTTTTGTGGAAGGCCTTCGATAAAAAATTGTTGCGATGGATGCTCTTGGTCTTGATGAGTGAGGTTCAACTAGAGGTAGGGTTTCAAATCGGGGTTTGGATGTGGTAATTTCTTAGTCTCAAGCTATTGAGGACCTGCAGGCTAGGCTCAACACCATGAAAGCAAATATGTTGGGGGGTTTCAAGGGAGGATCTGGTACCTATTGAACTTGCTCAAGAGGAAATATCCACTCCTGCAGCTTTAGCGTTCAACCTACTTCAGACTAAGTGGTCAGACATTGTTGAAATGGAAGGGGGAGATGTTTCTTCTTTTTTGCTTGGAGGTTTGTCTCAATGTTGATTGCTTTGATGTATTCTATGAAATTGAAATTGAATTAATTCAATACAGGAAAAATTTATAACTGACCAATCTTCCCTCGTAGATTCACCAGATGGGTCAAAGCCTAAACCCCATTTTCTGAAACAAATTGTGGAAAGATCTTCTCATCCACCAAAGGTATGAAATTTCATGCAATTGAATGTATTTTCTTATCCTGTTGTGAATCAACTTCCCCTTTTATGTGTGTTCATGGGTTTGGCCTTGATTTGATTAAAAATGACTTCATGGTTGTGAGGATTTCGTATTTGGGATTGGAAAATGGGTTAGGGTTCCTCTTGAAGTCAAAATTTATGCCTCAGCGATGGTTCTTGGAGTGATTTTGATGGTGTTGTGCCGCGTTTTGGCATGGTTAATTACTTTTGGTCATAAGTTTATTTGAATGGGGAAGTTCATTGGCTTTCTTACAAGCTTGTTGACCCAGTTACTCGTGGTTGTCGTGCTCTATTTTTGATTTGGGTAATGAAGTCTTTAGGGAGATTGAGTTGCCACTGAGTTTGGTTCATCAGTTTCCTAGGAACACGTTGACTGCTATAGTGGGTGAATCGCTTTCAATGCTACAGTATGATTCGTCGATATACAGTAAGAGTTGTATCGTGTGGGTTATGAAAGAATATAGGGTGGTGGGGTCTTGGAGTAAGCAATATACAATTGATGTTGATGGAAGATTGGTATTGACGCTTGGCTTGAGAAAGAACAGTGAAATGCTGTTGGGAATGGGTAGATGATGGACCTGAGGAGATTCTAGTTGAACAACATGCATACTTCATGCAAACAGTTATGCTTGACACGTTTGAAGTTTGTCTTTTGGTTTGCTGAATACCTTTTCTAGTTAAATACATGCTATTAACGTTCCTCGGGACCTCTTTTGGATGCTAATATCTTGATTTTGGTGTGGCTTGTTGCCCTTGTTGATTGTTTAGTTCATTACTTTATTATGGTATTTTGTTCTTTTGATGGAATAGAATTTGCACATTTCTAAATAGATGGTGTTATTGCATTGTTTGCTTGAACTGTGCTAGTGGTAGTTGGTTTCAAGTGGAGTAATTAGCATTTCTCTTGGCAATGGGCCGCAAAGATTGTGTTCTGTGTTTTCGGTTACTAATTTATTTGAACTAAATGAACATCCAATGATTACTTGATTTAATGAATCCTTTTTCACGATAATGTGCCAATTGTTGGGGAAGTTTAATTTCTTAGAATTTTGCTAAGAATATGGTATGAATACTGAATGATAATCATTTCGGTAACGGATGACATATCATACTAGATGAACCAGCGGTGCTTGATCTCAACTATAGTTCATGAATTTACTTTTCTGTATGCATGGTATGAATAATGATAATCATTTCGGTAACGGATGACATATCATACTAGATGAACCAATGGTGCTTGATCTCAACTATAGTTTATTAATTTATCTTTTCTGTATGCAACTACTCATAAAGTTTGTGTGTTGTGTTTACTAACAGTTGAGATATCAAGATCATTTTGGGTAATTTTTAACATTGATTTATGAAGAATTATCTAGTTAGAAATGTTAAATGTAAGAATTTTGGAGAAACTTTTATTTAGTGACAGACAGAGCATCCACACTGCCTTCTCTCCTCTAGTGCACAACTTATTTTGTTTTTCCTAATCTCTGTGTCAACATAACGAACGGAAAGCTAAAAATATAGAAAAAAGGGGAAAAAAAAGTAAGTTAGTGTGACAATTATTGTGTATGTAGATGATGAGTACTAATAATGCTATATTGGACTTAACAAAGTGAGGTGGTGGTGTGAACGTGATAGGAGGGAAAATTTGAGACCCAATTGTTGAATGGGAAACTTCTCAAATACACCCAATTGTTGTTGATTCCAAAACCATGGAATTAAGTTAAGATTCCAAACCATTGATTTGTTTGTTCACAGTTGTGTTTGATCTGGTTTTGTGGATCATTTTTGTTATCACACCTTGGTTACTCAAAAGTGGGTTATTGGGATGGATGGTGAAAGTTTAATTAAGATTGGATAAGTGTAGTGGATGGATCCTTTTGAGTGTAATTTTTCAACACATATGATGTAGGAGGCTTTTTCCATATTAAGCCAATTTACTATCTTAATTCCCAAACTAGGCCTAGTTTGGACGGAATTCCCAAACTAGGCTAAAACACTATTACAAATCACGCTTTCACTGTTTGGGGCCGAAAATTTGATGAATAGTGAAAGCGCTATTAAAAACCACGCTTTTAATTAAGAAAGCGTGGTTACAAACCACGCTTTTAATAGAAATTTTTTTTCTGAAGAAACGTGGTTCCAAACCACGCTTTCACTGTGCATGTCGTTTAATTTGTTTTCTAAAGAAAACCACGCTTTCACTGTTCATATTCATTTTCTTAAGAAAATGTGATTCACAATCACGCTTTCACTGTTGATTAATGAAAGCGTGGATTGAAACCACGCTTTTACAGTTTATATAAAACCCCAAGCGCCCTCATTTGTAATCACGTTTTTACACTTACGTTTTTTTCTCCTCTCTCTCAGACTCTCGCTTTCCCCTCTGATTGCTCTCCCTCTCTCCCTCTGCTCTCAGATTCTCACTCTCGCTCTCGCTCTCCCTCTCCCTCTGCTCTCAGACTCTCTCCCTGCTCTCATTCTCTGTCTCTGCTCTCTCTCTCTCCGTGGTATGGCATCTATCTCTCTCTATCTCATTTGAATCTGATGTATTTATTGTGTTATGCAGAAATTGTGAATGTGTGGTTTTGAATTGGTAATTACGGTTTGGAATTAGGGTTATGCAGAAATTAGGGTTTGAATTGGTAATTATTGTGTTATGCAGAAATTCCAAATTAGGGTTTGGAATTAGGGTTTTCAATTTGTTGAAATTAGGGTTTTTAATTTGTTGAAATTATTGGAATTAGGGTTTTCAATTTGTTGAAATTATTTTTGTGGTTAAATTATGCTTGTGGTTAACTTAGGGTTTTCAATTTGTTGAAATTATTCTATATTTTTTGAAATTACGGTTTGGAATTTTGAATTGTGAATAAACCAACCTATATTTGTTGAATTGGAAATTTTATTTTTTGCTTGTAAATAAAAGGAATTTTTTTAATTAAGAATAAAATTATGCGAATTGAAATTCATATAATTGAGAATTGTTAATGTCATATTATGAAATTCATATAATTGAGAATTGAGAATTGAAATTCATATTATGAAATTCATGAATTGAGAATTAAGGTGGACTGGGAATTTCAATTCGAGGTCCACATGCTTACATATATATGATCATTTTGTTTCAGAAAATAAGACTGTAAACTGTATGATTGAATTCAAAATCTGAAAATTGAAATGAATCTGAAAAATTCAAAATTTGAGAGTTTTGAAAAAAAAAAAATCATGTTCTCATAAGGTCAATTTAAAAAAAAAAAATCATGTTCTCTTAAAGTCAATTTTAAAGTCTTTTATTCAGTATTTCACCTTTATTCAGTGTTTAGAAATTGGATTAAAATCAAGACTAAAATAGCCAATTTATTATTCTCAAAGTAATTAAGGGATTAGTGTGAGTGATATATTCCCTTTTGAATTAATTATTTTGCCTTTGATTTTGGTCTAATCTCTTAATAGATATTATCCGTTGCACTTAATTCATGCATTGTGTAAAATTAAAGGATAAAAGTTGATGCAATTAGAGCTTCAAGAATCAAATTGATTTGAGACAAGAAGCAAACTGCACGACTAGGGATTCAATTTGCCTTTTATTACAAATGAAAATCATCTACATTTTTTTAGGGGAAAGATCCGCATCAAAAAATTTATACAAATTTTGTCAGTATATATCGCTGCTCTATTAATTTTTTGTTTTTAAATTTAATCTTCAATATCAAATTTTCTTTTTGTCTTTCTTAAATTTTAAGGAAGAAGTCCTAATAATTGGGTTAATTACTTAAAAGTCCTATTGGTAATGTTCATGTTCCATTAAGTTCTCTTTCTTTTTTGTTAACTCATAAAATCTTATTTTCAAAATATTTATTTATGTAAAACTGTTTTACCTTTATTAAAAGAAGAAGGAATTGTGTCAATTCCTTGAGTGTTAGTAGAAAATTATTAGGTGTTACAAGTGCACCACATGACAATGTTATCCACTAATCACCAAGCATTATACCTTATGCCCTAATACAAAATTGTAGGCCCCACCCTCCCCATCAATCATAAATATTTTGAAAATTACCTAACCATGCCTCAAAAGTACTAGATATTTTCTCTTATTCAAATAGTATTGATGATGTGGAATTTTACTTCTGTTTTTTTTTTTTTTTTTCCAAAACTTACAAATTTCATAATTTTTATTATACACAATTATTTTTAATAAAATATATATTTTTCGAGTCTACACAATGAGATTTATCAAACATGACCAATATTGAATATAAAATTTAATAAAAATAAAATATTATTTTTTTAGTTATACAAAACTAACAATTTCTCAGTTTGCGAAATTATCTTACAAAACTGAGAAAATTATCTAATTATCTAATAGAAAACCCAAAATATGAGACATAAACACGCAAACAAGACTTCTCTTTTAAACAGTACTAGATATATATACACCTTTATTCAGTATTTCACTTGGTAATATGAAGGTGGGGTTGTATAGTTGAATCTGTCGTCTATTATACTATATGAGAAATGGAATTTGTCACCTGATTTATTTCACTATACTATTTTACCCTGTAGGTGTATTGATTCAATTCAAGACATTGTGCATATTTAATAAAGGGCAAATGCCACTTCAATGTGCATGTGCAAACTATCCATATAATTTGGAAATAACTATAATGTTCTTGTGGTTTGTGGACTAAATGAAGTATACCGTCAGACGTTCAATCCAAGTTAACATCAAGTGTGAAACATGTGCTAGGTCATAAGGGGGTTATGTTCTTATTTTCAAATATCAGAGGTAAATCACACATGGAGTAAAGCAAAGGGGGTTAAAGTCAATTTTATCTTTCAAAAAAATGACAAATATGAATTTCAATTAAAAATACTAAGTGTATGGAAAGATTAACGTTTTTTCCTAAGTTAAATTTCATGAAACTAATCTCTACTAAATGAAATTATTAAAAAAAAAAATATTTAATTTTGACTCTATGTTATTAAAAAAAATATATTTTTATTGACTTCAAAATAATAAATGAAAAGATCATGTTCTCTCAAATAAAAGACAAAATGACTATATTAACCTGAAAATACTATTTTACGTATTTTCTTTATTTAATTGTGTAGGTTACATAAGAGATTTAAACATTTCTGGCATCCTTTAATGAAAATAACATTAAAATTTGTAACTAATTATCTATTAAATGGGTTATCTGTGTCAATTTCATATTATGCAGGTTTGACATAACCCTATTTATTTATCATGTTATTATATAGTGTCATATTTGTGTTTGTGTTGAAAATGTTCAACCCTAACCCCTAATTTTGTGTACAATTCATGTTGTGTTACAAATTCCCACCTGTAATAGAATCAAAGTCGGTTCAAGTGGAGTGTCTTTGGCATATTATATGATCAATGATGCTAACAAAATTGACGTTGTTAATTTATAACACAATTGTAAGACTAGTGATACTTTGCAGTTCACATAATATTGGACAATTAAGAAACAACAAACTCATGAAATGAGTGTAGTTAAGATGAGGATGCTTAGGTGGGTGTTTGGTAAGTTTTGGACAGAGAGAAATATAAATGAATATACATTAAATGGTAGGAGTAGCACCAATTGAAAATATGTTCAGAGAGAACAAACTAAGATGGTTTGGTATGTACAATATAGAGTAGCAGATGAAATGGTAGAGAAGAATGTGATAGGATCACCGTAAAAGGAAATATTAGGGGAAGACGTAAATTGACTTGGGATGTAATAAGTAAAAAAATTAAACGAATTTATTTAATTTAATCGAGCATATAGCTTTTAATAGTACGAAATGACGAAATTATTATTCATGTATCGTAGCCCACTTGATTGGGACATAAAGCTTTGTTTGGTTTAGTTTCGTTTGGTTTATTTCACTGTATTTGGGGTGAGGCACCCAAAATATTATAAAAAGTTCTTAGGATTTATTTTCATTTGGATTTCGCAAAAGGTTTCCACTTAGACCGGATTGCACTTTGCCCTTCCAAGCCAACCAACAAAAAAAAACTGATTTTGGGAGGTGCCACATTCTTCCACAACCATTTGCAAAATCAAAGCAAACAATTTTTTTTTTGTCAAATTTATTTATATTTTTCCAAAAAAATCAAAAAAAAGTTTAAAAAATCAAACCAAACCGCTATATCATGTATTATTTTTAATATACATTCAATGAAATTAATAATTTTTATAAAAAATATTAACTTTGATATTAGAATAATTTGAAGACATTTCATCATAAGATACTAACATTTAATTTTATATTCTTGTAATAGAAATTTTAAAAAATTTATTGAGCTGAATTTGTAATACATATAATAGCATTATAGTAGAAATTAAAATTTCGTCACAAAACTTAACAAATTGAGAAAAAGTTTTTTCAATGGGTATTGAACGAGCCAAAATGAGCTTTTTGTTTGAATTTCATAACAAAGTCTCTATGACCTCTAAAAAGTGGACGAGTGTTACTATTTCACATAGGAAATAATTTTGTCATTAAGGTCCCTAATGGCACAAGTTTGAGCAAATCAAATTAACTTATCTTTAATTGTCCATAAATCTGAAGAATTGGATCAGTAGTTTTAAAAAATAAAGAACAATATTCGAAACCTCTATTTTATATTGTCCAAATCAATCGAGTTCTTTTAAGTCAATGAGAAAAATAATAATTTCATACAAAACTTACACTATGATTTAAGATGTTTGTATGACTTGTCCAATTTTGTCCAATCTCACTGAATAAGAAAAATATTTGATTGGGTGGTGATTTTTTAAATGTGTGATATATCTGTCTACTTTATCAAAATACTAAAAAATAGATCAAGATTTATGAAAACAAAACAAAATAAGTGTTTTTAAAATTATACTGAATTCTGGTATTTTTTGAATCAGTCTGAATAAGTGTTTTGAATTAAGACAAGAGAGCAATGACAACAAACAATATCTACTTATATCTATGACATTTTTTTCTATATTATCTATGATATACTAGTTACAAATAATATATATATATATATATATATATATTTTTTCTCGAAATCAATCTTAAAAATTTATGTGAAATATTTTTATAAAAATTTTCAATGTTATAATTAATAAGTGTCCCATCTGATTTAATTCCTTGCCTCCGTCACTGACCATGACATTCAAAATTAGTGGTGACACTAGAAATTTTGTTGAGTGTTGTGAATGAAATTTATATTTTATAAATTTCATTTTAGGGATGGGTTGTTGACACAAACTTGTTTGGAAATCTACTTGTAAAAACCAAATCAACACTGAAATGTTATCAAAACAAAGAAGAAAAACATGGAAAAAGAAAAATTTACATTTACCGTACAAGAGCATTATGTTAATCGTAATAAATAATGGAAAAAGCAGAACACAGGATTCCATAGACAGTTATGTCCAAACAAACCAACATTTATGTGTTGTAAGCTTTTTTCTTAAAAAGCTAAAAAATCCAAAACATAAGGTTTATTTTAACTCATATTATAATTAAAAATTGAATAATGATTGTTGGATTACAATTACTGATTAGTTAGATAAAGTTATTGCCTCACAAGTAATTCGAATTAAATGATTTAAAGTTCATATAATTATTTTAGAAGTAGAATTCGATATATGTATATTGTTGATATTTTAATGTTTATTGTTTCATTGAAGCAAGTATATGGCAACTGTTCCAATTATCTTCTACTGGGGGGAAACATAATTCGGGATCCCGATGAAGGTGTGTCATATGATGCTGAGCCAAAAGGGATATATGGGGTGCAACTTGACACCACACTTAGCAATTTGGAGGAGATGTTTATGTCAAAGGTGGCAAGTTACGGGGAAACAGTCCGATTGATCTTCAAATGTAGATATCCTTATCGCCAGTGGCAAGCAACCAGCAAATACAAAATATTACCGATCAATGACGATGAGGCGTTGAACACCGTATTAAGTATCGGTGGAAGTTTCCAACCACCAAATTGTTTGGAAGTGTACATTGATAAAGAGGTTGTACACAATCTCCCGAATATGACACAGATGGATTCTCGTCCGTTCACTACATTGCTAACACATGGGATTGACACGACAGCGTTTCAGTCTCCTATGTATGAATCAAATGAATGTTATATAGCGGGCTACACACAACAGACATTTCATGGCCATGGTGCAGAATCAAGTTCACGTGGTGGATATGAGACTGAATTTCACAATAACACCGAAGATGTGCCCACCTACAGCCATCATACCACTCCAGTTGAAATTGCGAGTAATATGGCTGAAACGGTTAATTCTGTGCAGTTTGCTGACAGTGACATGTACGGTCCTGATGTCGCCCTAGACAATGATGAGAATGAAATGTGTGATGAAGAAAATTTATTGGGCGGATCAGATGATGATGATGAAGAAGATGATGCCGACGCTCCCGTTGATATTCAGAATGCCCCCATTCCACCTAGACCTGAAATCCCTTTCTATGAAAACATTCACATGGGTGGTGATTTTGACATTAGTAACCGTGATGTCGTTCCCCGTAACCGAATATGGAATGCTGAAAATCCAGAGTTAGACAAAGGGATGGTTTTCGTTGATAAGAAGCAACTCGTACATGCTGTGAAATTGTACCATGCAACAAATAATCGAGAGTATAAAGTCGTAACCTCCAAGCGAGACGTTTGGGTGTGTGCTTGCAAGCACGATTGCAGATGGTGGTTGCGTGCATCTTTAGTAGGATACATGGTCTTTTTGAAATAAAGCAGTATAGGGGTCCTCACCATTGTTTATACCCACGAATGAACAGGGACCACACTAATATTAGCTCCAGTTACATTGCTTCTCATCTTTTGGGACAAGTTGCGGTGAGTATACAAAATAAATGTTTACATATATATACATATTTGTTTGTTTATAGTGTTCACACCAAAATAATCTGACTCATAGGTATTGTCGTATGCAGAATGAACCTGATATGCCAATTAAGAATGTCATCGAAGATATCAAAAAGACCATAAACTATAGTATATCATACAAGAAGGCATGGCATGCAAGGGCAAAGGCAATTAGAATGGTATTCGGGGATTGGGATGAATCATATAGGATGTTGCCTAAATTCATGCATGCATTACAAACGTCTAATCCTGGCACCATCGTGCAATGGAAGCATAGATATACCGGAGGTACAACCATTATGCCCGTCTTCCACTTTGTTTTCTGGTCTTTCAAACCCGTCATTGATGGATTTAGATATTGTAGGCCTGTTATAACCATAGATGGTACATTCTTATACGGGAAATACACTGGTGTGTGTTGCTTGTAGCAACGATTGTCACTGCCAATGGCAAAGTATTACAGCTTGCATTCGCTGTTGTCGACAGGAGAGTTTGGAGTCTTGGTCGTTCTTCATTTCAAATATCAAGGAACATATTGTCATGGACCGACAAGGAGTGACTTTGATATCTGATCGAGCTGAGAGTATTTTAGCTGCTATGAGGTGGCATTGGCTGAATCCCTCGCTCCAATTTGTTGGATATCATCGGCACTGCCTTCGACATGTTTGTAGTAACTTTAACACTAGCTTCAAAAATAAGGAGCTGAAACAACTTCTATGGTTACTTACAACAGATACAGGCTATTGACCAAGATGCCATCAATTGGGTTCACAAGATGAATCCTGTGGAGTGGGCCCTTTCGTATGACGGTGGATATCGGTGGGGGTATTGACCAGCAATGATGCAGAGTGCTTTAATAGCGTCTTGAAAGGTGCAAGGAACTTACCTATCTCAGCTATGGTTGAATTTACATTTCGGCGGCTCGTAAAATATTTTGACGAGATGGGAGCCCAAGCTGAAATAGATGTACGAAATGAGTTCCAATACCCTAGAGAGATGCAAAAAACTATTGAGGATGGCATCGCAAGGGCAAATACTTTCAAGTTGATATCGTATGACAAGTTAGTTTGTAATATAAACTAAATTGTTGTTATTATGTTGTGAAGTTAAGTACACCTAAAAACATGAACTTGATTAGTTTATATTACAATTTTCTGATAGGCCACGCCGCGTATTTGAGGTGCAAACATCTTTTCGCCATGGACGAGGTCGCAATACACAAATTGTGATGAATCAACCCACGTGCAGTTGTGGGAAATATAAGATAAGACACTATCCATGTTCCCATATGCTCGCTGTAATGTCTGAATGCGTGACAATCCATTCGAGTACATTGATCTAGTATATAGGCTTCCTGTATACATGAGGGTTTGGGAAACTAAATTCAATCAATACCGCATCAAGATTATTGGGATGATCCGAAGTGGACCTTAATGTCTAATGTACTTTGTCTGCGAAAAGTAAAACGGGGTTGTACATTTATGTCTCGTATTCCGAATGAGATAGATATATCAGATAGGTGTTTGACCGCTTGTTGCAGTGAGTGCCAGCAGACAGGTCATGACAGGCGAACATGTCCGGCGCGACTTGGTCGATGAAGACTATGTAATACTTACATATTGTAATAGATCATTTTTTAATTCTTTATTTGTAATAGATCATTTAATTCTTTATTTTGTAATTCATTATTTGTAAACGGGTCGTACATTTAAATAGATCATTTTTTATTTGTAATAGATCATTTCTATTTTTTAATTCTTTATATATTGTAATTGTTTGATTTCCTTGACAAAATTTACAACTAACATACCAAACAAATAAATTAAACTAAATATGTATGCAAAAATATTTAACTATACCACATAGGCCTATGTTTTTTATTCTCTACTTGATTGAAAATGACTATTACAAAATTTTAGTGAAAATCACATAGTTCTTTTACTATTTTAAGATTTTAATATTTCGACTGCTGCAAGCATTTTTTACATTTACAATTTATGAATCAATTTACAAATTTTATACTTTATTGGAACTTTTACCATTACAAAATCAGTAATGAAGTTTTGTCAAATATGCCATAAATATAATTAGCAACCTCTTATTGAAAAAAAAATTCTCATTCAATTTTTTCGCAAATATTTATGTACGAAAACTATCCACATGTTACTGGTCATTATTAAGCTTATGTAGCTGAGACCCTAAAATGATTTTGTAAAAGATTTGTATATTAGTTATAGCATAGATAACGATAGGTTCTGTTGAATTGCTTATCATATTGATGGCACATAAATTGATAAATTTAGATTTCAGTGAATTGCTTCCATGTTAGTGGCACACAAATTGATAATTTTAAAATAATTGACCACATTTGTTTTTCAAGTCGTCATGTATGGAATAATTTGAGTTTGATTGTTATAGTTAAATTACATGCTCACCAATACAGTTTTTTTAAATGTATTTGTTTTTCAACTGTACAGGCTTCATGGCACATCTACCTGATGAGGTCCTACTTTTTAGTCATCCACATCGGGCTGACAGTACATGGGAGGATCCGGTATGCAATAACGTTTGTTGGACTTTATGCTTACAATGAAAATACCCTGCATTTTGTTTTATATTACGTGATAATGCTATAATTTAAACTACTCATTCTGTTATGCAGGACGAGGCACGCACCGTGGTGACATGCCGGCGGGGAGATTCCGGCCTGTGGGAGTGTCCATTAGACCATAGAGTCTTGCAGTGTCTACTACGTGCGGGATTCTATAGTGTCTATCGTATAGGCCATATTAGACTGGACCACCCACTCATCACTGCTCTCGTCGAGAGGTGGCACACAGAGACTCATACATTTCATTTCCCGACCGGGGAGGCCACCGTCACATTGCAGGACGTATCTGTCCTATATGGTCTACGGATTGATGGGCGAGCAGTTACTAGACCTGACCCACCATTGACAAGGGACCAGTGGATAGCCCTATGTGCTGAGCTATTGGGAGTAGCACCTATACCTGCAGACTTACAGACAGGTAGAGTGAGGGTGAGGTGGCTGTCCGAGCAGTTTCAGGGCCATCTTCCAGATCATGCTCCAGATGAGTTAGTACAGCAGCATGCCCGAGCATATATTCTGTGGCTTATTAGGGGGGTACTTCTCCCTGATAAGTCACAGAACCTGCTCAAGCTGATGTACTTGCCACTGTTGAGAGACATTGACGTGATCGGCCAGTACAGCTGGGGCGCCGCGGCTTTGGCATGCTTGTATAGGATGCTATGTCGAGCAGCTCAGGTGGGTGTGAAGGAGATCGGAGGACCCCTTGTCTTGCTACAGGTTAGTATTAATTTTATTACATGTCAATTCATATTGTATGGCATATATCAGTATTGTAATTGCGTTCAAACTATTGCGGATTTGGGCGTGGGAAGATTGATTCGCATTGCCCCGTCTAGGCGGCAACTGGTTGCTCTTGTGAGGTTCCCCATCGCAGCCAGGGAGACATGCAGTTGCCAGCCGGACCTCGAGGTAGCCGGTGGAGGGTTGACATGGGCCACGAGGTCGTATCGACCCACGTAGTCGTCGTGTATAGACCAGCTTGACCGGATGATAGAGGGCGAGGTATGAAATTTAAATACCTAAATTTTAATTGTCATATGGAGTGTATATGTTCATGAGCGATTTTTAATAGACTTGTCGTTATTGTAGTTTATCTGGCAGCCTTATGTGGGGTCCTCGGTACATTCCCAGACTATTGCTGACTAGGTGAGGAGATATGGATGGCGAGAGTGCCACTCATTTGTTTTGACGTGGTTGAGTGGCATCTCCCTGATCGTGTCCTCTGACAGTTTGGTCGGGTCCAGTCCGTGCCGGATCGGTGCGACATCGAGTGGCGGTTGCATGCGACTGATAGACGTGGCCGAGCCGGCACTGACTGGAGTGTGTATCATATGCGATACATACAGTTGTGGGATGCCTGTCACGATAGTATTGTACAGGCTGACTGGAGCGATGGGGTCCTCCCCTCTCCCGACCCTTACATGTTGTGGTATCGGCGACATACACACCTACTAGTCGGTAATCCGAGCCACCTATCTGACTCCGGATATCAGGGAGTTAGGCCTTCTCTCGAGGCATTGGTGAGTATCATAGTATGTGTTAGATAATTGTTAATGTTATAATTGATTTACTTTCAGTCAACTATAGCCTAATACGTCTGAATTTTTGTTCAGGTGGTTCGAGCTGGGAGATCATATCACTTGGCGGAGGACGCCCTTTTCAGACGTGATGGACAGCATGCGATGTAGGCCCTTGCAGAGATCCGAGAGTTATTGTACGAGGGGATCCAGCATGCCCATCGGTAGATCGTCTGCATTTTGGCCACTACGGTGTACACAGTGCAGCAGCTTCTCCAGACACATCAGTCCCGTCCACGTCAGTGCCTTCCACTTCAGCGCCAGCCACAGCAGGTCCTTGGACTTCAGTCACCCCACCGCATGGTACCCATACATTTCTCTAGATTCCCCACACGTACATCCTACCTAGCATGCTGACCCTGATTGGACACGCCCCGATACATGCATGACGTTGTTACCACCCACCATCCAGTTACCACCTGCTTTTCTGGGGACTACTTCGACCGCGCCATGAGTACACATGATGCAGTTCTCACTGACATCTCCTGTTGAGGATGAGGCCCATATTGAGCCCCCCCAGAGTGCGAGGGAGAGGCCGAGGTTATGGTCGTGGCGACGTCGCGGCCGAGGTCGGGGTGCGGGCAGAGGCAGAGGTCGAGGTCCAGCTGCAGATCGTGATACAGTTGCACCAGATGAGGAGTTTCACAGCTCACAGCAGTATCCGATCTTCAGGCAGAGACAGGATCAGGGGCAGCACATGCAGGAGAGGGGGGTCACACTCACAGGCTCCACAGGCAGTCAGTGGAGGGCCACATGCAGGGAAGAGAGTGCCAAATATTCAGAGAGTCTACCATAGGAGACCGAGGAGGGAGGTCCACGGTCGGGGTTGTGGGACTGGGGGCAGGTTAGGGCATTAGCGGGTGTGATATGGACGGTATAGTTTTTTTTATTTGTAGTAATTGTTATAGTTTTTGTAAATCAAACTTGTACAAATGATGTAAATGTGTCATACTTATTTATTCGAAATTATAATTTCACAATTTTTTATTCTTACTTATTTTGATGAATCACACAAATCTCTTTCACATCTCTACCTCTCTCTCATTCTCCGTAGTCTCTGCATTATTTATAGTAATTTACGTTTTTTCCTCAAATTTACAAATTGAGACAACCATTTATAAACCAAAAAAATTATTGAACAAATTGAGACAACCATTTATAAAATTGAAGTTCAAATAAATTTTAAGAATTAAACTATAAATCCTAAACCCTAAAATAAAAATAAATAAGTAGCGTTTGGTAACGTTTACGTTTTTTGTTTATGTTTACAAAAAAATTAAAACTGATTTTTGTTTATTTTTAGAAAAACATAAATTACAAACGCGTTTGGTTTGAAAAAATGTTTAAAACCCATAAAAACATAAATAAAAAATATGTTTGTTCAGGCTAAAATATTTATATTTATTTTTATTATTTATAATAATGGGATCACACATATTATAATTGAAAAAAATTAATTGAAAAAATTTAATTGAAATAAAAATTAATTGAAAAAAAAATTAATAGAAAAAAAAATTATTTGAAAAAATTATTTGAAAATATTGTCTTAATTTCATATAGTTGATTATTATTTGCTATTATAATTTTATTATATATTATATATATATATATATATATATATA
This sequence comes from Camellia japonica, assembly GCA_030407325.1. Taxonomy (NCBI): domain Eukaryota; kingdom Viridiplantae; phylum Streptophyta; class Magnoliopsida; order Ericales; family Theaceae; genus Camellia; species Camellia japonica. The sequence continues at coordinate 55,512,561 of JAPPVO010000003.1, forward strand.
TATTAATATTGGTCTTCATTTTATAAAATAAAATTTATATATATTAAAAATTATATTGGTTTGGTGTGTGTGTGTGTGGGTGTGTGGGATGAGTGTTTGTGTGTCAGAGAGAAGAGAGAGAAGAGAAGAGTGAGTGCGTAGAGTGAGTGCATGGAGTGGCTGGTATTGAAAGCGTTCTTCAAAATAACAATAACGGAGAGAAAGCAAAGGTATTTTATTTGTAAAATTACAAAACTCTTCAAAAACAATTGAAATATCTCCCTTCATTGATAAGTCGTGGATAAGCATTACAAATCCATTACAACATAAATGGTTTGGTCATTCATCCAAACAATTTCATTCATTATCATCATCATCTGACATCTCAATATCAAATTCATACATAACATCCATGCCCCAGGCGAAGTACTGGTGTGCATCATCTATTAACCCATCTTCGGCACGCTCATTTGCGGTCTTCATGCGATTAATTTCGTCGCGGATACGATGCAATGCCCTTTGCAACAACTGTGGAGTGTCAGTTGGCATACGCATGGCTAACCGGCGAGGAATTTAATATTAACTTCGCGACATAACTCAACGAGAACGTTTGCTCGAGTTATGCAAAATTCCCACTCAGCTCTCATGGTATTGACGGTAGCACGTGAGTAACGCAAATTTGGATTTAATGGGTATTGAAATTCATCTCCATCTGCAACCCAATAGCGACCCATTGCTGAATATAGATCAACCACCGTATATCTCATAATGATATCGCTCGAAATAGGTATAAAACTTTTGTTGTGGTATGATGCGATATTTATACCATATATACACATGGTAGCTGTATGTATGAAATTATTGTAAACAACTATGCATCAGAGTTGCCACGTCAACTTTATGACCTGAACAACTATGCATCAACTTGATAGGAGTTGTCACTTCGACTTTTATTTACTACTTAGTGCATATCTGAAGGTTTTAAGCAAAGTTCAAATCCGCTTGGAAATTTAATTTAATTTTTCCGCTTAAAATATAATTCAATTTATTTTCCTTGACAACATATTTAATTTCATTTTTTACCTTACATATTTCATTTAATTTAATTGGAGAAATTTGACCAATTTAATTTGAAGTTAATTATGTGTTGATTTAAGTCGGTGTTGTTCTTGTCTGTAACACTTTCAAGTTCTGTACATCGAAAACCCATTCATTCTAACTCTATACAAATTAATCTTCAATACATTCTAACTGTATAATATTTCATCTTCAACGTTTATGAATCTATTTGGGGCTGCATAGGGTGGCTTTTTAAACACAAAGGGTCTAATTGTTTTGTTATTTTGTTTTGACACCCCCTCAAAATTTTTATGAATTGCATAATTCACATGGGCACAGTAGGTATAGTACAATAATAAATTGTAGCTCGGCGCAGTGATACGTCCAACATTTCTCAGTGATGCTCGCCAGTGACTTGAAAAGACGTAATAATTTGGATGCTTTGTTTTTCCTCAGATGCTATGTGACTTTGTGTAGCGATGCAGTGATGCATGTGACTTTGTGCAGTGATACAGTGATGCATGTGACTTTGTGCAGTGATGCATGTCACTTTATGCAGTGATGCAGTAATGCATGTGACTTTCTGACTTTGCCATGCTTGTATACTTTGTGACTTTTTTCTTCACATTACGTGATGCATGTGACTTTGTGCAGCGCAACTTACATGCTTTGTTTTTTCCTCACATTTCAGAATTCATCTAAGTCACATTAATACCACCACATGGCAATAGTGTTGATAAACAATTATGTGATGGACTGAAGGAGTGAAGTGTAATTTACCGAATATAAAAAGAAGCAGAAAATGCAAAGAGGAGAAAATGGGATGACTGTGAAGTTCATTAAGTGAAAATAAGATAAAATATAAGCTGCAAAGTTCCAATCGTGTTTACATATCAGGTGACCATTTTATTATTTTGGTGAAAAAAACAACGATAGTTTTGCAGGTCGAAGTGAGTTGGACGGTTGTGTATTTACTTGCACTCTGTTTCATAATTGTTTATGAACAATATTACTTTAAAACAAAGAAAATTAAAGCCGTTGTTTCATTTTACGATTTCATTTATAATTTTTTAAAAACATCATTTGTACTGAAATCGTCAATTCCAAGTGACTACTTACTGTATTAAAAAAGTAAGCATGAAAAATAGTTTCATGTGGCGATGTGACAACTCACTGCATTTTTTTTATTTGACAACTCACTGCTCGAATATGAAGGGATTGCATTGTGATCCTCTGGCCTACAATTATGATTTTATCTGACAACCACGTCCGTGACTACATCACAGGTACACAAAGTCACGGGTACTCAGGATTGCATGAAATGAATAACATAAAATAATATCACGGGTATCACTTCTTCCATAGTGCCCCAGCATGCATTATCGTCACTAGATCATCTCTAGTTAACCCCCACTATGATGTCTATAAATAGCGATACTCCCAATATGATGTTTGTTCAAGTCATAACAATAGTAATATATCTACAATTACTATTATTATTTGTTTGTTTATTTTATGAACAATGTCTTTAAGAGGTGCATGAAGTTCACGCTGGCAAAGAAATTCGAAAGTGTGGCTACTACCTCCATTTACTTATGACTACAAGAGCGAAAAGTACTCGAGTCCGAAGGATTATTATGCTGGTATCCGAGCAGAATGGGCGTTCAGGGTAACGGAGCAAGAAGGATTGTTTAATGATCTACGTAACTTTGGGGCACCGGTACCTCATCGTCGTTCATTGACCATGGCTAGACGAAATGTGAGTGACTATGAAAAAGCAGTTAGCAGAATTAAGAAGGAGAACAACAGAATGTTGATGCAGAGATGTCGACATTTCATGCTTCAGCTAGCCACCGAAATGGCAGAAGCAAGCAACAGAGATTTGACAGTGATTGAGCGAAATAATGTCTTAAACAATGAAAAATATCTCTCTGACTACTACATGTCAGATGAGGAATGAGAAATCAAACACCTTTATTTTTCATATATGTTTGTATGTTGTGTCGTATCTTTGTTACTGGAGTGTAAGACAATGTTGTTGTTCATCTAACGTACGGATGTATTTCAAGTATTTGTTTTATGAACCTGAAGTTTATGAAATAACTACATTTATAACTACACATTTATTAGTTCATGACTTTCTTTATTGAATTGCAATGAGTTAATGAATGTTTTGGATTAATGAATGGATTAATGTATGTTGAATTATGTGAATACTTAAAACATATAAAACAGAACAAGTAGCTCGGTGAAAAGCTTTCCTCAACTTGGGCTCGTGAAATAGGGATTCTCTACGTAAAGAATTTCAATCTCCATCAGGAAAGAAGAAAGAGTCGCCTTCCAATTCTTGGAAGTCCAATCAAAATGATGACTCTGGTAAGGAATAGGGGGTTGACAGAAAACTAAACTTCGGGGGATGGACAAACAAGCTCAAAGCCAAGTGGTTGGTCCAGTTGGGGGACTAATAAAGTTCAGACAAACGAACTACCGCCTTCAATAACACATAAAACAGAATAGGTAGCTCGGTGAAAAGCTTCCCTTAACTGGGGCTCGTGAAATAGGGATCCTCTACGTAAAGAATTTCAATCTCCATCAGGAAAGAAGAAAGAGTCGCCTTCCAATTCCTGGAAGTCCAGTCAAAATGATGACTCTGGTAAGGAATGGGGTGTTGACAGAAAACTAAACTTCGGGGGCTGGACAAACAAGCTCAAAGCCAAGTGGTTGGTCCAGTTGGAGGACTAATAAAGTTCAGACAAACGAACTACCGCCTTCAACAACACATAAAATAGAACAGGTAGCTCGGTGAAAAGCTTCCCTTAACTGGGGCTCGTGAAATAGGGATCCTCTACGTAAAGAATTTCAATCTCTATCAGGAAAGAAGAAAGAGTCGCCTTTCAATTCCTGGAAGTCCAGTCAAAATGATGACTCTGGTAAGGAATGGGGGGTTGACAGAAAACTAAATTTTGGGGGCTGGACAAATAAGCTCAAAGCCAAGTGGTTGGTCCAGTTGGGGGTCTAATAAAGTTCAGACAAACGAACTACCGCCTTCAACAACACATAAAACAGAACAGGTAGCTCGGTGAAAAGCTCCCCTTAACTAGGGCTCGTGAAATAGGGATCCTCTACGTAAAGAATTTCAATCTCTATTAGGAAAGAAGAAAGAGTCGCCTTCCAATTCCTAAAAGTCCAGTCAAAATGATAACTCTGGTAAGGAATGGGGGGTTGACAGAAAACTAAACTTCGGGGGCTGGACAAACAAGCTCAAAGCCAAGTGGTTGGTCCAGTTGGGGGACTAAGTTTAAAACCCAATTGGTTTTACTTGATTTGCTTGTGAAAATCACTATTTACAATTAATTATACCCAAACAGATTGTTTTCTGCACCTTTTTAAAGAAATTGACGATTCTCTTAGTATAGAATAGCAATCAACGCAAGGCCAAAAATGTAAGAAACTAGACTTGTAACCAGTTCTAATGACGCTGATTTGATATTTTTCAGATTTATACCCAAAGAGAACAACACTTCCGAAATTATTGTGTAACACTAGTTTTCTGGACAGATTTGAATGCACCAGTTTTCTGGACAGATTTGAATGCACCATGATATTCACAAACATTGGTGGCCAAGTACTCCTACCTAACCCACGTTTCACTAACAAGATCCACCATTATTTTAAAGTTGATTTCAAAAGTTGAGATTGTAAATGTTTCCTAAAATATTACAAATTGAATATTCAAAAGTTGATTTTAAAATAATTCCAAATGACAACAAAAATTCAAATAGTCATACTTTTCAATGAAATACAAATAGTTGGTCGTAACAACGAATGATGCATAGCTAAGTAAAACACAACATTGCCTACATAAGCTTCATTTTTTATTACAGTGACAACTCATCTCTTATTGATATATGTGGGATTCTCAATTCAGAAAGTCACATGGCAACAGTGAATTCACTAATTTACCTTACAGTGAGCATGCCCTTATTTTGTCTGTATATGCAGATGGATTGTCAAGTCATGTGACTTGGTGCACAAGCTTTGGTTTTCTCGATTTTTTGCTCGATTTTTTGATTACAGTGACAACTCATCTCTTATTGATATATGTGAGATTCTCAATTCAGAAAGTCACATGGCAACAGTGAATTCACTGATTTACCTTACAGTGAGCATGCCCTTATTTTGTCGGTATATGCAGATGGATTGTCAAGTCATGTGACTTGGTGCACAGGCTTTGGTTTTCTCGATTTTTTGCTCGATTTTTTGATTACAGTGACAACTCATCTCTTATTGATATATGTGGGATTCTCAATTCAGAAAGTCACATGGCAACAGTGAATTCACTGATTTACCTTACAGTGAGCATGCCCTTATTTTGTCGGTATATGCAGATGGATTGTCAAGTCACGTGACTTGGTACACAGTGTTTGCTTTTCTCTGTTTTTTCATTCTAATGACAACTCATACCTTGTTCATATATGTAGGATTGTCATGCAGAGGCATCTTTCTAAAGCCGTTCATAACCAACTATATAAACGACTAAAGGTGAAGACACAACCTTACAACTCATTTCGCCCTACGAAATTATCATTAATTTGTTTTAAAAAATTAGCATGGCTACACGATTCATGGGACGGAGTGGGAATCGCAGAGGTGGTAGGAACTTGCAAAGGGGTGACAGTTCACGACGAGGAGGGGGAAGTGGACGTGGCGATGCTGAAGACGATTCATGGGAGGGAGTGGGAATACCTGTTTTAGATTATGCTTGTGGTTATCGTGATAGGTTTGGGAAGCGACATTTTTTGATGCCCAAGTATTATCGAGTTCAAGGAGGTTCATGTATGGAGCCATCTGACAATCAAATAGGACATGGTTTATCTGACGCTGCTCGTCTCAAGTGGCCCGCACTATTTATAGAGCGAGTGCAAATGGAAAGATTATGTCGGGAAAATCGACTGAAGGTGCCAAAAGCACGTTCTGTTGAGATCCAAAAGGAAGATCCTGATAATGTTGATCGACTATGTGAAAGACTACAACGTGAAATTTCTCAAATGCACCGTAGGTTAGCCCGCGATATGCAGTTATACATAGTTAAGAAGGATGCCCAGAAGAACAGAACAAAACCAAATGTTGCGGCTATCAAGGGTATCATGGAGGATCCTAAACTTGTCTCTGACGCTGAGCTTTCGGATTATTTAGACTCTGAGCCACCTTCCGATTTAAGCGCGAATTAGGTGTTAATGTCTACACTTCGGCAATATTAGGTCATGCATTAATATGTAATGTCTGTGTTAGTCTAAGTGTTTCCGTAATGCGTTTGTTAGATTGTCTGCCTAATATTTGTTTGTCTAACTGTTATGTTTATGTATTGTGTGTTCAGTTCAGGGTGTCTAAGATGTATGTATTGTGTGTTCAGTTCATGGTGTCTAGAATGTATTTTTGTGGGAGACTTATGTCTGTACTACCTATGTAACTGAAAACTGTTACATTTGCAACTTCAGTTATGTTGTTTTCATGCCTGTATGAGTATTTACTAAATTAGTGACTTCGTATATTATGTATTAAGTTTTATTACAAAAATGTTGACAAAATTTATTTTAGGAGAAATACACATTCTCTTAACGTGTTCATCTTCTCAATCGTGAGAACCCAATAATGTAACCATTATTCATTGAATATAACAAATAGCGTTCACATTCTTACAAAAAAACTACACTACCAATTGAATAAAACAAATAACTTTTACACTCATTCATTCATTGCACAACATCAGTCTTATGAAATAAGCGAAACCAATTGAATCACAATAACATCAACTCCAACCCAATATTTACATTACATAAGTTCCTGTTCGTAATCAGAATTCAAATTATATACAAGTTACATTACATAGCAAAAAACGGAAAAAGTACTATTCGTATGTAAAAAATACATCACCAAAATTTGAGATCTTTCTCTTATTCCTTCTTGTTGCATCTCTCACGGTGGCCTTCATCTTCTTGGCCTACTCCGCGGTACTCTTCGCGTCTCACCCTTCGTCGTTGTTCATCGAACTGCATAGTGTGTTGGTGTGCTTCGGACTGTAGAGCATGTATATCACCTTCTAACCCAAAACAAAGACAAAAGGAAAAAAAAAAATTTTTTTTAATGAAAACAGCTAGAAAACGGTTTTACTAAACCGGTTTTCTGAATTACATTATCACCTTCTAACCCAAAACAAAGACAAAATAAAATATATATATATATATATATATATATATATATATATATATTTAAATGAAAATAGCTTTAGTAAAGCCAAAATAAATTTCTGAATAACACCTTCTAACCCAAAACAAACTTAAACGACATTGAAAGCGCGATTCACAATCACGTTTATTCAGGAAACAAACTTAAACAATATGCATAGTGAAAGTGTGGTTTAGAACCACGCTTTCTTCAGAAAACAAATTAAACGACATGCACAGTGAAAGCGTGGTTTGGAACCACGTTTTCTTCAGAAAAAAAATTTATGTTAAAAGCGTGGTTTGTAACCACGCTTTCTTAATTAAAAGCGTGGTTTCTAATAGCGCTTTCACTATTCATCAAATTTTCGGCCCCAAACAGTGAAAGCGTGATTTGTAATAACGTTTTAGCCTAGTTTGGGAATTTCGTCCAAACTAGGCCTAGTTTGGGAATTAAGATGATAAATTGGCTTAATATGGGAAAAGCCTCATGATGTAGAACAAGTGGGGATAACCTTTACCATTCAATAGGGATTCTTAGGGGCTGAATTTAATAAGTTGATGTGGCTGAAATTTTAGTAAAGTTATTTATTTAAAAACTACTTATTTGTTTATTTTTATTTTATTTTAAGGTTGAATTATAATTATATACTTGGAAACATTAGGTTTGGTGATAGGCTAACAGCCAAAATCACCAATGTAGCCTTTTGCAGCTAGTTTTGCTGCTTGTATTTTCTTTTGTGCTTTTTCGTGGACAACTTGTCCCCCTTGTTCTTTGTACCTGTTTTGTAATTATTAGTAATATTCCTTTTGTTGCTGTTCAAAAAAGGAAAATACAGGGTGTTTCATTGGAAGTATGTGCAATAAAAAAATTTCAATATGAATGAATATGGGGTAAATGTTTGGAAACTTCGAAATGATACACCAAATTTTCTCTTTTTATTTAGTATAGTATAGATGTACATATTTATGTTCTTTTTCTATTTATATTAGTTACTTGTTTAATTGGTTTGGTATTTTGATTTCTCTTTGTACAGTTGTTGAGTATCTTTAGAATTAGATTCAGAACAAGACTGCACTGCGATGTTGATGGAATAGGTTAAAAAAAATTTACCTTGTTCTGTGAAGTTTAAAATTTGTTGAGATCCATTACATATCATTTTGGCTACATCAGTTTGATTTATTTATATATTTTTATTTTTTAAATGTAAGAATATGACTGTTATTAGGTTAGGTTGGGTTTGATCCTTGAGTTTGGAAATCCAGGTCAATGAAATCCAGGTCAAATTTTCCTTTCCTCATCTTATTCTAGGAAGTTAAGTTCATACATTTTTTGATAAGTAAAGATGTATGTGAAAGAACCACTAGAAAGCAGCAAACCTCTACACAAAATAAAGAAATAAAAAAGGCTCAGCATAGATTATTTCTCAAAAAGTATTTGACAGTAGATTGAGGCATCCCAATAGCAACAATAATTATGTAATCACTAAATTTAGATCTCCTCGTCTTAGCTTAGATAATTAAATTGCATACGTACAATTAACTCGGTGGTGAAAGCAAAAGAAAGTAATATAGCACTATCATGCAACCTTTTCTTTGTAGCTTATCCTCATAATGCAAGGCATACAATATTATGTATGCTTAAGTATTACACCAAATAAATAGGCTCCTTTCAACCCCTCCCAACAAAAAAGGTAGATAGAGAACTAGAGCTCAAGAGCTTGGAACAATGGGAATGGAAAAGTGTCAAACATTTTGGCCCCATTTAACTTAGTTCTTCACCTCAGGAATCGAAGTAGACCAAAGGGGAGTTCGAAGTTAATGAATTAGTACCCTGCTTGATACTTCACTCAAGTGAGCTGCTAGCACTTTGGGCAGTGCAAGGCTTCTTGCCCTGCGGCTTCCTTCTTTAAGAACAATTTTCTTTTAACAATTACACACACTACAACAAAAAGAGGTTATAGCAACATTTTTTTTTTGTGTGGCTTTTTTTGAAAATCCCGTAAATATGTGACAGTCTACTCGTACCCGCATTATGAAAGGATAACATTTTTTAAACGTGGTGTTAACGGTGTTGTTTTGTTTTCAATTTTTTTTCCCCACCCGATTTAGCTTATTTCTAACATTTTTTGCTTTTTCCCCCCTTCTGTTTTTGGTATCTCTTATCCACACATTGGGATGGGTTATTTCCATTTACGTTTCTCTGGCAACACTGACCCTAAGCCTAGGGGGTGTTGCCAACGGATGGAAAGAAATGGTGTACCGATTGAGAGATATTGTTGTAGATCGAAAGGTGTATCCAGTAGCCTTAAAATCACACAACATCAGTTCAAGGGCTTGAAGTGTGGTTCTAAGAACCTTTGTGATGTTTCTCAATAGGTACTTTTTTTTTTCCTTCTAATAAATGTTGCTCAATAGGTACTATGGTTATGATCTTTCTGATTTGTTTACTCATTATACATTTTGATTCTTGGAAACAATAGTCTATTACTCTATTTTCGATCTTCCCAGAGTAAACTTTTTGAGGTTATAAAATTCCTAGAGTAAACTTCTTGTAATTTTTTTTTTGTTATAATTTCTAATGTCCATCATGGTTTGCAAATTTTCTTATTGCTAGCTACTCGATTTCTTTATGAAATTACTGAGAATGTTGGTTTACTTGAAATATGCAGGAAAAACCATGTTGTCTTGTAGTTTTATAGGTTTTCTAATGTGTCTATGTTATGTCAGAAATCAAGATTGTAGATCTGTGCTAACTTTAGGTAATGAGGATTTAAAAATGGCTTCCAATCTGCCAATCCAAGGAATGGAAACTGAAATTGCACTTGTAAGAGCTTCTAATTGAATAAACTGCTCGAACGCTCCTCGCATAATTGGTTGGTCATTTAGAATTAGCTAAGCCCAGGGGAGTGGAAGTTAAACCTTACCGACTTATACAAGGGACTGATGTCCATGTTTAGAATGATGACTTTGGACTGTGACATGATATCCGTGGGATGTTATCCCTTCATTTGACTGTATCTCATTTTGCCATTTATCCTCATGTTTGTTATTTGTGTCTCATCTTTTTTTGTTTTTTGGTTCTCCTTTTCCTTGGTGCGAACCATTGTGAAACTAGGGTGTTCACAGGATGTTCTCAAGGCAGCTTTGAGTGCCATGGCTTCTGTGACTGAAATTTTCTCAGTAATGTCCTCGTCTTCGAACAATGGGGTGACGCCATTTTAGAAGCACAAATTAACCACTTTGGTACTGGAATTCCAAATTCCTTTTGATTCTTGTTTTACTTCAGTAGTTTCATAAATTTATTTAGGTAAGGTTGAGGATTTTTTTTTTCCCCAAATTTTGCAAACTAGGTGATGCAAAATAAATGGAAGCTGTGTTGAGGCTTATAGAAAGTTGAGATTTTTTTCTCTGTTGTCAGAAAAATGGTGAACCATGTTTTGTTCCTTACCGAATGAAATTCGTATGCATCAAGACATAAATAGCAATTTGATGTTTTTGCAGTAATTTTAAAAAGTTGAACTCTTAATAAGAATAAATTTGCTTTTATCTTACTAGCTTACATGATATGTGATCCTAGTAGACATCTTTAAAGTCTTACCTCCATCATATGAATAAATACCCTTTCCTCCATTATCTTATTAAATTGTTCATGCAGTTAACTGTCACGACCCAAACCTGCCCCTGTAGGTTTAGCACCGTAACCGGCCAGTAATCCGTAAATTACCAAAGGCCTCTGTAGAGATTAGCAATTAATAAGGGGCTGCGGAAGCATTAATACATAATAGACAAGGTCCAATGAGCTGTAATAACGTACATGGGACAGAAGATTTAAAACTTAGTTATATACATGAACATGCCAGTCAAAGTACACCAATATGTACAAAGTATTTACAAAATGTACTTCCCAAGACCTGACTTAGCAAAACACATACAGAGACTAGCATGATAACAAAAACAGCCAAGGCATTAGACTTCGATCGGAACCTCCTCGGGAGGCACAATAGTTGGCTGACAAAAACAGAGATGAAGGCCGTCACTTCTGGCCCTGGTCACACGCCAGCTCACCTACATATATATAGTAAACTGTGAGCGAAAGCCCAGTGAACAATAACAGAGTAAAGGGGTTTCGATGAATGAGTCCATACAGATTCAGAAATCATAATTCAGTTCATATCAAATCATATTCGTCCAGATCATATTCAGAAATCGTAAGTCATGCATAAGCATACGTGATACATTCATTAACTCTCACAGATACAGTTGACCCATAAAGGGACGGCCATAAGGGCAAACAGTTGACTCACGTGCACGGAGACGGTACAGTTGGCTCATGAGACGTACAGTTGGCCCATAAAGGGACGTAAGGATCCATAAACAGTTGGCTAATGAGACGTACAGTTGGCCCGTAAAGGGACGAAACAGAACATATTTGAGACTAAGAATGTCACGAATACATTTCAGAAAACATTGGACAACCATTCATTCATACAGAATTATCATTTCAGAAAACAGATCTTGTTTCTTCACACAGAAAGTAGATACAGTTTGAACATAACTTTACTAAGTTATTACTCACAGTTGATCTTGAATCAGATGGACGAAGCAGATAGGTCAAACAGGACACAGCACGTGACCTATATAGCACATAACAGACACACACTTGAAACACACGTTCTAATTATACAAAACTTACGTCGTTGGTTCTTAGTGTGCTTCTACCTTTTAATCCTCACTATAGAGTCTTAAACATGGCCTAGGAATGCCTAGGATGGAATGAGGATGCAAACATGCCTTAGAAAATATTTTTCAGAATTTTCAGAAAACAAGGGTCCCGCTCGAGCGTGGCTTCCTACGCTCGAGCGGACATGCCAACAAAGGTTCCCCGCTCGAGCGTCCCATTCCATGCTCGAGCGGACTTCAAAACATGACAAAAGTACTAGATACATGAAATTTATGCTCGACGGGCACTCGACCCCTGCTCGAGCGTGTGACTTAGGTCCCCGCTCGAGCGTGCATTACCCCGCTCGAGCAGACTGTAAAACAATGCAAAGTGTTGGACGCTCGTATTCCACGCTCGAGCGCCACTTTCCCCGCTCGAGCGTGAGTCCAAATTCTGGAAATTTCAGATTGAACCTTCAAGCTCAAAACCAAGTTTTAATGTACCAAATTCGATCCTTTTGGGCTAATTTTCTGGAAAACTCTTGTAAACTCATAGTACAACATGTTTCAAAGCTCAATTTGTAAAATCAAAGCCCAAGAATGAGTCAATTTGAACACAATTTCGATAAATCTTCATGAACCAAGCTTAAACAAACATGCATGAGTTCAATTGAATTTCAATGCTCCAAAACATGATCCAAAGCCAGATTAAACTCAAAATTAAGATGAATTCATGGAGTAAAACCAAAATGTGAACTTGCATGCAAGATTTTCATGGAATTAAACTCTCAATTCAAGAATGCAAACATGCATGCATGAATTAATTAAGGTTCCTTGAATTCCAACCCAATTAACCTATAAATTCACCTATTTCATATGTAAACAAGTTCTAGATGGCTCGATGACAAGATCAAGGGATTGAGTTCTTACCTAAACACCTTAATTAAGCTCCACTAAGCAAAATTCTTGAGCTACTCAACAATTCTTCAAAATCTCTCCAATTCTCTAAGGAATTTTATTGAAATCAAATGTTCTCCTATCTCTAGCTCTAACCCACGGTTTTGGTCTCTCAAAAGATGATGAAGTAGTGTGCAATGAGTCCCAAACAAGATGAAACAAGTAGCCCACTCACAATGGCAAAAGGGTAGATACATAGGTTCAATTAGTTTAACATTATTTAATCTGATTTAAATATCCCAAAACGAATTTAAATTAAATCTACCATAAAATCTAAGTAGTCTAAAACACTAATCAATTTCGGAATCGGGCGCCGATAAGGCTTTCAATTCGCAGTTTAAAGTCGTAACATGAACAGATCATTATACACCGAATAGATAGAAACACATAAATAATGCAATACATATGCAAATTAATCTCAGATTCCTTCTAAATTACTGTTAGTCATACTTACTCATGAATTAGCATTAATCGGAGGTCAGGGTTACTACATTAACTGGGTGATAATATTGTTGAAATTTTTTGTTCAGGAAGGCAGAAAGAGAAAACTAGAAACAGAAGGAGTTCAGCAAAAACGAAGTCTTGTTCAATATGGATTTTTGACATACTAGTTCAGGTAATGAATTTTTTTAGAACTTGACAAGTTTTACACTTGGATTACCATTTCTATACTTCATTAATTTCATCGAAAAAAACATTTTAGATTTTCTTTTGCTTGGTCTCATATGTGTCATAAAATAAATATTACTCAAGAACTATAAAGCGCAAATGTATATATACTTACACATATATACTTAAGTACATCAAAAAGAGGAGAAAAAAGAAAATAAAAGCATTTTAAATCCAAAAAAAGAAAAGAAATTTATCATGTTTCTGAAATTTTGTAATTTATGGGATCAATGAGCATGCTTGTGTGGTCTGCGAGGATGAATTTTATAACCTTTGTGAGGCAAATGCGATGATTGTGTGGTTGTTCTTGCTTTGCATTTGAGGTTTAGTGGTTATTTCTTGAAGTTTGCAAAGAATACTCTGTTAATCCTTTGCATCTAATCTAAACTTAGACCCGTTGGTGAGTTTGTCATATTAGTATTATTACATACATTTAAGTCATTTGCTAATTTTTCATTGTGACATTGCTTTTATGGGGCCATTGAATTATCTTATTAATTTTGGAAATGTTTTGTTGATATTTTAAAATTTTTTGATCATTTCTTAATACCTCAAGATATATTTTTGTCCCTAAATCATTGGTTTTTGTATTTATGTGAAGTTTTCTTTGTCATGCAGACAAGAAATGCTACAAGGTTAGTTGCTCCAGCTATTGCCACAGGTTTAGGTGCCTTAACACATATATTGGGCACCCTCGTTCTTGTGATAGGAGCAAGTGGATTTGTTACAGTTACAGCTGCAATTGTTATAGGAATTGTTGTCGATAGTTTTAGATAATCTCTTAATAGTTCTCGATATGTTTAGAAAGTTAGATATGCATAGTTTTGGATGGTTTAAACTTTTTGTATAGTTTAGAATTTAAGGATATAGTTTTGAAATGTTTGGAATGTATAGACAATTGTTAAATGTTTATAATTTATGGATATAGTTTTTTTTTTTATGTTTCAAACAATATTTTGGTGGTTGATTGATATTTTGTGATGCTTGTTTGTAATATTTGTTAGATTGTACAAAATTGGTCAAATAGAACCTACTGAATTGCGCCGTAAAAAAAAGATGTATATTCTACGGCAGGCATAATAAGTCATCGTATTACATATTTTACGGCGCGCAATCAGTGTCGTTATTTGTCTCACCAATTAACGACGTGCAAAAGTAGTCGTAGAAAAAGTAACAACGACATACAAAATCTGCCGTTAAATAGTTTTTAACGGCGTACTATAGCATGTCGTAGAAAAAGTAACAATAATGTACAAAATCTGCTGTTAAATAGTTTTTAACGGCGTACTATAGCATGTCGTAGAAAAAGTAATAACGGCACACAAAATCTGCCGTTAAATAGTTTTTAACGGCATACGAAGCATGTCGTTGAAAGTGAATGACTTTCCATGACTGGTCATAATATGATGCGCGCTGCACGTCGTAGAAAGGTTTTTACGACGTGCATTGCGCGCCGTAAAAACCCTTTTTTTGTTGTAGTGTTACTTAATTCTAACTGAATTTATAAACACTAAATATATGTATCGATATACACTATTATAAACTCACCACTACTACCATTACCATTACCACTATTATCGCTATCACCACCACCATCACCGTTACTAGTACCACTACCACGACCACCATCATATCACCTTCATCACTACCACCACCACCACTACCGCTATCCCTATCATCATGCCACCATCATACCACACCACCACCATCACAATATAAAAATTAAAATATACAATTTGAAAATAATAAATTTTAAATTTGATCTTATACATATTAAACAACTTATTTTTAGTCTAGCATTTAAATTTTTGTCAACAGCTTTTTCAGCTTAAAAAAATTAGTATTCAATTTTCAATATTCAGTTTTCAGTTTTATCAAACACCACCTAAGTGTATTACATGTGTGTTAAGTGTAATTTATCAGTTTAACATAAGAGTAATGCTATACTTACTGCCTTTTTTTATATCATGCTTAATATATCACGTCATGTGTTAGCATATCATTTGACATAAATATAAGTTACGGGATCCATTATACTAATAACAAGTTAACAAATAATGTGATGCATTGAAAGTGGTATAAACAGGTGGTAAGTATAGCATTACTATTAATGCAAATGCATAAAACATTAATAGTTTTATCATATAAAACTAACAACATGAATTTGAATTCATGCAAGTCAGATCTATGATGAATCCCGTGAGCTCGCTAAATTATCTAGTTCACATTTGTGAACTAGATTTGTAGTGATTCTTTTCAAATTTAAAATATTGTTAAATTTTCATAATTATTTCACAACTCTTAAATGATGCAATTGACATCCTCTATTATGATCATAAAATAGAGAGGATCTTAGTTCGAAAACAATCACATTCAATGGGCCTTTCATTAAATCCCAAATACAAACAAACTAACCAACTAATATCAATTAGGATGATGCTATTTTTTTTACTTACTTTTCAAACTAAATGATGTGACACCATTAAAATATTTAAGGTAACCTTTTGTCTTATAATTTTTTTTTAATTATCAATCAATCATCACTTATGCATATTGAGTCTAAAATGTAAATCTAAAAAATAGAATTATATATCATTTTCTTATCAATTATCTCATTGTGGTGATGTCTTTTGTGGGGACATATTTTTTGGGCAGCAACACGTGGCCGAGGTGGCACCGAAGTGCCAGCTGAGGTGCCATATGTCATTGACTTGACGCCGAGGTAATCTCGGCTAGGCCGAGGTTATCTGTGGAGATACCGGAATTCGAGATAAGCGGATAAGTTACAAGAGTCCTAGAATGAGGGAAGACTTCAGCCTGGGTAAGGATAAAGCTCTTAGGGAGTTTATCTTTATCTATCTGAGAGTCTTGAATAGGCATTGAGCCAGAGTCCATTGAAGCTAGGCTTCTACATGGATTAGGTCAGTGTTGGTTATAAAAGTAAGGCACCCTCGTGGGTCTAAGGTACTGTAGACGTCCCCGAACGTCCCGGGAGGGAAATCCCGTTTTGTTCATTGGGCTCAGTACAGTTAGGACTCAATGTCACGGTCCTGTATCTAATCTCGCAGAGTGCAATGCAAGACCGATGAATCATCAAAGAGTCCAAATCCGGCAAATCGTTTTTGAAAACAGATTTTTTGAAAGAAGTGCCAAACATGGATTGCTTTGCCAGATACAGAGTCGCCACCTAAATATTTTATTTTGGGGGAATTTAGGAAACCCTGACTCGTGTCTAAGGCCACGTGTCCGTCATTACCAAAGTTGCCTCGGCTCGGGAACTTGGGTACGATTGGGGAAGGTCACTTTGTGAGCACCCCCGCTCGCTCGATCAAAGATCGGCCTCTACTAACCATGATACCAGGTTTTAAAAATATTATGTGTTCTTATTCTGGTTATTAGCCTAGAATTACTATATGATGCACACAGCATACAAGTATAGATTGGATCGCCTGAATTGGAACAAAACATTTCATGTTCGTTTTGAAAAACGGTTTGAAGGTGCTACTCGCAAGTAGGCTAAGACGTAGATTTGCCACCCTTAGATGGGCTTAAAAAAACAAGATGATTTGCCACTCTCAAGTGGGCTTAAAAATCACAGTCAATGCATTATTCCAATTCAGATAATCCAACCTTCACCCACAGGCATTCAGGCAGTTATATCACATAAGCAGTTAGTCTCATGGCAAGCATGCTATCATGGCAGTCACTCACACACATGCAAGGATGCTAAAGCATAAACACTTACTGAGTACTCCAAGCCAAAACAGAAGCTAATTAGAAATCATGCATGATCCTAACTATACAAAAATGCCTAATGCAACACATGCAAAAATGCAACTATAATAGGCTCGGCTATTCTAAACATGGCATATGAAATGCAACAGATAACATGCATTCAACTTGGAATTGAAATACAATGCAGTTAGTATGATGCGCCGAGCTCGGTGCATGCAATACAGATGAATGAATGCAAACATGCGAACATATAGATGCTAATTGAAACATGCCCTAATCTAACCATCATAAGCTGGTAAATAAAAGGGAGAAAGACGTGGGGTTGGAAGACATACATCACACGCACGCACACTTATTACAATTGTGCCCTCGCTCGGAGGGTCTGAATAAATAATACAGTCCGAATAAATAAAATATTACAAAACCCTAATTAATTAACAAATTAACTAGGAAAGCAAATAAATTAGCATGCAAGCCATGGACCGTCTCAGCTCTGTTCCGAATGATGAATGATGCATGCTTGAGTTGCTTGGCGCAGAAATCCATTGCAATGCCCCGATTCGCCTCTGTTTGCAATTAATGTCGGAATGCTGTGCGAAGCTTTAGAAGGCTGCTGATTTCTGATTTGCTGCAACAGAGAGCAAGAAAGGGGCATGGCAAAGTATTTTCACATATGTATGCATGACTACTCTTCAGGGAGTGTAGTCCTCGATCCTTGTGCCACCAATCACGCATCTCGATGCATGATGGCCGAGGAGTCGATTTGCACGACTCGATGTGAAATGAATGCACATGAAAACACAACAAGACCTAAACTCCATCATGGGTAATCCGGAGTGTCGGCGACCGGGAATTGAGACACGTTCCGTCACTCGGAGTACGAAACGTCCCTCGTTTCCCGTGCTTAGGCTAACTCCTATCCCAAACACGATGCAAATGAGATGGCATACACAATGCGACTAACATACAACCTAGCATACGCAATACTATGAAATGGCATACACAATGCTCGATGTAACATGGCATACACAATGCTCTAACATGCAACCTAGCATACGCAATGCTATGAACCGAAATGGCATACACAATGCTCGATGGACTTATACCAACATGAGTGGACCTCAGCCACACCCACATCAGTGGCCATGAGATGAAAATGAGACAACCGAAATGCGTGCATACATGCACGAATACCAAGGACCGAACCTAAGGCATCAAATGCCACTCTACCAATGCATGGCAAGGGATGCAATATGGCATACAAACAAATATGATATAGCTCTGAAACATGATAAACAATGGTCCCGAATCATGCAAACATGGCACACTATGCAAGCTAGGGGCTCGGGTACCGAAACTAGTGAAGTGCGTTACACTAGAGGTACCCAAAGCAATGCACCAAAGGCAAAACCAATCCCAAATAGACCCTAGGCAGGTTTGAAACAGTGGGAAATTGGCCTAAAATGATGGCTCAACATGCATGAAAATGAAGCTCATTCATTGGTCGGTAAACAAGGCATTCACGCACAACTCTCAAGCACACTTAAAGAGATGAAAACATGGCAATATGGCATTCAAACCAGCTCTGAAATATGATGAAAAATGACCGCAAAACATGAACACACCTCAGCACATGCATGCAATGGACCTCAAAACTCAAAGTTAAGCATGGGTATTGAACTACAAGCATGCAAAACAAACATCATTCGACCAAGAGACCCAAAAACTGAGCTAGGGTAGTCCAAACTAAGCACATTATCAGTTTAAGGTATGGCCAAAAAGTGCTAACATCAAGGGTCCACAAAGCATGCAAAGAAAGCTAGTGATCCATTAGTTGTTCTACAACTATATGAAGCATATGAAGGCTCACCCAACCAACCAAAAACAGAAGCATTTCATGCCAAAATATGCCCAAATACCCACTGAAACTCAGTCAATGCATGCAAAAATGAGGGGCTCCTTTGGAAGGCCATGCAATGGGGTATTCTACACCTATATGATAGACAAACAAAAGGGAAAAACTACCTTTGGAAATGAGTTATGACAACCCTAAAACCCACCAAATAGGCCCTGAAATCAGTTTAGGAAACATGCAAAGAAAGGTCCCTTTGAAAGGCCTTGAATGGGATTGCTCTAGACGTGCATCATAGACACAAAATATGGAAAAATGGGCTCTTAACAGAGCCTAGGCAGACCTTGAAACTCACAAAATGAGGCCTGAAACATGACTTCAAAGCATGCAAGAAAGAGTCCCTTTGGAAGGCCAACAATGCTAGTAAAGAGAACAAGGGGTGAGAGGGTCACCCCTTTATGATTTTGAAGCTCAAAGACACATCTAAGCCACTAAAAATCCACTGGATTTCAGTGGCTAAGAGGCCAAACCAAGGCCAATGCAAATGCTCTAATGCATAGCTCAAAACATGAGGAAATGAAGCATGCAAGGGGGAAGATGACCCCAAACAGAGAAGAGTCCTTAAACAAACATGTTTATAACATCAAAAAAAGACTTTTTCTAGTTTATGTCGAAGTCCAAAAATGCTTTCAAATAAGGCTAAGATATGATACAAAATAAGCCTTAAAAGAGAGAATGGAGCATACAAGGATGTAGGAGACCTCAAAGAGAAAAATTTCCTTAATCAAACTTCAAGAGAAGCTCAAAATAAGACACTTTACAGTTTATAAAAAAAGTCCAAAAATGCTTGCAAATAAGGCTAATCAATGGAGCAAAAAAATGCAAGTTTAAGGGAAATAGGTACTTACCCTTGAAGAGCAGCAAAGCAAGAGCTTTTGGACCAATTTGGTGAACCTTCAACCCCTTCAAATCAGTACCAAAGTGCTGGAATGGATGGTGGAGGTGTGGTGCTAAGGGTTGGTGTGCAAATGGTGTAAGAAAACTAGGGTTTGGAGCTTAGAATAGTGAGTTATGGAGGGTGGAGGGTATATGCCTTAAGCAAATTTGTTGAACCCTTGCAAATGAAGCCAAGCCTCTCCTTTATAGAGGAGAGGCTCTAAAATATCTCAAAGAGACCTCACTTATCCTCCATACACGTGTATGGAGGATGGTCCAATTGCCTCACAGCTGGCACAGCTGTGATGCATTCAGAGCGGGCAAAAAGCAAGAAGTAGGCCGGCCAGTTCAAGTGGCCGGCCGGCCATTCCCCCTGGTCGGCCGACCAGGGGTCAAAAGGTTCAAGAAGAATTGCTGGTCGGCCACCCAAAAAGGTGGCCTCCCAAATGAGTGCAACACAGCTATATGGTAAAAAACCAGAAAAAGTGACCCAAGAGAGAGAAAAACCAACTTTTTAGCAAGGTTCAAAAGGGTCAAGATGAATTACTGGTCGGCCTACCCATATTGGTGGCCTCCCAGATGAGCACAACACAATGGTGGTATGAAAAGCCAGAAAATGTGGCTCAAAAGTGAGAAAAACCAGCTTTCTGTTAGAAAAACCGGCTTTAGGAGAGAGAAAAAGAGAAAACTAGTTTTTCAGGGGAAAAGGTGGCCTCCCACCATACTACCACCTCCCTAGCAATGAAAATAGGGTTCTTACCAAAAATGGACCAAGACGGATGCAAAACGAAGGTTCGGGGGCCAAAACGCACAGTTTGGGGCCCCGAAAACAGGCTATTAAGCACCGGAGGTGGCGTACGACTACGAAGGTGGTCTCCCGGGTCACAGTGTCCCTCTAAGAAGAGGAAACAAGGTGCGTGCCAAAAACCGGAGCAAACGGAGGTAATTAGGCGGTCTTGAACCGAGGCACACGGCCGACAGCTCAGAAAATCGGAAACTGGCCTCCAAACGGGAAAAATGGCCTACGACCATGAAACGTAGCCTACGGCCACTGAGAGATAGTCTACGAGACCTCTCCCTCCCTTTGGGAAGAGAAAACAGAGAAAACGGGACCTGGTTCGCAAATTGAGGCAAAGCACAAAAGAGCCCCGAAGTCCGGAGGCAAGGCTCGCAGCCGAGACTCTGAAACTCGAGAACGAGCACAATATGCACTATCACCGAGCGCTCAATCGGTGACGTCTGAGTCTTAAGGTCGGTCAAAAATGGGGTGTCTACAGGTATGCTTTTTGTATTCTGAATAGTGAGTAAAGCACTTTTGCTATCTTTGAGAGATAACTGACTTGATCGTCGGAGTGCCCCCGGGTGGACGAACCACTGCCGGAGTCTTTTTCTTTCTGTGACAGGTCATTTGGGCGCAATTTGTTTTGCTAGTGTTCTCCATCTGAGTACCTGTTTGGCAGTGTGGTCAGAAAACAGCACACACAATTTGGCACCGTCTGTGGAAAAGAAAGGAGAATAAATGGCCAACGACGGATATAAAGAAAAGGTTGGGGACGACATCCCTACTGGGAGTGGTACGCACATTAACCCTGGCGTGGAGAAGGATAACTGTAATAACGAAACTCGGGATCAGAATCCTAGAGAGAAAGACGTCAGCAAGGAGGGCGATGTACCAAAGAACTCAGACAGGGGTGGGTATTATAACGAGGAAGACCTCCAGGTATGGAAGGATAGGTGCCTACAGAGGGATGGCGAGATGAAGAGACTGGCGAACAAATTGGCAGACCTGCAGTCGATCGTCAATTTCATGATGCAAAACAACGTCATGCAGCTACCATTTCCGTTACAAGACACGTTGATTCCAGCGGCCAAACACAATGCCTAGAAAATGGGGCAGAAAACAGTCCCTACAGTCCCCCAGTACACCAGGATTGAGGAACACTCTCGCCGGCCTTCAAGGGAGATCGGTCGAGGAGTCAAGAAGTGGAGATTCTCAGAGGATGTATCGTACCAAGGAAGTTGACCCCAAAGAACATCGGCATGTTCAAGGAAAGGAATTGTGTTTCGACGCAACTAATAAAGAAAGGTCCAAGAGGAGTCATAATGATACTGGGAGTGGCGCACCGAAAAGGCTGAAATCCGTTGATAGCTGAGTTCCTGAACGGACCAAGGAGGATCTGAGGGATTACCTCCAGAGGAAGCAACAAGATGCCAAGGTAACCTCTTCGGTCAAGCCAAGAACGCCGTTCTCGGTAGAATTGGACAAATTTGAGGCCCCGAAAAGGTTTCACATGCCGAGGTTCCAGATATACGATGGTAAGTCGGACCCTAACTTTCACGTCGGCTTGTACCTGAACTCAATGGCATTATACACCGGGAACGAACCATTGCTCTGCAAAGTGTTCCCCTCATCTTTTGGGGAGATCGCATCAGACTGGTTTCACAAGTTGCCGAAAGGAACTGTGAAAAGTTTGGAAGGCCTGGGCGAGATGTTTGTGGCCAAGTTTATGACAAACAAACTACAGCCATTGAGGGTGGACGCCCTGATGGCTTTGAGAATTGGCGGGGACGAAAACCTTAGGGCCTGTGCCAAAAGGTATTATGAGGTGTTCAACCGGATACTAGGATACAACTAAGAGGTGGCGGTCGTGTCTTTTAAGAACGGCTTGAAAGATGATTGCCTGCTTCGAAAATCACTGGGAAAGACATTGCCAAAAATTATGAAGGAACTTATGGCCAGGATAGAAAAGTATGCCAGGGCCGAGGAGGACACGCTAGGGACAAAGGCGTCGAAACAAGAGAAAAAAAAGGCTCGCCGAAGCGAGGCCGAGGTAATGGTGGATACAATAAGCAAGAAACAAGACTTAGAACTGCATAGGCAGTCACAACTATATTCCGAATTCCGGTCTACAAAGTCTTGGAAATAATTCGGAATCAGCCCTATTACAGAGCCCTAGAAAAGCTTCCCGGTGAATTTATGGAAAGAAGTATGGGGAAACATTATGCCTACCACAATGAGGATGGACATCTAACTCAAGGGTGCAGAGCCCTAAAGGCACATCTGGAAGACCTGGTAAGATAGGGTCATTTAGGAGACCTGATAGACGAGACCAGGACAAGGGAAGAGCAAGCGAGACTGCCTCAGGCACCAGTAGCACCACCTCCACCAGCACCGCAACTGCAAGCAGACCTCGAGTGATCAATGTGATTCACTCGAAGGTGAATGAGAACGAGATACGGGGGGAAACTCATAAGGTAAAACACCTCCAACATGTGTATTAGGTCCGACAGAAGAGACCGAGGATAGACGAGTGGACCAGTGGTGTCCTTCACTAAAGATGGTGCAGCATCCACACAACGATGCCTTGGTGATATCCTTCCAGATTGGAGAGTGCTAGGTAAAACGAATTCTAATCGACTAGGGTAGCTCTTGTGACATCATGTATGTCAGATGTTACAAGGAGCTTGGCCTGCACCAAGGTGATCTAGAACAATCCAATGGTCCAATGGTCGGGTTCAATGGAACGCCGACGTGGCCCCTGGGAGCAATGAATTTGGAGGTCCAGGCTGGCACCAAAAAGGTAAAAACTGAGTTCACAATAATTGACACTCTCTCCCCTTACAATGTTATCTTGGAAAGGCCATGGCTACATGCAATGGGGTTTGTTCCCTCAACATTGCACTAGCTATTGCGATTCCCAACAGAGCATGGAATTGAGGAGGTCAGAGGGGATCAAGTACAGGCAAAGAATTGCTCCATGGCAGCAATGAAATCCACCTGCAACATACGAGAAGCAGACGTAGCAGAGATTGAAGATAAGAACATGGAGGTCCTTGAGGACGTCAACAAGGAGCCAGCTGAGAAAAGTGAAGAAGCCCTGAAGAAGATTTTAGTCCAGCAAAAGGATAAAAAACGCTACTTCCTTTTCGGCTCAAGATTGGCGGAAAAAGAAGAACAGGAGTTAGAGGCATTCCTGAGAGCAAACCTTGAGGTTTTTGCATGGACACCATACGAGATGCCTCGCATTGACCCCGATGTCACTTGCCATAGATTGAATGTGGACAGGTCGGCCAAACCTGTTATCCAACGAGCAAGGAGGCCGACATTAATGCATGTTGAGGCAGTAGAAAAGGAAATGGATAAACTTCTAGAGGCCAAAGCCATTCGAGAGGTAAATTACCCAACATGGTTATCAACCACGGTGGTTGTGAAGAAAAAGAATGGGAAGTGAAGGGTCTGTGTGGACTTCACCAGCCTGAACAAGGCTTGTCCCAAGGACAGTTTCCCACTGCCCAAAATTGATCAATTGGTGGATGCCACTTCAGGGCATAGAAGGATGAGCTTCCTGAATGCTTATAGAGGGTATCATCATATAGCCATATACCTCCTAGATGAGGAGAAGACTGCATTTATCACACCAAAAGGGTTGTATTGCTACAGAGTGATGCCTTTTGGGTTGAAAAATGCAGGAGCAACTTACCAGAGATTGGTGACTAAGATGTTCAGACATCTAATTGGTAAAACCGTGGAAGTATACATTGATGACATGGTTGTGAAGACCAATGAACCTGAAGATCATCTAGCCAACCTAAAGACTGTCTTTGACATCCTAAGGACATTTCAGCTCCGACTCAATGTATCAAAATGTGCATTTAGAGTTGGGTCAGGAAAATTCCTAGGATACTTGGTCACCAGAAAGGGCATTGAGGCAAGTCCAGATCAAATCAAAGCCATTCTGAAGTTAGAGAGCCCCAACGTCGGCAAAACAAGTGCAGATGCTGACTGGAAGGGCTGCAACCCTAAACAGATTCATAAGTAGAAGTTCTGATAAATACAAACCTTTCTTCAGTTTAGTAAAGAAAGCCACAGACTTCTTATGGGCAGAGGAGTGCGAAGTCGTCTTGGCCGACTTGAAGAAATACTTGACCACAGCTCCAATTCTCTCAAATCCAGTACCTGGAAAGGAGCTGTTTTTATACTTGGTGGTCTCAAAGCATGCAGTCAGTGCAGTAATAATCAAGGAAGATAAGGGAGAACATAGGGCAATTTACTACGTAAGTAAAACCCTAGCAGATGCAGAGACCAGATACTTGCCCTTGGAAAAGTTGACACTGGCTTTAGTAATGGCCTCCAAGAAGCTAAATCACTACTTTCAAGCCCACAAGATTGTAGTATTAACTGAGCATCCTTTGAAATCCCTGTTGCAACAAGGAGATCTGATAGGTAGGATAGCCAGATGGGCGGTGGTGTTGGGCCAATACGACCTAGAATTCAGACCCAGAACAGCAATCAAAGGCCAAGTCTTGGCCTACTTTGTGGCTGAGTTCACACCAGGCGCCATCATACATCGGGCTCCGTTGAGCCGAGGTACGCGATGCCCAAATGAACAAGAAGAAACCCAGTTGGGGATAGCCAAACAGAGAAAAAAAGAGAAACTCAGGCCCTGCAGTATTTATATCGGTGACTCATTCCATCTGTTTGTTGATGGAAGTTCAAACCGACAAGGAGCGGGGGCATGAGTAGTGCTGGTATCACCGGAAGGGCAAATGCTGGAACAATCCATTCATTTGGGGTCTAAGGCCTCAAACAACGAAGCAGAGTATGAAGCATTAATCGTAGCATTAAAATTGGCTGCAGCAATGGAAGCCGATGAGGTAATGGTCTTCTGTGACTCCCAGTTTATCGTCAACCAGACAATAGACGAATATGCAACCCAACATGAAAGGATGATGGCCTATGTAAATGAGGTGGGCAGACTGATGGCATTGTTCTAAAATTTCCGACTACAGCAAGTCGGCCGAGATGACAACAGCCATGCTGATGCCTTGGCCAACCTGGCTAGTGCAATAAAACCAGGAGAGGCAAGGACAATAATGGTTGACTACTTATCATGTCCAAACCACTGAACACAGAGCATGAAGCAATGTGTGTGAAGATAGGACCAAACTGGATGGATGCAATAATAGTATTTCTCAAAGAGGGAAAACTGCTAAACGATCATAAAAAAGCATACAAGATCAGACTGAAGTTGGCAAGATTCAGTCTGATAGCAGAGGGGCATCTCTACAGAAGATCTTTTACTGATCCCCTTTTAAGATGTGTGCATCCTTCACAAGTTAAAAATTTCTTGTATGAGATACATGAAGGAGTATGTGGAAGCCATATTGGGGGCATGTCACTTGCTCATAGGGCCATTACTCAGGGGTGCTGGTGGCCCTACATGGAGAAAGATGCTGAAACCTATGTCAGAAAGTGCGAGAAGTGTCAGAAGTTTGCACCTTTGATACACCAACCAGCAGCAGACTTGAACCCAGTGTCCAGCCCTTGGCCATTTGCCCAATGGGGCATGGACCTTGTTGGACAACTGCCTCAAGCAACTAGACAAAGGAAGTTCCTGCTAGTAACAACAGATTACTTCACTAAATGGGTTGAAACTGAACCCCTTGCAAAGATTCGGGACACTGATGTGAAGAACTTCATATGGAAGAACATCATCACCAGGTTTGGGATCCCAAGAGCAATAATAGCAGACAATGGAACGCAGTTTGACCGTAAGCTAATCAAAAGCTTCTGTGCAAAGTATAAGATCAAGAATTACTATTCCACCCCAAGTTTTCCTCAAAGCAATGGACAAGCAGAAGCATCCAACAAAGTTATCTTGGATGGGATCAAGAAGAAGCTGGAAGCAGTAAAGAGAAAGTCGGTAGATGAGTTGCCCAGTGTACTCTAGGCATATCGGACTACGCCGAGAAGATTAATTGGGGAATCCTCATTTGCCATGGCTTATGGTACAGGGCAGTAATTCCACTAGAGGTTGGCATCCCAGGGATCAGAACCTAGGGAGTAGAGAATGGAATTAATGATGCTTTTTTAGCCCGAGATCTGGACTTATTGGAAGAAAGAAGGGAAAAAGCAGCAATCCAGCTAGGGGCATACTAGCAGCAGCTTGCCAAGGCTTACAACAAAAAGGTCAATCCACGAGAGTTTCAAATTGGGGATCTCGTCCTTAGAAAACTCTTCGGTAACAAGAAAGATCCTAGGGAGGGCAAGCTTGGCCCAAATTGGGAAGGACCTTATAGAATCATTTCGGCTCTGGGCAATGGGGTATATCGGCTTGAAGACAGTGAAGACAAAGAATTGCCAAGACCTTGGAATACTTGCAACCTGAAGTTTTTCTATCATTAAGATTTCTTTTTGTTTTTAAGCTTTTCTGTTATTAGCCGAAGTAATTAATAAAATCTTAGCTCGATTTTTAATCTCAAACTTGTGTAAAACAATTGACCAGTCACTTAGTGATGTTTCTGATTAAAACATGACGAATGACTTAGACTTATTATATGGCAGAGTTGACTTATACTTGCATATAATAGAGTTGAACTAAGACGGCGATGTTTCTGATTGAAACATGACGAATGACTTAGACTTATTATATGACAGAGTTGAATTATACTTGCATATAATATAGTTGAACTAAGTCAGCGATGTTTCTGATTGAAACATGATGAATAACTTAGACTTATTATATGGCAGAAATGAAATATACTTGCATATAATAGAGTTGAACTAAGTTGGATTCACCTAAATTTACTATATCGGCAGAATTAAAACTTTGAATGACACTAAGTGTATATCAGTTAGATTAACAGAGACCAAGATTGATAACCTTGGCCAGTCTCTGATCGAATCAGATATCGACGACAAGATCATACGTGCATACTTAATATGAACATAAGTGAAATTTAAGTTCACATTAGGGAGCAGAGAGTTGGAGAATAATACTTGGGAGTTGGAAATCACAAGATAAAGTTGGTTTAAACACTTGTTGAAATTTTAAAATTTACAAGTTAAAGTTAAGCCGAGGTCATGTTGAAAGGAAATTGGTTTAACACTTGTTGAAATTTTAAAATTTACAAGTTGAAGTTAAGCCGAGGTCATGTTAAAAGGAAATTAGTTTAACACTTGTTGAAATTTTAAGAAGAATTTACAAGTTGAAGTTAAGCTGAGGTCATGTTGAAAGGAAATTGGTTTAACACTTGTTGAAATTTTAAGAAAAATTTACAAGTTGAAGTTAAACCAAGGTTATGATAAAAGAAAGTTGGTTTAACACTTGTTGAAATTTAAAAGAAAATTTACAAATTGAAGTTAAGCCGAGGTCATGTTAAAATAAGTATCTACGTACTTGCCGAGATTACCATGGAAGACAGAAGTCTTGTTAACTAAAAGTGAAGTATCAAGATAAGCAAGTCAGTGGATATATCCGAGGTATTTTATCCCAAAAAGATTGCACAGTTAAGGTGTACTCTGAAGACATGCAAAATATTCTAAGTATGGAAGCATACAAGATAGTAAAAGAAAGACAAGCATTCAAACACTTAGTAAAAACAAGAAGAAGTTGAACTTGCATTCAAAGATAGAAAATGGCACTTTGGCCTACAAAGGGATTACTTGTTCGGATCACAAAGGCGGCACGTCGGCCAAATTAAAGCTAACATTGCTTTAAAAGTAAGAAAAAAGTACAAGGTACAAGAAATAAAGAAAAGGGTCAAAATGGACTACTCAGTGCCAACAATTGGTTGTGTCCCAGCCTCAGAAGACAACTGTGAGCCCTTCTCGGTAGCCTTCTCAACCTCGAGCTCGGCGTCGATCTCTTGTAGAGTCTAATCGATGCTCTTCTTGGCGATTGGCACCTTGGAGGCTGTCTTCTGGGAGGAGGCACCTTTAGAGACTTCATCCTCCGCATCTTTAGTCAAGTCTAAGACTTGCTCATTCAGAGTAGGGGACTTGGCCCCAGCGTCATCAACCTTCTCAGACTTTTCAGTCTTAGCTTCCTCCTCGAACTCACCCTCGTCCTCGGATTGGCTTGGAGTAGAGAGGAATGGCAGGACGAGTTGACTTTCGTCTTTAAGAGGAGAATCCTCGGGGACGGCCAACTCCTTCAAAGCAGCCATCCAACCAAGGGAATAGCCCTTGTTGTATGCCTGTCTGACTTGTTTCTTGTAGTCTTTTTTGACGTTGGTCGCCCCCTCGGCATACGCCTTCTCATCTGTCGCTTTGATCTTGGCTTCTTTTGTGGCCAAGGCAGCAATGAGCTCGGCCTGGGCCTCGGCGGTCTTCACTTCGGCCTCTTTCTTTTCAGTCTCGAGGACCTTAGCGACGGCCTTAGCAGCTCATGCCTTCTCCTCGGCCTCTTCTTGGGCTTGTTTGGCTACCTTCGCCTAATCTATGAGTGTCTTTATCTTGGCCTCGGCTCTGTTGACGATTTTTAACAAATTAGCAGCCTTCTTGGTCTTGTTGACCAACTCTTTCTTGATGTCGAAAGCCTGCATCGCGAAGGAGTGGACATGCTGGATTGCCTAGAAGAAATGGAAAAAACAAAAGTTAGTGAAATTCTCTAAGTATGGAAAAACAGAGAATGAAAAATACCAAGTGTTAGGGGCTTACTTGAACAGAGTGCTGCAACATTAGAGCGAAGTTTTCATATTCGTTAACCTCGGCGTTGTGTTCGAGGTCTTTTGGCAGACGCAAGGCAATAGAGAGGGCGACGTCGACTTCGATGTCAGTCGCGCTATCGTCGACTCTGATTGGCTTGTCCTCAATGGTAATTGGAGGGGCCCAGGGGCATCAAATTTCATGGACCCCGAGGTCGTGGCTGACTCTGACCTTGGCTTTTTTGACCAAGTGGATTCAGAGAGAGCAGTCTCTATGGGCCTCTTTTCGGCGGTAGAGGAACTCTTTTCCGCTTTAGCCATCTTGGATATCGGCAAGGTATCCTCAGAATCGATTTAAGTTGCCGTTGCTTTGGCTTGGGCTTTCTTCAGCCTTTTTGGCATTGGTTTGGGCTGAGATTGCGGAGATGGAGATTGGACAGTGGTGACGTTTGGGATGTCGGCCAGAAGATCTTCAGCAACTGCCTTCTTGCGACCCATTTCGTTAGAGGAGATGTCAATGGTAACTTTAGTGCCACGGCGGATTGCTGGTAGAGCTATTGGTGGATTTGCTGGGTCGAAAGATGACGCTTCAGCACTTTGCCGTCTTCGGCTTCGAGTCCTGCCTGCTGGTGCTTGCAGTGGAACTCGACGTCGGCACTAGCGTTGCAAAGGTGGAATAAGCTGTGGAGCTGAGGTTGATGGCTGTTCTGTTGGATCAGAGGTGGATCCTTGATCTAGCCGAGCTGAAGAAGTTGTTGCAGGAGTTGTAGCAGAAAGAGGGGACTTACTCTTTTTGAGGACGTCAGGCAAAGTCGATCTGTAGGTTGGGATGAAATCTAGAAGCAGAGGAGCCTTGCGCTGATTAACAGGCAAGTCTAGTAGCCTTTTGAAATCTTTACTGGGATAGAAGTTTTTTCGGAAGTCCTTTGGTGGCTGGGAAAGAACTGCAAAACAAAGTAAACAGACGTCAGAGCATACAAAAATATCAAAGTAAGAAAGACTTGAAAGCAAGTAAAGGTGACACTTGGCTTTTACCATCTCCCTTTCTGAAAACCGTTCGGCTTAGGGGATAGAGGTGAAGGTCATCATCTGGTTGAAACTCCCAGTTGCCCGAGACAATGAAATAATCGTCTCCAACAACCTTGTTTGAGTCTGGGAGGTCGGCAACGAGTTTGTATTTCGTCGACCTCGGCTTAAGGTAGTAAATGTAACATTTTTCTGGCTTAAGGCCACACATGGTGTAGCAGTACTGGATGTCGGCGAGGGTAACCCTAGCATTCTCTCTGTTGGCTAAGGCAATTATACCATTGAAAACTCGGAAGGAGTTAATGGCAAGCTACATTGGGTTCAATTTGTAGTAGTGTAGGACTTCTCGGAAAGGGGTCAAGAGAGAACCTAAGTCCACACTCTATAAAGGCAACCACTGGGAAGGGCATGGAGTCATCTTTAGGCATGATGGAGTCTTCCTTCCCTGCCAACCTGAGATGAATGTCGGTAGGGATGGCAAACTCCTGCCTAAAGTATTCTAACTTAGTTAGGGTGTTTACCCTCCACCTGAACATACCCATGATGTCGGCTAGAGGGACAAGGTGTCGGATTTCAAAAGGAAGTGTTTTTTGTCTAAGGCTTAAAGGACCTCGGCAAAACCTAAACGTATGCTGGGGCAAGGGTTTTTGAAGATCTAAAGGAATTTGTTTCAATTTTTCCTAGAGTTTGGAGTTCTAAAGCAAATCTTAATCCTAGAGTTACTAAAAGATGAGGGTTAAAGGTAAGAATCTGGAAAAAAAACAGCAAGAAAACAGAAATAAGAACATGATTTAGACTCAAGAAAATGAGCAAGAATTCAAAGAACATTGAGTAAAGTTTGTGCAGGTGAGCAAGGCCAAGAACAGTGGCAAAATAAACAAGTGTATGAACGATATGTGCATAAAGGTCATGAATCAAAAGCAGATTCAATAAACACGGAATTACAAGACAGAACATGCTCAAACATGTGAATGATGAAGTTTAAATCACAGATAGAGACTGTAGAACATGAATGTGTTCGTCATGGCAAGTAAACAGAGGCAACAAAGTATGAAAAACTAAAGAAGGAGAAAATAGTAACTCACCAAAGAGAATGGAGCCGGTGTGAGGTACGCCGGAGTTGAACGCATGTGGTACGAGTGGCAGAACGTTGAAAGCCTTGTCGGAGGGAAAGAATGAAGTAGTTACAGAAAGCTTCAAGAATGAAAATGGAGGATTTGAGAGAAAAAAGTTAGAAAGAGAAAGTTTCAGCGAAAACGAAGATGTGAAGTGAAAAGACGGAAAGAGAGAAAGGGATTTTTTGTCAAAACATGGAGAAGGCAGCAAAGTGGTATTGAATGTGCCTTGGACGACATGTCTGTTAGGCGGCGTACGCAAATATGACGCGATTTGATGGCGTGTGTCAGGCACCGTTCGATAGAGAAGGGACGTGTGGCAAAAACGGTTGAAATACAGTACGTGACAGCTCATACGCGTGTGAAAACTCTTGGAGTTCTTGATTTAATGAAGCAATGATCTCGGCTAGGAAGACGATCTCGGCTAAGAAGACGATCTTGGCTAAATAAACTTGAACAAACTTGGTTCTTGGTTTCTAAAACATTGATACAAACACACAGAAGTGTTTATCATATGGAAGCCGATGTGTGATAACCTCAGTAATGAATGATAGAGCAAGTTTAGACGCGTGCTATAGGTTCAAATGATATAGGTTCCATCACCTCAGGATGCCGAGGTAATAGAACCTAGGGGGCAGTTGTGGGGACATATTTTTTGGGCAGCAACACGTGGCCGAGGTGGCACCAAAGTGCCAGCCGAGGTGCCACGTGTTCTTGACTTGACGCCGAGGTAATCTCAGCTAGGCCGATGTTATCTGCAGAGATACTGGAATCCGAGATAAGTGGATAAGTTACAAGTGTCCTAGAATGAGGGAGGATTTCAGCCTGGGTAAGGATAAAGCTCTTAGGGAGTTTATCTTTATCTATCTGAGAGTCCTGGATAGGCATTGAGCCAGAGTCCATTGAAGCTAGGCTTCTACAAGGATCAGGTCAGTGTTAGTTATAAAAGTAAGGCACTCTCATTGGTCTAAGGTGCGCTTTTTGTATTCTGAATAGTGAGTAAAACACTTTTGCTATCTTTGAGAGATAACTGACTTAATCGTCGGAGTACCCCCGGGTGGACGAACCACCGCCGGAGTCTTTTTCTTTCTGTGACAGGTCGTTTGGGCGCAATCTGTTCTGCCAGTATTCTCTAGCTGAGTACCTGTTTGGTAGTGTGGTCAGAAAACAACACACACATCTTTAATGCAATATGAATATGATTGCAAAACAAAACAAATCCACCATTAATGATAAGTAATTATAACATTTTCTCCGAACAAATATTTAATTTCAAAACCAACTTATAAATGCACTAAATGAGTTATTTGACCTTGAGATTTAGAAATTCCATTATCTAGATTACTACTATCTCATACAATTTGCATTTTATGGGATAAAACAATTAAATAAAATTATTTGAATAGAGATTTAAACATTTTAAGATAACTTTTTGTCTTATATTTTTTTTAATTATTAATCAATCATCACTTACACATACTGAGTCTATAAAGTGGATATAAAAAATAGCCTACATCATTATCTTATCAATTATCTCATTATGGTGATGTCTTTAATGCAATATGAATATGATTATAAAACAAACGGTGATGTTATATGCATCAATTAGTGTACTAACAAGTGCACCAACACTAATTATGATATTATTATTGACCTCATTCATTATACAAATTATAAATACCAAAAATATCTTAAATTATGCCACATCATCAATTAATACATTAATTAATATACTAATTAGTGCATATAATATTATTCTAAAATAAAACAAACCCACTATTAATGGTAAGTAATTATAACATTTTCTTCAAAGAAACATTTAATTTCAAAACCTACTTATACGTGTACTAAATGAGTTATTTGACCTTGAGATTTAGAAATTCCATTATTTGGATTACTATTTTCTTGTACAATTTGCATTTGGTGAATTACATTGACAGTCCCTATGTAGATACCCTATTTTTGACGGTCCTTAAGACTTGGACATCTTCTTTTGAACACCCCATGATGCAAATTGGAATATGTCATTTTGAAATATGTCATTTTATGAATTCTCAGCAGAGAAAAATTAAATTGAAGCTTTAATCCAAACCTCACCCACTTTGGCCAAATTATTTTATATCACTAAAATCTTGTTAGTATTTTATTAATTTGTAGTATTTTTATAATCTTATATAATTTTATGTGTTTGTATATATTTTTTAGGTGATGTGATATAAATTAAAAAAATAATAATAATAAAAAAAGAGAAGTCGGTCACCTGCTAGATTCAATTGGGTTTCAAAATATATATATATATATATGTATATGTATATAAAAAATAAAAAATATAAAAAAAAGAGGATGATTGAGTGGGGGATGGAGATACGATTTTTGGTGGATGTGTGGGTCAGTGGAATAATGTTTTAGTAGAAAGAAAACAATCAATGAGTGTGGTCTGTTATCGGATATATATTTTATTGTCAGTAATGATAGGTATCATGAAAAACTTTTCATGAAAATAATCATAAAAATTTTGTGATTCTTGGATTACACTTAAAATAAAACACCACACACTAATTAAGGTAATCTAAGGATCATGAATTTTTCATGATTATTTTCATGAAAAAATTTTCACGATCCCTAACTTTTTCCTTTTATTATTGTTTTATATGGTGGGAGGGGACAATTGAAACAAAAAGATAAAAAACAAACATATCAATACAGATGGGCAAGAGGAGATGGATGAACTGCCCTCTCTCTATATACAGCAATGCTAGGTATCATGAAAAGTCTTTCATGAAAATGGTCATGAAAGATTTGTGACCTTTGGATAACACTTACAATAAAGCACCACACACTAATCAAGGTAATCTAGGGGTTACAAATTTTTCATGATCATTTTCATGAAAAAATTTTCATGATCCCTAACATTTCTCCTCTATATAACTCTCTCTCTCTCTCTCTCTCTCTCTCTCTCTCTAAGGCTGAAGGGTGAATATAAAAGTAAGGCGAGAAGAGGTTCTTGAAGCTGGACACACATTAGTATACACACACCATACATCATTCACATACAACACGGATACACAACTCACTCCCTTTATCACACACTCACGGCATCATTCACACACAGACACACATGCATGACACACACTAACA
The DNA here is from genome assembly GCA_030407325.1 of Camellia japonica. NCBI lineage: Eukaryota > Viridiplantae > Streptophyta > Magnoliopsida > Ericales > Theaceae > Camellia > Camellia japonica. The sequence goes on from JAPPVO010000003.1 coordinate 55,547,339, forward strand.
CCAGCTCTCGCACATGCATACTCTCGAGACACATATACACCATCTTTTTCTCCATTCCATGGGAGACGTACACGGGCTGAAAAATACATGGACACAGTAACACACCCAGCAGACACATAGACACACCAGACACCTACCACCACCCTCAAATACACACTCACACAACACATGCAGGGGACAGATACATGCATCCATACTTCAGCTCTCACGGGGGGATTGACAGACCCACACACAGCACACTCGGGTGAGAGAGGGGAGACACACACATGGGTGGAGAGGAGAGAGAAACACACTGATTATGAGCATTAGAGTGGATTTTTGGGCCGATTATAACTCTCTCTTTCCTCTCTCTCTCTCTAGTTGGCTCAAAACCAACCCAACTTCATCTCTCTCTCTATCTGCTAACACACACGCTCAACACACCACTCACACCACACACAGAGCTACACACGCTGCACACACAGCACACACGACTGATACACTCATCACACACATGCATGACACAACACACACACACACACACACACACACAGGGACAACACATGCAACACACTTCTCTCTCCCACTCTCAGATGATACACGACATACACAGCACAAGATGAAAGAATAAAGAAAAGAGAAGCACACAGCTTCTCTGGTGGAGGAAATAAACCAAAGCCTCCCATCTCTCTCTGCTGGGTCTCTCTCTCTCTGCAATATACCACCAAACTCTCTCCCTCTCGGCACTACCTACTGTAATATCATCTTCGCCGGTGTCAACTCCACCACCAGCTGCTCCACCTGCTCAGGTTCCGGCCCCAGCTCCAAGCAAGAAGCCAAAATCTTCATCATCGTTATCATCATCATCTCCCTCTCTCTCTCTCTCAGCAATTCAAAGCTGCCCAACTCTCAACAGGTTTGCATGGAGAGGGAATTTAACACAAATTCTCCGTCTCTTCATTCTTCTTTTCTCTCGAACAGTGGGGTTGTTGGTCCTATGTTCTCCCCTACCTCAGGATGCTTCAATAATCTTCATCTCTCTTACTTTGCACCTCCTGAAAAGCATTCAAGAAAGCCTGTTGAACAACATAACTGAGATCCATTATGTGAATGTTGGCTTAAATTCCGCTGGAGCATACCTCACTGATGCAGATATAATTGAAAGAATGTCCAAGTGGACAGCTACAGAAAGAATGTTTAATTAGGTTAATTAATGTAAATTAAGTAGATTAGTTAATTAGTGTAATTTATAATTAATTAATTAATTAGTGTAAATTAATTTTTTAGTTCCAAATTGTAATAATTAGATAGAATAATTAATGAGTTTAATTATTAATTAGGTAGTCATAATTATTTAATTAGAGTAATTATTTAATTAGTTATTCCATTAGATAAGTTATTTAATTTGATTAGCTATTTAATACTCATATTGTAATTAATTAGTTACCTAGTTTAAATTAGTTACTTTGTAATTAATTAATTAATGTAGTTAGCTAATTAGTTTTGCATTGTACTTATTTAATTAGCTTAAAACTAGTTATTTAAATTAGTTCATTATCATAATTACTTAATTCACTAGCTTAGCATAATTAATTATTTACTTGTTGTAATAATTACTTAGCTTAGATAACTAGCTTATTTATTCAAGTTTTGTAATAATTAGTTAAGTAATTTAGTTAGTTAGCTAACTAATTCATTCGGACCCTCCTGCGTGAGGGCGCATTAGTTCATTCGGACCCTCCTGCGCGAGGGCAAACAAACTTGTAATAATGTGTATGTCTTCCAACCCCACGTCTTTCTCCATTTTATTTACCAGCTTATTATGGTTAGATTAGGGACATCATGTTTAATTTAACATGCTTCATGTATTGCATCCACTTGTATTGCATGCACCAAGACTTGGTTCATCATTCTAATTCGCATTGTCGTTTCAATATTTCTCTGAATACATGCTTAAACCGTATACGATCAAATCATTTCATATGCCATATTAGTAGCCGAGCCTAGTAAATTGCATATCACATGTGTTGTATAGGAATCTTGCATATTTTCTAACTTTGTTTTGTAGTTGTTTGCGAGACGTCGGTAAATATGTGAGTTGTTATGTTTTAGCATCCCGCTTGCACATAATTTTCTTATTATGTTTAGCATTCTACCATGAGCTAATTGCTTAAATGATAAACTGTTTGATTGCCTGTGGATGAAGGCTTGTTACTTAAATTGGAATGATTCAAAAATTGTACGTCTTAAGCCCACTTTGTAGTGGCAAATTCACAAACTTTAAGCCCACTTTGTCAAGTGGCAAATTCAAACTCCTTTTCAAAAAACAAACATGAAGTTGAATTGTTCCAATTTGAGCAAACTAGTCTATACTTGTATGCTTCACATAGTAAATTTTAGGATTCACTAAAATAATCAGAACATGAACATATAAAGAAAATAAAAGTCATATCATGATTTAGTAGAAGCCGATCTTTGATCGGGTGAGCGGGGGTGTTCATTATTGACCTTCCCCTCTCATACCTAAGGTTCCGAGCCAAGCATCATTGGTTATGACGAACAGTGGCCTTGGCACGAGTCATGGGTTTCCTAATTTCCCAAAAGTATTAGGTGGCGACTCTGAGATCTGATGATGCAGTCCATTTTTGCCAAAATTGTAATAAAATGGATTTTTAATAAAAGTTGCCAAATCTGGACTCTCATCTACATTTCACATTGCACTCGTGAAACTTGAGATCGAAGAGATCTCGGGGGTCCGAACTGTTTAACGCGTGCAGGTACCCCCCGGGTATGTTACACCCTATAGTTTGGATCTCCTGTCATTTTAATAAATGACTTTTCAATTGTAACACATTTAACCTTAAATTTTAAATTTTATTCTAAATAAGAACAATCGAATATATCATTACTCAATTTCAATGGCAAAATTGTCATTTTTATAAAATTTAAACTAATTTGACAAAAATAAATATCAATAAAAATATTTTAGAATTTTTTAAAACTATTTCTACCCACCAAAGATAAAATTATGTAAAATTAACAAATCTTTTACACATTTATTTATTTATTTTATCAAATTAATTTTTATTATGTGTGTGGATGATAATCATATAATGGGTGGTTGTTAGGCTTTTAATGTGTAATTGGTATAATATATGAAATTTTTTTAGTTTTGGATTTTTTTAATTTAATAGATTGATTTAATAATGATATCAAAATTGTCACCATATTTGACTTTTGAAAAAATATAAACTAATTTAATGAAAATAAAAACAACCACTCATTATATGATCATCATCCAAGCACGTAATAAAATTAATTTGATAAATAAATAAATGTGTAAACGACTTATCAATTTTATATAATTTTATATTTGGTGGGTAAAAATAATTTTTAAAAATTCAAAAATATTTTTTTGATATTTATTTTTGTCAAATTAGTTTATATTTTATCAAATTAACAACTTTGCCCTTGAAATTGGACAATGGTATCTTCAGTTGTTCTTCTTTGGAACAAGATTCAAAATTCAAAGTCAAATATGTCATAATTGAAAAGTTTGAGATCAAAGTGATACGAGTTTCAAACTATAGAAATTGTTAATGTAATTTGTCCATTTGCATTTTTATGGGATAAAACAATTAAGCCCCGGTTTGGTTTTCCTCCTAGGCTAAAAAATCACCAAAAAAAAAAAGAAAAAAGAAGTCAAATAGTCAAAAATCACAAAAGGACAAAAAAAAATGTCATTTCAAAACCAAAAAAGCCAAACAAAAAACAAACAAAAAAATCTCAAGTTAAAAAAGTTAAAAAAATTAAAAAATCAACTGAAAACGTCATTGCCAAACTACCCTAAATAAAATTATTTGAATAGAGATTTAAGCTTTCCAAATTTCATCATACATTTAAATATTTTTATCAAACTTCTAGAAAATATTACTGTAGTAACTTTCTCATTTGCTTTCTGAGGGATGAGTTTCTTTTGCAATTGTCAAGAATGGCATTTCCCGAATGCTAAAATTATGCTCTTTCATAATTCTATCAAATTTTATTACATAGAAGGGTTTTAAAAATAAAGACAATTATTGGTTGTATATTACATAATGGATCACATTTACAAGTGTTCTATGTGTATATTTTATAATTAATCTTGTATTTTTTACTCATTTTTAGTTATTTAGGTTCATGTCACTATTTTATAATGTAGTTTAAAATGTATTAGGGATGCTCAACGGATATTTTGATACGTCCAAACTGATCGCATCAAATCGATTCATTGCATTTTTTACGGATGCATAATGACGAGCGGATGGTTGTGGATTAATTTTTTTTCAATCTACCTAGTTTTGGATGGATGACAGATTTAAGATTCTTTTAGTCGCAACTAGACCACCAAATCGCGACCACCCCTAGTAATTTGTTAGATTTTGTGTTTTCAATTTATTTACATATTTTGTTTGTGTTTTCAACTGAAAAAGAGTTTAGATATTCTGTTATGTTTTCAATTTATTTTTAATTTGAAATCCTTTTATCAAATGGCAAATGTTGATATTTGGCATTTTTGTATAGAAAATATAAGACTTAATTTTGTCAATTTTTTTAAAATCAAATTAAATAGTTTTCGAATAAAAAAAAAAATAATGAAATAGTTTTGATAATGCATGATTTTCTTATATGTATTTATTACTAATATTTGACAATTTACTTGATAATCTTTTGGTTCTGTTGAGTTGGATTGTTATCCAAAAAAAAAATGTTAACAAATTGTTATATTATGTTCAAAATTTGTATAAGTTTAAACCGTCAATCCGATTCGTATCCATTCGCCAATCTACCAATCCGTATCCACCAATCCAGCGGACGGATGTAAACTAACTTTTTTCCAATCTGCCAAGGATTTGAGATTACCCGACCACATCCAAACTGCAAACACCTCTAAAATGTATATGTAGTTTTACCTCATTGATTTAGGCCAAGTTTGGGAAGTCTCAAAAAAGCTAAAAAGTCAAAAAGTTACTCAAAAAGTTAAAAAGTTATCACTATTCACCAAAAGTCAACAATTACGGCTGCACAACTCCCAATTCTAATTTTCCCCTACAAACCAATTTTTACAATTTTTTATTATACATTTTTTCATAAAAAGTCAAAAAGTTAATCAAAACATTCATATTTTTCACATCAACTTTTTAGTCTAAAAAGACAAAAAGTACACTTATTTAGGACACCCCAAATAACCCCTTAGTTTTAAGTGTTATTAGTTTTTAGGATAGATTCAGTTTGAGGTGTTTAAACCTATTTCACGACAAAATGTTTTAATGGTTATTGTTGATGATAAAAACCTGTCATTGTTTTTTAGTTAATAACCGTTATCTTAATGCAAACATTAAATGATAGTTGTTCTTCCCTTTTGTCCATGCCTCGAGCTTGGGATCCGAATGTGAAATTCAATTTTAGGTGTTTGAATTCACTCCATGACAAAAAGTTTAAATAATTGTTGTTGACAAAAATTTTTCATTTATTTTTTAGTTACTAACCATTGTCGTACGACAAAAGTTTAAATGGTAGCTGTTGTCCCGTTTTAGTAAGTGTCTGTGATTGGGATCCGAAGGTGTGATTTAGTTTTAGGTGTTTAAGCTCATTCTCTAACAAAAAAAAGTTAAAGGAATTTATTATTACCAACAAAAAACTATAATTTATTTTTTAGTTACAAATTGTTACCTTACAACAAATGTTTAAATGATAATTGTAGTTGCATTTTGTGGAGTGTCTTTATCTTGGGATTCAAGGTGGGATTCAATTTTAAGTGTTTAAGCTTACTTCACGACAAAAAGTTTATACATTTTTGTTCAGTTACTAACTGCTGTCTTATTGCAAAAGTTGAAGGGGTAGTTGTTCTCCGTTTTTGGTAAGGGATCTGAAGGTGAAATTCAGTTTTGGGTATTTAAGTTCACTTCACGACAAAAGAATTTAAAAATATTGTTGCTGCTAATAAAAAATTACAATTTGTTTTTTAGTTAGTAACCATATTGTCTTACCACAAAATTTTAAAGGATAGTTAAATTTTGTTTGTCTTTCATTTATTATTGAGTCATTGCGAAATTTAAGAGGTAATTGGAGTTAGCGATCAGATTTATTTAATTTGTGGTATAAATTTAAACGAAAATTATTGAATAAAGCATTCTTTCTTCTACAAAAAATCCCATTAGATCATACATGAATCGCCTCCATAATACAATATTAATAGAAAAAATCAAATTTTTATTGAGAGAAGTAAGATAAATTATCTATTTTATTGATTTATTGGAAATAAAAATGTCAACAGTGGTTAATATTATTATGATATAATACATGTGATTTTTTTTTAGTGATGTGTTTGACTAAAATTTCATGTTGCTGAAATAGACCTAAGTTCTCAAAACAAACAAATGAATATTTCTGACTGACCGTCCAATTTGAGAAATGCTAGGTGGCTGGAAATTTTTTAAGGAAAATGGTAAGGAAAACTGTCTGCACCGTTAGATCAGATATGATCTCATGATCCAACGGTACAGATGAGTTTTCATGATAATTTTCATGAAAGTTTTCATGACACATAGCATGACCCGTCCAGTTTTCCTGTCTATCGATCGGCCATCCACTGGCCTATTCGGTTAATAATTTTGTAAATATATTTTAATATAGGATAATATATTTTTTACTATTTTGAGAAAATTGTTATAATCAACTTTTTAATGAAAAATTGCTTATAATCAGCTTATAAACACCTTTTTTATGAGAGAATAAGTAGATTATAATCTGAAAAATAGATTATAACCCACTTTTCAAAATAGGCCTTAATATTTTATTGTAGAAATCTTTCGAGAGAAGGAGTCAGTGACCTGAGAGAGAGAGCATGAGACTTTGACACCGTATACAAGTGTCTATTAATCACACCTCCTACGTGGCAATTTGTAGAAAATTCCAAATTGATCCCTAAATGTTGGGGATTTTACATTATACCCAGCTTTTTTTTTTCTTTCTTTCTTTTTCTTTTCTTGGTTTAAATTACCTTATTGTCCTGTATATATATTTAAAAAAATAATAATTGCAATAAAATATCATTGTATTAATCACAAGTTCAAAATGTAACGATAATTTATACCATGGATTTGGTTTTAGTTATCATTTTTAAATTTTTAGATAGGATTCAATTTTAGTTATTTAAACTCACTTAAGAGGAAGGTTTAAAAGGTAGTCGGAAAGGTTGACAAAAAAATTGCAAGTTGTTTTTCTGTTAGTAGCTATGGCCTACTACCAAAATTTAAATGGTAATTGAACTTTGATGTCATTTACTCGTTATTGTCTCATCAACAAATTTAAAATGATGAAGTTTGCCGTTAAATTTAAAAGTAATTAAGATTATAATTTAATATGCTCAAGTTAAGTTAGTATTATAGGCAGTATTTTCAAGTTATCTTATAATAAAAATTGCGATGAGATGCATTATTTTCACTATTCACTTAATTTTAAAACATAAATATTTATTTATTATTATAACTCACGGCATATATTTTCTACTTATGACGAAATTATAAAAAGAAAAAAAAAAATATTATCCAACACATTACTTCATGTTGGCAATATAGAAAAACATTCAAATGTAATTCCATGTTTGTTTTGTCATGAAATTCAAGGTGGTATATTTTGACCCTGATCTATTTGGGACATCAAAAGCTCTAATCGTCCATCCCTCACTTCCTATCTTTCTTCATTCCATTCGTCGATTCTAAAGAAAATCTTGAAATAATCTATATCGTTCATTTGAAAAACGTGTCTTAATTACCTTCAAAAGCAAAAAATTGAATGAGACGGAGCCCCTGGTGCGGATGAGCGCAGTTCGATAAAATCAATGCATATGCAAGCTCAAGAAAGCAATTTACGTTACGACTTTCAGAATCAAGTCGGCAATTTTTTTTTCATTGGAAATAATGTATGGCATAGTTCGGATTCAAGTCGATTTAGTAAGGGTGATTGCGAAAGTAGCTAGACACGAAATTCTATTTTGGTTTTCCAAGTTACTGATTGGTCTCGATATATAATTAAAATATATGAAACACCAACACCATCTCGACGAATGAAATAAACATTATTGATCTAGAGTGAATTCAAAACAGGAACCAACAATTTGGAATTGATCAGTCAGTTCCTGATCCGCTATCCAAATCCTTCCATGCATTGTAGACGCGATTATGAACGAAGACGTGTCAAAGTGAAAGCCTTGGGATTATTGAACGATTTTTGTCTTTTTTCTTTTTTGGTAGTTTTTTCTCTCATTTGACGCTTTTGTAACATAGTCTAATATCAAAAAAATAATGGAAAGTTTTGGAAAAAATGAAAAAATTGGTGACTAATAAATAAACGGCCATTATTATACGAGTGTAAAAATTATACTCAAATTTTAAATCCAATGATGAGACAATCAGTTAAGATATTTAAGATAATACTATCTTTCATATCTTCTCAATTCAACTAATTATATCACTTACACATTAAATATAGAGAATAGATATAAAAAATAAACTTATATATCATTTTTTCTAAATAAATAAATTTTTTTTTTTTTGTAAATATGAAAGTGTTTGAGAAGTTTGTGTATTGGGTTTTTTTATTTTTATTTTTTACACTAAAAGACAAGTTTTTTACAAAAATAAAAAAAAAAAAAATCCAAACAAAATATCACATCCAATCCCATAATCATTTCACTTTTTCTCTCACAAACATTACATCAAATAACAAAAAAAACCTAACTATCTTTCAAAATATCAAAACTTTTTTATCAAATAACATCCTCCAACTAAAAAACACCTTACATAAAAATCGACTTCTCAAACACCCCTCGGCTAGATTTGGAACATCTAAACATTAATGGCTGGTCGTGAAGAAGCGTTAGGGTATACCGCTTACTTCCGGTACATCTCTAGAACAGAAGCAAACGGGCCCACTGTTTTTCACCTCCTATATAACCACCGCCTTCTTCGCCTCTGTTCTGTAGCTTGCTCTCTCTTTCTCACTCTTCGAGCCTCGAATCAGTCGCTAGCTCTACTTCGAATGCTCTCACTCCTTCTCAACCTTCGAAAACCCTCGAACCTTGATTTCACTGTACCAGATCGATACGTTACATCTGCAAATCTCAGGTTCGAGATCTCTGTTTACATATATATGATAAATTTCGATTATTTTTTGCTGTTTTTTTTTTTTTTTTGTTTATAATTTTAATTTTAATTTTAATTTTTATATGTCCTGTTGTGTTTCTCAATTTTCTTGGTTTTGGGTGAAGTCGTGATGTAAAAATCGATTCTTGATTCTGTATATGTGAGATTCTCTTCGCTTATCGCCATGCATGCCTGATTTTGATTGATTTACCGTTCATTTCAGTGTTTGATTTTGTATCTGATCGATTTTGGGCAAGGCAATTTGATGTCCCGTGCGATTATCGTTGATGGTAAGTGGTAATTTATCTACCTGCCTTTTGAGGTTTGTTACTCTGTAGTCTGTATCGATTGAGTTAATTTTAGGCCTCGTTTGGCAACATTGGAAAATAGTCTAAAAGCTAAAAAAAAGTTAAAAAATCAAAAGAGTGATGCTATAGATTCAAAATTTTTACCAAATGGGGTGTGGGATCCACAGTGCCATGTAGGTCTCATTTGATAGAAATTTTGATAAAAATTTTGGGATGTCTAAGGATTTTTCGAAGTCAAAACTATGAAAAGGTCAAAAGATTCTATTTTACTCATTCAATTTTTTTACATCTTTTTGTAAAAAATTAACGCTGTGTTTGGTAACTCGAGAGAGAAGAAAAGAAATGATTTACTAAATTATAAGAGAAAGGAGAAGAGAAGAAAATATTGTGATTTTTCGAACTTTTATTTAGATAGATAGGTAAGACAAAAAAGAAAAGAAAATGATATTGATTTCTCTCTATGTTTTTTGGTTAAACTATATAAAAGAAAAGAAAATAAATGATATGATGTTGTATTACCAAATTAACTTTTTTATAGATGTTAGTATTTTTATTTGTTCTATACCTAAAAGGGTAGTTTTGGTATTAATAACAAAATAATATTTAATTGGTTTCATTTCTCTCAATTTCTCTTCATGTTTGGAGAGGTTGAAAATAGGGGTTATGAGAGAAATGTTTTTTCCCTCAATTTCTTTCCATTTATCTCTTATTTAGTAATCTAAATAAGGGATTGAAATCTATTTCTCTCAATTTCTTTCTTCTCTCTTCAAATCACTCGAACCAAACAAAGTGTAAAAAGTCAAACAGGTCAATGAAATAAATTAAAATTTTAACTACCTTTTAAATTTAAGAAAATATCAAATAGGTCTTGTTTTTTTTCCAATAAAAATTTCATTGAATCGTACTAATACTAACTTAACCCAAGCATATTAAATTATAACTTTTAAATTTAAGCTGTAAGTTTGATGGTTAATTTTAACTGTATTTTAAATTTGTCTATCAGACAATAACGAATAAATGACATAAAAGTTTAACTACTATTTAAAATTTGGCAGTAGACAACAGCTAGTAATTGCAAAACAAATTATAATTTTTTGCCGTCAACATTTCCAACTACCTTTTGAACTCTTTTTTTGGCCATGAAGTGAGGTTAAATAAATAAATCATTGATGTCCCATGCGCGATTATCGTTGATGGTAAGTGTTAATTTATCTACCTGCCTCTTGAGGTTTGTCACTCTGTATTGATTGAGTTAATTTTAGTATGCTTCTTGAAATTTACATTAATCAATCAATCTAAATGGAAGTAGAAGAGAAGTTTATGTTGATCTGTAAATATTTATGTAGATTACTTTTTGTTACTGGGAATCTTAATTCCATTCGCCATGCATGTTTCATTGTTTGGTGTCCTTGTTGTTTTATGTAGTGGCCCGTTTGGGACCTTTTTTTTTTAGTGGCTTTTTGGCTTTTTTATGAGGTGAAAACAAAGTTAATGTTGGGGATTTTTTTTAGTTGAAAAGGTAGTTGTGAGGAAAAAAGTTATTGATTAATTGATGTGTATGATGTTATCCTTTGCTATTGGGGTTGAATTTTGGGCAAGGATCCTCTAGAGTGAAAGTTGTCTGTGGTGGTGTGGAGTGAAACAAAATGGCGTCGTTTTCGTTTTGATTAAGAAAGAAAAGAAAAGAAAAGAAAAGAAGGCAGGCAGATCAATGAGAGAGAAAAATATACATACGCCGGAATTCTTCCATTGCCAAACCCACCCTCATCAGCGGCGGTCACTTGTTCCCCCACCCTCGCCGATCGCATCCCCACCCTCCTTCGGCCAACCATCAAAATGACTTTCAGATCTACAAAACGTGTCATTTTGATGGTTGGCTGGAGGAGGGTGAGGGAGCAACTAGTGGAGGTCGGTGGGGGTGGGGGAATTGGTGGCTACCACCATTGAGGGTGGGTTTGGTGATGGAAGAATTCCAGTGTTTGTATATTTTTCTCTCTCATCAATCTGCCTTCCTTCTTTTCTTTTTTTTCCCCCCCTTAATCAAAACGACGTCATTTTGATTTTGTATTAAATTGAGTTAGCAATTGTATTTAAGAGCTCCACTCTGATCCTTATATATACTAAGATATACTTAAACAGTTGAGCTCACGTGCTTACAATACATTGCAGCTTTTATGTGTTGAATATGACTTTTTTTTTACTTCCCCTCATATTCTGTAGATCTGATCTAAAAGTATAGATGTGATTTTATTTTATTTTGTTTAAAAATTATCACTCTCAAAACGAGTCATTTTGATGGTTGGCCGGAGGAGGGTGTGGGAATGGGTGGCCGCCGCTGGTGAGGGTGGGTTTGGTGATGGAAGAATTCCGGCGTATGTATATTTTTCTCTCTCATCGATCTGCCTTCTTTCCTCTCTCTCTCTCTCTCTCTCCCCCCTCTCCCTTGATCAAAACGCCGTTGTTTTGATTAGAACGACGCCATTTTGTTTCACTCCACAACACTGCAGACAACTTTCACTCTAGAGGATCATTGTTCTTGAATTTTTGGCTTTTTGGCTTTTTCCAAATGGGGACTGTATTGCATTCAAATAGTGGCATTCCCAATTTTTTTTTTTCTACCTGTAATGTAAAAGGATTTTGTAGTAGATTTGGTTATTTTGTATTTAGGGGCGGATAGGATTTTTGTCAAGTGGGGGTGGGCCAATATTTTACCTGAAAATATATTGTTTTCTTCCGGCAAGTGACAGTGGAAAGAATTAAATATAAGATTCAACATTTGAAAGAGGTAATATCTATCAAACATGGCAACACATAATGAGTAATTATTGTGTCTTGCAGAATTGATAAAATGGTTGTATAATATATTTTATAAACAGAAGAGAGAGAATGAGGAAAAAATAAAAGGAGAAAAAAACTGGTCTTGCCCACTTTGAGAAAAAAAGAGAAAAAGGATGAACAAATCACATTTATTGGAATATTTTTGATTTAATTTTTTCTTGGAAGATTACATTTATGGTAGATTTTAACAATTAGTTATTTGTCTGCATGATTTATTTGTACATAATTTTTTGAAGTTGTTAGGCATTTTTGCCTATATGAAGGGAATTTCGGGGAGGAATCTAGTTTTCAGTTCTAATTTTAATTGGCTGTTATGTTATGATACATTCATTTTGTATATCAGTAGATTGCAAATTTTGCTATATTATGTGATTGGGTGATTGTTCAATTTATCAATGCTTGTGTTCGGGCCTTACATGTGATGGAATGAACAGAGGTTGATATGGTGGTTATTATCTTGTGCTTATCTAATATTGAACTTTTGCAGTCATTGTCTTTTCTGCTGCAAACTATAACAAAACAGGCTAAAAACTTAGATATTGTGAGGATTAGTCAATTCAGGGTTATCTTGTTCATTTTCTCTTGTTATTGTTTTACCAATATAGTCGTTATTGTCCTTGTTGTGAGTATTAGTCAATACAGGGTTATCTTGTTCATTTTCTCTTGTTATTGTTTTACCAATATAGTCGTTATTGCCATTGGCTGTTCAAAGCATTGTTGGCTAGTGCATGTTCATTTCCCCCCCTATGGCAGCTGATATAACAACCCCTGCTTTTTTACTTGTTAGATCCATTTCATTGATGTTTGGCTGAAGTTGAAGGCATAATTCTGAGACAGCATGGGGTTTGATAATGAGTGCATACTAAATATTCAGTCTCTTGCTGGAGAGTACTTTTGCCCTGTTTGTCGCCTACTTGTCTACCCAAATGAAGCACTTCAGTCAAAGTGCACTCATCTATATTGCAAACCATGTTTGACATACATTGTGGGCACTACTCAGGCTTGCCCCTATGATGGATACTTGGTGACGGAAGCAGATTCGAAGGTTAACTTCTCCCAATCATTCTTTTGACTTGTCTGACTAAGTGTTCTCTTACCAATCTACAGTTATTTAATGACATTTTTTTTGCAGCCTCTTGTAGAATCCAACAAAGCACTGGCTGAAACTATAGGCAAAATAGCAGTTCATTGTCTCTATCTCAGGAGCGGATGCCAATGGCAGGGTCCTTTATCTGAGTGTACTTCCCACTGTTCTGGTTGTGCCTTTGGAAACTCCCCAGTTATATGCAACAGGTGTGGAATCCAAATTGTGCATCGTCAAGTGCAGGAACATGCGCAGATTTGTCCTGTGAGTTCACAAGGCCTAAGCTTTCATATTTATATAAGATATTTTTGTTTTACTTAGTTCTTATTTGAATTTTTAAACAACAGGGTCTGCAACCTCAAGCACCACAGATAGAGGGCGTGCAGGACATTGCAGCCACAGCGACATCAACTAAAGCCAAGCAGACCCAGACTGCTACTCAATCTGGGGCATCGACTTCTCAGGCCCAGACTTCACAAACTGTGGCTGCCCCTCCAGCTGGACAGGCCCCCAATCTGCAGGTTAATGCGAATTCTCAGGTGCACGCTGTGGCTCCGTCTGCTGTGCCAACCCCTGAACAGTGGAATCAACAGCAGTATCAGCAATACTACCAGCAGTATCCTGGATATGACCCTTATCAGCAGTCTTATCAAAGTAATTACCCAAATCAACAACAATCAATTCAGCAATACCACCAACCTTTGGTCTACTCCCAACCCCAACCCCAACTCCCAACCCATATTCTGCCTCAGCCACAAGTTCAGCCCCGGACCCCTCTGGCCCAAATTCAACCCCTGGCACAAATTCAGCCTCAACCTCTTCACCATGTTCGTGCTCCGGTGGTTCCACAACATCAACTTCACCCTGCGGTGCAACCCCCTTCTCAAATGCAGTCACAGGCTCACCCTCCACAACCCCATGGTCACTCCCATCCCCTGTCCCAGCCTCAGCCATATGCTGGAGCTCAGCCGCACCCACAGCCGCATCTAATTCAGCCTCATCCACAACATGTGCTTGCGCCCCAGTATCAGCAGCCTCAATCTCAGATGCAGCATCCACAAAGACAAAGTCAGTCTCAATCTCAACCCCTTCAACAAATGCAGCCTCAAATTCCCCCGCAAGCCCAGCCACAAGCCCAGCTTCCCCATCCTCCACAACTCCATCCCCTGCCTCAAATCAATCAGCCGGTGAATCCAAATGCTCAGCTGCAGACACAACACTCAAATGCAGTTACAGGTCATCAGTTGTATCTACAACCTCAGGTTCACCAGCAAATGCAGTTGGGAGCCCAACAACCCCCTCACATGCATCCCCAGGGTGGGTCTATTCCTCAGCATCCTATCCAAATGCTCAGCCAATTCCCTCAGCAAACTGCTCAGATGCGTCCGCCCCCATCTCATGCTCTAGTACCAAATCAACAACAGCCTGTTTTGTTGCCTCCACAGGGTAAGGTTCCAAGCATCCCTCCAGGGCAACAACAGCCAATTCATTCTCATGCTCAGCAACCTGGCCATCCAGGTCAGCAACGCCCTATTCTGCAGCCAATTCAACAGCCAGTGCCTCAGCAACATTTGCAACATCAGCAACCATTTCCAGGGCAAACATCTGTTCTGGTTCAGAATCAGTTGCATCCACATGGCCATTTCATACAGCAGCAGCAGCAGCCTGTGAAGTCTCAGCTTTGTACTCAGGCCCCATCTCATTCGGCACAGCAAAATGCTCTTACCTCTATGTCATCACAGCATAATGTTGCACCATTGCATGGCTTGCCACTTCATCAGTCGCAGAATTCTGCTGCAAGACCAATGGTACTGAATCATGGGGCACAATCACAGCCCTTTTCACAATCTCCTGCTGGATTTGGTGGTGCAGCTCAAGTTAGGCCAATGCAGCTTGGTGCAAACCAGCCTCTGACAAATCAAAATTATCCTCCGAGGACCAACAATCTACTGCATATATCTTCTGAGCAACAAATTGTCCAAACAGGGCTGCCCTTGAAGCCTACTGGGCTTGAGAGGCAAGGTGATCATATGCCTGCGAAAAGTGAAGCTGATAAAAAAGATGGATTATCCGCTCAGAAAGATGCGCAGGACTCAAGTGTGTTGATTCCAACATCTGGTCTTGGAGCTGATTCAGTTGAAGTGAAAATTTTCAAATCTGAAACAAGTGTACAGAAACCTATAGGTGGAGATGAAGATAATGATAGTAAGGTTATGTATGGCAAGGATACGAACTCCAAGTTGCATGCAGGGGGAAATACTTCTGTGGAGCCTGCAATCAGGCATATGGTTAAGAAAGATGGTAATGAGATTAGGCTGGAGTCTTCACCTGATGGTAAATCTGTTGAAATTGTAGCTGTGGAACACAAAGATGCCACTGATGTCTCTCAACGAGGGGAGCATTCCACACCGAATGATACTTTATTTCAACAAGCAGAATCTTTCAAGGAACAGGGTGGGAAGTTAACAAAAGATGCTGTCCCTGACAATTCTTCTCAGTCTCAGACTCGTCTTACTGGTAGAGATCTTGTACAGCATGGTTCTCTGGAAAGAAATTTGAGTCAATCCCAACCTGCACCTCAAGGTCCTGGTGTTGATGAATTTAGGAGCTTCCCTTCATATGGTCAGGTGCAGGGCAAGGGCGTTATGCATTCTACTCATCCTTTTCCACCAACTGATCTAGGTAGGCATCAACATATGCCAGTACATTATGGAGGTTCTACACATCAACAAAGGCCTTCTGGGGCTACGATGTTACAATCAGCACTTCCTCCTGGACCCCCACATCATGCACAAATGTTAGGGCAACCCCCTAATGTGTCAAGGCCTCAAGGAACTGGTGATTTACGTCCGCCAGGACGGCCTTTAAACCCACCTGATCATTTCCAGCCACCTGTGCTGAAGCAACCTCATGGTTCTTTCCATCCTGAATCTGCTTCTGGGGGAATCCCAGGTCCAAGCTCAACATCATTTGGGAGGGAAGCTAGTCATATTGGTTGTCCTGAGAGAACTATTGAACCACAATCTGTTTCTCCTCAAGGGCATTATAATCAAGGTCACGTGCCTCCTTTACATGCTGGGCTCACTAGAATGTCTCAATGTGAAAATCCTGGTCCGCAGCATCCTACTAATCCAGTTGGAAGTGAAATATTTTCTACCCAAAGGTCCCATCACTTGGATGGCCGACAACATGACTCCCATTTGCCTGGCTCTTCTGAGAGGGCTCCATTTGGACAGTCTTCTGGTATTGAATCAAATAAGATGAGAATGAATGAGGCCGCAGATAATGATTCCTCTTCTAAATTTGGTTTGCACGATGAAAGGTTCAAGCGTCTGAAGGAGGAGGGTTTGAATCGCATCCCAATTGAACCAGCTCGGTGTGTTGACCGAAGTGAGTTTGCAGATCTGAAACAATTTCCTAGGCACCTTCATTTGGACACTGAGCCATCAGCAAAGTCTGGGAGTTATCATTCCTCGACAAGGCTTAATGATAGGGAACCTCACGGTTTTTCTGTACATGCATTATCGAGGCCTCTAGACAAAGCACCCCATGGATTAAACTATGAACCCGGATTGAAGTTAGATACAGGTGCTGGTGATGCTCCTAGATTCTTGCCTTCATGTCATCCTGGTGGTTCGAATGACGCCGGAGATAGAGCACGACCAGTGGGTCCTGATGGTATTGGTAGAGCTGATTCTATGCGTACTCATCCTGATTTTCCTAGACCAATTCCTGGATTTGGTCAGCATCATATGGATCGGTCAACTCCTAGGAGCCCGGGTAGAGAATATCCTGGTTTTTCAACTCATGATTTTGGACGTCTTTCTGGTTTCCCACGTAACCAGTCATGCTTGGATGATTTTGAGGACCGTGAATCACGTCCATATGGTGAAGGACCCAGATCCTTCAATTTGCCTTCCGGCTCAGCTGGCAACTCATTTCCTGAAAGTAGGTTTCCTCCGTTGCCTGATCACTTACTGAGAGTCGAGCTTGATAGGCCAGGGAATGTGCGAATAAATGATTTAGATATTCTCCCTAGCCATTTAAGGGGGGGTGAATTTTGTGGCTCTTGGAACTTACTTGGTGATTTGCGTTTTGGTGAACCTGCTGGTTTTGGTACTTTTCCTGGTCATGGGCGTGCAGGGTACGTGCCTGGTCCTGGAAACCCCCCCCACCAGCTACCTCTTGGCGAACCATTTGGAGGAAACAAGTCAAGCCATCCACGGCTTGGTGAGCCTGGATTTAGGAGTGGTTATTCCCTCGCTGTAAGTGCTTTTAGCCTCTCTGTAAATTTTGGTTGCAAGGCTGTTGCCTGCAGAATTCTTGTTTTTTGTGCATATGAATATGTGGAGTGCATCTTTTTGTTTGGATGTATTTATTTCTTCAGGGTGTCATGGATCCTTTTAACAACTCAAGGAAGCGGAAGCCTGCAAGCATGGGGTGGTGCCGAATTTGTGAAATTGACTGTGAAACAGTGGAAGGGTTAGACATGCATTCACAAACAAGGGATCACCAAAAGGTGGCTATGAATATTGTTCGAAGCATAAAGCAGCAGAATGCAAAGAAGCAGAGGTACGTTGTCATCAGTTTTAAAAAAAATGGTATTATTTTTTCGAAACTTAAAACAGTTCTTTTTTTGTCCCCTTTGATTTGTAGAACTTCCAATGATCATTCTTCACTTGAGGAGGCAAGCAAGTCAAGAGATTCCAGTTATGGGGTTCGTGGCAACAGGCCTTGACTCATTGTGGCATGCTGCAAGATGGACTGAAGCAGGCTCACCTTGACACGGGATTGAAGTTGTGTCTCGGTAATTTCAAATTTGGAAATCATATGCCCTTCTATGTCTCTCTCTTCATCATTCGGGGTGGTTTATGCTAGTTTCATCATTTCAGGTTGCTGCTCTTTTAGCGGAGATGGTATTTTGGAACTGAAGTTTCAGTTGCAGTTAAGTTTTTTTGTTTTTTTGGTTTTTTTTTTTTTTTGATTGGACATCTTTAGTAGTGGGATATTTTATGTTTAATTGATACTTCAGCTAATGTGATATTGTGCTATCACTCATTTGAGCAGTTTTTTAGTTATTTTTATTGAAAAAGTGGGGTGCTTTCTGTAGATGCCATGTCTAGGCTGTAGTTTTTGGCTGAAATGTGCATTTGATGAGCATGTTGTGTGTTAAATGGGTGCACATATGGGATTTGGGTTGACATTGTTTTATCACACTTCTCTCTGCAAAGTGTCCTTTCTGGATAGCATATATGCTTTTTAGATGTTTTATGCTTTTTATTTTTGGTGCCAAAACTTGGCCTGGCTTGTTTGTTGCTTGTCCTTCTCTCATCCTTTGACATCGGTGGGCCATTCCTGGAGCTTGTTTCAATTGCTCATTCAAAGATGGAAATCGCGTGTCCTAATTAGGATTTGAAGATGAATATTATTTTTTAACTTGTGTTACCATAAAACACTAATACCTTAGCGAATTACGTATTGGTATGCATGTTCTGAAACATGGTACACTTCCGTTCAAAAACAATAAATTTAGTGATCCAAAGTGATCCCAAAAACAAAACATAAAAAATGTGTCATAATGCTCGTATAAATGTTTTGCTACATGAAAAAAAAAAACCCTACATTTTATTAGATACCTAATAATTAAAAGAAAATTATTCTAGAAGTACCTTAAATTCTTAAGTGTAATGTATACAAGTCCACCTCTATCGTACCGCGTTCTCGTTCCCATTCTATGTACCGGAATGATCCACATTCCAGGTAACATAGTTTTTAACCAAACTTCCTCTCCCTCTCCCTCTCCCCTCCTCTCCCATGGACAAATATGTTTTGTGTGGAAAATGTATTTAGAACATTTATAACCGTTTTCACTTTTGGAATACCATTGTTTGTAACTCAAAAGGTACCAATGTGGCCTGGCTAGCTCCTCTGCCTTTTTTTTTTTCCTTCTTGTTCCCTTCCAATTTTAATTAGTTGCTGTGCTATAATTGCAGTAGTGAAAGTGAAAAGTCCATGAGGTAACTTGTTGAAGTGACATTGATCACTGGTTGAAGTGACATTTTTTCCTAGTTTAAGTTAGCTAGCTTATTTGAAAGAGATGAGGAGTTTCTAATCCAAAACTTAGTGGCTTGGCTATTGATTTTGTTATCAAGTAACCATTTTAAATGTTAATTAAATGTAGTTATTCACGCTACATTGTAGTGTGTAGACTCGTATTCTTGTACAAAGCAAGCATTGAAAATGAAAATATTTTCTGACGTAACCTGGTGGGACATAGATACGGCATGCTATGAACATTCTGAATTGGCAAATTTTTTAAAATTAGGATAGAGACATGATGGAGCAGCCCAACCATGACGTAATTATTAAACAACGATATTAGGGACTCTTAACACTCCCTACTAAAATAATCTTACTAATATGCTCACAAGTCACAAGCTTTGGTGGGGGCTCACCATCACGTGATGAGGGAACCCTTGCAAATCTTGTGAGTGTGTTATTAAAATTGTTAGTGTCTCTAAGATTTCTCATTATTAAATACACAAACTGTCACACGCAAAATGATATGCATGTTGGGAAGAAGTGAGGAAAGATAGCCCAATGTTCATTTTAAAAAATTCGTAATTATCTCAAGCAAATTGGAAGTTGTAAGGGCTACAGTTTCAAAAATTTAAAAGCCTGGAGCAGGAATAAATCGTAGTGAACAATTGAAGCATGGAATATGATGTGCTTAATTTGCAAATCTACACATTTTTAAAATTTATTTATTTTTATTTGTTTTGCATTTGTCTAGGCAATACATTTAGGTGTCTGCCACGTGTGCAAAGGGTGTCCTATTTAAACAAACTAAAAAAAGCCCCGTTTGGTGGCATATCCAACTTGTGACATGCTACCTAGGAGGTCTGTCATGCTTCCCTGGTTGATGTGCCGACATATAACATATTGCACTCGAGCTTATTGATGGTATGGGCTTGAGTTTGGAGGATTCATCTTTTCTTTGAATTAACCTATCTTCCCCACAACGTTTAATTTCATTTACTTCAAGTTGAAGGAATTTCACATTCAATCACCCTTGGCATTCTAATGATTTTAGTTGAACCGGAAGTTCGTAGTCAATACATTTAGGGGAATGTAAGTACAGTGACATTTGAAAAAAATTGAAGGACACCAGAAACTATGACTGGAAAAGTACTAAAAATCATGACAGAGAAACAAGGCAGAAACTGCGTTGGATTAGTTGAATTATTCAATAAAATACCATCTTATTTTTTTAAAGAAGCTTTTTGAAGCTGAATTCCTTATTTATTTGGCTTTACTTTTTAGCAGAGTTGAATCGTGATCGTATACTGTGGCCCCAAAATGTGACACTGGAATTTGTGTGTTTTCTTGCGGTGTTGTTTGGCTGGTTTGTCTTCTGAGCAGTTCGTGGCTGTAACTGAATGGACCAGAAAGGAAGATGCAAAGATAAAAATGATGTAACGTGTCGTGTCTGACATTGTGTCGGGCACCGACACGACACTCGTCAAACACTTCCCAACACTTCGACACAAATTAAACACGTTACAGGCCTAAATAAAATAATTTGAAATTTAATGATAAAACGAAAATATTGTAAAATTTTACTTCTCTCTTCCTTTAGACTTTAAAAATTATTATCTTTGACTAAAATATTCATATATATGAT
This sequence comes from Camellia japonica, assembly GCA_030407325.1. Classification (NCBI taxonomy): domain Eukaryota; kingdom Viridiplantae; phylum Streptophyta; class Magnoliopsida; order Ericales; family Theaceae; genus Camellia; species Camellia japonica. The sequence continues at coordinate 55,568,417 of JAPPVO010000003.1, forward strand.
ATATAAAATTATATAGTTTGCATGTGTTCCCCATGTGTCATGTCTTACATTTTTTTGGAAATTTACATGTTGGCGTGTCCGTGTCGTATCCGTGCTTTGCAGGGGCGAGGTGTTGAGGAATTTTGTATCTTCTCTTTAATTTTTTTGCTATTTTGAGATGACTTTTAAGTTTGTTGGGGGTAATAGGCTCCCTTACTTTCAAATGGATGTTCTTGAGTTTAGATTAACCTTGTGCAATCTTGACCATTCAAAGTGGTGATCACTGATTAGGTTTCAGGTCATTAATTGCCTTAGGCTGTCTACCGAACTGTTTTCTTGGTATGTTGCACAGGTGTGTAGCATTAAATGATTGTCAGACTTTGTTTGCTTCTAGCTTTGTTTGAATCGAAAAATGATGCTTTTGTTTGAGTGCATAGGCACTTGAATAGCTGGCCATTCACTTTCACCGTAATCTCTTACCCTTTTGCCTTGTATGAGGCGTTTTTGAAGTAACTTGAACCTTTGAACAACTTTGTTGTTGTAACGTGTAAGTTTGCTGAGAAAAAAGTATGTGTTATGCTAATAGCACAACATTGAATTTAGATATCAAAAGCGATCCTAATTTTTTTTCTCATATATTTCCTTGGAAGTTCCCTTAGGAAGAAAACAAATCAAGTATAATGAACTAAGTCTTGGGAGAGTGGAGTTTTGAATGGACAATTTTTGTGAAAAAAATGAGCCATAATGCTCATAGAAATGTGTTTTTAGATGATTTAGTTCGAACAAGTCTACCCATGTAGCGTCGAACCCTTGGATGGCCTATCTAAGATTCAGGGGGGGAATCCTTGGTACTGCTTTTTCACGTACTGATACATCATACGTGTACCAAATGCTCATACGGACCCCCAGTTTTTCCACTGGATCCGCCAAGTCCCCCCAATTGCCATGAGGAGTTGATGCAAGTTGTAGGTCCTTCAAACATTGATTGAGTACACTATTGCTTAGTAGCACAAAACTCCTACTGGGATGATGTTTCTTACTCAGAAACCAGAACTCAATTTTGCGCTCGAAAGTAAGAAAGTTGTAAGAAACTCGCCCCTGTTAAGGAAGAAGGTCACTCCCAATTGAGATAGAACCTTTCATACATATAAATCTTAAAAAAACAAAAGAAACAACTAAAACTTTTTAAATATTTTCTATTTACATTATATTTATACGCAACAATAGACAATTTATAGTTGATATTAATTTATAATAGTTATTAATGTTTTAACACATTATAACTAAGCAGGAAAAAATAGTTGTTAGAATATATTTATTATATAAATATATACTCTCCCCCGTAAGCGCTCCTAACCTTAAAAACTTTCTATATGCCCTTATTCCTCCGCCAACCCCCGCTCCCAATCCTGCTTCGTGCAACTAAGCACTGTTGACGTACCACAATTCTCATGACAACATCACCGATCTTTCATCAATAAAGTGTGCCTCCAAACATTCGACATAGGTTTCAGTTAAAGAACCAATAGTAAATTGATTTTTCACCCAAGTATTGTATGAATCCTTGATTCTCCCAGTGAGGCTTCTTTTGATTTTGTTGCTAATGTTCCAGTTTCATGTACTGGAATGTTCAATCATTAGAAAGAGTGTTTGAATTTCCTATACTGTTGTTGGGAAAGGCATCTCGAGTTTGACATGAATCATGTGATGATTAAGTGCAAAAATGCTTATTTGAAATGGAGACTGGAACTTACGGTTGGAATGATCTGAAAAATCATGATTACTTCTGTCCTGAGTATTCTTGCCTTGGAATGACATGCTATTTGTTATGAAAAACAGTATAGACCTGTTTTTCTTGTACCCTTCTGAGCAAAGGTCAAGAGCAGAAACCATGAAGAATAATTTATTGGGATAGGGACTGATAGACGGATCTGTACCTGTGAAGTTGAAATTCAATGTGTTGCTCTGCTTGCTTTTAATGCTTCTAAATTATACTGGAAGACAATTCTGTATTTGGATCCTAGCCCCTAGGTTGTCATTATTTTGTAGCTCTTAACTCTTTGTTAGTTCTAGATGCTTTGGTTTGATATATCAAGTGCAAGATTATTTATCGTTTGAACCCAGGTTTCTTCAGTCTATGTTATGCTTATGAATGACAATAGCATTCATTATCCTAAATCTTATATGATTGTGAAATTCAAAGAGAGATTTAAAAAAGTGAACTACGAAAATGGCAATATTAGCATATATATTTTATTTTTTTTCCATACTAGCAAAGTAGTTTTCACATCCAATGGGAAGGCAATGTTTTCTGCTTCTGGTTGAGAGCGTTCTAAGTTTAGTGTTTTGCAATAGATTAGCAGTTTCTTAAATGAATGCCTCTAAATGTATTTTTGAACTTAGGATTGTGGAACGTTTCTTTTGAGTAGGTTATGATTGAATCCTGTAAATCAATAAAAGAAAAGACAGGAAATAAAAAAGAGAAGCAAGAGGTGAAAACGGAGATGTGATTATATTTGGTTTCTTACTCATTAAATGGTTGTAGAGTGATGTTGACTGTTGGGATATTTGATGACTGAACAGAGTAACTAGATTGCTGATGTAGCTTCATCAGGCTACTTGTTAGAGAGAGAATATGCTGTGTTGTTAACTCATGTTACAGGAATCATAGAACCTCACAGAGAGGGAGGTAACCTAATACCAATATGAGTTTGTGGTTCAAAAGTAAAAAAGCATGGTTTAGTTTTACCAATGGCTCTAGAAGAGTTTATCTTTAGGTGGTAAATATTGGTTTTATTGATGCACATGTATTGCTGGCCAAGTTAGTCATCAAAGCTGTGAACCTAAGGTCTAGAGTTTTTTTTTTTTTTGCTGTTCTTTATTAATTTTTTATGACCTACTCCATGTCATTGGGGGTGCTTCTGCCATGTAATCTTATCGTGAGACATAGTGAAAACCTTGAGTGGAGCAACCTACAGTGCCTTAATTGTGGTTCAATTGGTTATGTAAAGCACTAGTAGTTTAGGGTTGTCAGAAGTTGGAGAATGGCTTCGGGAATTTGAAGGGGTGGGTCATTGGCTTGTTACCAATGGAAAGGTGTTAAAATTTAATGTATAAATAAAGAGAGAAATATAGAGAGAGAACAAATTGTGTATTTATTGATTGATCTGATTGATATATGATTGATTACAATGACTCTCCTATATATAGGAGAGGAAGAGAATATACTAACACACTTACCTACCACACTACACTCACCTACCACACTTACCTACCACACTACACTCACCTAACACACTCACTACTAACACACTAACATAAAATATTCTAACAGCCCCCCTCAAACTCAAGGGGGTTAGGAATTAACCAACTTGAGTTTGGAGAGAGTAACAAAACAGGAAAAATAATCGGACAAATAAAATAAAAGTGGATAGGAGACACTGTATGGTCGTGTCAGACCGTTGTAGAAGACTGTATGGTTATGGCAGACCGATGTAGAAGACAGTTTATGGGGTCATGTCGGACCGTTGTGGAAGATAGTTTATGAGGTCATATCGGACCGATGTAGAAAACAGTTTACAGGGTCATGTCGGACCGTTGTAGAAAACAGTTTACAGGGTCATGTCGGACCGTTGTAGAAGACACTATATGGCTGTGTCGAACCGTTGTAGCAGAGAACCGAAATCAATGTCGGAACAGTTTACCGAGTCTTGTCGGACCCATATAGGAGCTAACCGGAATCAATGTCGGGACAGTTTACAGAGTCTTGTCGGACCCATATAGAAGCTAACCGGAATCAATGTCGGGACAGTTTACAGAGTCTTGTCGGACCCTTATAGAAGCTAACCGGAATCAAAGTCGGGACAGTTTACAGAGTCTTGTCGGACCCATAAAAGTCGCACCCTCAAAAGGCGTGCCCAATCTTATCAAAAGGCGTGCCATCAAAAGGCGTGCCATCAAAAAGCGTGCCATAAAAAAATGTGCCCGACAGCCATCAAAAGGCGAGCCATCAAAAGGCGCGCCGATTTGTCGTCTGGCGTTGGGAGGCGTGTGATACGCGTGTCTGCCTTGCCTATTTAAACCAAGGCGAGGCAGCCGCTGATGCAGAACAAACCAGCTGAAAACTCTTCGTTCTCTCTGTAACACTTCTGAGAGAGATACTCTGTAACACGCTGTTGCTCTGAAAATGGCTTCTTCTTCCCGTCCCGTTACCCCGAACATAGCCTCTTCGTCCCGTGGTCTTACTCTCTTTCCCGACCTCAACGAGGCCACAACCCAGAATATAGCCCTTGAACCTCAACCAAGCGCCCTTGGACCAAGCCCCCCTGGTTTTGCGTCGTTGAACTATCCGATGGTGGCAGTTGAGCAGATAATGGCTGCTCAATCTGATATTGAGGCCAATTATTATACTTTGAGGTCTTGTGTTGAGACAATGACGGCGGTCAACAACCTGTCGCACCGGCTTCAGAGTAGAACAACTGAGGTGCAGCAGGTAAAAGCCCAACTGGCTCTGCTCCAGCGCATGTATACGGATGCCCGAGTAGAGATATGTGTGCTGAAGGCAGAAAATAAGGAACTGAAGCGGAAGGCCACCGTGATGCTCAGATTTGGAGGGCCGCCATATGTGACGGTTGAGGAGCAACGGGAAGTGAACGTGCTCGGCGGCGTGGGAAACACGGAGGCAGCACCGGCAAAGGACGCCCAAGACAAAGGCAAGAAGAAGAGAACAGCTGAAGAGGCGAAGAAGTGAACCGAAAAATGTATGGTGGTTGGATTGTTTTGTTTTGTTTTGTTTTGTTTTGTTTTGTTTTTTTTTGGGTGTAAAATTGTGATCGGGGTTGGTCCCGAATATAAATAAAACAAGTGTGTTGTGCAAATCTGGATGGCATGTATGACACTAAGACTGAGCAGAAATTTTTATTTTTTATTTTTTTATTTTTTTTTAAAATTTTGGTATAAAATATATATATATATATATATATATATTATTGATGAAATGATGATGATAATGGTGTGGGTGAGTGGAGGATGAATCAGGAGATAATAGTGTGGGGAATATATTATAATAATAAAATATATATATATATATATATATTATTATTATTGGTGGAAAGATGATGAGTGCCTACGGAAGTATGGCTCAGTGAATGTGTGGAGATACGGCACTGATATAAAAAAATAATATATCTCTTGGTGCTGGAATGGTTTAAAAAAAATGGATGAATTATTTTATTAAAGAGGGAGGAATGATTTTGTTTGGTGGTATTCGCAGTGGTGTCGGCTCGGTGTGTGGGTGGACCTGCTCTTTATTGGACTCTGGGGAATGAAGATAATGAAAACAAACACATCAACACATGGGCATTGTTTGACTGTTGAATTCTGTACCGAAATGTGAACCTCCTACCTGATACACTGATTGAGGTGGTAGCTGACTTGGAAGTGGGGGCTGTCCCTGCGGAAATGAAGGCCCCATGCTAGGTGGAGGTTTGTTACCTAAATGAAACATAGGCTGCGAATGATGCAGCTGAGGTGGACCAGAGTGCTGGAAACCAGGGTAGTCGTAGGCGGTGACCATGGTGATGGGTTCGCCCTTGCGGTGTTGCTGCCGGAGGTGAGTGAGAGCCAATGACGAAAGTGTCCCTTGAGACTGTTGGGCATTGCTGCCCTTCAGTTGCCGCTGCTTCAACCTCCGTTGTATCGGCGGTGGAGTGAGGTGCATTGGCTGGTGGGTTTGATGTGCCATTGGTGTCCAGGTGGAGCATTTTGGCGCCGAAGTAGCCCAAGAGAACGTGAAAGGAGAGAACGTTTTTGATGGCGTAGACGGAGAAATGCTTGGAGAGAAGATCTGCCATTCCGGCGTTATTGACGGCGCATATCTTTTACTTCTGGCAGTTCTCTGTTTGGTTCTCTCTTCGTCTTACTCTCATGCACTGGAGGTGAGGCAGATGACCCAAAGTGAATTGGCATGCTCTGCGTAACAGTTGCAACCCCAGTTCCACCACGTTCCAAATGATGTGCCACCAAAAGGTGAGCTTCTTAAGTTGCCAAAGGTTGTTTCCTTCTCAGTTTTGGCCTTCAAATCTGTAGTTTCTGCAACAGAAGACGCTGATACTGCTGAAACTGAATTTGATGGAGCTACAGAGGTGGACCTAAATTTGAAAATAGGGGCTGCCGGAAATGAAGGTGCTGCAACAGAGGTTGAGACACTGCTATTCAATGAGGTGGTCAAGGTGTTGCCATTGTTCTAGAGAGAGAGAGAGGGGGAGGATTTTTTAGAGGTCCGGTGGAATAGGTTGAGGTCCGGCGGACGGCCAAGGCGAGGTTGCCGCCCGCCGGTAAAGCGAAAAATACTAGATTTTAAACCCGCTCTGATACCATGTTAAAATTTAATGTATAAATAAAGAGAGAAATATAGAGAGAGAACAAATTGTGTATTTATTGATTGATCTGATTGATATATGATTGATTACAATGACTCTCCTATATATAGGAGAGGAAGAGAATATACTAACACACTACTAACACACTTACCTACCACACTACACTCACCTACCACACTTACCTACCACACTACACTCACCTAACACACTCACTACTAACACACTAACATAAAATATTCTAACAAAAGGGTTGCTGGATTTATTATAATGTGTCCAGGAACATTTTGGATAGCAACCAATTATAGTTTTTGGGCCTTTATTAAGCCAAGTGGAGAGGAGAAGGTTGAAGTTCATTTCCTGTTTAGGCTGATGAAAATATGGCTTTGGGGGGAGTGGGGGCTGTGAATAGTTACTGCCTTTTTCTTTTGTAGAAGAAATTAAGCAAGGATGCCCGCTGCTTTTTTTTTTTGGCTTGTTGTTTTATTCAAGACAGCAGGAATAGGAGCAAAATGTAAGAAATGAACTAGAGTGCCCAACCAAGAAGCACGGACTCTTCTAAAAAGTTAACGTGTCGTGTCTGACACCGACACGACACGACACTTGTTGGACACTTTCTAACACTATGCACACATGAAACACATTACAAGTGTATATACCCATTACGAAGGTTTTTTTTAAAAAACTATTCCACATTTTGTGCAATAGATTATGATATATAAAAGTGGATGATTGGCACAAATTAATTTTTGGGGTGTAGCTTGTAGTATGTCATTTGCTGATAGGAGCTGAGGGTTCTTGTCCTTATTTTAACTACTATTTTGGAAGTTCGACTCTTAAGTTGGCTCCAGGTTGGAAGCAGCTTGAATTGTCAAGTGTATGATACATATATGCAGCCAACCTTACGCCAGCATCACAAACGAAATGAAACTAAATATAGATGAACAATTGTTCTTCCAATATCCACAGAATCGATTTTCCAATACACTAGTTTTCAAGTTGCTTGCATTTGTAAGTTCATGCAACCAAGACAATGAAAATACTTATCAACTAGAAACCGCTCGATCTATAATTCAAATAGCATTCAACACACAAAATACTGTTTCATCAATAAAAAATTATTACATCGCAAATGTCAAAAGTATTTAAATTCATAATAGATCATACATAAAAAAATATATGCAACCTCAATATTTTGTTTAGGAAGTAATAGTGATATGGTGTTAACATTTCTCAAAAATTTGCACAAAAAATTACCATAGAGTCAACGTAAATTGAAGATGATAATAGGAATACTACCAAGATGGGAGAGGCAATTGATTTTTTTTTTTATGGGGATATACTCTTTGCCTCTCTCAATTGCTCTTCTCTACTGCAACCAAAATGAATGGAGTGTCAGTGCCTCATAGGCTCATAGCTTATCAGAAATTAAGGGGAAAAAAGAGACCAGAACAACAAAAAAAAACTTCAGTCTGCAGCTGTGTAAACTATTTTTGGGCTCAATATAAACCCCATTAACTCCAAAAACTTGAAATGATTCATAAATGTTCTACGGACCTTTACCACAGCCCTGAAATTATTAGAATAGATGTGATTTGTAACAACCCAATGAACATAAATAAAATTATTTTAGTGGCACAGATGGAAGATAAAAAATGAATTAGCCTCAACTCCAAACCAAGGAATTTCTAGGACGTGGATGTCAATACTAAATATATTGACATCTATGAATAGTGATAGTCTTTAGGTTAGGCTGCCAGTTTGTTAGCTGCTGTCTTGGACAGTACTGGAGGTAAATTCTTGTTATTTCGTTTGTAGCTTCTATTCTTTATAGTATTAGTATTAACTTAAGGAGCAATCTCTGCTATTTGATAATTTGAATTGTTGAGGTTGGTCTCGAAGTTGATTTTATCTTTTCGGTTGAAATATTTGTTTTCTATAATAGATCTTTACAACTCAACATGTCTTTTTTCGGCGAGGCAGACGACAAAAGGCTGAAAGTTCTGCAGAAAGTTTTACTCGCAAATTTTTTGTATGGTAAGAATACAATGCATAAAATTCTTTTTACTAACAACATGAAATCTGTGTGCGCTATGCTTTTAATCACCAAATATTCTTATGTTGAAAACTTGAATTTCTAGGCTGATGTGTTTTGGTATTTGGAAATTCAAATAATGAGTCATCTTTGTAGACTTGTATTCATTTTTTCATTGCTACAAATCGGCATTCTCTTGTCTCTGCCTGCACCCAGTGCATTTTTGACAATCAGATTCTTTCCCCTTTTATCATCAATAATGCCTGAGGTTGAACACCATGGGTCTACATAGCATCTGTGTGGGATTGATCACTAACTTCTATTGTTAAGCTTCCAATTTTTTTAATTCCCCTGAGTATTTTTTGCAATTTCATCCATATTTGTGAACCTGATACCTTTGCAGAGGCCGCATCTCAACCCTGCTATTCAGAGTTAATTTCTCTTTTAGTTTCATGCTTTTTATCTATTAGGACAATATAATTTGCAAACAAAATACCCCATTGGACATTATCTTGAATGTGTCTAGTTAATTCGTCTATGACTGAGGCAAATAGGTTAAGGACTAAAAAGATAACCTTCAGGGTAATTTTAAGGCAAATAGGTTAGGACTCAAAGATAACTTCTAGGGTAATTCTACAACGATTGAAAATTCACTTGTTTGTCGTGCAATTGATCTGATTGTAGCAACAAAACCAATGAACTCTTGTAGATTCCAACCATGAGTGTCAGTGTATAACTCAAATCATTGTAGGGTTATTGGTGGTTTGATTTCTATTCCAGCTTACAATTAAGTGATCATAGTACAACTGCAATAATTTTTGGTTGCTTACGTACGAGGCTTAGATGCACTTGTTATAAAGCTCTATATATACGTTTTTTGCATCTTTATTCTAGCTTTAGGCTTCTAAACTATACATTAATATTTTCTGCAAACCTTGTTAATTATTGGATATATATATATATTTTTATAAATATTGTTAATTATTGGATATATGTAATTATTATTGTGGGTAGCTTTCAAGTTGACTTTATTTATTTGTACCACAACATTGGTTTTGATTCTTGCTATTGATAATTTTTTGAAGAGCATTAAATGATCTTAAATTGGTGTTTTATGGGTGGGCGTGCAGTGGACCATTGAGTGATTTATTATGTCATGTTAGGTGGTTTGAGAATTGTGTAGTATGTTATTTATTCTCCATTTGATCGGAGTTGTTTGGGTTACTCGGGAGGGTGGGTGTCATGCCAAAACGAATGGATGGCTTGGATGGTAGTGTCAATGTGCTGTGATGCAAAGTTCTTCAAAGCAAAAACACAAGGCGAGGCATTATAACCCTCATGGGGCGAGTCATAAGCCTTTTTATTTTATATTTTTTATATTTTTGTACAGTATAATTAATTAAAAATAGCATAAAAAGGAGTTTTTTAAGGGGAAAAAAAAAATAGCAACTAAAATTAGAAAAGCCATTCCAAGCATTGAAACGTAATGAATTTATTAAAGTCATTAATGAACTTACATTAAGTTCCATTAAAAAAGGCAAACACCAATACAGGGAGCTTTTAAATACAACCACAATTTTTCCCCCCTACCCACTATATGTATCATCACTAAAGACATTTGTGTATATTGGTGTACATAGATATTTTGTGTACTTGAAAAAGAGGCCTTTGACAAAATTACATATTACGAGAGAGAGAGAATAAAAGTTCATTTTGTTGCTGATGAAAAAAAGAAGTGCGAGAGAGAGACGAAGGGAGAGATTGAGAGAAACAGAGAGGATTACCTATTGGGCACTGTTGCAAATCTGCAAATCTGACTCAAGAGGCAACAAATTGAATTTGAAAAAGAAGAATCAAATCTTGAAATCAATGTCTTCGTAGATCGGAAGCCAATGAACTGTTGAATCAAAACTCTAGGTTTGCCTTCTTGTTGTATTTCTGAGACGCCTCTTATTTTTCCATATATATATATTTTAAAAATAAAAATTGTACCTCAGTACTCGTGAGGCTTGTGACCATTAAAGCGCGAAATGTGTGTCTGAGTCAAATGCCTTGGCCTAGATGCATACGCCTAGTTGGTATCGAGCATAAAATTGAACGCCTTGAGGCGTTATTGCCCTGCCTAACCCTGATGCACGCCTTTGAAAACACTGCTGTGATGCAACTGGTGGTACCGAGTAGGCGAGCCTTCAAAATGGTAGAGATGACATACTTAGATGATTTCACTTTGTTCTTTTTAATTTTGGATGGCTTTTTTTTTAATTTTCTTCTTATTATTATTATTTTTTCATTTTGATTCTATATGCACCTGTTTCAGCACCTTTATTGAATATATTTTGCTTATTAAAAGATGCAACAAGGGTTAATCTGTGAGTGTGAAATCATTAGTAATCCACCATGGACACGAGATGGTCCATCAAAAGGTCATTAATCATTGGTGTTATCCTTATTCAATATCAATAATTAGAGAGTTCACTCTATTGATAATATTCACCATGGATAATTGTGGGGTATACAGTCATTAATGGGGCACCATGGATACTAGATGGTTCTCCAAAGGATCATTAATTGTTGCTGTTATGTCATTTTTGTCTTATAGTTGCAACCTATATATATTTTTCCTCATTCAAAGGAGTCTTATGTGTAAAAATGTGCACTTACACGAGGGTAGACCCTTAAAAATGAGTATCACCTAGATAAAAAGCAGGAAAAAACTAAAATTCGGAAATACGTCTCTAGGGCCTAAGTTTGGCTAGGGCATGGGACATGGAGAAGAATTGAACTTCTATTCTGTTCATAAGCCACTTAATTATTGTATGGTACACACGAGCATCTGTACATGTTGCTTGGATAATCCTTGTTTTCATAGGAAGATGAAGATAATAATCAGTGTGTTTGGTTTGAGTTTTTTGGATTAACTTTTTTGAAAATTAAGGGTATGTTTGGTTTGTGTTTGAGAGATGTGTTTTAGAGATAAAAAGTACGAAAACATGTTTGGTTTGGTTTTTTGGGAAATTTGTTTTGAAAAATTGTTTTGAGAGAGAGTTTTGGAAAAAGTGATTGATTTGATGTGTGTGTGAGAGAGATTTGTTTGGAAAACTTGTTTGGTTTGTGTGTTTTGAGAAATTTTTTTGGGAAAATTTGTTTGGTAGAGAAAATTTCTAAAATTTGTTTGTAGAGAAAATTTCTGAAATTTTTTTCAGAAACACAAACCAAACCTACCCTAAGTTTTTTGGTTTTCGTGTTTTTTTTTTTTTTTTTTTTTTTTTTTTTTAGTGAATATTTTTAAAATTTTAAACATTTTTTTTTACTTTTTTAGATGCACCTTACTTAAATGTATTTAAAAAGTAAAAAATTTGCGAAAAAATATTTAAAAAAATTAATAAATACATAAAAATACAAAAAATATACTGAATTCTCATATATATATATTTTGTATTTTTGGTATTTAGTGAATTTTTAAAAGGTTTTTTTCACAAATTTTTTACTTTTTAGGTATATTTATGTTAGGTATATCTAAAAAGTAAAAAAAAAAATGCTTAAAATATTAAAAAAATTTAGTAAAAACAAAAAAATACGGAAAACAAGAAAGTAGAATTTTCTGAAAAGTGTTTTTAGAAAACTGTAACCAAGCAAAGTGAATAATTTTGAGAATATCATATAATGAAATGAGGAAACTAATTGCAAATCAATGGAGTGCAAGTGAGAATTGTGCTCGGTGTTGAGTAAGCATGGCGGTATCATGACAACTACGCCAGGGCATGTACATTATTCTATGAAAGTTGTCCTCCCCCCTTGAAAATCCTATTCATATCAAGACTATCTATTGGAAGATTGATATGATGATATTGACAAAATTTATTGGTTAGTTGACTATTGGATGGAGCTTGTTATTACCATCCCATGTAAAGCATTGCTATTCAGGGAGAAAAGTGAACCAAAGCCTAAGCGTTTCGTGATGTGGTGTCGCCTGTGGGCTCTGCCCAAGATTTGCCCTACTCACGTGGAGGGGGCGCTTTGCGTGGGTCCCAAGGTTAGCCGAGGTGTGCGTAAGTTAACCTAAACACTCGGTCATTAAAAAAATACTTGAGGGTACATATCAAAGACACACAAAAAGAAACGCATCATGCTTCCAACATTCCAATATACTAAATATTCATTAGAAAGTGTAAATGATTAAAAAATTTCTTACTTTTTAAATACCAATTATAATCAAAATTATAGAATTTTAGTGTAGTAACAAAATTTTACCAAAATTAAACAACAATAACCAACCCACAACAAAATTTTTAAAAAAACTAATCAAAAAAATTAGGGCAAAGTTTCAACAACAGAATTTAAACAACAATCTATTATTAACCAAAGATATTTCATACCCAACAATAATCAAGCAAATTTTCATTCCTAGCAATGGTTAAAAAATTGATTTACTACTCAAAAGATAATTTTGTTAAATAGTGGCCAACCAAAGTTAAGAAAAGATTTTGTTAACCCAAACAAAGTCTTAAAAAAAAAGAAAAGAAAAGGGAAAGATGCAACTCTGAGTTGAGACAGCAAGTGCCAATGGCCAAAGAAAAAAAAAAGAGAGAGAGACTGTTTATAAGAAGTAGATTAAGAAGAAGACTGGAAAGTAACATAGGAACTTGGCCCACCCCCAAGAATATGCATCGATTCTTGTCAAAAGTAACAATTTGAGTAGGAAGCCCCCTTGTTTTTGTTGTTGAAATTAATGAATATGTTGTTTATGTTATTTTGTATTGTGGGAGGGACATGGTTGACGTCAATTGGCCTTGTCGCTGGAGATTTGGATGTGATTATGGGTTTATGCAATTTAGGTATTTGATTGTGTTTTGTTTGTTTTGCTGTCCAATAATCAACCTTTAATCGGGCTGCTCTGCAAACTTCAGAATAGTAATGAGGCATGATGTTATGTGCCAGCAGAAGAAGATGAAAGAGGAAAAAACATAGAAAATTAACTGATGTGTCAGCAGCTGGGAAATCCATTGTTGACATTGACTAACCTTGCTACTGGAGATCCAGATGTGATTATGAGGGTTCTGAGGTCTTGTTTTGTGATTTTTGGATTTTGCGATCCTATAATCAGCCTTCAATTTCGTTGGTCTGCAAAGTTTAAAATAGTAATGAGGTATAATTTCGTGTGCTAGATATTAGTTACAACTCAAAAATAAATAGTCGAGATCAAATCTAAAAAAAAGCCACCGGTTCAAGCCCTTAACTTCAGCAGCTCAACTTTGCATCGCCATGTTGCTTTGCCTCAGGCCTCTTGAGGCACTGAGGATTTGTAACATCTCTCATCCCACTTCGGTTAGGTTGGAAAATTTTCTGGGCTATATAAATACATTCCTTTTTAGTAGCAACCCATGTTTTAAAGCTGCAAGGGCCTAGCACAAAGTGGACAAGATTTTAACTTTTCCTGATGGGGAGCGATACAGGCTTTGCCTTGCCTCGCTTCTTGCCTAAGCGACTGGTAGTGAAGCATGTCTTAAGGGAGTTTATGGCCATGATGCCTGACATACTTCTTAAAGAATTCCACCTTGAAGAGTGCGAACCATGAAATTGAGCAATTGCTCAAAGTGAGTCTGCCTGCTTATATGAAGAGGATAACTTATTGAAATTCTCTGGAAAAATGGATAATAGGAGTTTAGATTTAAATTGCCATTGTACATAGAATGAGAGAGGCAGTGAATTTTCAAGAATTTTGGATATTTATTGGTTGTTTTTCAAGGAATTACTACAGCATTGTGATCGTGTCATTTCAGACCCCTAAGCATCAGCTTTGTAGCTACACTTGAGGTTTCGTTCTGTGTATGAGTAGTTGAATAACTGCACTAGCATATGTATTGATTTTATTTTCTTTTAGATTGATGCTGTTTTGAGTGATGCAATTTTAACTATGGATGGATTTTTTGTGCTTCTAGAACTCATCTGCTGCATCTCCTTTGTTGCAAAATGTTGGGATTAGTGTTGAAGCTTCGGGGTAGGCTTTGTTTTGTTGGATGACAATCTTGGACTTCAAACAGTGCTCCTTCGTTGTGTTTTAATCAGGTTTGCAATATTTTCTGTGTTGTGAGCTTTGACTTGCATCATTCGTTAACTTCAATTCCTGTTGGGTTGCAGCATTTAGTTTTTAATTATTAAGGTGCTAGATTCTTCTCACTTATCACAAAAAGGGTGCCAGATTCCACTCTTTCACTAATCTATATTATTAAATTAGCCAAACTCTCCTCGTGGATGTACAGCTTGAATTAAGAACTTAGCCTTATTTTTTTCTCTTACAAGTTAAGGTAGCAGGGTACTTCAAAATAATACTTGGATTGACCGAAAGCAAATAAATTTCATGATTTTCTGTTACTGTGGATAATCAATTGTGAGGTAAAATAATGTGAAGGGAGGATTTATCAAAATAATAACAATAATAATAATGTGAAGGGCGGTGCACGCATGTGGTGCATGCTGTGTGCATGTTTAGTCATTCTACAATGCAATGTTTTTATTTATTATGGGTTTTTACGGCACAAGGATCATGTCACATGCTTATTTTGGTATTCTAGCATAGTTGAATGCAAATTTATTTTTTCATCACTAAACCTTAATATGAAAAATAAACCTCGCTAGAATAGTTGAGACTTGCTTGGGAGCCTTCTTCCTTGAGTGGTTAATTTGCTGACTTGGTGAGATTGATATAAATGCACACATTTGTGAAAACCAGTTGAGATAAAATGAGGAAGAACTGACCAAGATGGACTTGTTGTCATGGGCGACGAAGACCATTAATTGCAGATGGTCCAGATTTAATGTTGGGAGAGGGGGGGGGGGGGGGGGGGGGGATGAAAATTATAGTGGAATGAAATACATTTTGTTGTTTAACAAAACATAGAACATGGACAGAGTGAAATGGTTAGAAAGAGAATTGAGTTGCTTCATAGAGTTTAGGAAATGATCTATTCAATTGTATAGTGATTTTTGGATGATATAAAGTTTGAGAAAATCTAGGGACGCAAAATAATCACTTAAAGTTCGCAGAATAGACAGCCCCTTGTATCCCACTGCTATTCCATGGCTAGCAGGAAGCTGGAGTAGAAATTACTATGATAAATTAGTTGAAAACTTGAAATGAATCAACATTTTTAATAAGAAGACGACGACTTTTTGGCCTAATCATTCTCTTTGTCCTCAATGGTGTGTGATGTGCAAGAGGAATTCGGAATCGGCAGATCATTTATTCCTACATTGCCCGGTGGCCTTTGTTTTTTGGCAGCGTCTTTTTGGCCTTCGTTATGATCAGTGGGTTACTCCACGGGAGTGCATTCATATGCTTCTTGTTAGAGTCAAAGGTTTGGCAACAACAAGAGAGCCAAAACAATGTGGTCTTGTGTGGTTTTTGTTGTTTTTTGGTCTATCTGGTTGGAGAGAAATGCTCGAATCTTTGATGGCAAAGAGTTAGATGCCAAGGCTTTGTTGGAGAGGGCGGAGTATTTGGCGTTGTTTTGGGCATGTGTGGGTCGCCCTTTCAAAGGAGTTCCATTTTTTTTTTTTGATTTCTAGGGATTGGGTTGCTGTTTGCCATCCTTAGTGCAAGGAGTTTCGTGCATTTTTTTGAACTTTTTCCTTTTTTCCCTTTCTTGTATGAGGACTTCTTGTCCTCTTTCCTCTTTTCCTATTTTTAATATGTTGTTGCTCAAAAAAAAAAAAAAAAGAAAAGAAAAAGACGACTTCTTTTTTCTATAAAATAACAGTTTGAATCATGTATTGACAATGGTGATACGATAGAATCTAGGAGGTATGGATACGGATACAAGATATGGGTTTTACCATATGTGGAAGTATAAAATATATTTTATTATTATTATATAATATAATTACAATGGATACAATTTTGAATTATTCTTTAATATTAATATTTATCAAAACAAAATTTTATTCTTTAAAAAGAATAGTGAAAAGTCAGTCAATAAACAAGCTAGATTGGCTTTTTATTTTTTAATTAATTTCTTTTAACTGAAAATAGCTATACTGAAGTAATTGAAAAAATCTCAAAACATACACCACGGGCTACACACTACATAGAAAGGCCAACTGGAAAACACTCATGATACTAGCATATCAAAATTAACACATCCAACTAAAAGAAAAAAAATGCATGCAAACAGCTTGTTCATGTGACTTGGCCCTCTGTCTCCCTCTCCCCTTTGTATTTGCCTGTCATTTGTGCATTCTTTTGTGTAACAATGCGAACTGAGTCCTTCCTATGTACATGAATCGAGATTATTTTATTAATGTCTGGTTGAGGGTGCATATATTGAGGATAGATATCGATGCTTTAACCTGTTTTTTCTTCTTACTTTCTATGCACACAGCATTTTTTGTTTTTTTTTTTAAACTCTAATGGCTTATGGTAAGAATTTACTCCTGGTTGAACCATAGATTTTAAATAGGAAGCAGAAACATGGCCAAAAAAATATATGGGAAGTGGGAAGCTGGGAAATGATGATCATGAATACGAAAAAACTTTTGCAAAATGGAAACAAACATTAAAAACTTAGTGGAATCTATTTAACTACTTAAATGAATACTTTAATAGAACATATTGGATGATTTATAGAAACTTAAGAGAACTTATGAAATTACTTGTGGTTGTGGGTCACTACAAGAAGTACATGTGAATAGAATAAGAATTGTAAATGTCATGGGCTGACACTCTTTACTAATGTAGGACCGTGCGAGGCTTGCCTTGAATGATCACCAAGCAAGCCTCGCACGGTTTTACACTAGTGAAAGAGTGTTGGTCCATGACATTTAGTTTTAGAGCTCGGTTCAAAGTCTTTTGTGGCATTGGGAAGCCATGCCTCCAAAGAACCGATGTAACTTCTTATGGTAGAGGCTCAATTGGAAAGGTTAACTGTGCGCGATTGTCAAAAAGTGTAGCCAAGCTAGTGATAGCCTAGACATGCGGTAGGTGAACATTGTGACTGAGACCCCACGGGCTATAGGTGACCTTGCTTACACATATGAGCTAAAGGATGAAGCGAAATTAAGGATCTCAATGTAAGATTTTCGAACGAAAACTGTATATTAGATTGATATTTGATTATAATCAGTCCTTAGATTATATAGCCCTAACTCCTAAACCCAAAAGAAAAATACAATCATGCCTCTAATAGGACTCTAATACAATCACGCCTCTAATAAGACTCTAATATGTACAACCACAATCATGCCTAATTTGTTAGATTCCCAATATATTCTCACACCCCCCCTCAAACTCAAGGTGTTTTAGCAGAAAACACTGAGAGTTTGTTAAGAAGAAACTAAAACCGAGCGGTAGTGTGAGTCTTGGTGAAGAAGTCCGCAAGTTGCAAAGTTGAAGGGATGAAAGGAAGCGAGATAGAAGCAGACTGCAGATGCTGGCGAACAAAGTGACAATCAATCTCAATGTGTTTCGTCCGCTCATGGAAGACAGTATTGTGGGCAATCTGAATAGCACTGCGGTTGTTACAATAGAGACGTCGGAGAAGACAGAGAAACACCCAAATCAGACAAGAGACAACGAGTCCAAACAATCTTAGCAGTGGCATGAGCCATAGCACGACACTTAGCTTCGGCAGTAGAGCAAGCAACGACTGATTGTTTCTTACTTTTCCAAGAGATCAAGGAATCACCAAGAAACATACAGAAACCAAACATAGACTTGCGATCAGTAACATCACTAGCCTAATCAGAGTCGGCATAGGCCACTAAGTCCAAAGAGGAAGTAGAGGACAACAGTTAGCCTTGAAAGATGGTACTCCTGAGATAGCAAAGAATGCGAACCAAAGTAGCCCAATGGGTAGAGCGAGGAGCAAAAACGAATTGACTAACCACATGAACAGCATAAGCAAGATCAGGGCGAGTGATAGCCAAATAAACTAAACAACCCATAAGCTCGCTATATAAAGTGGGATCATCCTGAGGGACACCATCAGTAGAGTTAAGCTTCACATTAAGCTCAATAGGTGTATCAGAAACCTTGGTATCAGTAAGACCAGCATAGTGAATGACTTCATTAGCATACTTAGCTTGAGACAGAAAATAGCTCTTTGGAGAAGAAGTAACCTCAATACTAAGAAAATACCGTAATGGACCCAGATCTTTCATTTCGAAGGTGCGGAAAAGATGCTGCTTGACCACAGAGATAGCAAAGGAGTTAGAGCCAGTGATGATCATATCATCCACATAGAGTAAGAGAGCAAAAATACCAGCCGATGTATGTCTCAGAAATAAAGCAGAGTCGGAAGCAGAAGAATGAAATCCAAGCTTGGTAACAATAGTCTGAAAGCGATCATACCAAGTACGAGGAGACTGTTTCAGACCATACAGAGCACGCCGAAGACGACAAACCTGGCCAGAGGAACGATGAAGGCCAGCAAGAGGACGCATGTAAACCTCCTCAGTGAGATGACCATTAAGAAAAGCATTCTTAACATCCATCTGATAAAGAGGCCAAGAACGAATAGCAGCGACAGAGATTAAAGTACGGACAATAGTCATCTTGGCAACAGGAGCAAATGTCTCCTCATAATCAATACCATACTTCTGAGAGAAACCTTTGGCAACCAGACGAGCTTTGTAGCGCTCAAGAGACCCATCAGAATGAGTCTGGACTTTGTAGACTCATTTGCAACCAACCAAATTCTTACCAACAGGCAAAGGAACCAACTCCCAAGTACTAGTTTTCTATAGAGCAGACAACTCATCCTTCATAGCTTGAACCCAATGAGGATCCTGACATGCCTCTTTGTAAGATTGAGGTTTTGAAAAAGAGTGAATAGTAGACAAAAAAGTACGGTAAGAAGCAAAAAAACATGTGTTAGACCAACCCAACTTGTTCAGAGGATGACGCGCTTGAGTAGGATATCGGTGTTCAACAGGATCGGTGTCGTCAGGAGCAGGAGGAGCAGCAGCAGGGGCAGAGACAACCGGTGGAGGAGGAGCCTTGCGACGAGAATAAACTAATAATGGAGGAGGAGAAGAAGCCGATCGAGGAGAAGCAGCGAGAGGTGAAGTAGGAAGAGAAGATGGAATAAGCTCAGGAGGAACATTGGAGATGTATTCATCAGACGAGACCTCAGAAGGAAATGGGTCAATATGAACGAAATCCTCTTTGGAAACTGAAGCAGTGAGGGGGAAGCTGAAAGTAAGACAAACGTTCAAGAAAGGCAACATGACGGGAGACAAAAAGGCGACTAGAGACAGGATGGTAACAACGGTAGCCTTTCTGAGTAAGACTGTAACTCAAAAAGACTCATAAGACAGATCGGGCATTGAGTTTGATCCTATCTTTACGAGGAAGGAGGACAAAACAAGTAGACCCAAAGACACGCAAGAGGGAATAATTGGGAGGTTGGGAATACAGAACCTCATAAGGGGATCGACCGGCGAGTAGGGGAGTCGGCATGCGATTGAGGAGAAAAGCAGCGGTAAGAACTGCCTCACCCCAGAATGGTGCTGGAACAGAGGTAGAGAGAAGAAGAGATCGAGCTGTCTCAAGGAGATGACGGTGTTTGCGCTCAGCACGACCATTTTGGGCAGGGATGTCAGTACAGGAGGTTTGGTGAATGGTGCCCAATTTGGCCAAATACTCACAGAATTTAGTTTTAAAGTATTCTCCACCTAAGTCAGACCGGAGTATTTTAATTGTGGCCCCAAACTATGTAGTGATCATAGACTGAAAGATACGATATATCTAGTAGATGTCAGATTTATGAGCCATAAGATAAACCCAAGTATAGCGGGTATATTCATCAACAAAGGACACATAATACGCAGAACCCCCTTTAGTGAGAACAGGAGAAGGTCCCCAGACATCAGTATGTACAAGAGAAAAAAGGGAAGCAGAAATAGAAGTACTGTTATTAAAAGGTAAAACTGTTATTTTAGCAAGTTTACATCCTCAACACTCATTAATTTGACTAGGAGAAATTTTACCTAACAAGCCTGACTGAGTTAAAGACCGCAAGCGATCAACAGACAAATGACCTAAGCGAGAATGCCATAAATAGAACTGACTCGACTGAGAATCTAACTGAAAAGATGAAAGTGCAACGGGGGAGGTAGACTGAGGAAGATGTAGGCTTTCCACCACATAGAGATCTCCAAATCTAAGGCCGGTCCCAATCTGTTTCTTGGATATCCGATCCTGCACATAACAGACAGAAGAAGAAACGATAACATCAAAACCAGAAGTATCAAGCTGATTGATAGAAAACAAGCTAACAGACAGTTGAGGAACATAAAGAATAGAGGGAATAATAACAACAGACATAGCAGAGGGTAAAACAGACCCAATAGATAGGACAAACATACCAGTCCCATTGGCAGTATTGATAGTAATGGGAAAGGGAAGTGGGATACAGTTTTTGAGTAAGGAAAGGTGAGGAGTCATATGATGAAAGGCACCAAAATCAAAGAGCTAGACAGAGGAAGGAATAGTTGAAGAGGACCCAAGCAAACCTGAATGAAGAGAGGTAAGAGCAGAGGGAGATAGGGATGACTGAGAGGTGGAGAGAGTTGGAATGTAAAAAGATGGAATTTAGGGTTGATATTTAGGAAGAAGAAGAAAAAGAGAGGAGAGAAGAGAGAAATTTTATATCTATTGAATAATGTTAGGAAACCAACTTCACATCAGTCAGTTAAATATATATACAAACCCTAACATAACAATATGACCATCGTACCCTCAACTTAAGTAAATATTAACAAAAGAACAAAATAAGTATTTTAACACTCCCCCTCAAGCTGGAGCATAGAGAGCGAACATGCCCAACTTGACGGATAAACGATGAAACGAAGGCCGAGCCAAAGGCTTGGTTAGAATATCACCCAATTGATCTTTAGAACGAACATAAGGAGTCACAAGTTGTTTGCGGAGTAAGAGATCACGAATAAAATGACAATCAATTTTGATATGTTTGGTGCGTTCATGAAACACAGGATTATTGGTAATGAAGATAACAGTTTGATTGTCACAAGACATGGTCATAGGAGTGGGAACAGAAAAGCCAAAATCTTGGAGCATGCATAAATTGACTAACCACACGCATAGCATAGGTAATATCGGGACGAGTGACAGTGAGATATATTAACTTCCTAACCAACCGACGATAATGACCAATATTGGAAAATAAGTCGCTAGTGTCACCAGCAAGCTTGACACTAGAATCCATGGGAGTATCACTGGGGCGAGTGCCTGAGAGACCAGTCTCAATAAGAAGATCAAGAACATATTTCCGTTAAGAAAGAAATAAGCCCTGAGAAGAGCGGGCGACTTCAATCTTAAGAAAATACTGAAGATGACCCAAGTCTTTGGTGTGAAATTGTTGTCCCAAATACTGCTTCAAATCAGCAATACCATTGGAGTCACTCCTTGAAATGATGATGTCATCCACATAGACAATAAGAACAATACTGCCAGTAGACGAGTGGCGAACAAAAACAGAGTGATCAAAGGTGGAATGGTGAAAGCCATAGGCAAGTACAACAGCACTGAAGTGATCAAACCAGGCACGAGGGAACTGCTTAAGACCATACAAGGCCTTCCTCAATCTACAAACAAGATGGTCTTGGCCGGGAACAACATAGCTAGGGGGCTGATCCATATAGACCTCCTCTTGGAGATCACCCTGAAGAAAGGCATTCTTGATATCAAGTTGATATAAAGGCCAAGACTGAGTAACTGCAACAGTGAGAAGAATCCGAACAGAATTAAGACGAGCCACAAGAGAGAAGGTCTTCAAGTAATCAACACTATAAGTCTGGGTGTAGCCTTTAGCTACCAGGCGAGCCTTAAGCCGCTCAACAGTGCCATCAGGAAGGTGCTTAACAGTATAAATCCAACGACAACCCACAATAGATTTGCCAGACGGCAGAGAGGTAAGTTCCCACGTGTGATTCTAATGAAGAGCATGTATTTCCTCATCCATGGCATGCTTCTAATCAGAGATGGACATAGCCTGCTGATAGGTGCGGCGAATGGAAATACTAGACAAGCTATAAGCAAAAGAGTGAAGACTAGGAAAGAGGCGATCATAAGAAACGAAATGAGTAATAGGATGTTGAGTGCAAGTTTGTGTACCTTTGCGGAGTGCAATAGGAAGGTCATCAGATGGCAGATCAGCAGGTGGAATAGGGGCCTCAGACGAAGGAGATGAACTGGTCGGGCCATAAGACACAATGTGACGAGCTTGAGACCGTTGATAAACCTGCAAAGAAGGGGATGTGGAAGGAGCATAAGAGGGAATAGTAGGAGTGAGAGAGGCTGGCTCCCCCTCACGAGAAGAGAAAAGATCAAGAGATAACTGTTGCCCAGAGGAAGAAAAGAAAGTAGACTCAAAAAAGGTAACATCTGCCCAAACAAAGTAGCGACGGGACTCAAGGTGATAACATCGATATCTTTTCTGAGTGTGAGAATAACCTAAGAACACACGCTTGCGTGCTCGAGGAGATAACTTATCCAAACCAGGGTCAAGAACATGGACAAAGGCCACACAATAAAAAATACGAGGAGGCAGGGGAAAAGAAGATGTTGTGGGATATAATAGAGAATAGGGAGATATGTGTACAACACTAGAGGGCATGCTATTGAGAAGTAAACAAGCAATGAGAACTGCATCGTCCCAAAACTGTTTGGGGACATGCATATTAAACATCAGGGTGCGAGCAACATCTAACAAATGGCGGTGTTTCCGCTCTGCAACACCATTTTGAGGGGATGTATGAGAACAAGAAGTTTGGTGGATAATACCATGAGTATCACAAAAGGTAATTACAATAGATTGCACATATTCTAAGGCATTATCAGACTGAAATATCTTAATACGGTTGCCAAATTGAGTAAAGATTTCATTATAAAACTTAAAGATGATGGAAGGCAAATCAGATCTTTGTTTCATTAAAAACAACCAAGTCATCCGAGAGTAATCATCCACAAAAATAACAAAATAAAAGAACCCATTAATAGTGGGAGTTCGTGAAGGACCCCAAATGTCTGTATGGACAAGAGCAAAAGACTCAAACACATGACTAACACTACAACTAGGAAAAGAACTACGGTGATACTTCCCAAATTGATAGGCTTCACACTCAATCTGAGAAATATAACTCAAGCTCGGAACAGCTAACTTGAGCTTGGCCAAGGAGGGATGACCTAAGCGATAATGCCACTGAAGAGGAGATACACTAGCACTCAACACAGCAGATGGAGGATGAGTAGAGGTCTCAGTGTCCAAAAAGTACAAGCCATCTTTCTCATGCCCGAACTAATCATCCTTTTGGTCTGGAGGTTCTACAAAACACATGAAGTAGGAGAAAAGGTTATCGAACAATGGAGAACTTGAGTCAATTGGCTAACAGAAAGCAAATTAAATGGAAATTTAGGAACATAAAGACCAGAAGGTAAGGAAAGGGATGGAGTGAGATGAAGTAGACCTTGACCACAGATAGGCCGAGAGGATTTATTAACAAGTATAATGGTATGATCAACAGGTCTAAGAGTATCAAAAAGAGAGGAATTACCAGAGACCTGAGAACTAGCACCGGAGTCTAGGAGCCAAGCTTGAGGGGACTTAGCCACACATGCAATATTGCCTGAACTAGCCATGGTAGCAGTAGAGGATGAAGGTAGATAGGCTGGAGAGACTGGACAAGAGCAGGAAGCTCACTAATCTGAGTAGTTAGTGTCTCATGAGAATTAACTAGAGAAGCATTAGAGCCAGTGGACAAGAAGGAAGACTGTGAGGATGGAACGTCCATAACCTGATGAACATGATTGGGTTTGCCATACTTTTGCCAACACCAAGGTTCAGTATGACCTTGGGAACCATAATGAGTACACTTGTGATCGCCACGTGTACGAGAACTAGGTCCACTGCTGCCCCTGAAACCACCACGGGAACCAGCCCTATGAGAACCCCGTGAACCAAAAGATCCCGTTGACTAGATGTGCCAAGAAAACCCCCTCGAGTAGACCCACGATCAGCACTACTCGAGACAAATGCAGAAGATGACAAGGTAGAGGACCCAGAGATGGATTGTGGCTGTCCCAAAGAAGAACGTAACAGCCGAGAGTAGGCATTAGCAGCAGAAGGTAAGGTCTCACTAGCAAGAATCTGATCCTTGAACCCTCACAATTCAGGATCTAAGCCAGAGAGTAAAGAGGGCATTATGAACTCCTCCCAATGTTGCTTCTGTTTGTTCACATCAGTAGTGAAGGGACGATGCTGCAATAACTGGTTCCACAAGGTCTTGAGGCTACTATAATAATCAGGAAGGGACTGGCCAGACTAGCGCATGGCAAAAATCTATTCATATAGCTCATAGACCCAAGAGACATTACTCTGATTTGAAAAGGATTCAGCAAGGGAGTCCCAAATTTCTTTAGAGGTATCACAAAATTCCAAGGTAATAACAATCTGTGGTTCCAAGCTATGCTAGATCCAACCCATAACACATGAATCCTCACTATACCAATCATCATAAGCTCTGTCATTAGTGGCAGTAGGGAGTTCGCTAATGAAGCAAGATTTCTTCTTACCACGTAAGAAAATTTTTACAGCATGAGCCTAAGCCAAATAATTGGCACCATTCAACTTCTTGGTAGTATTAGATTTGGGCATGTCATCATCTTTACTCAACCATTGCTTTGGTCTCAATTTCAGCCATGACAGTCAATCACACAAAATACTCAACACAAGAGTATGAAGGCAGCAGAATTGTTGCAAATAGGAATTATCCACACCAATCAGCGCGTACAACCAAGAGTATAGCCACTGGAACTAGTTCAATCAACAACAATTCAACACAAATCAACACTATAAAATCAACCAGACTTTCCTAGATAAGTTTCAGTGGGTAAAAGCTGGAAAATAACACTGTCGACTATGTGCAGTAGCAGAATAAGGCCAAAATCGAAGCAAACATCAACCCAACAGTAGCAAATCAACAAAATAATGGCAAATAACACTGAAGGGATGAGTGTTGGCTCCTAGAGAGAGGATTCCAGCAAGTGGATTCAACAGAAAACAGTTCCAAATCCAGATTTGTCGATTGACACCAAAAAAATCGAAAAACATTCGAAAATAGAAAACTCACATCAGTGATGTTCAAAAAATTTCACAAAAATCACTATAAATTTGAGGATTAAATTTTGAACCTAGGAGTGGAAGACCCGTTTGTACAGTGTTTACGTCATGTTGACATCATCGTGGCTGATGACATCAGCACGTCTCAGTCACCTCTAATCAATCTCCAGAGTCTATAGAAAACTTTCTAATGAAGAGTAGATTGCTCTGATACCAAGTTAGAATGTAAAAAGATGGAATTTAGGGTTGAGATTTAGGAGGAGGAAGAAGAAGAGAAGAGAGGAGAGAAATTTTATATCTATTGAATAATCTTAGGAAACCAACTTTACATCAGTCAGTCAAATATATATACAAACCCTAACATAACAATATGACCATCGTACCCTCAACTTAAGTAAATATTAACAAAAGAACAAAATAACAAAATAAGTATTCTAACAGAGAGGATATGCTGAAGTTGTGCAACCTGAGCATTCAAAGAAGCCAAGTCAAGATCGGGAGCCAGAGTAGATGTAGTGTAAATGACAGGAGGGCGGAAAGTACATGAAGTAGGACCGCAGAACTCTGTCTGGGAAGATGGAGCAGGCTGACGTCCTTTCTTGGAACAGTTATTCTTCCAATGACCCCTCTGATGACAGAAAGTACACTCATTTGGCGCTAATGGTCCTTTCTTGGGTTTCGCAGTGGCTTGAAGCTGATAAGGAGGTGGGGTCGATAACAAGGGAGGCTTGGTAGGAGCCAAGAAGGCAGAAGGAGGCAGAGCCTGGCTGGCCGTCTTAAGGCGGGTTTCCTCGGAGAGGAGCTCACGAACAATAGCATCCACAGAGGGAAGAGGAGATCGGTGAAGGATGCCACCTCGGATAGCCTCATACTGAGGGGATAGAGCCGTTAAGAACTGTACTAAACGACCCTACTCCCGAAACTCAATATGAGTGTCCAGTATCTTGAGACTAGGTGGTTCCATAAGAGCCAACTAATCCCAGAGACCGGCCATCTCAATATAGAAGTCTTGAATAGTTTGATCCCGTTGACGAGCACTCTGAATAGTTGTTTCCAACTCATATCGCTTGGCAAAGTTGGACTACTGATAAACACTTAGTAAATAATCCCACATTTCCTTGGCAGTATTGTGCTTGGAAAACATCATTCCAATACAATCATCTACAGAATTATGAAATCAGGTCAGAACTTGGGCATTATCACAATTCCAAGTGTCACAGGAAGACAGATACCCTTCCGCCTTCGAGTCTAATGGATGAGGAACAGAACCAGAAACATAGCCCTATTTTTTTTGATCAAGAAGAAAATTCTTCATGACACTGGCCCAATAGACATAATTGTTACCAGTGAGTTTACATTTGATGGCTTGAATTTTAGTATCCGACATTGTAATAAAACAAAGTTTGTAATAAACAGGCAAGTATGGGGCTTGAGTGCAATATTCCTGAAATAGGGTTTTCAATAGATATACCCAAGTTGAAGCACAGAGATCGCGAAGTAGAGAGAGAGAGAGAGACTGAAGCTGAGATCAATCTTCAGACAGAGATCGCGAGGAAGAGAGAGGCAGACGAACCAGATTAACCAGAGAGCCGAAGTGGGTAGCTGCGAATCGAATCAAACAGAGATCGCGAGGAAAAGAGAGGGGCCTTCGCGAGACAAACCAGACGAACCACAGAGGGCTAGGGTTTCGAACCTTTGCGAGTCTGAAGAGAGAAAAGTCGCGACTTCGATGGTGACATGCGAAGCAGCTAGGGTTTTGAACCTAGCTCTGATACCATGTAAGATATCTGAACGAAAACTGTATGTTAGATTGATATTTGATTACAATCAGTCCTTAGATTATATAGCCCTAACTCCTAAACCCAAAAGAAAAATACAATCATGTCTCTAATAGGACTCTAATACAATCACGCCTCTAATAGGATTCTAATATGTACAACCACAATCATGCCTAATTTGTTAGATTCACAATATATTCTCACACTCAACACTAAGATGAACATGTTAGTTCGATCATTCAGTAAGTATGCACTAGCTCCTCTATCTTTGAATTAGCGAAGGTACATATTTCAGAACCATGTACCAATGGAGGGGCATGTGACACTAAGAACTATAGAATTATCTCTTTGATATGGAGCAGTATTTGCCTTGAATGCTGACGCAGAAGAAACTAATGTCACAATGGCTACCATGTATCTACCAAGCATGAGGTGATAAAAAAATGGGATAGACTTGAATAATTACAAACACCCTAAAAAAATAGCGCAACAAGAATAATCACAAACATCCTCAAAGAAAAAGTCTCGTTTCTCAAATTCTATTAATAATGAAAACATACCTAAAAACGTAAGGCTTATAACTTTATTTATAATAGTATAATTGCAAATCCTAATAAACCTAGGAAGTACTAGGAAGGAAAATAAAATAATATGAAATAAAACTAACCCTAATTATGAGCGCAGAACTTGGCATCCACCCAGGCTCCCATTAAACACTTGATAGATTGCAGCTTCGATGTCTCCTATTAACTAAAAGGATTCATGAGAGGTGTGTCAGGAATAGGCGTTGGAAAGTTTGTGGAGGAGGCAAGGGGAAAAGTAGGGTAAGGTAAGCAAGGTGAGCCTAAGTCCTATTAGTTCGCATGTTAGCTTTTGTCCCTGTCTAATTGTAGTCTGGGTACTTCACAACATATCGGCAACACACTTTCTCACCTCCCAAGGAGTTATTAATGGTAATTATGTGTTGAACCTTTATTATTCACATAATCACATTATGATATTGATATTTTCATCTAGGTTCATAAAGTTGTCAATTTGTAATAGTGGCCTTGTTAATGATTATGCAATCTTGTTAAATAGTCAGAAACTTTATTTCATATGCCTGTTGTTGTAGTTGTTTGTTTTAGGATTCGGTTTGTTTAGTCAATCTTTGATGCAGTTAATTAAAATCAATTCTTGTAGCAGACATACAAAAGGATAAGGCTTTAGAAACTTAATGTAATTTGCCATGTAATGTAGACCTTGACAATGTATTCTTTGAAATCAAGCCTAGCTGAAATTCTAGAATATTTTCTGAACTAATTTTTGTTACTGTTTTAGATGCCAATTGATGGTTATTGGGAGATTATGCTTATTAGGAAGTTACTTTGGTATAATTGGCGTATTAGGTTGAGTTTTTTCTGAAGTTTTTATTTTACTGACATGAATAAAAGAATGCATTTGATATGCTTATATGGAAGGTGAGTCCTTTTTTTGGGTTAGTGTATTCAATTTTTTTAAAGAGCAAATCACTTTTGAGTTCCAAGTGATTGTTATCGCTAATACTAATGCTAATGCAATTTGAAGTGCTTCAGTGTTGTGTATGCAAGGTTCATTATAGGGGGTCTCTTTGTGGTGCATCATCATCTGTTTTGTCTTCAAGGTTTAGTGTAGGATTCTTGGGAGTAGTTTCGTTATTCTGTGGTCTTATTTACCCGAGTTTTGATGTATATATGAGATTCACATTTTAGTTTGTGCTTATGTAACGATAACTTGTATATAATTGGAGGCAATTTCGGTCTATTATTTTGTGGTGAGTGAATGCCAAGCAAATTGCCTATATCTGTAATCCAGTAATGTACCACAGGTTTGATGTTTGAAACATTTTGAACATGTTTTTTGAAACAAAAAAATGGTTAGTTTGAAAATGCTTAATGGTTTTCATTTCTGTGAAAATAGGTTCTCTAGAACTAAAAATAATAATATGTTTTGGAGTTTCTTAAAAAATTAGTTTAAAAAAAAACTATGAAAACAGTTTTCAAAATTGTTAGCTTTTTGTGTGTTTTTATTTTTATTTTTTTGACGAGTTTTTGGTGTTTGCGTCATGAGGATTTTAAGCAAAATGTTGCAAAAGCTGGCACTGGTTTAAAGATTTATTTGTTTATGGTCAAAGTTAGAAAATTTCTAATAAATTTCTTTTGCAATTATTTGTGGAATTTTCATTCTTATAATTTTATAATTGTAAGAGAACCTGTCGCAAAACTTGTAATTATTGAATTATAGAAATATTTATCGACGGTCGAAGCTGGTTGTGGAAAACAATCAGCTTGTTTAATTTGGTTTTTTAGGATTCGCTTTTCAGAAAATTAAAATATTTTGTTCTTCATGTTTTTTGTTTTCATTGAATATTTTTAATATTCTAAGTAATTTTTTTAATTTTTAGATACACTTATATAAATATACTTAAAAAGTATAATATTTATTTTTTTTTTTTAGAAAATTCATTAAATATTATAAATATAAAAAAAATGAGAATTTAATACATTTTTTTATATTTTTGTATATTTATTGATTTTTTTAAAATATTTTATTTTTTAGATATATTCAAATAAGGTATATCTAAAAAAATAATAAAAATTGATTAAAATTTTAAAAATATTTACTACTAAAAACAAAAACAAAAATGCAAAAAATAATTTTCAGAAAATTGAATCTAAAAAATTGAAACAAAAGACAGTGAATATAAGTCCAAGGAGTCTTCTTTAACTTAAAAAATTTATCAACTGATCCCGTCTCAATATTGTTTTTATTTGAAAGGAACAAATATATATAATAATCTAACCTTAACATAATTCAATTAATTAACTTATAAATCTATATTACAGAACAAATTTATATGAGTCTAAATAATGATTATTAATAAAATTCATGTACATAAAAAAAAAAAAAAATCTCACATAAATAAGTGATTGCTAAATAATTAAGTCAAGTCTCACATAAATAATTTATAAAAAGAATAAATTCATATTTAAATATCAACATTTTTTTTATTTTCTTTTGATTAAAAAATCAATGAACCAGTATCAAGGCTTCTAATTCAATTTGTTTGTTTGAGTTTTCAACCAAAAAAAAATCTAAAAAATTTCAGAAATTAGTTTGGTAAAAAAAAAAAAAACACACAAAAAAAAAAAAAACTCATTCTTTTTATATGATTTTCCCTTTTTTTGGTAAATAATAATGTTAAAATTTTATTTTTTAGTGTTTATTTTTGTCAAATTAATTTCTAATTTTTGGAGGGAAAAAAATTAGAAAACATAGTTTAAAAACTTAACCAAAAAGAATTATATATTTATTTGGAGAAAGTATTACCTTATTTTATTTTTTAGTCTGTATATTATGGTGCTGCAATTGTAAGACATATTTTGAGGAAAAAAAAGAAAAAAAAAAGACATACATATTTTATCTACTTGTCTCTATATGGTAATAACAAATTGATAATTTAATTAAATTATAAAGTTATTTTTTTCTTAAAAGCCTCGACTTTTGAGTGGGTTGCCATGTGAGCAAGTAAATTTTTCTATAAATTGAAGGTTTCCCAGTCTTATTGTATTGAAAAAATTCATAGTTATCAGAGATTTGAAACTAAAACAATGGAGTGTTTTGGGAAAATGCTTAAAAATTGATTTTTTTGACTTTTTTTTGTTTTTTAAAAAAAAAGTGTAAAAAATATGAGAGAGGTGTTTTGAGAAGTTGGTAAAAAGTTGGCTTTTAGCTTTTTACCAAGCTTTTTAGCTTTTTGGAAAGTGATTTGGGAAGTTGATAAAAAGCTGACTTTTTGCTTTTTAGTTTAATATTTATTTATGGTGTCAAATCAAATTAAAATAACCAAAATACCCTTACCCAACATAAGAAATTTATTTTTTTAATTTTTCATAGGCCCTAATTTGTAATTTTACACCTGCGTTTTTAGCACTTGCCAAACCAATTTTCTGGCGTTTTTGGCACTTGCGTTTTTGGACATTTTGTCC
Source organism: Camellia japonica (assembly GCA_030407325.1). Lineage (NCBI taxonomy): Eukaryota > Viridiplantae > Streptophyta > Magnoliopsida > Ericales > Theaceae > Camellia > Camellia japonica. The sequence goes on from JAPPVO010000003.1 coordinate 55,599,728, forward strand.
AAAAACGTGACTTTTTGCTATGTTCCTAAAATGGCACTATGCGAAAAAAAAATGAATTAAAAGTTGAGAAGTACTTTTTAACTCCACTTTCCAAAATAAGTAAATGTAAATTTGGACTCTTTTTTACCCCAATTTGAATACTGTTAGAGACCATCGGTTAACATTTGCCTTGAAAAAGTCCTGGATGCTTAGGAAGCTTCATTACTATAGTTGTAGATACGACTAGGTGACTTGTGTGATATATAAAAATTTATTTTTAAAATAAAAAATTGATTTTAAATTTTAATATTTTATGTTTAGAAAATTTTAATGATTGAAAGTTAAATATAAATAAATTTATTAATGATTGATGAAAATTTTTGTTACCGTGTGTGTGATCCTAGGTAGAAAAAACTCATAAAAATAATTTTTTTCAAAGTTTAAAAAAAATATATGTATTCTCAATCTGAAATAAATTCTCATTTGTGTTGATCAAATTTATTAAAAATCATGAATTCTACTTGTATCAAAATATTTTTTTAAACAAATAAATAAAAACAATAAAAATCTTTATAATATACAAATTATGAACTCATGGTGTATTATTTTGATTGTTAATCGAAAATCTCTTTGCTAATTTCTTATATTTTTGTTATATTTAAAGCGGTGCATCGATTCTTTAATTGTATTTCAAGTAGTGTTTGATTATGATTTATTATAATACTTTTATATGATAATATTTTTATATATAGTGTATATATATATATTTTCATTGAAAAAGGAAAAAAAGGAAAATGTTGGAAAATGAAACTAGGTTAGCCGTTTTGGGCTTTTTTTTGCATTAATAATAATTAACGAAGAATTAGGATTACGTAAATTTAAAGTTGAAATAAAAGGATTAATACAACATTTTCATATTATTATTAATTTAATTTTAAACATAATCGTTGAATTATATATTGGAGTATGGTTAATGTGTGTTTAAAAATGTTTAAAATGCTTGTACAAATTTATTGTAATTCCAAGATATAAAAACACTACTTGTTATTTCATATTAGATATTAGAATAATAAGTCATTTATTTATAAATCTCTTTTTATTTATTTATGTTTCACTTAATCTAAATTATTTTCTTATTTTTAATAAGTTTTATAAGTGACATAATTATCAAAATATCCTTAATAATAATAGGGTAAAATGCGCATTAACATTCATATTTGACATGTAAACATTCACATTGACCGACCCTTAAGGGTCAAAAAAAGATTTGTAAAGGTAAAATTATCCATAAAATATTTTAAATATGAGAATTAGAATTTAGTGGATCAAATATTCAAATAATAAGATTTATTGAAATATAAGAATATGTTATAAACTAATTGATATACAAATATTTGAAAGATAATTTGCTACTAAATTTCTGTAGATAATGCGTCAATGATGTTATTCACCTTGTTTGACTATAGTTTTTTGAATTAAATTTTCTGAAAATTTAGTTTTTAATTTTTTCTATTTTTTTGTTTTTGTTTGTAGTGAATCTTTTAAATATTTTAAGTAATTTTTTTTAACTTTTTAGATGCACCTAATCTAGATGTATCTAAAAAATAAAATATTTTAAAAATAAATAAATACACAAGAATATGAAAATATACTGTATTTTAGTTTTTATTTATTTATATTTTTAGAGATTTTTTCATAAATATTATACTTTTTAATTGTACCTAAAGAGTAAAAAAATTGATTAAAATATTAAAAAAATTTCCTAAAAAAAAAAATACACAAAAAAAAAAATTCAAATTTCAAAATATTAAATTCACAAAATTGAAATCAAATAAAGTGATTGGATTTTAAAAAATATAATGTTATATGCATCGATTAGTATATTAATTAGTGTACTAATAGATGATGTGACGTGATTTTAAAAGTTTTAGATATTTATAATTTGTATAATGGATGAGATTAGTAATAATGTCATAATATATATTAGTATATTAATTGGTATATTAATTAGTACATGTAGTACTACTAATTTTAAAATTATATGTTAATGAACATTTAAATTTGCAAATGAATAAATATAATTAAGGGGCATGACATTTTTTTATACGGTGGCGTAACATGTACTAATATATGTATCAATTAGTGTTATGACATTATTATTGATCCCACATATTATACAAATTATAAATATTCAAAACTTCTAAAATTATGTCACATCATAACATTATTCTTTTTTATATGCATCAATTGATATACTAATTAATGTACTAATATAATTTCAAAAGTTTTAAATATTTATAATTTATATAATAAATATAATCATAATTTTAAAATAATAATATTATAGCATATATTAGTACATTAATTAATATACGGTAGCACTATTATTATATAAGTGAGTTATGCCAAAAACTCTAAATAAATTACTAAATTTTATATCAAATCTCTAGTGTAAGACTTACACATATGTGGTTTGTGTGACTTCTACACTGATATAAAAAATTTAATAATTTATTTAGCATCATAGCATTTTCCCATATAAGTATTTCTATCTAAATTTTGTTTACATTAATGACAAAAAAATATATGTAATTGACGCGCCTAGTTGTCTCCAGCTGTAAAAACCACCAAATAAGACAGTCGTGTCCAGCTGTCAATCCCACTACCAAAAATTTCGAAAAAATTTACAATTCAAATTTAAAACCGCTGGTCTTTCTATCCTACCCACCTCGAAACTCGCGGATCCACATTTCAAATTTCAAACCAAAAATTCCATTCCCATATCCATATATATAACCCCCCCTCTTCCTCCTCTCCTCTCCTCCCCCTCCCCCCCTCTCTCTCCCCCCCGCTCTTCCTCTCAGATCCTCTCTCTCTCTCTTCCTCTCAAACACCCAAAAATGCGTGAAAGTCTTCAATTCAGGGCGGCAATGCGGCAACCAAATTGCGCCAAGTTCTGGGAAGTTGTCTGCGCCGAGCACGAATCGACCCCACCGGGCAATACCTCGGCGATTCAGATCTCCAACTCGAGCGAGTCAATGTCTACTACAACGAGAACTTTTTCGAGCTCTCAAACATTTCTCAAAAAAATATATGTAATTGACGCGCCTAGTTGTCTCCAGCTGTAAAACCACCAAATAAGACAGTCGTGTCCAAACCACCAAATAAGACAGTCGTGTCCAGCTGTCAATCCCACTACCAAAAATTTCGAAAAAATTTACAATTCAAATTTAACCGCTGGTCTTTCTATCCGTTACCCACCTCGAAACTCGCGGATCCACATTTCAAATTTCAAACCAAAAATTCCATTCCCATATCCATATATATAACCCCCCTCTTCTCCTCTCCTCTCCTCCTCCCCTCCTCTCTCTCACCCCCCCTCTCTTTCCTCTCAGATCCTCTCTCTCTCTCTTCCTCTCAAACACCCAAAAATGCGTGAAATTCTTCACATTCAGGGCGGGCAATGCGGCAACCAAATTGGCGCCAAGTTCTGGGAAGTGGTCTGCGCCGAGCACGGCATCGACCCCACCGGGCAATACCTCGGCGATTCAGATCTCCAACTCGAGCGAGTCAATGTCTACTACAACGAGGCTAGCTGTGGCCGCTTCGTCCCTCGAGCCGTTTTAATGGATCTCGAGCCGGGTACTATGGACAGCGTCAGATCCGGACCCTACGGCCAGATTTTCCGCCCCGACAACTTCGTTTTCGGTCAGTCCGGTGCCGGAAACAATTGGGCTAAAGGGCATTACACCGAAGGTGCAGAGTTGATTGATTCTGTTCTCGATGTTGTTCGCAAAGAGGCTGAAAATTGTGATTGCCTACAAGGTATTTGATTAAATGTTTCATCAAAATTTGATTAAAAATTGCAAATTTGGTGAATGATTCGATTGTTTGTTTGATGTGGTGTAGGTTTTCAGGTGTGCCATTCATTAGGAGGAGGGACAGGGTCAGGAATGGGGACTTTGTTGATTTCAAAGATTAGGGAAGAGTACCCAGATCGGATGATGCTGACTTTCTCGGTTTTTCCATCTCCGAAGGTCTCTGATACGGTTGTGGAGCCCTACAATGCGACCTTGTCTGTTCACCAACTCGTGGAAAATGCAGATGAGTGTATGGTTCTTGACAATGAGGCTTTGTATGACATTTGCTTCCGTACCTTGAAGCTCACCACTCCAGTTGTAAGTTTTTCTTTCAAACTTTAAGCCGTGAATTGTGGGTTTGTTCTCTGATTTGAATCAGATTGCTTAATAATATTTGTATGTTTTAGATTAGTGATTTCATCTCTGATTTTTAACCATCTATGTCTAGGAATTAGTTGAGGATATTTCAAAATATAGGTCTTCTCTGCTAAATTAATTAGGTATGAATGAAAGTTCGATCTTTATATATCCAGAAAAAGTTTTGTTGCTCTCAGATAAATTTGTAAATGCATTGAACAAATGGGTATTTAAATTTTATTTTTGAAGCAACAAATGCTTCCCTGGCAATAAAATTGTCCTGTAAGATGTCATTGTGAGATGTTGAGTTGACTAATGTTGATTTTCAAATTTTGATTTATGTCATTGTAAGATGTCATGAATGCTTTCATGTTTACTTTTTCATTCATGCAATTGAAAAAAACAAATGGGTACTTTCAAAATTTTTTTTTTTTGAAGCAACAAAAGCTTTGGCTAATGTTGATTTTCAAATTTTGAGATGGAAATCAGAAAATCAAATGTGTGATGGAAATGAGAAAAACAAATGTGTGATGGTTTGTCATTCATTGTTGTATAGACTTTTGGGTTTTAAAATAGCATTTGGTTGAAGTTTAATGTGCAAGCTCTTGCTTTCTCTTCTAATGTCCACAGTTGGTGATTTGAACCATTTGATTTCTGCAACCATGTCTGGGGTCACCTGTTGTCTAAGATTCCCCGGCCAGCTCAACTCCGATCTCCGCAAACTCGCTGTAAACCTCATTCCATTTCCTCGCCTCCACTTCTTCATGGTGGGCTTTGCTCCTCTCACCTCGCGAGGTTCTCAGCAGTACCGAAACTTGACTGTCCCAGAGCTTACCCAACAAATGTGGGACGCAAAGAATATGATGTGTGCAGCTGACCCAAGGCATGGACGATATCTAACAGCATCTGCCATGTTCCGAGGAAAGATGAGCACCAAGGAAGTCGATGAGCAGATGTTGAATGTCCAGAACAAAAACTCTTCCTACTTTGTTGAGTGGATTCCCAACAATGTCAAGTCAACTGTGTGTGACATTCCTCCAACAGGTCTCAAAATGGCGTCGACTTTTATTGGCAACTCAACATCGATTCAAGAGATGTTTAGGCGAGTGAGCGAGCAATTCACAGCCATGTTCAGGAGGAAGGCCTTCTTGCATTGGTATACTGGGGAGGGAATGGATGAGATGGAGTTCACTGAGGCCGAGAGCAACATGAATGTAATATAGTCTCTAATTTGGAATTATTTAAAACTGACATTTTTTGGGGTTAAAAACTTAAGAGAATAGAACTGGCTGTGTTAGCATGTTTCTTTGACAGTTCTGTCAGTTTTGGCTCCTTTGGTAGTGTGTGAATAATATACTTTGTGATTGATGAAAAATAATAAAATATACACTTTTTATATATAGAGCTCAGTATTTAAACCAATCAAAAATTTATGTTAAGATGTGCACAAATTCATTTTCCGTTTCGTCTCAGCTAGGCCATTTTTCAAGCGCTGCATCAAATCCATCACCAAATTCAAATTTGGTGAAAAAGTTTCTTTTTTTTTGTACTCTAATGGTTTCATCAAACTTTGACAGTTCTGTTAGTTTTGGCTCCTTTGGTAGTGTGTGAATAATATACTTTGTGATTGATGAAAAATAATAAAATATACACTTTTTATATATAGAGCTCAGTATTTTAAACCAATCAAAATTTATGTTAAGATGTGCACAAATTCATTTTCCCTTTCGTCTCAGCTAGGCCATTTTTCAACGCTGCATCAAATCCATCACCAAATTCAAATTTGGTGAAAAAGTTTTTTTTTTTGTACTCTAATGGTTTCATCAAATTTGTATTAAATTGAGAATATAACAAATGTTTCACCAAACTGACGATGTTTTGCACTTTTTAATAATTTACTGTGCATAGTCGTTCAGTGTTGACCCACTGGATGATTGGCCGGATATCTTTCAGATAACCACCTCAAGACAAAATTTGTGAAATGTATGATCAATTTGTTATAATCCAGTGAACAATCTTGGAGAACTGAAAATTGATGAAGTGGGTCTTCTATATTTGTCTGTTGGTGATGGTAAAGAGCTACCACAATTTGCCATTAGAGCTTGCTTTAATGATTTCTCTGTTCAAAAACAAACACACAGTTCATGCCATGAAAAATCAAAACCCATATATATAGAGAGAACACTTGAGATGATATAAGATTGTAGCTAAAAATAGAAAGACCAGCTTTAAGCTCCACACTGAAACAAAGCTTTATTGAACCCAAAAACCAGAAAACCCAGAGCAGAATCAATGAGCAACATGACCTAAAGAAACACAAATGACTTACTTTTTTCACAACTTTCTCGCACGTTCTCTCTCTATTTTCAGAGAAAGAATCCCTCAGTTTTCATAACGAAAGTGATCAAATACCACACATAAACACATAAGAACAAAAAAATAAAAATAAAATACAAAAATACAAAAAGCTGGTATTCTTATCACTGTCTTTTTTTGAGTCTGCTTTAAGATGCTTTTGTTGGTGTCCTTGCGTAGAGAGAGAGAGCATTATATCAATGAAAATTGGTTTCTTCATTTCCAACCCAAAACTCTTGTCACAAACACAATCGCAATTTCGTATTTTAGTATCTGAATTGATCAAAATCATCTATAAACAGAGAAGAAAAAAAATGAGGAAAATAAGGGCAGAACCTGAAGAAAAAAAAGAGGGGAAATCATACAAACAGTGCACTTGCTAAGTTGGATTACAGTTACCAGTCGACCGGCCGGTCGTCCTCCCGGTCGACTTGTGTTTTGATGACAGCTACAAATTCACTATTGTAGCTGATATTAGATAGAGAAATTTGTACTTTTTTTACTTAAATTTGATGAAATATTTGATGATCTATTGGAGATGCCCTTATAAAAGTATATGAAATATGTGATACATACATAAAAAATATATAAAATATGAGTTGAGATTTTTTAATATTTTTAATATTATTTGATATATATAAAAATTTAATAAAAGGGCATTAGCAGGATATTTTTACGTTGTATTTGAATAATATATTTAGGTTTATTTTGGTAATTAGAAAAAAAAAGGTCAATTTTTTGTTTTTTTGTTTTATGAAAAACAAAAAAGTAGAGAGACCCAAATAAGCCAATAAATTGATTTTTTCTCCCTATTTGTCAAAATATCTTAGACATAGATTTAGAAAAGAAAAGGGAACTTGAAAAAAAAAAATTTATATTTCATTCAATTTTTTTTTTCATATTTCTTCTTTTAAAATCTTTGTGCAAATTCATAATACAAACAAAATTTTGAAAATTTGCAAAATAAAGAGGCTAATCTACAATATAGCTAAAATAATGAGACTGTTCCATCTAGACTATATATTAAGTAAAATAGGGTTTTTAACCCTAAGTCTTGTGCGAGTTCCAATCTACCAATCTAAATTTTTTGATTTTTTGATTTAAAAAAAAAAAATCTTAGCATTTATTAACTTCTTCCAACTCCTAAGTCTTACCTTCATAATAACACTTTAATGCATTAAGAACAAGCATAAAAAAAATTCTTTGAAATCCAACACATATGAATTTCTTGAAAAGTCCTAACACATATGATTATTGTCTTTCATAATAACACTTTAATACATTAAGAATAAGTATAAAAAAAATTTCTTGAAAAGTCGAACACATATAATTATTATTAAAATATTAAATTTTAATATATATAATAAAAAAGACATCCCCATTTGGGAACAGGCTAATTTAGTAACTTTTTGGCTATTTGGCTAAAATATGAGCTAAAAAAACTAGTATGTTTGGGATGACTTTTTGCCTTTTTATGAAAAGATGTGCAAAAGTAGAGAGAAAAGAGAATCTTTGACTTTTTGGTATGGGTTGTTGGCTTTTTGGCTAATTTAGTAACTTTTTGACTTTTTGGCTAAAACGGAAGGTTTCCAAACGAGGCCTTAATTCCTTCAAAAGTTCAACACATATGGTGCTGTTTGGGAAGGGCTCACGGGCTATATGAGCCACATACGACAAGTGAGGCTCATTTAGCCAGAAGCGACAAAACACGGTTGCTAGGGTTGGGGGAGGAACTCTTCTACGGGTGAATTGACCGAAATACCCTCAGATCTCTTTCCAAACTCATTTCGTCCTTACGCATCACAACACACACACACAACACAAGCAACACAGCTAGGGCACAGAAGGAGCAACCCAGGCGATCTCTCCCAACCATCGGCGACGACATCCAATCTACGGCTTGGCTAGACCGATCGGCACCGGCATAGGCTTCTGGCGGCGGAGAACTTGTCGATACACAACCGATTAACTGGTAACTCTTCCAAATCAGAACTGATTTCGTAGATCGTAATGCCCAATGCTTCATGAATGGAATGTTTATATTTTTTTCTACGTTTTGCCTTCCCCCACTTCAGATCGCAGTGTATTTTGGCCTGTATTGATGGTATGTCGTTGTAGATTTGCGGATCTGGGGATATTAAAATTTTTTCCTTGTTAATTTTTTGTAATCTGTATTAAAAATTTAAAATCCAAATATCCCGATCCACAAAAATCTGTATTACAATTTTTTTCTTGTTAATTTCCTTCCCCCAATGTTTTTTTCATATTTTTTTCTTCCCCCCTTAAAATTAATTTGCCGATCTGGGGATATCTTCGTATGTCGTTGTAGAATTTTCGTTCAAATAAGCAGATGATAAATTACAATTCATAAAATTAATTTTCGTTCAAATAAGCAGATGATAAAATTAATTAATTTGGAACTGTGGCCTGTACTCACATTCTAATTTACATTTCTTAAATTATATTGGTTATCAAATTAATTTCATTTTTTTTCCATATTCTGTTCTTCATCAATACAGACTCACATTGTAATTTACATTTTTTCAAATATATGTATGTGTTTTTTAGTAATTACATTTTTTAATTTTCAGATTCTGTTGTTCATGAATTAATACGCACATTGTAATTTACATTTTTTAAATTATATTGCTTATCAAATTAATTTCATTTTTTTTCCATATTCTGTTCTTCATCAGTACAGACTCACATTGTAATTTACATTCTCTCAAATATATGTATGTGTTTTTTTTTAATTACATTTTTTACTTTTCAGATTCTGTTGTTCATGAATTAATACTCACATTGTAATTTACATTTCTGAAATTATATTGGTTATCAAATTAATTAATCTTTTTTCCAGATTCTGTTCTTCATCAGTACAGACTCACATTGTAATTTACATTTTTTGAAATACATGTATGGGGTTTTTATTAATTACATTTTCTAATTTTTAGATTATGTTCTTCATGAATAAATACTCACATTGCAATTTACATTTTTTTGTTAAAATAATTGGTTATCAAATTAATTACATTTTTTTTTTTCCGATTCCGTTCTTCTTCCATAAATACTGACATTGTAATTTACATATTTTTAAGTGGAATAAGGAAAAATAATTATACAAATGATGAAATTTTTCTTGGTGCAACTTGGACACATATAAACACTTGCAACAAACACAGGACTGACTTCGACCATACATAGAAAATTTTTATACGACTACAAAAATACAAATATTTCTTCACTATTCCATTACATTGTAATTTCCTCAACAACAAAAAAAAAAAAAAAATGAGATGACCAAAAGAGGGTGTCAATCACGTACGTTTTATTCCAAAACTCATGGCAAGTGTGGTCTCATTTCAAGCATAACATCACCCTTTCGGAGTAACCTAAAGTTACATTAACACCCTAACCCCTTTCAAACAAAAATTTTCAATCCCGGCAACTACCACTTTGCAATTGTCCACACTAATTTTTTATAAATTTTTTTTTTTTTGTCAGCGAAATTTAGTTATTAGTTATACATATTGTCAAACACATGAGGCAACCAATGTACTACTGCTTGGAGATGCACAATACCCTTATCATAATTACGTGTCCATGGTCGGAATCAGAAACTCTCATTTTGTTAAGATTTGTACGTTTTGATGTTCAGTCATGTACATTTAAAAACATATTTACGCTATTGTTTGTAAATCGTAGCATGGCTTCGTTTACATCTACTGCAACTTCCACTACATGGCCACGAATGTGTGCCTGCGGACATGGCCCCTGTGTTGTTAAGATTTCCAGGTCCACCAAAAATCCAGGGTGTCCCTACTTTGCATGCCCCCGCCCTTTGGTGAGTGACCCATTCTTTTAGGTCATAACTGCCATTCGTTAACAACCCATGAAACTAATAGTTCCATAATTTGCACTCATCAGCCCTGTGTCAGTTGGATTGGTTGGTGCAATGAACCCAGGCGAGAAAACCATGACTATGCGTCACCCAGGGATGAATTTGTCATGCAATTGCGGGCTGATGTCATAGACCTTCAACAATCCTTCCGTGTCCTTAAGACCATCGTGTATGTGCTATGCATTGTCGTTGTCGTTTTGTTGTTCCGTATGTAAGCAACGTTACGTACATGCAGTATGTGAAAACACATTACTATGTTGCTTCTTTATTGGTAATATGTAAAATAGTATGTACAAACACGTTACTATGTTGGTAGTTTCGAAACGGTAGACGTATTACTGACTATCATAACTATGTGCACTTCTAACTTCCATGCAACCTGTGGTACTATATAATTAATGTGCAATGTTTAAATGCTGCGTAACTTAGCATTCTATCTCTCTGTTTATTTGTTATTAATGTGTAATGGCTTCTGAGTTTGTATGTAACAACCGTATGTGTGATGGTAATCTTTTGTAAACGAACATTAGTAATGGCTTCCGTACGTACTTCTCCGCGTACCAAATCGAAAAGCAAAGGGGTTGTCACTGACAAGTCAAGCAGTCTTGAAGATACACACAGTCGTTTAAGCCACAAGGCCACATGGGACAGTGCCTCAACCCGCGTTTTTCTGCAACTGATTGCGAATGAGATAAGTAAAGGCAATCGCCCATTCATAGTCCTCAGCCAAGCAGGGTACAAGTCGTTGGGAAGAAAATTTGAGAGAAAAACAGGAAGACAACATGGACTCAAATAGTTGAAGAATAAGTACATGCGTCTGAAAAAAGAGTGGCAAGCTTGGACAAAGTTGATGGATTCAAGCAAAGGAGTGTCAGGTATAAGGTTTGACGTTGACACCGGTATGTTTCAGGCACCTGAGGAGTGGTGGGACATAATGGAATCGGTAAGTACATGTACTGTTATATTTCATATGTGTCATTCACCAGTATATTTATAGCGACCCCGGTCTTTTCTTTTTAATTGTTGTATCCGGACTTATGTTCCGTAGACCCTGTTGTTATCACATTGTTGTTGTCGTCCTTTAAATTCTTATTTTGAATAATGGGATGTGTTGGGCAGGTTTGTTACAGGTTAGTTGGGTTCAGAAACCAAGTGTTGCTGTCCAATTTTTGAGTTGGTCGCTCGAGCGAGGGTTTGGTCGCTCGAGCGAGGGTTGCGTCTAGTGTAGACCTGAAGCATCATGTTTTTGGCTCGAGCGAGCTTCTCTTCGCTCGAGCGAGGTTTTCTGTGTCTGGTCGCTCGAGCGACCAAGTCTTCGCTCGAGCGAGCCTGTTTATATCAGTTGGCAGCTACGGGATTGAACATCACTTTTCTTCTTCTTTTATTTTGTAAACCCTAGCAGCCCACACTCTCTCTCTCTAAACTTATCTTCTCTCTAAGGTTTGATCTCTCTAGAGTGTGAATCTACCCTAGGCCTTTGTTAATAAGATAGAGGGTGTTGAGATCTTCGTTTTAATCTGAAAATCTTTGGGTTTGGAGCACTTTGAAGTTTGGGTCATCATCTCCATCTTCTAAGTTTGGGTTATTTTCTTCAAGGTAGGGATTTCCTACTCCATCTTATAAGTTTTGTTCTAAGTTCTGGTATTTTGATATGTTGGGGGTATTTTGGTAATTTTGATATGTTGGGGGTATTTTGGTAATTTTGGAATGTCGGGGGTATTTTGGTAATTTGGGAAAGTCCTGGTTGTTTTAATAAATTAATTTGTATAATTAATTTACGGAGAATTACGGAGAATTGTGGAATTAATTGATTTAATGGTGTAGTTGGAGAATTGAAATCATTCGCCTATTGAATTGTTGTTATATTTATTTCCAGTATAGAAATAACTGTTTTGGGCTATCGGTGGAGGATAGTCGTGATTGTTGTAGATATGACATGTGGATTAGGGATAACTGAAACTAATCACATCGGTTAAGTCATTAATTTTGACTATTGCCTTAATACAGAAATTACTTGTATTGATTGAGCATTACATTATGCATATTTTGTGGGAGGAGATAGGGGATGTACTCTACGGTTTAGGGGAAGATAGGTGATGGACCTCTAAACCGGATTTTTGTTTGGGAGGAGATAGGGGATGGACTTCATTAGCATCACTTTTATGTGTGCTTATTTATATCGAAGTGTATTGTTTGGGAGGAGATAGGGGATGGACTCCATTAGCATCACTTTTATGTGTGCTTATTGATATTGAAGTGTTTATACATGTTATTGATACAGCACTAAAATGTGTATCAAATTGGAAGTATGGAAGTGTTTTGATTTGAGCCTCAGTCTCATTTGTCATGTTGATAATGGAAGTAATGTGAATATGATATATATTTCACTGTTGTAAGTTTGGCCAGGTTCTGAGCCATATTGTTAATAAGGAAATGAAACGTGTCATAGACATTAGTGTCATGAACTGTATAATAAGAGGTTAACCATCTATTGAATGCTCTTGCTTTATTCAATGCTTATATTTGGTTTAGTATATTTCTACTGGGCTGTGGCTCACCCTATAAGGGAACATCATTTTCAGGTCCAGGTGATAAGCTACCTCCAAGGACTTAGCTTGGAAAGATTTGGATCTTGAAGACTATCTTTCGTTATTTGTGTTTATTTGATAGTACATGTAAACCTTCAAGCCTAGGGCTTTATTTGTAATTGAGTTAGAACTCATATGTATGTGTCCAAGTGTTGGCTTGGAAAGATGTAAGCCCGTAGGGCATTTAATTTGATGTTACATGTAATGCTTTTATTTACGGATACTCTGATGAATGAATTATGGTTAATGCACTTATTATTATATGTATGGGTTTAATTTTGAGGGCGTTACAACTTGGTATCAGAGCGTACCGGGTTCGAATACTTTGGGTACGTGGGAAGTGATTAGTATCACATTGGGTTTGTCTCGCTTGGTTAGAGACTTAGATGTAATGTCATATGCTTAATTGATAACATGTTTATGTGCTTGTTTGGGTATGGGATTTAATTTCTAGGATGTTGATTGGCTCCTTGGGTTTCTGTGAGTCTTGTTGGAAAGGCACTTGATCAATGCTGTTTCTAACTGGAACTCTAGTAACGCCTCGGGACTATCATTATCCGGAAAGGAAATTCGTAAGTGATTATGTGTTTATATGCTTACGTGGAGTGAATTAACGTTGTCCATGCATTAGGACACGAGTATTTAATTTCGGCACACTTATGTATGTGCTAATCTTCTTCGTTTCCTTTATTAGGATGTCAGGACGAGGAAGAGGTGGTAGGCGTGGCAGGCCTAGGAGGCAGGAAATGCCTATTCCGGAGGAGATTCCGGCAGTGCAGGAGGGGTTGGCCAGGCCAATGTGGCCGAGCCAGTAGGCCAGCAGGCTATGGGCGCTTTAGCCCGAGAGATAGCAGGGGCATTCAGAGAGTCAGTAGGTATTCTCAGAGCTGAGAATCAGGCTCAGGTTGTTGTTGCTGATGCAGGACCTTCCTTTCTTAAGAGGGAGTTCTTCCGGTCTAATCCGGATGAGTTTGTGGGTGATCCTAAAGAGCCGCTTAAGGCAGATGAGTGGCTTGAACAAACAACGAAAACGTTTGAGATGCTTGGCATCGAAGACGAGGGGTTGAAAGTGACCTTGGCATCGTTCCAGCTGAAGGGAGATGCGGGTCAGTGGTGGAAGTTCACCAAGGCTCGTATAGGAGTTACATGGGAGGCTTTTGTGAATGCTTTCCAGGAACGGTACTTATCTCCAGCAGTTAGAGAGAAGCTGAGAGACCAGTTCTGCCAGCTTAAGCAGTCGAGTTCTTCTGTTGCCGAGTTTGAGGCTGCATTTACTAGCTTGTCCAGGTTTGCACCTGAGTTAGTGGCGTCTGAGGAACGCCGTTGTATCGAGTTTGAGAAGAAGTTGAGGCGTGGCCTCAAGCTGAGAGTTGGGGGAACTATGACACGGGAGTATGGGCGTATGGTTGATGCTGCAGCCCATATGGAAATCTTGATGCAGGAGGAGGAGGAAGCGCAGAAAGGCTCCAAGAGGAGTCAGGACGGCCAGAGTGATGGCAGGAGACAGAAGGGTTTTAACCCTCAGCAGTCTCAGGGTAGCTTTTCTAGATCGACTTTTCCTGTGCAGAGTGCTAGTTCTGGGAAAGGCAGCCAGGGAGACATTACCTGTTTCAAGTGTGGCCAGCTGGGCCACAAGTCTCCAGTTTGTCCTCAGAGGGGAGGAGTACAGAGAGCAGCATCATCTTCGGCTCGATCTCAGAGCCAGAGTCAGGGTAGAGGCCAGCCGCTCTCTTGTTTTCAGTGCGGTCAGGTAGGGCACATGAAGAGGTATTGCCCGCAGTTGAGTGGCACACTTGGTGCATCTGGGTTGAGGCAGACTCAGGGTCAGCAGCTAGCGCAGTCGGGTCAAGCCTCGAGGGCCAATCAGGGGGCTTCATCGTCCCAGTCGGTACAGCAGTCTTATGCTCCTAGGGGTGAGCAGGTTGATCAGAGGTCTTCTGGGCGCGTGTATGCTGTTACCGCGCCGGATCTTGTACCAGCTTCCAGCTGTTGTGAGAGGTACTTTCTTGTTTTGCAACTCGGTTGCTAACGTTTTGATTGATACGGGTGCATCTCATTCCTTTGTGTCTGCTGCATTTGCATCTATTTTGGAGTTGGAGTTAGCACAGTTAGCATCTCCTATTTGTGTAGTGTCACCTCTTGGGGGTGAGCTGATCTTGAAACAAGGGGTTAGGGGTTGTGATATAGAGGTTGATTATCATAGACTTCCGTTTCCTTTTGTAGTTATGCCCATGAAGGGTTTTGATGTTATTTTGGGTATGGACTGGTTATCGTCATACCGGGCAATTATTGATTGTTACCGCCAGAGGGTCACTTGTTGTACCGTGGGCGGGGAGTGTTTTCATTTTCTGGGGGATCGGGTTGGTAGTGTTTTGCCACCGGGGTATGATCCGCGAGGGCGGAGTGAGCTTAGTGGTCTACTTGCTAGCTTTGAGAGTGGTGAGTGTGATGAGACCCAGATTGTGTTGCCGTGGGTGGTCTGTGAGTACTCGGACGTCTTTCCCGAGGACCTTGTTGGTTTGCCACCGCATCGAGAGATTGAGTTCTCTATTGATCTAGTGCCCGGCACAACGCCGATTTCTATGGCACCTTATCGTTTTGCCCCAGCCGAGTTAGTTGAGTTGAAGATTCAGCTCCAGGAGTTGCTAGATAAGAGTTATATCCATCCTAGTGTTTCGCCGTGGGGAGCACCGGCCCTCTTTGTTAAAAAGAAAGGTGGTGCTTTGAGGCTTTGTATAGACTACCGGAAATTGAATCGGGTTACGGTTAAGAATAAATACCCTATGCCTCGTATAGATGATCTATTCGATCAGTTGAAGGGTTCCCGTTGTTTCTCTAAGATAGATTTGAGATCGGGTTACCACCAGTTGAGGGTCAGGGAGGAGGATATTCCAAAGACGGCATTCCGTACGCGGTATGGCCACTATGAGTTTCTGGTGATGCCATTTGGGCTCACCAATGCCCCAGCAGTGTTTATGGATTTGATGAACCGGATATTCCGGGAATTTTTAGATCGTTTTGTAGTCGTCTTCGTGGACGACATTCTGATTTATTCACCTTCGGAGGAGGAGCACAAGGAACACTTGAGAGTGGTGCTTGAGTTACTTAGAGTCCATAAGCTTTATGCTAAGTTTGGAAAGTGTGAGTTCTGGCTAGAAGAGGTGAAGTTCTTAGGCCATGTAGTTTCTGGGGAAGGAGTGTCTGTTGATACATCCAAGACTGAGGCAGTGCAAGATTGGGCACAGCCTAAGAGTGTGTTTGAAATCCGCAGTTTTCTAGGATTAGCTGGGCATTATCGCCGGTTTGTGAAGGATTTCTCCAGGTTAGCTTCGCCTTTGACTAGATTGACTCGGAAGGGAGTTAAATTTGTATGGAGTGAGACTTGTGAAAAGTCGTTTCAGGAGTTGAAAGTTAGACTGACCACCGCTCCAGTCTTGATTATTTCGGAGAGAGGGTTGGGTTATGCAGTCTATTGTGACGCTTCACGAGAAGGTCTGGGTTGTGTGTTGATGCAAGAGGGGAAAGTGGTTGCCTATGGCTCACGTCAGTTGAAAATTCATGAGAAGAATTACCCTACGCATGATTTAGAGTTAGCAGCTGTGATATTTGCCTTGAAAATTTGGAGGCATTATCTTTACAGGTGAGAAGTTCGAGGTATTCTCGGATCATAAGAGTCTGAAATATCTGTTTACACAGAAAGACTTGAATTTGAGGCAGAGGAGGTGGATGGAGTTTATTGAGGATTATGACTTTGAGTTGCATTATCATCCGGGGAAGGCCAATGTGGTGGCCGACGCCCTTAGTAGGAAACCTGTTGGTGACATAGCTAGTATAGCCATTCGAGAGTGGGAGATGTTGGGTGCACTTGGGGAGTTTGATTTGCTTCTGGGCGAATCCGTTGAGGCTGCAGCCTTGTTTTCTGTTGTTGCGCAGCCTACACTTGTGACTCGGGTGTTAGAGGCTCAGAGGGGTGACCTTGAGGTAGAATCCCTTCGGGAGAAGATCTCCAGTGGGAAGGTTGAGAAGGGTTTGACGGTGTATCCTGACCTGAGTGTGAGATACCGAGACCGTCTGTTTGTGCCGGAGTCTTGCCGAGAGGAGGTACTCCGAGAGTTTCATCATTCGCGCCTTGCGGTGCATCCGGGAGGCACTAAGATGTATCGGGATTTGGGTCGCCAGTTTTGGTGGCGGGGTATGAAGAGAGATGTGGCAGCTTTCGTGTCTAAGTGCCTTACTTGTCAGCAAGTGAAGGCCGAACATCAGAGGCCAGCGGGTTTGTTGCAACCCTTGCCTATTGCCGAGTGGAAGTGGGAACATGTCACTATGGACTTCGTTGTAGGTCTTCCGAGGACTCAGCGAGGTAGTGATGCTGTTTGGGTGGTTGTAGACCGGTTGACTAAGTCAGCGCACTTTATTCCTATGCGTGTGAGAGATTCGGTAGATCACCTTGCCGACTTGTATATTCGGGACATAGTGAGGTTGCACGGAGTTCCAGTGACGATCGTCTCAGATAGAGATCCTCGTTTTACTGCTAGGTTGTGACAGAGTTTGCAGAGTGCCTTGGGCACTAAGTTGACCTTTAGCACGGCTTATCATCCTCAGACTGACGGACAGTCCGAGCGTACTATTCAGATCCTTGAGGATATGCTTCGGGGTTGTGTTCTTGACTTTAGTGGGTCGTGGGAGAGGCACTTACCATTAGTGGAGTTTGCCTACAACAACAGTTTCCAGTCTAGTATCGGTATGGCACCGTTTGAGGCCTTGTATGGCCGACCGTGTAGATCTCCTGTTTGTTGGGCTGAGGTGGGTGATGCACCTTTGTTAGGTCCGGAGTTGGTGAGAGAAACGACGGAGAAAGTTGAGCTTATCCGTAAGAGACTTGTTACAGCCCAGAGTCGTCAGAAATCTTATGCCGACCGTAGGAGGAGACCTTTGATGTTTGAGGTGGGTGATCATGTCTTTCTGAAAATATCACCTAGACGAGGATTGATGAGATTTGGGAAGAGTGGGAAGTTGTCCCCTCGGTTCATTGGTCCTTTTGAGATCCTTGAGAGGATTGGCGAGGCTGCATATCGTTTAGCTTTGCCACCACAGTTGTCTGGAGTACATGACGTGTTTCATGTGAGTATGCTTAGGAAGTATGAGCCAGATCCATCACATGTGTTGGATTGGACCGATTTGGTAGTTGATGAAGATGTCTCATATGAAGAGAGACCGGTTCGGGTTTTGGATAGGCGGGATCAAGTTTTGCGAGACAAAACCATCCATTTGGTGAAAGTTTTGTGGAAACATCATGGAGTGGAGGAAGCCACTTGGGAACATGAATTAGAAGTCCGCGAGAAATATCCGGATATGTTTATTGATTTATAATCTGTCTTTAGCTTTTGTAATATTGTTGAACTTAAGAGCTTTATATATGTCTTAAGTTGGAAAACATTGAGAATGTTTTGGTTAATATATTGTGAATTAGAGTTATATCATGGAATTGAATATGATATGGAAAACTGTTGAAATGGAAAGCAAAATGCATAATACTGATGCAGGTTGAAATATATGTTATTGTATATACATATTGTGAAAGGACCGGTAATGGGTCAAATTGTTTATTTTGGGAATGTAAAAAAAAAAAAAAAACCTGTTTTTGCTGAAAACTTATGCTTAATTTCGGGGACGAAATTCTTTTAAGGGGGGGAGGTTATAGCGACCCCGGTCTTTTCTTTTTAATTGTTGTATCCGGACTTATGTTCCGTAGACCCTGTTGTTATCACATTGTTGTTGTCGTCCTTTAAATTCTTATTTTGAATAATGGGATGTGTTGGGCAGGTTTGTTACAGGTTAGTTGGGTTCAGAAACCAAGTGTTGCTGTCCAATTTTTGAGTTGGTCGCTCGAGCGAGGGTTTGGTTGCTCGAGCGAGGGTTGCGTCTAGTGTAGACCTGAAGCATCATGTTTTTGGCTCGAGCGAGGTTTTCTGTGTCTGGTCGCTCGAGCGACCAAGTCTTCGCTCGAGCGAGCCTGTTTATATCAGTTGGCAGTTACGGGATTGAACATCACTTTTCTTCTTCTTTTATTTTGTAAACCCTAGCAGCCCACACTCTCTCTCTCTAAACTTACCTTCTCTCTAAGGTTTGATCTCTCTAGAGTGTGAATCTACCCTAGGGCCTTTGTTAATAAGATAGAGGGTGTTGAGATCTTCGTTTTAATCTGAAAATCTTTGGGTTTGGAGCACTTTGAAGTTTGGGTCATCATCTCCATCTTCTAAGTTTGGGTTATGTTCTTCAAGGTAGGGATTTCCTACTCTATCTTATAAGTTTTGTTCTAAGTTCTGGTATTTTGATATGTTGGGGTATTTTGGTAATTTTGATATGTTGGGGGTATTTTGGTAATTTTGGAATGTCGGGGGTATTTTGGTAAATTTGGGAAAGTCCTGGTTGTTTTATATAAATTAATTTGTATAATTAATTTACGGAGAATTACGGAGAATTGTGGAATTAATTGATTTAATGGTGTAGTTGGAGAATTGAAATCATTCGCCTATTGAATTGTTGTTATATTTATTTCCAGTATAGAAATAACTGTTTTAGGCTATCGGTGGAGGATAGTCGTGATTGTTGTAGATATGATATGTGGATTAGGGATAACTGAAACTAATCACATCGGTTAAGTCATTAATTTTGACTATTGCATTAATACAGAAATTACTTGTATTGATTGAGCATTGCATTATGCATATTTTGTGGGAGGAGATAGGGGATGTACTCCACGGTTTAGGGGAAGATAGGTGATGGACCTCTAAACCGGATTTTTGTTTGGGAGGAGATAGGGGATGGACTCCATTAGCATCACTTTTATGTGTGCTTATTTATATTGAAGTGTATTGTTTGGGAGGAGATAGGGGATGGACTCCATTAGCATCACTTTTATGTGTGCTTATTGATATTGAAGTGTTTTTACATGTTATTGATACAGCACTAAAATGTGTATCAAATTGGAAGTATAGAAGTGTTTTGATTTGAGCCTCAGTCTCATTTGTCATGTTGATAATGGAAGTAATGTGAATGTGATATATATTTCACTGTTGTAAGTTTGGCCAGGTTCTGAGCCATATTGTTAATAAGGGAAATGAAACGAGTCATGGACATTAGGGTCATGAACTGTATAATAAGAGGTTAACCATCTATTGAATGCTCTTGCTTTATTCAATGCTTATATTTGGTTTAGTATATTTCTACTGGGCTGTGGCTCACCCTATAAGGGAACATCATTTTCAGGACCAGGTGATAAGCTACCTCCAAGGACTTAGCTTGGAAAGATTTGGATCTTGAAGACTATCTTTCGTTATTTGTGTTTATTTGATAGTACATGTAAACCTTCAAGCCTAGGGCTTTATTTGTAATTGAGTGAGAACTCATATGTATGTGTCCAAGTGTTGGCTTGGAAAGATGTAAGCCCATAGGGCATTTAATTTGATGTTACATGTAATGCTTTTATTTACGAATACACGAATCCTCTGATGAATGAATTATGGTTAATGCACCTTATTATTATATATGTATGGGTTTAATTTTGAGGGCGTTACAATATTTTTAACTTTTGTAGTTCAATTGTTATTAATTAAATCAAATGTAACATCATTCTCTTTCATATTTCTCTATTTCAACAGATAAACAAGATGTGTGCAAAGTTTAGGAAAAAAACCTTGGAACATCGTGACTTGATGGAGACCGTCTTCATGGGGGCATCAGCTACTGGGAAGCACCATTGGACCCCGGGCGAGGAACTTCCTGAAGTTGCTGCGGACTCATCTGATTCAGTGCACAGTTTGGGGGCCCAGTCATTTGCTGATCCGATACCCGCAGGAGTACAGGACGTGGATTCAGATTCTTCACTGGAGCATGTTCCGATTGAAAATGAGAAAAAGAGAAAGACGCCATCAAGCAGTGTTTCAAAGTCAAAGAAGGCAACAAGTGGCGTGTCAGTTATTGCGGAAAGCATGAACACTCTTACCAATGTGGTGCGTACAAAGAATCAGCAGGTTACGGTAAGGCATGTCACAGGCAACGAATCGCTTTTTACTATTTCGGAGTGTATGCATCGCCTGACAGGTATTACATCGCTGGCTGGTACGCCCTTATTCCACTTCGCCACATCACTTATGGATAACGCCGATTTACGTGAGGTTATGATGTGCCAGCCTGATGACGACTCCATCATAGGGTGGCTTACCCAGAAGCAGCTCCAGTGCACTACGTCGGCGCCTTTTGCAAATCTGTTCGGGGCTCGTCGGATGTGATGCAGCGCTTCTATCAGTGCTGAATATGCCTTTCATTCTATTGCTTTCTATGAACTTTTACTTATGTTTATGTTGGCACTGTATTAAAACAGGATGGTTGTGTGGCGACTTTATTTTTTATTTTTTTGTCGTTCGTTTATGTTTTTTCTTGCATCCTATGGTTCCCAAAACTTTTAGGTATGGATATGAATGAGACATGAATGGGATGCCATTTGCTGAAACAGGATGGTTGTGTGTGCACACTTTGTGAGACATGAATGGGATGCTTATGTTTGAAGTAAATGTATGGATTTTTTGTACAATCGAGTACAACCGATTTCCTTGCTAGGTTTGTGTCTGTTTATAGTTTCCAAAGTGCGATGTTATTAGCAGTTTAGCAGGTTCACAATTTTCCCAATTTTCACTTCATTATGCGTTAAAACATACATTTGTCACGGCATTGGCGCAATAGGGTTGTGAACATGTTGCATTTTTAGTATTGCAAATTTACAAATTAATGGAATCCGATTTGGGGAAGCAAATTGATTGAAACAGTGCCACTCTTGTAGGTTTTGAATCAAGGAAGACGTAATGAATCCCTGGGATGGAAGCTACAACGACGAAATAACGGAAATGCTTAATCAAATGGCTGTCCAGGTACAACAAGAACACAATTGCACAATTGTACAAGCATGCCAGTATGCGACAGAGTTGTACGAAAAACACATTGCTAAAACGCCATATCGCACTTCTATACTGACCGGGAATGCATGGATATCCGAACTATATGCGGGACATATGGGCCGATTTGAGGAAAACGTGTCCATGCCGAAGGAAGTTTTTGTCGCACTGTGTCAAACATTAGTGAATGATTTTGGGTTACAAGTCCCGCAACGTCCACATGGTTTAGCTGTTGAAGAAAGCGTTGCAATGTTTATCCATGTGTTGAAAGGCAAGCAAAATCGGGAAATCCAAGAACGGTTCCAACATTCGGGGGAGACTGTGTCTCGGCACGTGCATAACGTATTAAATTCTATGAAGCAGTTCACTGTTGTCCATTGCTGGCCCACATACAATCAGCATCGTATACATCCATACGTGCGGTCTAGACGTAAATACCTACCGTTCAAGGTACAACCGAAATGCATTATTTACATATACATAAAGATAAACTTTTATTTTGTTTTTATTAGTAACTGGACGTGACGTTCGGAAAATACAAAACAGCGTACATTTTTTTAAGCAACAAAAGAATTGGGTTGTTTGTAGGACTGCATTGGCGCAATAGACGGAACACATGTAAGTGCATGGGTGACGAGGCCAGATGCAGCAACATATTTCGGTAGGAAATACTGTCACACGCAAAATATCATGGCCGCAGTCGATTTTGACATGTGTTTCATTTTCATCTCGTGCGGATGGGAAGGAAGTATGCATGATAGTCGCATATTCAACGAGATACTACATAATGACAATGTCCCATTCCCACATCCTGACGAAGGTAACACATGCCCATGTCAATTGGATTTAGGGGTTTCTCAGTACAAATTGTAGGTGTCATACGTTGTCGTAATTTCTGCAGGCAAATATTATCTTGTCGATTCGAGTTATCCAAACCGGACAGGGTACTTAGCACCATTCAAAGGCCACCGTTACCACCAACAAGATTTTCGACGTATTGCACGGAACACGACGGCAAACACGCCAAGGGAATTATTTAACAAAGTGCACTCGTCCTTACGCAGTGTGGTGGAACGCACCTTCGGTGCCTGGAAAAATTGATGGGGGTTTATTCGAGACATGCCTCGGTATGACTTTGCAAATGTGCAAGTGCAGTTAGTAGGTACGTCAATGGCATTACATAATTATATACGCCGTAACACAGGTAACCCTACAAATGTTCATCCAATCTGTGACGAGGAAGAGGCTATGACAATAGTAAATGCCATACCAGAAGTTGAACATGACGAGGATGGTTTAATGGTTGGGGATGAGGACCCACATATGGCATTGGTTCGCCTTCACATACGCGACAAATTATGTTACATGCGTAACAACGGAATGTTAGGAAATATATAAAAGTTGACCTAATTTCCGTAGGGTTGTAACATTACTAATGACACACGTGGAACAGACTGTAGTGAAATATATAATCATGTACAATATGTATGTGTTTACACGGGGATATACCCCCTTGCAGTTGGTGACGTGCCTCACTTTGAAAAATCAAAATGCACGAGATCGGAAATGCTTATAATATTTTGAATATTTAAGCAATATTTACGATGCCATTTTTTTGACAATAGTAAATGCCAATATTTACATTTTTTTGTTAAAATAATTTTGTCAATATTAAAAATATTAAAATGTTTCTCATTAAAGTTTTTTAATATTTGTTTTCCACTTTTTCTGATTAAATTATTTAGAATATTTACATTATTGTAATACTTAAAATGAAATTAAAATTAAACTTAAAATAAAATTAAAATTAGCCAAAAATCGTAAATTAAATCACATGAACTAAGTAAAGTATAAAATGAAAATTAAAATTACCCAGATCCACAAAAAAATAAATAAATAAATTATTTTAACAAAATAAGCCAAGTAAAATCGAAAAAAATTAAAATTAAAAATAATAAAATTTAAACAAGATACACCAAATCAAAAAAAAAAAAATAAATATTTTACCAAAAAAAAATAAAAAAAATAAAAAAAATTTAAGCAAAAAACGCCCCACACTTGCGACGAAATTAAAATAAATAAATAAATAAATAAATAAACAAAGCAAAATATGGGAAAATCAAACCAAAAAAAAAACATAAACAAAAAAAAAATAAAAAAAATAAAAACAAAAGCCAAAAAGGGCAGTTTGGTAATTTGACATGATGACACCTCACCAAAAAGTCAAAAAATTAAAAAAGTCAAAAAATCATTCCCAAACCAGATTTTTGAGCCCCAGGCTCATATAGCCAAAAAAATCAAAAAGTCAAAAAGCCAACCCACTTCCCAAACGGAGACATAATTATTATCAAAATATTAAATTTTAATATAATATATATAAAAAAAAATTTAAAAATCACAATCCATATATATATATATATAGATAAATAGTAAAATAAAATAAAAATGTAAAAGAATTTCAGCGTGTAACCCAACACATTGCGAGCCGAAATCAGGGCAGAGAGAGACAGAGTGAGAGAGAGAGAGAGAGAGGAGCATCTGAAAATGGCGGCTATGGTCGCGAACAGAGCAGCTTCAGGGGAGAGAACAGCCAGTCTTTGGAGGCTATCGTTTAGCTTCCTCAGAAATTTGAGCACTTCTTCTTCTCCTCCCAATGCTACTACTGCTTCTGTAACAAACCCTATAGCTTCGTCGGAGGTGAAGAAGCCAAAGCGCAGGAAGAAGAAGAACTTGTTCGAGGTGGCTCATTTTCTCCCCAACTGGGGAGTTGGATACCACATGGCCAAGACTCATTGGACCAATGTCTCTTATGAGATCACCAAGATCAATCTCTACAAGGTCTGTGGTTTGGGAATCGGATACTACGTCTAGGGTTTTTGTATAAATTTCGTTTCATGTTTAATTAATTGTTAGAATTTATGTGTACTGTGGTTTTTGCAGGATGGTAGGCATGGCAAAGCTTGGGGAATTGCTTATAAGGATGGTGAGTCTCTTTTCCTCTTTTATATGAGTTATTTGCGTGTTTGGCTTCTGAAAAAATTGAGGAAAACTGAATAAACTTGAAAAATTTCAAGTCTTAGCACTTATGGTTCTTGTTGTTTTGGTTTTAGTCGCACGATTTTATTCCTATCATCTTTAGCCATATGGTTTTATTGGGTTTAGTGGAGAAGAAGGTTTTATTTTTTCAAGTATCAAAAATGAAAATTTTAGGTGTTTCAAGACTTGATTATGTTTATTTCTACGGTCTTGCTCGCAATGGAGCATCGGGGTATTGGATGTTTGAGTTCTACGATGTTCAGAAATTATAACGTGAAGCGAGATATGAAGAACTAGGGAAGAAACAAATGTGATATGCGAATTTCACTCTACCAATAAAAACCACGAGAAAGATCAACTATATAGAAGGTATCTCATAATCCATTTGCTAAACTTATTTCCTTGAAAAGGTTACTCTGGACCTTAGGCAGATTCTAATGATCTTATTTGTCCTACTCCTACATACATAAATTAGTAGTCCCCATTGATTACCAGTCTGATCTGGTTGTAAATGGGGCAGATCATGAGTGACTGGCTTTCGATACCCCCACTATTTGTGCATTCTCAAGTGGGTTCAATGAGGATGAGGAGAAACTTATCTGGACCTGGCTTAGTTTGAATCCTTAAAAAACAATGCAAGGCAAGAAAATGCCTATGGTGGTTTCATTTCACTGCCTTTACTTATTTTTGAGAATCCAAGTATAAATATCTTCGATGTTTCCCCAAACACAAAATCTAAAATCACTTCGATATCACCCATTTGGGATTAGACTGTTGAATGCAAATTGAGCAAGAAGCCGTTTCCCTCTGGCAGTGTATGCTGAGAGGTCCTTCAATGATGGGTTTTGGGGAGTAGGTACATGCAAATTATGGTTGCATTTTCACTCGCCCTTCCATGGAATGTCATAGATCCGTGAATACAGTTTGAAAGCTTTGGTTTAAATCTGTCCACTCGTCCCCACCATCCTCTCATTCTCTCTGTAACCCCAAATTGGATGTTCTGGTGGTTAAAATTAACTGAATGAAGAAAAGGTCCCTAGTTTTCTTGCAAAACAAATTGATTCCTATGGTTAGTTAATTTCATGATGTTTTCTGTTTTTGCTGGGTTGACTTTGAAGTTGGGAGAGTTCACTTATTGGGTGAGCTGCTTAAGCAGCACTAAGTAGGAATAAATTTTAGATTGTAGCAGCAGCCAAGAAGCTTTGTGAATAAATGCTGAGGTGAAGTCTAGAGCTTATGAACATTCTGAAGATGTATTTGCCCCACTGAATGTCCCCTAATTTTTTTTATTTTATTTTTAATAATGAAATTCCAATCGAAAAATGTGAGAGAATGCTGCAGTATTAACTATTATGCATGAGGCTACTTCTTCATATCTAAGGGTTGTGAACCCAGTCCAAAGAGTTTATGTTAGTTTTTTGTATTAGTCAGTGGATTGAGGGTTCTAGAAATTTGTGAAATGAGTCTATTTTCACCAACCATATAAGAAAGGGGGAAAGAAAGTGACCAAATTACTGGAGAAGCTTCAACGGGATTTTTTGTGGGGTGGAGGTGGGGAGGGTTTTCATGACCATTTGGTGGATTGGGAGAGAGTGTTATTCCTAAGGAGAGGGGGTTTTGAGGGTGAGGAGATTGGGGGTGTTTAATTGGGCTCTTTTAGGGAAGTGGTTGTGGCATTTTGTGGAGGAAAGAGAGCGGTTATGGAGGAGAGTGGTGGTGGCTAAATATGGGGAGGAGGGGGGATTGATGTTTAAAGAAGGTGGTTCAATCTCATGGTCGTGGTTTATGGAAGAGGATTTGGTTGGGGAGGAGGGATTTTGGGGTAGGGTTTGGTTTAAAGTGGGGGTGGGGGATCGGGTTTGGTTTTGGCAGGATTAGTGGTGTGGTGAGATGTCTTTGGCATGTATGTTTCCTTTGATATATGTTATTGCGGCTGATGGAGAGGAGTTGGTTGCTTTGGTTAGGAGAAATTCTATTTTCACACATCTAATTAACTCAAAGTGCACACTTAATGAAATTTTAACTTAATGACAATTATATCCTAAATTAAAATGACCATAATAGATATCCAACAACACCCATAATATTATATGAAAAAATTCTCTGTACTCATCTTTTAAGAACAAAAAAATCTCAATGTACATATTTTGAATTAAAAAAAAAAAATCCAAATTTTTCTATTGTTGTTACTTTGAATAAGTGGAGTCAAGATTTTCATTAAATTACAATAAAAATTCGCATTATCTAAGATCAAATTCTATTTATTTTTTTCAAAATTTCCTCCTTCTCTTTTCATTCTTAACCCACCAAACATGTACCTATAACATATTTAATCTATTATTTAACTGGCTCAGCTAATTCAATTTACCAGGAATGTAAAATCAATTCACTATGAACCATTGTATTATCTTCCAATTCCTTCATTTTTATGCAAATAACAAAAGCTAGATAAAGAATCCAATTAATAAGAACATTTAGAAACCCAAAACTGGAAAATATAAAAAGAAACATTGGGTCCTCAAAACCATAAATCTGCAAATGTGAAAGTTGGGTAAATCAAAAGTGTGTGGAAAGAAGGGTTAAGTGGTGTGTGTACAATAGTTATGAGTGAATGATATAATTATAATTTTTAGTGTATGGATTGAGAAAATTAATCAATAAATAAATTAATAGGTGTGTATTGAGAAAATATATGCATTGAGCTAATCAAGTGTGTGGAAATAGAATTTCCCTTCGGTTAGGGTGAGGCAAGGGAATTCAGTTGTTTGGAATGTTTATCCTCGGCGTGAGGTGCAGGATTGGGAGTTAAGACCAATTGGTGGATCTGTTGGACTTCTTGTATGGGTTGCAGCATGGGGGGGAGGGGGTGGATTCTTTGGTATGGGAGGCTCGGAAGTCTAAGGGTGTATTTATAATATCATCATTTTATGGGGTGCTTGTAGGGGGCGACACAGTTGTGCTTCCTTGGAAGACAATTTGGGTGACAGGATCTCCATCCATGGTGGCGTTCTTCGTTTAGACGGCTGCTTTGGAGCGTATCCTTACTATTGATAATTTGATTCGGCGGCACTATGTGCTAGTAAATTGGTGTTGTAGGGATGCGAAAACGGTAGATCATTTGTTGGTTCATTGCCCGGTTGCGTCTCGGCTTGGTGTTTGATTGTTTCTCTTTTTGGTGTGGTCTGGGTGTAGTCGGAGTCTGTGCGGGGAGTGTTGTTCAGTTGGGGTGGGGTGAGGATGGTTAAAAGGCGTTGGAAGGCTTGGTTACTTGTTGCCCATTGCTTGTTATGGTTGGTTTGGTTGGAGCGTAATCGACACATTTTTTAGAATTTATGTCACTCAACTCTTTGGTTGGAAAGTAGGCTTCTTATGGTGTTGCATAGTGCGTTTACCGGTTTGGTAGATCTTGATGTCTTGACTTTTGTACATTTTGTGGAGGATTTGATTAGTTAGCTTTTGCGGGCCGGTGTGGGTTGCTGTTTTACTTGTATTCTTTGCATCGCCTTGATGCTTTTTTAATAAAGTTTGCTTATTTATCAAAAAAATTATGGAGTGTTGATGATTTAAAGTTGGGTTGATTAATTGTTAATGAAAAAATTGCCTCCAGTAATTCTACGAGATTTAACATTTAAGAACTTTTACAAGCATTTAAGAATTTGTGCAATGAGTTCTAGGCGTTTCACTTTGTTGTCTTTAGTAGCTGCTATGTTTTAATTTTTCTTTTCTAGTCTAGTTGTTTATAGAGGAGATACCTGGTTTGAAATCTGGATTCTTTCACACGTTCTATTCCCAATTTGCTAGTTTATTGTCTGTATTAATTGTAATCTACTTCAAATTTTGAATCGAACATAAATAAGTGCTTGATTACTTTTCTTCTTTTTTTTTTTTTTTTTTTTTTTTTTTTTACTGGTGTTGTTTGCAAAATTCTTTTGAAGATGCAATCTTTTTGAAACAATGCGAGTGCTTCTCTATAATATACCTTATCTGAACTTGACACCTACAGTTTTAGCCTTAGTAAGTAGTCCATAACCTTATAATACAGATCTACCAACAATTTCTGAATAAAGAAATTTATTTTATTGATTATGGTGGGTCAGTAAATACTGACATGAAAAGAGAATAAGAAAATCAAATTGGTGGCAAGTAAAAAAAAAAAAAAAATTTATCCACAACTTTTGATCCTTTCTACAATTTGATCTTATGTCACAAAAAAAAACCCTATTGTTCTGATTTTGACTTTGATTCCGATAAACTAATTACAAATAAAATAATTAAACTTAATACTCTACTTGATTGAATTTTGATTCAAAGGAAAGAAATCGCGGAGCTGAATAAACTCACTCAGAGCACTTTTTAAAGGAGTAATCACGAAAGCTATTTTCACTGTCAAGTGATTAATAAAAAGTTCAAATAGAAGGAAACTTCCATGAGGTTTCTTTTTTATTTACGCTGTGTTTGGTTGGAGGATTTGAAGAGGAATTTGGAAAGGGAATCGGAAAAATTTGGTGAAATGTGAATAAAATATATCTACATTTCACCTAGTTTTACACACATTTTTTCTTTCTCTTTTCAAATCCCTCAACCAAACACAGCATAAAAGAAATCTGTGATTGGTTATGAGGAGGTACTTGGTGGGTTCCAAGAAAGAAAGGAAGTACCAGATAATTCTATTGCCATGCTTGCTTTTTGATAAGAAATATAGATTTTTGGTAAAGGGTAGCAATATATTGGTGGAATGGGAAATTAGGATCTGTATGTTAGTAGTGGCTAAACTTCAAAATTTGCTGAACAAATTCTATGAGCTCAGTCAGATTTTCCGAATGCTCCCTGAATTAATGCTAATTGAATCATGCAGGTTCACCAACTGCACCTCTCAAGAAAATAAGTGGAGTTCACAAGCGTTGTTGGAGATACATTCCACACCCAAAGATAACAGACGAAAGCACCCCAAAACCAGAAGCTCAAGCAGCTTGATGTCATTTCTTTAGTCTTCAAGTACTAACTGGCCTCTCACATTCTGATGTCTATTCATTTTGGTTGAAGGTTGATGCTATCAAGGCGCAGTCAGTGGGAGAGTTTTGGTTAATGAGTTAGTATTCTTCACGCAATTCTTACGTCTGGATGATGTTGAATTGATGCTCAATGAGCTCCGCGATGAAACCCACTGAACTTTGAATTTTTTTTTTTTTAGAATTATGTACTATTATATAAAATTTTTGAGAGGTTTTCATAAATTTACACTCTTAAAATTGTTCAAAAAATTATATTTATCAAAAAAAAAAAAAAAAATTTGTTTGAAAGTAATAATTAATTCTATGTTTATTATATTTTTATACAATTATTTGTTTAGCATGCCTTATTATTAATGGTTGATTATGACTGAGACATATATAGATATTATTACAACAATCATTCTGTTTGTTACACATTAAATATCATGTAAAAATATGGTGAGTGTAGCTTTATTGACGTAATAAATATCATGATATCATTTTTTTTTGAATAATGATATTTAAAAAAACATACATAATTTATGTATAAAATGATGTAATTTAATATAGACTTTTCATTTAAAATAAATACTCATGAGGATGCTTTTTATTTATAACATCATATTTGTGATTTTTTTTTGGTATAAATTTTATATATAAATAGAATTTATATAAAGAAAGTGTAGAGGGTCATAAATTAAATCCCAAATTAAGTATGGATTTAAATGCTGGGGTCGCCCCTTCAAGGGGGCCAGGAATGATTGAAGGAGCATTGGCTAAAGCTCAGGAGAAGTGGGCCAATAGTGGGCCGAAGTAGGTCCGACCCGCCAAGGATCCAAATGAACTCCACGAAGGAAAATGTTTAAATCAAGTTGCAGAGGCAACATATGCAGCGGGAAAGTTGCTGAGGGACTTTGCCTCAGCACCGTCACTCCTAATATCTTCGGTTCCGCCATTATTCGAAGTTGTTGAGGGAAAGAAAAAGCTGACGCAACTAAGTTGCAGAGGCAACACTTATGACGGCTAAGTTGCGGAGGCAATTCGTCCCAGCGCCGCCATTACAGGTAACGTCGGTGTTGTCGCCATCTCAAGTAATGTCGGTACCACAGCCATCTGAAGTTGCTGATGGAAGGAGAAAACCGAAGTAACTAAGCTGCAGAGGCAGTACTTACAGTGCCCAGGTTGCATAGGCATTCTGTTGGTGCCGCCATCTCTAATATTGTCGGTCTTGCTGTCTGAACTCATCGTAGAAAATGGTTACCGCAGCAACTACGACCGCAACAACTAAATTGCAAAGGGAATATCTTGCCAAGGTGATAGCAGCCTCTGTGTAACGACCCTACCATGTATAATGATTAGCACTTAATTAATTAAGGAGATTTGAAATTTAATTATCAATTATTCCAATTTAATCCGAGATTTATGCAGACTATGGAGACTTGTTGGTATATAATTCTATTGAGGATTTATTTTAGAATTAGAGGTTGAAAGCTTATATGGCTCAAGAAAGTATAATTGGTGAATTGAATTATTTTAATTTTGAGTATCGGACCGTATGAGAGTTTAATTAAATATTTGATTCAGATTTATAAAATTGAGACTTGATTAATTGGGTCCGAATTGGAGTTAATTAACTTATGAGAATTGAGAATTCAGATTATTATGAATTGTTCAATTGAATATGTAATTTATTGACAAAGACTTTGAGGTTTGATTTGAAATTGAAGCCTTAATGATTTAAGAAACCAAAATTAAGGATGAAAATAAATTTAATTTAATATTTGGAGCATTTTGGGAGTTCGATTAAAAATCTGATTCAGAATGGTAAATTTAAATATAATTAATTGGGCTCTAATGGAAGTTAAATTAGATTAATTAAATTATAAGAGATTTATGATTAGTTATGGTTAATTTAATTATATGTTAATAAAGACTTATTAAGAATAAGTGTTATTTAATTAAATTAATCTTAACCATAAATTGAATTATGGAAAGATCTAAAATTGTGGGTGTATGTGAAGTGAGGGTGTGCTAGAAATCTATGTGGGTGTACTGAGAAATCTGGTAGTGTATATGTCTTATACGTAAATGAGAGAAGTGAGCTCAATATGTTTGTATTCTTGTGCTGGAGCAATAGACTAAGGAAATAAATAAGAGAGAGAGAGAGAGAGAGAGAGAGAGAGAGAGAGAGAGAGAGTTGTGCTGGAAATCGGATTCAAGAGTCTAAGAAGAATAAGAAAAAGGGAGCAAAGAAGGAACCCAAGGAATTTCAACAAATTAAGACTTTTGGTAAGAAAATTTAAACTCAAATTCTTGTAGATTAATCATCTAGCAACTAAAATCAAGTAGTAATTGGGATTAATTACATAAAATTTGTTAAGAAATGTCAAGAAGATGATGAATAGTAAACTAAGTTCACATCCATGGTTGCATGTCTCATGTTTTATCATTTTGAATTTGGTTTTGAAGATCTTGCATAACGTAAGAGTATATATCTTGCATGTTTTCAAAAACAAAAATTATGGCTCACATGGTTAATTTCATGTTTTGAAAATCAAGAAGAAATAGAATTGGTTGGATTTTGATGAGTGTTTTATATACGCATCATGGATTTTGAAGAATTTAAGATGATCAATTTCATGTTTTGAAGAGAAAAAAGAAGAAAATTTATAAGAATATAAGATTAGTAATTTTGATGTCAATTCCATATATGCAAATGGTTATCTAAGAAGTTTATAATTTTAATTTCATGTCTTGAAGGGAGATAGAAAAGAGTTTGAAATCAATTTTATGTAAACAAAAATAAATTAGCAAGAAGATGAGTTAGGTTCATGATTATGGAAATTAACTTAGAAATTAATTATTTTGGATTTGATTTTGAATGTCTTATATGAATTTGAATCTTATTGTTACATACATGTAATTTGGAAGAATTAAAGAATAAATATGAGTTTTGATTTTGATTATTAATTCATGCATGTAATGTAATTTAAGAGTTTGACTCAAGTAAAACATATTTTGGAACATCTATGATTTAAGGAAATAAGTTTGGAAGTAGTTAGTTTGAGTTTGATTTTGTCATTCTTCATAAATTTGAAACTCAACCTTACATGCATCATGAAATTTCAAGATTTTGAGATTTTAATTCATATTTTATGAGTTTGAATTTTGATTTGATATAGAAAAAATAAATTAAATCTAAATTTGGACAAATTTAGAAATAAACTATAATTT
Organism: Camellia japonica; assembly: GCA_030407325.1. Classification (NCBI taxonomy): domain Eukaryota; kingdom Viridiplantae; phylum Streptophyta; class Magnoliopsida; order Ericales; family Theaceae; genus Camellia; species Camellia japonica. Next base: position 55,632,980 of record JAPPVO010000003.1, read on the forward strand.
ATATTTGAGAATAAAAAATTAGTTTGATTTTGATTTAAATTTCTTACATGTAAATATTTTGAAAGGGCTTTATAGCTTTAATTTATGTTTTATAAAACAAAAAAAAAAGAAAAATATTGGAATTATTATATTTATGAAATTATTGGTTTTAATCTTAATGATCAAAGAGATATTTGTATTAGAAATTAGAAAATTAGTCATGGGTTTATCTTTATTAATAAAATTACATGTTTAAATTGGTTCATGCAGGAGTTTAAGTTTTGAATATGTGTTTGGAAATTATTTTATTGATTTTGAAAGCACAGGAAATTTGCTGGCCGCTCGAGCGAACATTAAGGCCAACCAGTATTTTTATAAAACTTTGTAGACCGTTCGAGCGACCAAAGGTCCACTCGAACGAAAATCCTATTTTCAGCATATTTTGGAAAATTATATTTAGTTCACATTTTTATTCTCATCTCTTTCCAAAGCATTCTAGACATGATTTATAACTCAATAAAGATTAATAAGCTAACAATCAACATTAATTAGTTAATTAAAAGAATAAGTCATTAACTTAGTAGTACTTGATTAAGAAGCCAAGTAAGAAATTGGTTTATTCAGAAAAGAATGATTTAGTAATGAAAGGATATGTGAAATGAGAACTCGATTCATTTAAATAAGAAAGAATAAGCATAGTAGAACTATGGACTACTTAGACAGAAAAAGACAAAAAAGTCAAGTTTGATCAAAGAATTAATATTGTGTTTCAATGTGTATATGTTATGGATTTGTGTAGGTCACGTGCTATCTTTTGCCTAATCTATCTGATTTGTCTGCATTATCTGATCTGCTAGTGGAGCCATCTGTGAGTAATAAATCTGTAAAGTTATGCTTAGCTTTAATTATTTTCTGATGCTATGAAATGATCAGTTTTCTGAAATGCGATGTTTTGTATGAATAAATGATTGTCCAAATTTCTGTAAAGTATTCGTGACATCCTTAGCACAAGGCCCTTGCCCGGGGGTAACAATACCGTACCTTTATAAGCAAGGCCCTCGCTTGGGGGTAATAATACCGTGGTCTCATGGCCCTTGCCTGGGGGTAACAATATCGTGACTTAAGCAAGTTACAAGTTTTCCGGTACTAGAGGTTCCCAATGGAACTAACAAGCAAGTTAACGCTAATGGATGTACCATGTATAACGAAACATAAACTCTGATTTCTGTATGATGTTGAATAAGAAAATGAATATAAATCTGTTTCTGTTATGAATTCTAGTTTCCGATTCTGTTATGGATATCATTCATTAAAACCCTTTACTTTGTTATTATTCACTGGGCTTTAGCTCACTGTATTATTTATGTATGTAGGTGATCAGGCGTGTGACCAGGTCTAGAGTTTTTGCCTGGACTTTGTTTTGTCAGCCAATCTATGTGCCTCTCGTGGAGGTTCCGGATATGTCAGGTGGTTATGGCTATGTGCATAAAGCTCAAGTTTTGATTTCTTGTTTTTGTTTATTTTGTATTTAGGGCCAAGTTCTTTTCTGTTTAGTCTCTATATGTATATGATGATGTGTAAATGTATGTATATAAAGTTTAAAATTTTTCTGTCTCATATAAGTCTGCACAGCTCAATGGATGTTTTATAATTATTATTTACTTCCGCAGCCTCTAATTATATGTTATTCTTTTAAGAGGCCTTTGGTAATCCAAGGATTACTGGTCGGTTACGACGCTAAACCTATAGGAGCGGGTTTGGGTCGTGACACTCTGAGAGAGGCTTCCCTCTGCAAGTAGAGGCTAATACTTGGCGCTGATAGCAGGCCCCAAGGCATTACTAGCCTAGGGCTAATAGTAGGGCCCAAAGTTCATTTAACTTGGCGCTGATAGCAGGCCCCAAGACTTACTGGTTGGAACTGATAGCAGGCCCAGAGATACTAGTTTATTGCGGCGATTCTGCGAAGATGAGAGCAGGGTAGCCCGAGCATAAGGGACTCCCTTTGCATTACCCAGGTCATGGACCTGCCTTAGTCACATATGCAAGACTAAGGAAGCCCCCTTGGGCTTGGTACTAAGGCACAACATGGTTGATAACAGGCTTGGCTGTGGCCTTCGCCCTAGGAAGTTGGGGAGTTTGTGGTTAGGTGGCTAAGGGTGGAGGCTTTGTTGAGGTGAACAACAACATAGCTGATAGCAAGCTAATGGAGTCCTGAGAATGCATGTACTGGCTAAATAGAACTGAGAAGCCAAGTGCAACGACAAGGTTCACCGCTGCAAGTGCACTTGCTAAGGTTCAGGCTGAGAAGGCAAGTGCAGAGGCAAACACTTCCGTTGTAACTATACTTGCTGAGGCTCAAAAGGGAGTTGCAACGCCAAACACTCTCGTCGTAACTACACTTGTTGAGGCTCAAAAAGGTAGTTGCGGAGGTAAACAGATAGTACATAGTACATGTAGAGGGACATGTGGCACCTTCAGTCCGGTGGCTCAAGGCAGAATATTCCATGTAATCCTCTAGGACACATGTCTTCTCTTTATTTGGCCACTTGGTGCCCTTTTGGCACCAAGGAAAAGCCTATAAATAGGACCCATTTCCCAAGGTTCAAGGAGAGAAATTTTGGGGATTTGGGAGGAGATGCTGCCCATTTGTGCACTGCCTTTGTCTTCTTCTTGAGCTACTTGCTTCACCCTTACCCAGCTGCTCACTCTCCAACTTCCCAAACAGTTGTAGCTGCTCATTCTCCAGCCATTCCATCATGGTTTGACCATTAGCATAGTTTTGCCTCTCTAATCACCTTCCTAACCTCGAACCCCCGTACATTTCTGGCGACTTTGCTGGAGAGGCTGATATGTTGATGGTTTATACCCGCAGTGGTTTACACACTTCACTGGAAAAAATGACAGATGATGAAGTTTAGCAACTCCCACGGCAGCAAGGCTTTTCTAATGGTGGAGCAGCACATGCGGAGGACCGTGACCACAGTGTTGTGGTTGAGGCAGTTCAGTCACTCTAGGATATGAGGAGAGAGATCCTGGCAGCTTTGCAAACTTTCACCGAGGCTATTATGGCCATGGCTTCTCGACCAGCTCCAGTGCAAGCACATCCACCTGTAACAGTCCCAAACCTAGTGCCTAACCTGTTTCCTGAGGTTCGGGCTTCGATCTAGGTGCCTCTGGTGGTACCTCAGGCGAATGGTACGGCTGCTGGTTCAGCTACCCAGGAGCAGACTGGACCATTCCAGCCCACTCACTTTGTTACTCTAGCCGATGTACAAGCTATGCTCGAGTAAGAGCGTAGTAAGAAGCAACTATCATCTCTCCCCAACCTAGCTGTGAAACCCCCATACTCTCAGGAGATATTGACCATGCCCTACCCAACTGGGTATACAGTGCCCAAATTTATTAAGTTTGATGGAAAACAAGGCAATGCTAGAGAACATGTGGTGAGGTTCATTAAAACTCTTGGTGTCGATGATAGTGACCACTCTCTGCGCTTTCGGGGGTTCTCAAAATCACTTACTGAAAGAGCTTACAGTTGGTATGTTGATCGAGTTGGGAGAAGATGGTGAACAAGTTCCACACAAAGTTCTTTCAAGTCCAAGAGAAAGTTACGACCCTCACACTTGGGCGAAATGTCCAAAAAGAAGGCGAAGATATACTAGACTATGTTAAGCGGTTCCAAGATAAGGCTATTGGCTATCATGAACCAGTGGATGAGGCCCACGTAGTTAACATATGTGTGGAGGGTGCCATATGCGACTACAAAATTTTCTTGGTGAACCATAATTTGCCTACCTTTTCAGCCTTGATTGAGGCAGCTAAGAACCTCAGTACTACTAGTCCCTTGCATAGATCTCGTGACAGCCACCGCTACCTTCGTAGTAGTAGAGTTACTGCGATAACCTCTACAGGAGGGAGCCGCTCGCAAGGGGAGGCGTCATTCTCTCGAAAGAGAAAGAGTTACGAGGACAGAAATCCATATCCTTGCAGCCTTGAGAGTGTTAAGGCCTTGGTTAAAGAATGGGTAGCTGATGGTAAACTTACTTTGCCTTCAGTTGATGTCCCTTCAACCAAGAAGGACAAAGAAATCCCAGATTATTGTGTTTATCACAGAACCACCAGACACCCTACTAGGGATTGTTGGACTTTGAAAAATATCTTCAAGAAGAAAGTTGATGCAAATGAGCTTAAGTTCAAAGACACCGGTAATCATGACTTAAGGAAGGACTCTTATCCTAATCACAAAGAGAAGGGAAAGAATGTACATCTGATTGGGTACCTTGGACCTGTGCACGATCAAGTGCACGTGGCGTCCTACTATGATGAGTTAGAAGAAATCACTAACAGCTAGCTCCCTGAGACAGTACCTACAGAGATGAAATTCGCAGAGGATACTCATGCTTAGGCCTTGCAAAACTCTGTTAAGTTTTGCACCTTCTTTGACCAGCTGGGGCTAAGCCAAGCCGCCAAGTTGGAAGTAACAAAGGCCCTCATTGACATCTCTGAAGTGCACCATGATGAAGTTGCTGAGGCTAAGAAGTATGTGCCTCGGCGCATCCAGGAAGATTACGTGGCCATTACTTTTTCAGAAGCAGACAAAGCATACCCGTTTCCTTATAACCGTCCTCTTTTTGTCACAGCTTACATCAATGATGTAGAGTTCAAGCGTGCTTTCCTTGATGATGGGGCATCTATAAACATCATCACTACTGACACCTTCGCAAAGGCTGGTATCCCAGAGTCCAGGATGGTTTGCCAACCCATCACTATAACGAGATTTGGTGGTGAGAAGAAGCTAACTAAGGGCCATATTGTAGCAGACTTAGCAGTTGGCAAGATCCGCTCCGCCACTAAGTTCCATGTGATTGAAGCGGACACAAATTACCATATGATACTTGGTAGAGCTTGGATGCACCGATATGGAGCTATCTCGTCGAGTTATCACTAATGCATAAAGGCAAAGTTGGGAAAGCGCACAGTAACCATAAATGCGTCTGAAAGGCTATTCGGATGCAGTTTTCTTTACTGAGTTGTCAACGAATGAAACTCCAAGGACTGGTAAAATTTCAAGGGTAAAGTTACCGAAATGGGAAGACATTTGAGATGCAGAGGCTACTCTAGAAAGTAGTGGGCAGAAGAGGAGCAACAAGTCCACAAGTCCTCCACCCAAGATTGTTAAGGTGCGCGAGGGTGGTAAGACAGTTTACTACCTATGACGGTCTTAGGGGCCAAACTTCATACCTTCGGAGGATGGTCCCGAGACAAATAAATGTGACGGTGATGGGTCCCAATAAGGGTTGGTAGAGACGCCTGAGCCCGCCCTCGAATACATGCAAGATAGACCAAAACCGCAGTAGGAGGTACTTGCTGAGGTCAACCTCAGTGACTTACCAAGATAAAGCAAGCCCGTGTTTATCAGCGATACAATGACTCCAGTAGCTAAGGTAGAATTGATAACACTACTAAAGCGATACAATGACGTCTTTGCTTGGACATACGACGAGATGCTTGGTCTTGACCCATCCCTTGTCACTCATTATCTGGACACTTTTCCTAACTCTAAACCAATCAAGCAGCATGCTCGAAAGTATCACCCTGATCTTGAAGCAAAGATTAAGGCGACGGTAGAAAATTTGCAAAGGGCCAAGTTTATCGAGCCTATATAGTACCCAACTTGGCTAGCAAATATTGTGCCTGTGCAGAAGAAGAACAGTCAGATCAAGGTCTGCGTAGACTTTTGCGACCTGAATAAGGCTTGCCCAAAAATGAGTTTCCATTGCCCCATGTTGACACACTTGTCAATTCTACTCCAGGCCATCAGATGTTCTCCCTTATTGATGAGTTCAGTGGTTATAACTAGATCAAAATGGCACCAGAAGATATAGAAAAGACGGCTTTTAGAACGCCCTTGGGAAATTTTTTCTATACGGTGATACCCTTTGGTTTGAAAAATGTGGGGGCAACCTACCAATGGGCTATGACTGCAGTGTTCCATGACATGTTGCATCATGAAGTGGAAGTATATGTAGATGATCTGGTGGTCAAGTCCACTGAGGCAAACCGACACCTCTGTGACTTGGAAAAAGTTTTTCAGCGTTGCCGCAAATTTTGCCTAAAGATGAACCCTTTCAAGTGTGCCTTCAGAGTTACCGCCGGCAAGTTCCTTGGCTTTCTTGTACACCAGCGGGGGATCGAAGTAGATGGGGATAAGATCAAGTCAATCATGGAGATGCCACCACCACACTCTCAAAAGGCCTTGAAGAAATTCCTAAGCAAAGTGTCATACCTCAGGAGATTCATTCTAGCCCTTGCTGAGACAACCTTTTCCTTTGGGACACTGCTGAAAGGGAATCACAAGTTTGAATGGTTGCAAGAACACCAACAAGCATTTGATATGGTGAAGAAAGCACTTACCTCTCCACTTACAATGATTACCCCACAACCCAAAAAGCCTCTGCTACTGTACCTGAACTCTACACCTCGATTTATTGGAAGAATGACATTGAGAAGCCAGTCTATTACATCAGTCGCAAAGTCAATGGTGTTGAGTCGCGACATACCCTAATTGAGAGGCATTGTTTAGCTTTAATCTTCACAGCGCAGAAGTTGCGCCATTATTTTTTAGAACACTCGATCTAGGTTGTGACCTGGAGTGATCCAGTCCGCTACTTGCTGAGCAAGCCCGCTTTGATTGGAAGAATGACAAGATGACTTTTGGCTCTAGCAGAATATGACATCACTTGTGTTACTCCCAAGGCTATTAAGAGCCAAGCACTTGCAGACTTACTGGCCCAATTCCCATCTGGTGAACATGAACTTGCAGAGGTACCTCTACCAGGTGAGGTCCATGTCTCAGTAGCTATAATTGAGACTTATTAGGACTTAAAATTTGATGGAGTTTTCGGAGCTGGGAAAGGTGGAGCCGGCATAACACTAACCAGTCAAGAAGGAGAGAAGTTTCATCTATCATATAAGCTTGACTTTGAATGTTCAAACAACGAGGCTGAATATGAGGCGTTGATACTAGGTCTAATAGCTGCCCAAAAGAAGGGCCTCCGCAAGTTGAAAATTTGGAGCAACTCCATGTTAGTTGTCAAGCAAATAATTGGTGATTTTGCATTAAAGGAGCCTCTGTTGGCCCCATATCGCACTGTGGTTCAAAGGTTGCTCACTCAGTTTGATGATGTACAAATCTAGTATACCCCTCGAACACATAACCGTTTTCCCGATGCCATGGCTACGTTGGGGGCAAAGGTGGATATATCAGATAATAGTCTAGCCATCGTCATCGAGAAAAGAACAACACCAGTAGTATTAGCCGAAGATCATATAGAGCAAGATGCTGAGGGATGGAAAACAAATATAATCCAGCAGTTGAAAACAGGCCAAGGAATGATCATACCAGCAGAACTTGTATCATTTCTGCTCCTCGGAGGAGAGTTATATTTTCGCGGTCCCAACAACCTGCTGGCAAGGTGCATTGGCAGACAAGAAGCAATTTACGAACTTAAGCAGATCCATGCTAAGTCTTGTGGAGATAGAGATATCAGTCTATACCAACGGATATAGAGGCAAGGGTATTACTGGCAAGAGATGGAAAAGGAAAGTACTGAGTTGTAGAGGCAATGTGCAAAGTGTCAGTCCCATCCTAAGGAAGAGGAAGCCCATTTTTTAAGCAGTGAAGAATGGAGGCAACCATATATCGACTACCTTAGAAAGGGCACACTGCCTGAGAACAAAGCCGATGCAATCAGAGTTAAGAGGCGAGCCTTCCGCTTCTTCCTTGACCATGGCAAGCTGTACCGAAGAAGCTTCGAAGGGGAACCTTTGGAGTGTTTATCAAAAGATGAGGCAAATGAGGTGCTGAGGAAAGCCCATAAGATAGAGCATCAAGGAAAGCAGTGATTATATGGACATCTCATTCACCTCGGCTACTATTGGCCGATAATGGAAGAAGATGCTAAAAACTTCGTGAGGAGATGCCAATCCTGCCAGAAGTTTGGGAACTTGATACATGCACGGGTAGTTGAACTACACAACATCAAGACTCCTTACCCGTTTTATACTTGGGCATTCGACCTAGTGGGTCCTATAGCGCAGCAATCCAAGGGCCACAGATGGATACTTGTAGCGACTGAAGTTAGTACCAAGTAGGTAGAGGCTATACCGATGAGGAAGGCAGATAGGGTAGGAGTAGCCAACTTCATCAAAGAAAACATAATCTGTAGGTTTGGCATACCCAAAGTAATATTGTCTGACAATGGAACTCCCTTTGTAAATCGTCATGTGGGAAGACTGCTAGACTGTAGACACCCCATTTTTGACCGCCTTTAAGACTTGGACGCGACTGATGGTTTTGGAAGTTGTGCAGTGCAAATGTTCAATTTCTTCGGCAAGGAGAGAGAGTCAAATCTCAACCTTACACCCCATTTTGGACCAAAGCTATTTTGAATGGTTTTTAGACCTTAAAACTCTCTCTTTCAAAAATGTTTTTGAAATAAAGTTCCTACGATGTTCCGACGCTCGCATTTCGTTAAATGTTGCGCTTTTCTGTAAATCGAGCAAGGACAAAGTGGAAATGAATGAAAGAGAGATGAAATCTTTGAAAAATCTTTCAAAACACCTTGCTTAGGGGTTTGAAGTTGAAGAAAAGAGGAGAAGAGGGAAGAAATCCAGTTGGGGGAGAAAATGGGCATGAACCGTTAAGAGAGAGTCGAGCAGCCCTCGCCGAATCGGGCCTATTCATTTGCATACTTGGAATTAAGCTATGAGGCCACCACTGTTGGAAAGAAGACTTCCGGGGCTTCATTTTTCACTCAAGAATCTCCTAAAGCCAATTCCGGACGGGGGAGATATGGTTGATTGAAGTAGGGCATCACTCCGGTTAAACCGAATCTGCGCGGCTTCACCAAAACAGGCATAACTTTTTGTACAGGAGGAATTTTAATGCAAAGTTTGCGCCATTGGAAAGCTAACTTCCGGGGCTTCAATTTGGACACCTGGACGGCCACCTTTGGACTTACCAATCACTGGCCGGCCACCTTTCTTTCCGGAAGATCCATTTTTTGTCCTGAAAAACCAGGAAAAGTAGCAGGCCGACCAGAAAAGATGGCAGGCCGGCCACCTGAACCTTTTGAACTGGCCGGCCAACCAAGGGAGGTGGCCGGCCAGCCACCTGAACCTTTTGCACCTGGCCGGCCATTTTTGTCCCTCTTGGTGCATTACAGCTGTGCCAACTGTTTTGCACCAGACCCTCTGTCCGAGGGTCTGCCTTTTTGGCTCCATTTTTGAATTGTTTTTCCCCCCTTTTCTTTCACTCCTCTCCCTCTATATAACTAACCCCCCCACCTCCATTTCTAAGGGTTAGAAAAACCAGCTAGGGCATATACACATACTCCCCCTATATCTATACTTCAACCCTCCAAACCCTAAGATTCTTGCACCATTTGCACTACAACCCATAGCACCACACCACCATCATCCATTCCAGCCCCTTGGAAGTCATTTGCAGAGGTTGAAAGCTCATTTCCTTGGACCAAAGGCTGTTGGAGGTTGGCTCTACAAGGGTAAGCTCCTATTTCCTCCATTTTTGCACTATTTTGTTCCATATCTTAGCCCCTTTTTCTTACATTTTTGGGCTCCAACCTGAACTGGAAACAGTCTTATTTTGAGCTCATCTTCATGTTTGATTAAGGATTTTTTTCTGTTTGAGGCCATCTGCTGCCCCTTTCCCTTTATCTCTCTTTTAGGGCTATTTCTTGCATGATATATTAGCCTTGCTTGTGAGCATTTCTGGGCTTCAAGCCAAACTGTAAAGTGCCTTATTTTGAGCCCCTCTTCAACTTTGTTGAAGGGCTCTTTGCTGTTTGAGGCCAGCTACTGCCTCTTGCTCTCTCTCTCTCTCTTTTGGGGCTTTTTTTGCATCATATTTTAGCCTTACTTGTGAGCATATTTGAGATTTTCCATAAACTGTAAAGTATCTTTTTTTGAGCCCCTCTTCAACTTTGTTGAAGGGCTCTTTGTTGTTTGAGGCCTTTTGCTGCCCTGTTTGTTCAATCTCTCTTTTAGGGCTGTTTTTGCATGATACATTAGCCTTATTTGTGAGCCTTTTTGGACCTCGACCTAAACTGAAAAAAGTCTTTTTTTGACATCATCTTCATGTTTGATTAAGGTCTATTCTCTGTTTGGGGTCATCTTCCCCCTATGCATGCTTCATCTCTTCATGATTAGGGCTATGCATTAGAACACTTGCATTGGCCATGGTTTGGCCTCTTAGCCACTGAAATCCAGCGGATTTTTAGTGGCTTAGGTGTATTCTTGAAGGCCAAAATCAGAGGGGGGTGACCCCCTCTCACCTTGTTTTGCTTGATGGTCTTTTTGGCCTTCCAAAGAGGCCCTATCTTGCATGCTTTGTTGACTGATTTCAGGACCAATTTGATGAGTTTTAGGGCTATCATATTTGATTTTCAGAGTTGATTTGGCTATGCTAAGTGTCCTTGATGCATGTGCTTAATAACCCCTTTGTATGCCCTCTAAAAGAACCCATCATTTGTGCATGTGTTGGCTGCATTTCAGAGGTTATTTGGGCATGTTTTGACATGTTTTATTCACTGATTTTTGTTGGTTTGATGAGTTCTCACTTGCTTCATATACATGCCATGTAAACCATGTTTGCTAGTCAAAGTTGCATGCTATTTTAGTCCATCTTGCTAGCATCTTTTGGCCATGCTTTGAACTAGAAATGTTCATTTTTTGGGACTTCCTTGGCTCTGTCTTTATGCTTCATGATCAAATAATGCATGCTTTGTATAGCTATAGGTCAACACATGTGCCTAATTTTGTGTTTCGGGATTCATCTCATGCATCGGGTGCCATGTTTCCATGTTTCGGGATCATTTTGCATCACATTTCAGTGCTGGAACTTGCATGTTTGTATGCCATATTTCGTGCCTTGCCATGCCTTGTTAGAGTTGCATTTGTGCCTTAGGATCGGTCCTCGGTTTGCGTGCATGTGTGCACGCATCTCGAGTGTCTCATTTTCATCTCATGGCTACTGACGTGAGTGTGGCTGAGGTCCACTCATGTTGGTGTAAGTCCATCATGCATTGTGTATGTCATCTTAGTCCTTTGCATTGCGTATGCTAGGTTGTATGTTAGAGCATCGTGTATGCCATGTTACATCGTGCATTGTGTATGCCATTTCATAGCATTGCGTATGCTAGGTTGTATGTTAGGATCGCATTCATGCATGTCATGCATATTGCATCGTGTTCGGGATAGGAGTTAGCCCGAGCACGGGAAACGAGGGACGTTTCGTACTCCGAGTGACGGAACGTGTCTCAATTCCCGGTCGCCAACACTCCGGATTAACCATGATGGAGTCTCGGTCTTGTTGTGTTTATATGTGCATTCATTTCACATTGAGTCGTGCAAATCGACTCCTCGGCTATCATGCATCGAGATGCGTGATTGGTGGCACGAGGACCGAGGTATGCATACATATGTGAAAATACTTTGCCATGCCCCTTTCTTGCTCTCTATTGTAGCAAATCAGAAACCGGCAGTCTTTTGGAGCTTCGTGCAATATTCCGGGTTTAATTATAAACAGAGGCTAATTGGGGCATCGCAATGATTTCTGCGCAAGGCAACCCGAACATGCATCATTCATCATCCGGAGCAGAGTTGAGGCAGTCCCTAGCTTGCATGCTAATTTACTGCTTTCCTAGATTAATTTATTAATTAATTAGGATTTTGTATTCATTCGGACTGTAATTATTTATTCGGGACTGTATATTATTTATTCAGACCCTCCGAGCGAGGGCGCAATTGTAATAAGTGTGCGTATGTGCGATGTATGTCTTCCAACCCCACGTCTTTCTCCCTTTTATTTACCAGCTTATGATGGTTAGATTAGGGCATGTTTCAATTAGCATACAGTATGATAGCATGTTTGCATTCATTCATCTGTTTTGCATGCACCGGGCTCGGCGCATCATAACTCACTGCATTTGTATTTCAATTCTGAGTTGAATACATGTTAGTTGTAGCATTCCATATGCCACGTTTAGAATAGCCGAGCCTATCTTAGTGGCATTTTGCATGTGTTGCATTAGGCATTTCTGTATAGTTAGGATCATGCATGGATTTCTAACATAGCTTCTGTTTTGGCTTGGAGTACTCAGTAAGTTTTTATGCTTTAGCACCCTTGCATGTGTGTGAGTGACTGCCATGATAGCATGCTTACCATGAGGCTATTTGCTTATGTGATATAACTGTCTGAATGCCTGTGGGTGAAGGTTGGGTTATTTGGATTGGAACAATGCATTGACTGTGAGTTTTAAGCCCACTAGATAGTGGCAAAACCATCTTTTCTAAGCCCACCTGAGGGTGGCAAAATCTGCATTTTAAACCTACTTGCGAGTAGCAAACCATCTTTCAAAACAAACATGAGATGTTCTGTTCCAATTCAGGCGACCCGGTCTATACTTGTATGCTGTGCGCATCACGTAGTAAATCTAGGCTAATAACCGGAATAAGAATGCATAAGGTTTTCAAAACTCGATATCATGGTTAGTAGAGGCCGATCTTTGATCGGGCGAGCGGGGGTGCTCACGAAGTGACCTTCCCCAATCGTACCCAAGTTCCCGAGCCGAGGCAACTTTGGTGATGACGGACACGTGGCCTTAGGCAAACGAGTCAGGGTTTCCTAAATTTCCCCAAAAATAAAATATTTAGGTGGCGACTCTGTATCTGGCAAAGCAGTCCATGTTTGGCACTTCTTTCAAAAAATATGTTTTCTTAAAACGATTTGTTGGATTTGGACTCTTTGGTTCAGATTAAGAACCGTGACATTTGAGTCCTGAACTGTAGTGAGCCCAAAATGAACAGAACGTGACTCATCCTCCCGGGGCGTTCGAGGACGTCTACATAGACGTCTACCAGATCAAGCACCACAAGTCTAGTCCATACTACCCTTAAGGGAACAGACAAGCTGAGGCGACCAATAAAGCCCTTATTCGAATACTGAGTAAAATGATGGATTAAGCAGGGGCACATGGTCTGA